>BSQW01000011.1:43791679-44391679 GCA_030161315.1 Eutrema japonicum
CAACTCTTGCAGCATTGGCTTTCAGAGATGTATTCAAGGCTGGAGCGTCCTTATACGGGGTGAGTACAGAACCTTTGCATTCGAGAAAACATTTTGCCAAATTACTTTTGCTTTTGTGATTTTTTTGGAATAAGTTCTTGAACACGCTTGAAGATATAGAAATATATGCAAAGAGAATTCGAATAGATAGAATCTATTGAAATTGAGAGATACCAAAAAGCGTTTGATCCAATATAATTCCAGTGCAATTTGTATTGCTAGGAAAAATCTTGTAGATAATGGAAATTTTGACATAAGCACTGGAATTATATTTGATCAAACGAAATTTAACATAAGATTGGTTGTTTGAGGCTTATTTCTGAATCAAATTTCAATTCACTTTTATATTCCGTGTCTTTTTCGACTATTTATAGACTGTGACAGGATTTCACACTTAAAATCAAATTATCTCTTCAAATACATGATGCATGAAGACCTTATGAACAACTGATAGTTTATATTGCTTTGGATTTTCTTAATGCAGGTGTCCGACTTAAAAATGTTGAAAGAGGAAGGTCATAAGTTTGAATCCCGTTATATCGACAATCTTGTTGGTGAGTCAAATGCATCGAAGAGATCATTTATCTTTGCTTTAGTTTCTTGGATCGGCTACCAAAATTCTTTAGCACGTAATTGCAGGAGATGAAAAGGATTTCTATGAGAGATCACCAATCAACTTCGTCGATAAGTTCTCTTGCCCCATCATCCTCTTCCAAGGACTGGAAGACAAGGTAACCCGCTTCTTGGTTTATTCTTTTCAAACTTTTTACGCCTCTTCCCCATTTTCAAAGGAAGTATCGACTTCTTTTCGAACTTTTTACGCCTCTTCCCCATTTTCAAAGGAAGTATCGACTATGGCACTTCTTGAATGCCTCTAGTAACGAAGCCTTAATTAGATTCATCATCTTCTGGATTCTTGATAGTTATTAAAATCTGGATCTAGTTCTCCATTTGCTAATTACAACATTTATTTTTTCCCTTGGATATGAAATTCTTAATGGGTTGTGCGTAGTAACACTGGTATAAAATGCTGAACACGTTGCAGGTTGTAACCCCGGATCAATCTTGCAAAATCTATCAAGCGTTAAAGGGAAAAGGTCTGCCTGTTGCTCTTGTCGAATACGAAGGAGAACAACACGGTTTTCGCAAGGTAAGGCTTGATCACTTGCATTAGCAATGACAAGTCTTAAAGGATCCTAATAGTGAACTTTTATATAATTGGTTAACAGGCGGAGAACATCAAGTACACACTGGAGCAACAGATGGTGTTCTTTGCCCGAGTCATCGGAGGATTCAAAGTTGCAGATGACATCAATCCTCTGAAAATTGACAACTTCGACACTTCCAATGATGCTTAGATAGAGAAATATGTTTTAATCTAAAAAAACCAGTTTATTGTTTAGAGATAATACATTGGACATTTATGTAATCTGTCCTTTTTTGTACGAATTGATGGATTTTGATATCCGGAACTAGCTGGATAACTGCTGTTGTCTCGATATCGGGTCTGTTCGTTTTGCAGCCGCTGGTGTCTGCGGCTGCGGCCAGACGCTGCGACCGACTAGACGCAGTGGCTGTTGTTCGTTTGACAACTGCGCGTCCGGTCTCTGCGGCTGGTCGCAAATTTGTTCGTTTGATAGCCGCGTGTCTGGTCGCAGGTCTGTTCGTTTGCTTGAAGCTAGCGATAGTTTCTTTTTTTTTATTTTTTTTTCTATTAGCCAAAGTTTTTCACTTAAATTAAATTATTTTTTATGAATTTTATACATTTATATTTTTGATAAACAATATAGTTTAAATTTTGTACATCCATAATAATTTTTTATTAGTTAACGATCATATTAATAATTTTATAATTAAATATAATTATAACATTATAATTTTTATGATAAAAAATCATAAACTAAATTAAAACAATCATATTAAACTAAATCATTTAACTAACATAAAACAAAAATAATACATCAGATTATAAAGTATAACAAAGCAAATATAATACACTAAGTCTTAAATAATTTTTTAAAAAAAATTCATAAACTATAATATCTAATAAGTTAATCGGCGTCCTCTACCATATTCATTTGTGATGGTGTCACGCAAAGCTTCCATCGCTTTATCACCGGTCGGCTCATATGGAATATGTCCACCATGATCATCATCACTGCTACTATCATCAACTTCTTCTTCTCCTGCTCATTCTTCATCACCATAAACATGATAATCTTTTCTATTTTGCCAACGTACAAAATCATAATCTTCCCGATCTGTATCACGTATGAAGTTGTGTAGTGCCATCGTCGATGTTACAAGCTTAATCCACTTAGTCAAACCATACTTTGGATGCTTACGATCCAAAATCTTCCATTTTGTTTTCCATACTCCAAATGTTCGTTCAATAAATGATTGCAAACTCGAATGCTTTCGGTTGAACAACTCTCATGTGTTTGTAGGTGGTCCTCCTCTAGCAAATTGCTCAAGATGATATTGCATCTTACGATGCGGACCAAGATACCCTGTCCTAGTGGAATATCCAGAGTCAACTAGATAGTAATTTCCATTAGGCGGATGTGGAAAAGAAGATTCATACCTCGCATCTTACATAAATCTTCAAAAGTTCTTTGCTTCATTCGAAGAATATCATAACATTGCTGATCTGATCCATGCATAAGCTGTTGAAAATGACGCCATCCTGCACCTCGAACTGTTCTATGACTCAATCTCTTAGAAGTAAGCAAATCAAACAAACCAAGTTCATCATCATCATCATAATCCAATATCCATATTCTAACCATCTGAAAAACCATATTGAAAATTTTAAAAACTTATATATAAGACTAAAAGCATAATTGTAAACCAAAAGACATAACTCACAAATTGTAATCCGCATAGAGATGAAAAAAATACCGACATTCCTCGTCGGACCAATTCTAAAAACCAATTCATAAAATCAGTCACAAGATCAACCAATAAATAACCCACAAATTACTTACATCAAGAGCCATATTTCTTGTTTATCTCTGATCCTTGCTCAAAATCTTGTAGAACAATTTTAAAAACAACCAGCAAAAGACAAAAAAACAAGATTGAGAAGAAGTGAGAAGAAGCGTGAAATCGTGAAGCCCAAATGCCAAAAACAAGAAGCCAAAACACTGTGCAATAAACTCAAATCCAAAGCTTAATTCACAATATCACAAAATTAATAGCATCTGAAACAAAAGAGAAGCAACTAGTTTTCTCGCTAAAACTATCATATACAGAGGTGAGTAATAAATTATCTATAAATTAGTAGTATTTGTTTCTTTCTATAACAGTTATCAATGGCCACTCGACCTCTTATCTCTCTGCAACTACTTTCATCTTCTTTGTTAAACCCAACTCCAAAGTTTCTCTTTTTTCCCAATTTCTCCACAACAAAACCTGAACTTAGTTAGTAGCCATTACCACAAAACAAACAAATGCTCACGGACAAGTGTTCATTGCTCGTCTAAACTCCGATATCTGTGTTTTAAAGGTTGAGAATATGATGCAGAGAAAGAAGTTCTGCTGGTGAAGAGAACTCAAGGTTGGGAAGTAATTAGTAAAAATTGCCTCGTGAAAGCGATCTGATTATAGAGCATTGACCCATTATCATTTTTGTTGTAGAATTGTTTCGATCCCTCATAGAATAAGACTAGAGATGGCAAATGCATTGACCCATGTGTAATAAGCTTCAGCATCGCATAGCTCAAAGGGTAAACTTACCAAAAAGAACAAAACTTCAAATCCAATCGGCAACTCAAATCAAAACCCAGAAACTTTCAATCAAGTAGACTTGCTCGACTCGACTCACACAAATACGAAAGCAGACGACCAATATCGGCAATACCATGGAGAGAGAGAGAGAGATAGAGAGAGAGAGAGATAGAGAGAGAGAGAGAGAGAGAGAGAGAGGGAGATCCTGACCCGTAAGAAGAAGCATGAAGAGGAGTGGAGCAATGCCGGAATCTCGTGCTCTTGACCCGTAAGAGAAGAGATCGAGACTTCAACGCCGAAACTTGACTTGATTTTAGAAGAGAAGAGAAGAGATCGAGAAGGAGATCGTGATTTAAGGTAAATGGTATTTTCGTAATTTACAGTAATAATAGGGGGGTTTTAGTCTTATACCACTCTAGTCGCAGCTATAGTCCCAACACAACGCTGGATAAATTCAGCGTCCAGAAATTCCAATCGCAGATCGCTGCGACTGGACGCTGCGTTTGACCGCATGAGGCTGCGTCTAGTAAATGAACAACTTTTGGCCGCTGGCCGCAGCCGCAACCTCCTTTAAGTTTTCTTTGAAATACATATCGGCTATTTAAAGCGTTCTAAAAATCGTTTGTTCCTAAAAATCGTTTGTTCCTAAAAATCGTTTGAACACATTTCTAAAAATCATACATATCGATCTAAATACTTTTCTAAAAATCGTTTGTTCCTTTGTTCATAGTTTGAACATGTTGTTCTTGATTAGTTCATCGTTTGAACTAAGCGATCTTTGTTATTATGGCTTCAGATGCATCTGTGGTGAAATGTGGTGAAATCCGGAGACGTTTCAAGTGAGAAAACCGGCGAGCTCGCGATGGAAGCAGTGAATAATTCTTCGTATGCTCTGTATGGATCTGATAATCCGGGTTCAATGATTACTCCCGTGATGTTGAACGAATATAATTATAATCAGTGGGCCAACGAGATGCTTAACACCCTCCAAACCAAACGTAAAATTGGTTTCATCAACGGTACTTTGAAGAAACTACCGATTCGAAATCCAGATTACGATTCCTGGGTGGCCGGATTTCACCACATTCTCACAGGTTGGATTTGCGCATCTATTAAACCGAAGGTAAAGTCTTCTGTGACTTTTGTCTCAGAGGCTAGTTAGTTTTGGTCGGAGTTGAAGATGCGTTTTTCGGTGAGAAACAAGGTGTGTATTCACCAAATTAAGTGGCAACTTGTGGCATGTCGACAAGATGGACAATCCGTTATGGATTACTATGGGAGGTTATGCACACTTTGGGAAGAATTCACGATCTACAGGTTGTTGCCAATGTGTACGTGTGGAGCGGCAAAAGAGATTGTTCAAGAACAAGATGAAGAAAAAATTCATCAATCTATTTTGGGTCTCGATAATTCTCGTTACAAAGGCTTGTGTACAACTCTCATCGTGATGGATCCTTTGTCGTCTATCGGAGAAGTTTATTCAATGGTGGTTCGTGAAGAACATAGATTGTCTTCGGCTCGAGCACGTGAACAGCAACACGAAGCAATGGGCTTCGCGACTCGTCAGATCGAGTTGTCTTCACGCGGAGATAATCAGAATGGAACAAGACCTGACTTGTCGATTTTCAAGAAGTCGATTCAGTGCTCAAATTTTGGTCGCAATGGGCATGAGAAGAAGGACTGCTGGCAAATCGTGGGATTTCCAGAATGGCACACTGAGTGTAACGGTGGTGGTCGTGGTTATGGAGCTCGTGGTCGAGGTGGTAATAATGGTCGTGGAAGAGGACAAGCCATGGTTGCACATGCTACGAGCTCCAATGCATCCGTTTTTCCTGAACTCACCGATGATCAATGGAGAGTTTTCACACAAATGATTCAAGAAAAATCAGGCAACAATGGTTCCGATAAATTGTCTAGTAAGGCTAAGTTTGACGATGTTATTCTGGACACATGAACTTTTCATCATATGACAGGCGATGTGTCCCTTTTAGTAGATATCGTGTCTATACCACCATGTTTGGTGGACTTTGCAGATGGAAATAAGACGTTTTCTTTACACATGGTTTTTGTTCCCACTACCGAACAAAAACGCGTTGATGAATGTCCTTTATGTGTCATCATTGAATTGCACTTTGAAATCTGTTTCTAGTATTTTGAAACAGACAAACTGCTTTGTGACATTTACTGATACACTTTGTGTTTTACATGGCCATTTCTCGAGGACTCTGATTGGAAGAGGTGAAGAGCGTGATGGGGTTTATTTTTTGACGGATGTCGCTACAACAATGATTCACACAGTCAAGGATTCTCACGATTCGACTTTGTGGCATCGGCGTTTAAGACATCCTAGTTTTTATGTGCTTTCGGCTTTACCTTGGTTTTCTAGTTCTTCGACTTCAGTAATCTCTAGTATGTGTGACATATATTTTATAGCTAAACAAACACGGAAAGTTTTTCCAGATAAAGCATCTGATTGTTTTTCTTTTATTCATTGTGATGTATGGGGTTCAAATCGCATTCCATTTTCTTGCGGTGCGGTTTATTTTTTGACTATCGTGGATGACTTCTCAAGAGCTGTTTGGACTTATATGATGCTCGAAAAGTCAGAAGTGTGTTAACAACACTAAGTTGTCAGAAGTGGACTTATATGATGCTCGCCTATGCAGAGAAACAAATTGGTAAAGCCGTCAAGACAATTAGAAGTGATAACAACACTAAGTTTATGTGCTTATCTTCTTACTTTCGCGAAATTGCATTGTTCATCAGACGTCGTGTGTGGGTACTCCACAACAAAATGGATGCATCGAGCGCAAGCATAGACACATATTAAACATGTCTAGAGCATTTTTGTATCAGACAAGTTTGATGATCATATTTTGGGGAGAAGTTGTGTTAACAACCGCTTACTTGATCAACCGTACACCTTCTACTATTCATCATGGTCGCTCCCCATATGAAGTTTTTCACGATTGCAAATCAGATTACACTAAGCTATGTGTTTTTGTTTCTGCGTGTTACGTTCATCGCGTCACTAGGGACAAAGACAAATTTGGAGAGCGAAGACGGTTGTGTATTTTTTTTGGGTATCCATTTGGTAAAAATGGTTGGAAGGTGTTCGATATTGAGATAAAGAGTTTGTAATCTCTCGTGATGTTATTTTTCGAGAGGATGTTTTCCCTTATGCAGAGAACACGCCGTCTCTTGTTTCATCATCACCACCAGCTATTGTCTGTGATGAAGACTGAATGATTTCTCCAACCTCGATAGTAAGGGAGGGTGTTGATGACGCTATCATCCATTCTACAACATTTGCTGAATATCGAGAAGAAAGCTCAGTAGAACTTGTTAAAACGAGTACTCCAGTCTAGTCTTCAACTGAAACTGTCATTGAACATACTCATGTCGAGTTATCTATGGAACATGAGCCATTAGTTACGGCTACTGATTCAAATCTCGCTGTAGAAACGGAACCAATGCCTAAAATTCAGCTTGAAAGAAGTCATAGGGAGCGTATACCCTCTGTTCGACTGAAGAATTTTGTTACCTACAATACTACCTCTGCTTTGCCGTTTGATATCCAGCACACTCTCCTCAACTCCGCATCATTGCCCTCGTCTTTGGTCCAAGGTAATGCTTTGTATCCATTGACAAATATGATAACTTTTTTCCGCAACATCAAGCTTTTTTAGTCGCCATCACTGCTTCACTTGAGCCAAAAAAAATCAAGGAAGCTGTTCAAATTGATGTATGGAATAACTCTATGAACACGGAGGTCATTTCACTTGAGAAAAATCACATTTGGGATATCACTGATTTGCTAGTAAATAAGGTTGCCATTGGGTGTCAATGAGTTTATAAGACGAAGTTAATGCGGATGGTTCGATCGAAAGATACAAATATCGGTTTTTCATACACGGGAATAAGCAAGTATAAGGTGAAGATTACGGTGAGACATTTTCTCCAGTGATTAAACTCACCACGGTTCGTACCATTCTTCGGCTAGTTGCTGCGAATGATTGGGAAGTGTTTCAAATGGACGTTCACAACGCATTTCTGCATGGTGATCTTCATGAGGAGGTATACATGAAGCTACCTCCAAGTTTTCATCATACACATCCTAATAAGGTTTGTCGCCTAGGGAAATCTTTGTATGGGCTCAAACAAACACCAAGGTGTTGGTTTAAGAAGTTGTCTGATTCGCTGCTCATGTTTGGGTTCGTTCACTCGTATGACGACTACTCGTTATTCTCCTATAATTGTAGTGGTATTGAGCTTCAAGATTTGATCTATGTCGATGATCTTCTTATTTGTGGAAACGATAAGTATATGCTTGGAAAGTTTAAAGATTACTTGGTTATAATTGCTGATACGGGAGATCTTGGTTCGAAACTTGCTCTGACGCCTTTGAAACAAAATCATCATCTCACAACCAATGATGGTTTGTTTCTCACTGATCGGACTAGTTATCGACGTCTTGTGGGACGATTGATTTATCTCACTCATAAGCTTCCTAAGTTGAGTTATTCAGTACATTTGTTGTCTCAGTTTATGAAAGATCCAAGAGAAGCTCATTGGAACGCTGCTCTCCGAGTGGTTCGTTATTTAAAAGGTTCATCGGGTCAATGTATTTTGCTTAAAGCTGACAAGGATTTATCTCTTACAATGTATTATGATTCGAATTGGGCCTCTTATCAGTTAACTCGTCCTTCACTAAGGGGGGTGTATTCAATCTAGCATTTGGAGTGATTTGTATTTAAATCACAAATCCTATGTTATTCAAACATGAATTTTAAAAAGTCTTTTAAAATCTCATGTTATTGAACTAGTGATTTCTAAATGAACCTTCAAATCCACTGTTATTGGAAATATTTGAAGTAATGGGTTTTAAGATATTTTTAGTGATTTGAAGGTGTTTTGGTGGAGTTTCTTAGTTAAAAAAATAAAAATCCAAATCTCATGGTTTTAGGTGAGATTTCAAAGTTATTTAAAAACAAATCATAACAACTTTCATAAATCACTCAAATCATCTAAAAACTCACTAAAACTCAAATCTCTCCAAATCCTCCTAAATATCATATTGAATACACACCCCTAAGTGCTTTTGTGGTATTACTTGGTGATTCGCCTATATCATGGAAGATTAAGAAACAAGACACTGTCTCGCACTCTTCGGCGGAAGCAGAATATTGTTCTATGGCACCAGTTCTGTGTGAAATAAAGTGGGTTCATCGTTTAGTAAAGGAATTTGATGTTGAACAATATGCGCCAATTCGCATATCTTGTGATAGTAAAGCTGTCATTCACATCGCTGCTAATCATGTCTTTCACGAATGTACCAAGCATATCGAGTCCGATTGTCATGCCGTTCGTGACGCCGTCCGTGATGGTATTATTACTACTAGACATATTCGTATTAATGACCAACCAACAAACATTTTGACAAAAAGCACTTGGTTGAATTCAGTTTCAAACGTTATTGTCCAATTAAGTTGGATGTTCAAAACCTTCACGTTCCAACGTGAGGAAAGGTATTAGGGGATAACTATGTATCTCATAGAATCATAAATATATCCTATTGTAAATAAGGAAAATATCTTATTTTGTTAGGGTTTATGGAAAAGTTGTAATATATAAATACCTTTGTATTGTTATTCAATAAAACCAAATCAGTTTTATACCCAATTCTACCCAATTTTGCGAAAATATAAACCTTTTTACACAGTTACGCTTTAATGTGTTGGCTATTGACATCTCAACTGCATAGATGAAGGCTTTCTAAGCTTTGGATGCAGCCATTTCCTCTTTTTTTTTTTTTTTTTTTTGCTTTCCATTGTCTCTTTTTTCTTCCAAGAAGATGAACCCAATGCAACTAAGAAGATGAACCCAATGCAACATATTAACCCACCCATACATCATTTTGAATTTCAAAACTCTCTTTATTTTTAAGTTTCCCCTTCTACGTCGATTTTGAGAAGATGAACATAGCTGAATTACATTTTGGGATTTTTCCTTTTTCATGTTTTTTTTTAAACCTTTTTTTATTTATCAAAACTAATAAATACAAGCACCCAATACCACACGTCCCGAAAAAACCAATCTCTTAAACTCTGTCACATCTTTTTTTGTTTTTATCTTTTAATCAGTTTCTTTTAAAAATTTTGGGTAAACTCCACTTTTCTGTAGATTTAATTAGTAAATGTAAAGACTTAAAGGTTCCCACGCGTCTGTAAATGTAGTAAATTTACTATATTTTTATTCTTCGTTTTGCGAAAATAAGTTTATTCCCACTAACTATATAATATGGTTTAGAAAATAAAATGTTATAATATGGTTTATTCCCCCTAACTATGGTTTGGAAAAGAAAATGTTATAATATGGTTTATTCCCACTAACTATAGAATATTGTTTGGAAGCTTTCATGACCTGTGAAAAATTAATATAAATATTGTTAAAAAATATGGAGTTGCCGAACATAAACGTGTTGGGTGACAATTCTATCTCCGGAGCTTCATCGAGTCATCCCTCCTCTTTCACTTTCTGAGCAATAGTTGGAGCTCCTTCACTCCCTAGTTGATAAGCTCAAATTAATACCCTAAAAGTACTAAAGCTTTGTCGATTGTAATACTTAGGGATCGAATCCACATAGACTCAAGGAGACACACAATGGATTATATGGATGAAAATTAAGCTAAGTGATCAATGTAATTGAAAGCAAATACGTAAATTAAACTGCTGTAAATTCAATTGGAGAAAGATAGGTTCAGGGAATTTCTCAGGAAATCAATGAATGCATATAAACTAAGTAATCAGGGTTCAGGTTATGCACGGTTCTTGAACTCAAATCACTGAAGTATAATTAACCAACTCTCGTTATGAGAGTTATCTAAGTCTAAATCCTAGAATTCCAAATCTCTTTGCGAATCCTAAAGTCTAAACCAGCTTTTAGTTCAAGTTTGATTTGCTCACAAAACAACTAAACCAAATCTCTTTGCGAATAGTTATTTTGCTCACCCTAGGTTCTATCAGGTAATTAATCGCACTATCGTGCCTAATCAATTATCCTAAGATCTAAGTTCTAGGTGATCAATCCAGAATTAGCTATGAGAACAACCTATGGTGAAGAACTAATTCGGATTATGAACCCTAAACAACCTATTAACCTAGCATTCAAAGAAATCACTAATGAGAATCCCTAAACCTAACAAGAGATCTACCCAGACATGGAAATTGAAGCAATAAACATGACTGAATAAATACTTGAATAAATAAGAAAGAGTAACAAGAGGGTTCGAAATCTTCTCTCGGACGAACAGAGTTTCAGACTTGTCTCCCTTCCAAAGCTCTCTCACAAAACCAAAGTAAAATAAAGCATAGCCATCAAAGTGGCTGTAAAATCCTATTAAATAACATAAATCACGTTTTGGGGGTTCTTGTAAATAATAAAGTCTTCTGGGAAATTTTGCAATTCTTCAACTCTTCTAAAGTTGCGACTCGTGTCTTGCTGCAGTGAGTATCGACCGATACTAGTCAGTATCGATCGACACTGAGGCTTCAAATCGGGTGCTCAGCTACTCGAACTTTAGCTTCGCTCTAAAATGCTCCAGAAAGCTCCAATATCTCCAATTATGCTCCAAACGTGCTAAAACCTGTAAAAGACTCTAAACCACTACAAAATAGTAGAAAGACTCTATAAAACGGACTTATATCATGACTTAAAAGGGGTAAAAACCATTATATATCAACTCCCCCAGACTTAGCCTTTGCTTGCCCTCAAGCAAATAAAAGACTAAACCAGAGAAAGAGGTTTGAAAACATAGAGACTCACATGTTCTTGAAACATTGCAATGACCATTTTCCTTAGTGCTCCACATATCACATAACCAGTTTCAAATCTAACCACCATGTACTTCACCGTAGACATTCGCAGCTTCCCAGACTACACACATTATCTCTTAGCATTACTCAATAAAGCCCTCATCACCAGTTTCATTGCTGTGATTAATACCAAGAACCTTCTAAATTCTTTCCCATACAATATCATGATAAGGAACCATCCAATTTCACACTTTCTGGTATTATTTTCTCTCCCCCAGACTTATTTCTTATTATACTCTCGCATATGCTTATTAAGGTTCGAGACGCGAGTATTGATGGTGTTTGCCACCGAATCCCCGGTTCTTTCCTTAAAAAGTAATCAAAGGTGTAGGCGAATAATGGTATCACAGGAAATTTTCCTAACCTCGCTTCACCTTTGTGTGATCATTCCCTCTGAAGTAGAATAATGGGATCGCTGGAAATTTTCCTAACCCTCTACTCAGAAGAAAATCATTTCATCTTTTAATGCATCTTATTTATTAACTTGTAACAGGGAGAGAAATACCATTACTTTAAACACGTGGGTTCTTTTTTCAGATATGAATGAGGAATCAAGCTCTATGGACATCAATCACATCAATGAAGTGCAAAAATTTGGCTCAGGCTTTAAAGAACTTTGTTGGAAACATCAGTGTCTTCTAGTTAACTGGCCAGCCTTTGGATTTTTTATTAGTCGATCTAATATTGATCTTGTAACAATGGTCACTTAGAAGCAAAGTCAGAACAATAGATTCAAGAAAAAGATCACAGTCTCCAACAGATTTTGACTCAATAAAACAACGAATGACTCAAAAACGACTGACTCTAAGAAAAACAAAAACAATGTCAGCGACTACCTCCCCCAGACTTGAACAACACTGTCCCCAGTGTTATCTAGCCTATAGTTGGTGAAAGAAATCAAAAGAACAAAATAGAATTGTGAAAAACAAGAAGTTACCGAAAATGGGGTACGAGTGTCGATCGACACCCAACTTGGTATCGATCGATACCAAGTATTGGTCGACACAGATAATTCGTTTTCAACGTCTAAGGTCAGATGTAACTCCAAAAATGTGTCAAACGATCCAGGTGTTAAATGTAAGCACTGTTAGACCACTCAAACACAAGTTAGGTGCAATAAAATATCATAGAAGCATAAATCCATAGGTCCAAAAGCATAAAAGACACAAAAGTTCAAACGAAAATGAAAAGAAAAGGGAAAAGAAACATCAGACGTGATAATCAGATAGAAAGATGACTAATAATCCTCAGTGGCGTCAGAGTCATCGCCAACAGTACCAGATGGGCCAGCGTCAGTAGGCGTGCGCGGTGAACGTGGTGAAACAGGACGCTGAGATGCCATGCAGCTACAATGAGAAATGGCGGTCCAGATCGTCTGACACTCGCAACTACATACCGCTAAAAAGGATCCATCTCCATCTCAGGTAGTGGAGGAAGAGAAAGCGCAACAGCAATGGGAGATGGCTCGTGTCGCAGTTGACCCCTAGCAGGGCCAGGTGCAGGTGGATGTGCTCTAGTAGCTGAGCCTCGACGTCTAGTGACAGGTGCAGGCTCCATGTCAGCATGAGCAGGTGCGAAAAGCAGCTGAGCAGGGTCACCGCCTATATCTGTCAGATCGGTGTTGGGGAGCTGAACCAGATAGTCCCCAACAGAAGTGCTGAAAACCCAACGCCTGTCAGGCTTCAGCCAACGCAGGTGCTCCAAGTGCGCCTCGTCCATAAGCTCGCGGGAAGTCACGATAGAGCAACTGGCGGTGCTGATTCCTAAGTGCAGGAAGATGGGAGTGAGAAGACTGCCCACCGTCTCGGTCTTCGGGCGACCTGCAGTCCTAGAAGTCTTGCCGCGTCCTGTAAAAGGCTTAACATTCAGCGACTCCAAGTGTTGTCCGAATACATCACATAAGTTGACCGCGAGATCCATCTCAGGCCACTCATATTTCTCATCAGAAATGAGGTCTCCAATCCCAATAGACAGAACAATCAGCTCAGCAACTCTCATCTTGTTTGGCTCCATCTTACACAACAACGTGTTGCTCATGATCCGCACAAGGCAGCGCAGGACAGGATGGCGCACATCCATCTGTGTAGTGGTCTTGCTGTTATAGACCCCATGCCTAAAGTGAGACCAGAATGCCTCAATATCTAAGAACTTGCGAGGAATCTCGCACCTCGAGAAATCCCGGTGAAACCCATATATGTCGCAGAGCTCCTGAAAATATATCCTATACCGCACACCGCGAATCAGAAAAGTCAGAACACCCTGCTGTGCAGTCACTGGAGGTGCTCTAGTGTAGTAGACGCGGACAGAAGCAAGGAACTGGCGAACCAAGTCAGGGTACATGTCATACTGCCGAATAGGCATCGTCCCCAATTCGATCTTGCGGATCAGTCCATCAAGCTCCCTGTCAAAACCCAAGTGCCTCATAGTGTGCGTATCAATAAACCGATTGGGGCGTACATCAACCTCCTGCCATGCGTTTGATAGTAGGATTTTTACTAATCAATTACTCAAATCCCACTCATGTCATTGTAGTATTTGAGATATCGAACCACGGAGGTTAAGATTGAAGCACTAGGAATACATGAATCTTCCTAAGTTAGAGCAAATGTTTTTGGGTTTTATGTTTATGGGAAAAGAAATAAATGCAAGAAAAAAACAAAGATAGAGGTGTTGGATCATGGAACGAACTATCAAACGAATGATTAACAATCAAACAATGAATTATTTGGAAGCATTAATCACTATCATAGAACATGGAATTCACAATTATGACTAATCCACCGTCGTGGCACTAATCACTTTGTTAATCACCAAATCAAGAACAACCCATCGTTTGTGAAAAGATGATTAACAAGCATTAATCTCCAATCCCACTTAGTTCACTAATCATCCTAGACATCAACTCTCGTTGGCTAGGCAAGAAAAGCTCACAAAAGGTTTTGTTCAAGCAATTCATTTAAACTCGGGTTAGGAGTGAAATTCCTAAGTTCGAGACTCGAATCGATAAATCTAATCTAGCACTAACACCGTTTACTCGAATCTCTCCCTAATACATGGGATGAGACCAAAACTCCTAAGGTGTAGCTCTAGATTGGTTTGTCACGCCAACTAGAGCTACCTAATCTAGGTGTAGTTCTAAACTTTGGTTTATCTTATCAAATCTAGCATTAAGAATCAACCTAAGTGAAGGATCTAACAAGAATCAACCTAAATCATCATCATCTAATCATCAAGACAATTAACTAATGATGCTAATACACACAATCAATGCTAATCCTTAGGTTAAGATCACTAATCTTGATTAATTTTCTTTCAAGCAACTAATCACTATGTTAATTATCAAATCCATTAGCAAATTCCCATTTGGGGATTATCAATTAGCAAGCATTAAGAATACTAACAAGATCAACCAAAATACACCCTAGACAACTAATCCCTTAGGTTATGAGCATAAATCCCTTGAATAGTTCATCAAGGCATTTCATCAAACACTTGGTGTGCATGAAATGCCTTAAGATCTAGATCTACTTTCTAAAGCTAGATCTAGTATTAGGAAAACTAAACAAGAAATGAATGCAAGGATTAAGAACATAAGCATCAAGAATCAATTACCAAATCATCTAAATCAAGCTAAATCTAAGATCCAACAAAAAGGGGCCTAAGGCCTAAATATGAAGAGCACAAGAAGAACACAAGAAGAACACAAGAGAAAAAGACATAAAGATAGATTAAATGCATTAATATAAAGATAAGGGTGAAGAAATCTTCTCTAGAGTGGCATTTGTATGAAGAACAATCAAAATCCCTCTCAAAATCATAAGAAGAGTTTGGGATAAAACCCAACTCTAGAAAGAAGAAAACTTAGATCTAAAAATTAGGATTTTCACTATTTAAAGATGTTTGGGTCGGACCGGGTCAACCCGGGACAAACCGGATATTGACCCGGCCAAATCTGGGTCGTGGTCAAGAATGCCTACAGTGAATCAGCCATAACTCCTGAACCTGACATCTGAATGACCTCAAACCACCTCCAGAAGACAGACAACTCAATTATCTACAACTTCTGTAAAGAACTAAGAATCTGAATCGGAGTGGAAACCATTCGTCTGGGTTGATCTTTCAGACGTCGTATTCGGAGCAGAACTCGTTTAGATGCCAGACAGATACGTCCTTGCTATATTTGCCATATCTCTTGAACGGCTGATCTGAATTACATGAAACCACAACTCAACGAAAGTCAGCTCGATTGGCTATGACTTTCATGAAGAACTCAGATTAAACTGGGTATAGGAAGGTCTTCATTTGGCCTGATCTTTGAGTCACTTTGGCTGGTGCTGTATCTTGGATGTTTGGACCGACCAGAGCTAACCGAGTGGATCTTGGTTGGTTGAGATTGGTCTTGTCTGTAACCGTGCATGTTCTGGGCGGTGTGATTTGGTCGGTCGATTTCCCTGTGCTAGGACCGACCCAATTAGACCGTGCCGATGGTGCAAGGTGCGATTGTATCGGCCAGGCGGATACGTCTTTAGTGAATCAGCCATAACTCCTGAACGTGACATCCGAATGGCCTGATTCGACCTCCTCTGGACAGCTAACTCACCGCTCGACAATATTGATGAAGGTCATACAAGACGATTCGGATCGAAAGGTCTCCTTCCAGCCACGTCTTTCCTGCGTCTTGGATGGACTTTGCATTCTACTTTGGCCCAATTCTCCAAATATCATCAATTGTCTCCAAATCACCTAAAAACACTCCAAATGCATGCAAAGACTCACTAGGACCTAATGCAAACACCTAATACTCTAATAAATACCAAAATGCTAGAAAAACTATACAAGACACATGCATGAGATACAAAACAATAACAAGAATGCATGCTAAAAAGAGGTAAAATATGAGAATATCAACTCCCGCAAACTTATTCATTTTCTTGTCCCCAAGCAAACAAACAAGAAGAGGAGAAAAAAGAGAGCAATGAATGAGATAGAGTCCAAAAAATGTCAACAAAAGAAAAACCATTCAATGGTGATTTTAAAATGCACTTGAACAATCTCTACTCACAAAGATTTAGCCATACTCATCACACCACGGATCAAGCTCAAAAACTAGCCTACACAAGCGTTCATATTCCCCAATCCTTTAACATTCATTAAACGAAACCATGAATCACATTTATGCAAATCAAATGAACTCACTTTGCTAGGGGACAAGGGTTTTGAGATAAAAACGATCTCAATAAATGTGGCAATTCCATAGCAAGGGGTCTCTCAACAAATGAATGAACTTTGGCAAAATGCTAAGGGTAAAAGGCAATTGATGCATACAAGGATAGACTTCCATCTACCCAATGCCCCAAATAACTTCAACCCCTATCTCTAAGCCCCATGAAGATCACTCCTAAGTTACCCTTTCTTCAAGACTTTTTGCCTTTCATAAACCACATACTTCATCGTTTCTTCCTTGTTTAAGCACTTGGGGAAAATGTCTTCTTTATCCTTGATCAACAAATGGCTTGGCTCATTCCCTTTTCTTCTTTAGCTCATCTTTTGCCTTTGGATTGGTCCCTTTCTTCATCCTTTGGATGCATTAGCCATTTTTGGCTTCTTTTCTTCTTTTTTGTAGCTAGAGACCACCTTTTCTTTATTACTTAGAGCTATACCAAATATTTCTTGCCAACCATTTCAATCATTAGCTTTTCCCCATTTCTTTCCCAAATCTCTTCCTCGTTTCCACTTTTCCTTTGCATTCCACGCTCAAGATTTTCTCTTTTCATTCCAACCCAAACCCCCAATCCTAACCTATGCTTAGCCTGATGATGTGCGAGCTAAATCTGCATGAAAGTCTTTCCTTGTCGCTCTAAACCCAACACTTTTTGCCAAGTCCATTCGAAAAACATAGGCCTCACAACACTCACTAAAGAAGTAGGCTTGAAAGGAGGGTAAGTTAAGGGCGAGGATAACCGTCCCAAAGATGGGGATCGGCTACTTGGACTAACAAGAGTGGTAAAAAGGAGGAAGATAGCCCAAGTATGTATATGGTATCCATGAGTCCTTTTTCAATGCATAACATGATAATTACTAGTCAAAATTTAGGGTTCAAATAGTTAGGATCGGGTTCAATTCAAAGCTTGTTTCAACCAAGACGAAAGCATCAATGCATATGATCCAAGTATGGTGAGTCCTTATTTTCAAGTTGTTCAAATGCATTTAACTACTAAGGCTTAAGTTGACATTTTACAAGGACAAATTCATCATTTCACCCAATGCATATGAATGCAAATCCTATATGAACTCTAGACTCAATCCTAATCATGTAATGCACAAAACTTCATAATTTTTCAAAATTATTGAAAATGCATAAGACTCAAGATGCAAAAGGCAAAATAAGACACAAAACACAAGGTTAGACATTGGTCCCTCCCCCAAACTTAAATCACAACGTCTCGGTGTGAAAGAAGTTCAAGAGAGAGACCAAAAACGAAAGATAAAAATGCAAAGAGACTCAAAAGGAAAGAAATACTTACAAATGAGGAGTGAGGCTAGATGAATGGAGATGAAGGAAGAGCTTTCGACATCACCACCAATGAGCCTTGCCACGACCTTGGACCCAAAAGACCCTTATTGATTTCTTGTTTTATGTCTCAAGCTCGACAAGGGATAGGCTTGGGGAGGTCCCCAAGGGGCGCGTTTAACGTCACTTGCTTGACGGTTGCTTCCTCATTGTCACTCCCTTCATGAAAATCACAAGAGAAATGAAAAGATTAGCAACAAAAGAAAATAAAAAGCTCTAGTCTCAAGAAGAATCAAAATCCTAATGATCAATGCTAAACCTCCCCGGCAACGACGACAAATTGATAGTAGGATTTTTACTAATCAATTACTCAAATCCCACTCATGTCATTGTAGTATTTGAGATATCGAATCACAGAGGTTAAGATTGAAGCGCTATGAATACATGAATCTTCCTAAGCTAGAGCAAATGTTTTTGGGTTTTATGTTTATGGGAAAAGAAACAAATGCAAGAAAGAAAACAAAGATAGAGGTGTTGGATCATGGAATGAACTATCAAATGAATGATTAACAATCAAACAATGAATCATTTGGAAGCATTAATCACTATCCTAGAACATGGAATAAACTATCAAATGAATGATTAACAATCAAACAATGAATCATTTGGAAGCATTAATCACTATCCTAGAACATGGAATTCACAATTATGACTAATCCACCATCGTGGCACTAATCACTTTGTTAATCACCAAATCAAGAACAAACCATCGTTTGTGATAAGATGATTAACAAGCATTAATCTCCAATCCCACTTAGTTCACTAATCACCCTAGACATCAACTCTCGTTGGCTAGGCAAGAAAAGCTCACAAAAGGTTTTGTTCAAGCAATTCATTTAAACTCGGGTTAGGAGTGAAATGCCTAAGTTCGAGACTCGAATCGATAAATATAATCTAGCACTAACACCGTTTACTCGAATCTCTCCCTAATACATGGGATGAGACCAAAAATCCTAAGGTGTAGCTCTAGATTGGTTTGTCACGCCAACTAGAGCTACCTAATCTAGGTGTAGTTCTAAACTTTGGTTTATCTTATCAAATCTAGCATTAAGAACCAACCTAAGTGAAGGATCTAACAATAATCAACCTAAATCATCATCATCTAATCATCAAGACAATTAACTAATGATGCTAATACACACAATCAATGCTAATCCTTAGGTTAAGATCACTAATCTTGATTAATTCTCTTTCAAGGAACTAATCACTATGTTAATTATCAAATCCATTAGCAAATTACCATTTTTGGATTATCAATTAGCAAGCATTAATAATAATAACAAGATCAACCAAAATACACCCTAGACAACTAATCCCTTAGGCTAGGAGCATAAATCCCTTGAATAGTTCATCAAGGCATTTCATCAAACACTTGGTGTGCATGAAATGCCTTATGATCTAGATCTACTTTCTCAAGCTAGATCTAGCATTAGGAAAACTAAACAAGAAATGAATGCAAGGATTAAGAACATAAGCATCAAGAATCAATTACCAAATCATCTAAATCAAGCTAAATCTAAGATCCAACAAAAAGGGGCCTAAGGCCTAAATATGAAGAGCACAAGAAGAACACAAGAGAAAAAGACATAAAGATAGATTAAATGCATTAATATAAAGATAAGGGTGAAGAAATCTTCTCTAGAGTGGCATTTGTATGAAGAACAATCAAAATCCCTCTCAAAATCATAAGAAGAGTTTGGGATAAAACCCAACTTTAGAAAGAAGAAAACTTAGATCTAAAAATTAGGTTTTTCACTATTTAAAGATGTTTGGGTCAGACCGGGTCAACCCGGGTCAGACCGGGTCAACCCGGGACAAACCGGATATTGACCCGGCCGAATCTGGGTCGTGGTCAAGAACGCCTGCAGTGAATTAGCCATAACTCCTGAACCTGACATCTGAATGACCTCAAACTACCTCCAGAAGATATCCAACTCAATTATCTAAAACTTCTATGAAGAACTCAGAATCTGAATCGGAGTGGAAACCCTTCGTTTGGGTTGATCTTTCAGACGTTGTATTCGGAGCAGAACTCGTTTGGATGCCAGACAGATACGTCCTTACTATATTTGCCATATCTCTTGAACGGTCGATCTGAATGACATGAAACCACCACTCAACGAAATTCAGCTCGATTGTCTATGACTTTTATGAAGAACTCAGATTAAAATGGGCACGGAAAGGTCTTCATTTGGCCTGATCTTTGAGTCACTTCGGCTGGTGCTCACTACAAGAAAACACAGTTTTTGCGACTATTTTTTTTAGCACAAAAATGTGGGACGAAAGTGTGACTAATTTGCGACTACTCATAATGCAGTGGCAAAACAGTCGCAAATTAATGACGAAACAGATGAGTCGCAAATTTGTGACTGATTTGTAGTCTGACTTTGTAGTCGCAAAAGTAGTCCCAAATTTGTGACTGATTTTCTTCGGTTTTGCCACTCCAGTCAATTTTTTAAAGCAGTTAACGACGAAACATAGTAGTCACAAAAGGGTCGCAAATTTGTGACTGATTTGTAGTCGTACTTTGTAGTCGCAAAAGTAGTCCCAAACTTGTGACTGATTTGCTTCGGTTTAGCAACTCCACTCGAATTTTTCAAATAAATTCATCAATATATAATTGTAAATATGTTAATTTATAAGTTTTAACATATATTTGAACTGCTATATACACAGAGTCATTTTAAAGGCATATTCAAACCTTCTAGGTTCTTAAAGTTTAGGGTTTAGGGTAAATCTTTTTGATTTAAAAAAAGTGTCACAAAAGGGTCCCAAATTTGGGACCGTTTAGCAACTCCACTTGATTTTTTTAATAGTAGTCACAAAAATGTTCCAAATTTGCGACCGTTTAGCAACTCCACTCGGTTTTTTTTAATAGTAGTCACAAAAGGGTCCCAAATTTGCGACCGTTTAGCAACTCTACTCGATTTTTTTTTAAATCATCAATATTTGATTATAAATATGTTAATTTGTACGTTTTTACATAGATTTGAACTACTATATACACATATTCATTATAACAAAGAAAAACACTTTTAAATTCCAATTTTTTAAACTTATGTTTGTATATTCTCAAAAATGTAGTAAGTGTATATGTGTTTTATATGGAATGATTTTGAATGATAAAAAATTTTAAAAATTTATTTACCATATCTTAGTTTACTGTTTAAATAGAGAGTTTTAGTGTTAGAATTAGAATAAGAATTATTGCAAATTCATATTTAGAATAAAAAATGATTGAAACTTTAGGGTTTAGGGTATAGATTTGTGATTTATTAAGTATAGTCACAAAACAGTCTCACTTTTGCGACCACTTTAAGACAATTTTGCGACCATTTCAAAATTTATGATATTTTTTGATGAAATATTAAGCGGCAACTTATCCCTCCTATTTTTTCTATTTGCGACCAATTGAAGTTATTTCCTTTCTTTTTCTCTTCCCTTCTATTGTCGATGTCTCACTCTCTGAAACTCTCTCAATCTTTGATAATACTTCCCAAGGCAAAAGCAGGCCAAGGTGGCCTCTCAACCACAATTCCTCATACTCAGATATTTTTCTCTACCCCTCTCTCTCTCGAGAGA
This sequence comes from Eutrema japonicum, assembly GCA_030161315.1. NCBI lineage: Eukaryota > Viridiplantae > Streptophyta > Magnoliopsida > Brassicales > Brassicaceae > Eutrema > Eutrema japonicum. The sequence goes on from BSQW01000011.1 coordinate 43,813,476, forward strand.
GATCTATCGCGATCTCTAGGTTACGGGATTCCGGATTGTTCCCGATATGGATTCCTTGTACGGAATTTGAAATCTAGGCTTCGATTTCCCAGATTGAGCGAGAAAGCTAGAAGCTTTATCAAAATTAGGTAAATGCCCGCGCTACGCTGCGGGTTTTTCTTTCATTATTTATTTTTTTATTTAATTTTATGTTTTGAATTAAACTGTAGTTCAAAATTTTTGTTTGGTTCAAAAAGATAAATGTAAGTTTTATCCTTACCATTATTTATCTGATTCTCACTATTAAAAAGCTGGTTTTCCAAACGGTGGTTTATGAGATTTGGCAACAGTAGAGCACATAAGTTTGCATCTATTTTCCTTTCTAAGAGAAGTGATTTTTATTCAATTTCAAAATCGAAAAAACTTTCTTTTAATTGAATTGCTTTTTTTGTGTAGTTCTCTATGGTACAAGATGATACAACGGATCTTGTCTCGATAAGATCCAAAAATGTGGATTGTTTTTCAGAGTCGCAAATTAAAGTGAACAAGTACTAAATATACATTCTTATACCACAACTCAGATCAACTTCTAGCTTTTCTTTCTCTATCGTTCTGCAAATCCGCCATTTCTCTTCTGGCTACCTCTCTTAGGTAATTAATATTGCTCAATTCCTTTTCTCTCTCTTCCTCAAATAACTTCTCTTTCGCCTGCAACTCCCTTTCTCTTTCTTCCAGTTTAGTCTGCATTATCAACCTCGAGTTTCCTTTTGAGCATTTCAATATCATGAAGCCGTTGACTTCTTTCGCTCTCATTGAACGCTCATGCTCCATAGTCTCTGCAAATGAAGCTTTTGCCACTTCAAGAGTTTCTAGCTCCCTTTTCATGTTGTCATGTGTTGCTTGTTTTTCTTTTTCAGTCTTTCTTCTTCCAAATGACTGTCTCTCTCAAGTTTTTCTTTCTGATCAGTTATATTCTTTAGTTCGGACTCGATCTTAGCGTTCCTCTCATCAATTTCTTCCCATTCTTTCTCAAAAAATTCCCTTTGGGCCTTCAGATCCTCAACCTCTTTCAAAAGCAGCTCTTGTTGAGACCTGCACTTTTCTATTTGCTCCTTTAATTCGGGTTGCAGACGAAGATATTCAGACTTCTCCTTCTCAGTAACTCTAAGCCCCTCCTTCTCTTTGTGAATTTCTGATAGTTGTACCTCATTTTTTAAAATAGTATTGAAAGTGTGGTTCATATTGAATTTTGAAAATGTTATTTGATTTGAAATGATCTTGGGAAGTGCCCAACAGCACCATGGACAACATTATTTTCATTTGTACCAACTGTGATTATCGGATATGATGTTGGGGGGATAATTCTTAAAAAAACAGAGATCGTTCACCGTTGGTAATACTTAAAAGATTTAGAATGTTTTAGTAAAACGACAGGTGTTTCTAAAAATTTAACGATTCTCGGGTCGCTAGGTGAAGGCTTTGGACCACCGCAGCGTCGCATCGTTCACCGTCGGAACACCGCAGCGTCGCATCGTTCACCGTCATTTTTTTTGTTTGCCAGCCAGTTATATTTCATTAAGCCCAAATGCGCCAATTACATGGAGTACAAAATTAAAACTATAAAGTGGTAATGGGCTAAGCCCACTTTCTAGAAGAATCGGGAGAAGACTCCACAACTCCACGATCTGATCTTGAAGCGCCGCCGTCTTGCATCGTCGACCACCATCCAGAAGCTCCGTTAGTCGCCAAGCCTAGAGCTTTGCAGTCCTAACGCCGATCTAGACTCCATCCCACAAAACGACTAACTTTAGGCCGGTTAAGCCATCTCGTCGTTTCCTTAACTCCAAGAAGCACCGCCGTCAACAACCCCCTTCGTGGAAGCTCCACCTCAATCTCTACCGTTAAAAAAGTGCTGATGGAGTTCTTCGAATGAACATGAACCTCTCAAAAAGAGGCAGTAAGAGGAAGATGGAGATTAAAATTGCGGTGGCCATCAAACAAAACGACACCGCATTCACCGAGCTCTAAAAATGTCCTTCTCCTTCCTCCTCCCCCGCTATAGGACCCGCCGCTCTCCAACTCCTATGGTCATATCCGCTCATTGGTAAATTGAAAGGAAGGAGACTGGTGAACACATAACACTGAACAGAGGAAGAAGAAGAAAACAGTTAAATCGCCGAAACATGGCCTGGTGGAAATAAGTATGCTGCTCTTTCTAGTGCTTTGGGTACTTTGCCCTGGGAAAAACCTCTATCTTCTGAGTTTGAGCAATTGGCTAGGTACATATGGTCCTTAATTATTCCTCCTTGTTTGCTGTTATTGGATTTGTTAGAATCAAGACAAGAGTATACACATTGACTCGTAACTGAAGATGTGTTTGGTTAAATCAATCTTACAGGGAAAGTGAATACGCAGCATGGACCCTTGTCAATGGCTATGCACTTAACCACGTCACCATTTCTGTCCATTGGCTTAAATCTCATCTAAACCAAATAAAGAAGCTCAATCAGTTTCTCGAAGAAAAAGGTTTCAAACTGAACTTAAAAGGAGGAGTCCTTAAAGGTTTAATATCATCAGAACTAATCTTAAGTGAGGTTGGTCCCTGATCGTCAAATCAATGACAACCCTGTCAAAAAAAAACACCAAAGGAAGATTGCAATTAACTTACTCGGGTGTTCATCAGACCTCTATCAATTTTCATTCAATTTACTCTTGAGGAAAACCCTAATTCGAAAAAAAATCGAATCGGATTAGGAATAATCGATTTGAAATGACTCGTGCTGGATCAACAACTAAACCTAAAGACCCAGAATTTCAAAATCAAGAGATTTTGAAGATTTAGCAAAGAGAAGAGAGATTACCTGCGCAAGTCTTCTCCTTGGTGAGTTTGTAGATGAGAACGGAGATGCCAAGGGCATGAACAGCCTCTGCAGCGACGAAAAGAAGCAAGGAAATCAAGGTTTGCGACATAGAAGAAAAACAATCGCAAGGAGAGAGGAAGGTTAGGGCGAGAGAGATAAAAGAAAAAGATTGCAAGGAGAAACTAAAAAACTAATGAGCTGTATTAAATAAAATATTTTGATTGGTTGTTATTTTAAATGAGGTGTCACTCCCAGAATCAGTAAAAAAGCTGATGTGTCCTCTCCTGGAGAGGCACAAGAAGATTTATAGTATTGATTAGATTTCTCTTTTCTTCTGTACGTTCGTAATCCATTTCTACGGGGATTATCGTGAGCCGTCGTCGTGGTCTGTCTGCTTGGGTCGGTGGCTCTTTTCGTTTATGGCGGCGAGGTTGTCGGTGGTGCTTGCCATCTACCGACAATATTTTCCCATCTACTTGACAATATTTTCCCATCTACTCACAAGAAACCAGCCGATATGTGGATTTTAGAGAGAGATATATTGATATAGTTGTGAGAAATTATATAAAGTTGGACCTTTTAGTTTTTAACAACTGTTAGATCACAGTAACCAATTTGGCTGATTGTATCTTTTCTACTTTCCGATTCTCATTCTAATTTCTCTAAATTTATTAATATTTAATAGTGATTGTACTTCACCATCGCTGAGAAGGAACAGTTTTAGTTTATTTTCTCTAGTTGTTTGCAAGGTTCGATGCATGTTTGTCGGAATTATCTTTCGATCTTGCCATGGGACTAATACGTATATCCTCTTTTCTTTGATTGCAGCTTACTATATAATTGAAACTTCTTGGTACAGGTGCCCGCTCTAATCTCTTGTTCTGGCAGAGGCCAAGCAGTTGAAGAAAGTGGACGTGATATAGGCGCTTTGGTAGTTCGTAAGATTTTGGATGTGGAGAGTAATTTCTGCTTTGGCGAGGTATAAAAACCTTCTCTTTAACTAACTTATCCTAAGTACTTAGATCTTTTTGGTAGTTTTATCGTCTTGTTTGTTATTGCCATAGTCATATTTTAGCACTTATGCATCGCAAGGTGGTGTGCAGGTACTTGGAGTGATGGAAAGCTTGTTACTCAGATTGGAAAGAACAGTGCCACTGTTTTAGCGGTTACTATCATGAGACTCCCACTTGTTATACAAGAACAGTTCTTGAAAACTTTGGATCGTTTTGGGGCTCCTGATAATATTCTGGTCAATGGAAAGCTTCATCTAGGAACAGATAAGCTAGTTCCATTACTCCGTAATTTCCGGCATTATCTTCAAAAAGCAGGAGTAAGTTTAAAGCAAGAGATTGATTTAAGTCTCTTTTATTTTTTAATGTTCTTAAGCCTTTTTATCTCTTATGTGTGTTGTTAAACAGAACTATGGAGCAAAAGTGTTGGTGCAGGTAAATCATATGATCGATACTGTTAAAAACTTGTTTTTATAAGATTGTGTTGATATAACTTGCCTAATGAAACTTTCATGTTGCTTTGAAGGTGAAGAGAGACTACTTGTGGCAGAGTTTATGCCTAATGAAACTTTGGCAAAACATCTTTTCCACTGTAAGTTACAGTAACTTCATATGTGTATATAGATACTGGATTCAGTATCCTCTCCTATTTGGTTATGCTTAGCACCGGAAACCGCAGTCACCAACGCAGAAGCCATCGCAGCAGCCACAACACTCACCGCAACAGCCAACGCACCGGGCACCGTACTAGCAACCTTACCATCCACCTCTCCATCTTAAAAATTTGTTTCATGTTTGAGATTATACATTTTGGATACTTTGTTTCATGTTTTTGATTTTCTTTGTGTAATAGAAACATATTGAATTTTATGTTTTGGTATTTTTGGTAATTTTCGGATATTAAATCAGATTTATGGAATTTTAATTTTTTTTTTGTTTTGTTTTTTACTAGTAGTCGAAAATCAGTCCCTAAATTATGACTGATAGTTGGAGTCACAAATTAGTCGCTAAATTGCAACTGATAGTGGGAGTCACACATTAGTCGCAATTTTGAGACTGTTTTGCGACCACTTTATTTAGCGACCAAATATTTGTGACCAATTTTTTGGTCATAAAATGGTCGCAAATGAGTCATTTGCGACCATTTTGGGACTCTTTTGGGAGTCGCAAAAACTGTGTTTTCTTGTAGTGGTTGTATCTTGGATGTTTGGACCCACCAGAGCTAACCTAGTGGATCTTGGTCGGTTGAGGTTGTTCTTGTCTGTAACCGTGCATGTTCTGGGCGGTGTGATTTGGTCGGTCGATTTCTCTGTGCTAGGACCGACCCGATTCGACCGTGCCGATGGTGCAAGGTGCGGTTGTATCGGCCAGGCGGATACGTCTTCAGTGAATCAGCCATAACTCCTGAGCGTGACATCCGAATGGCCTGATTCGACCTCTCTGGACAACTAACTCACCGCTCTACAATATTGATGAAGGTCATCCAAGCCGATTCGGATCGGAAGGTCTCCGTCCAGCCACGTCTTTCCGGTGTCTTGGATGGACTTTGCATTCTACTTTGGCCCATTTCTCCAAATATCATCAATTGTCTCCAAATCACCTAAAAACACTCCAAATGCATGCAAAGACTCACTAGGACCTAATGCAAACACCTAATACTCTAATAAACACCAAAATGCTGGAAAAACTATACAAGACACATGCATGAGACACAAAACAATAACAAGAATGCATGCTAAAAAGAGGTAAAATATGGGAATATCAGCGGTGTAGAAGATCGAGTCGTAATCGTCCCACTCCTCGAAAATAGGCTTGTGGGTGCACGCTCTGCTCTCCGTAATCTCCTTATTCGAACCCTCGTAATCATCCCTCAAACGTATCCTACCCTTCTCACTGATCTTAGGCCATGGAAACCGAACTGTTGTGTGAGGAGACAATGGTGATGAAGGTGTAGGAGCCTTGAGTGGTGCGTCGCGTAAGTTTGTACCGAAAACCACTGTAAAGTCGGTAGAATTTGCGCTCTGAACCTTGTAGCGGTTCTTGGTATGACAGGCGATAACCGATCCTAGTGTCCAAACCCCTTCATGTAGGAACTCGACTCGAGCACCGAACTGGTACTCTTTCTCTGGTGGGTTAGAGCTGGATGCGGTATCAGTGCCTGCTTTCTTCTTAGGTGCCATCTGCATCATCAACAAACACAAAACACAGCATAAATCCAACATCTCTCTCAAGTACAGCAATCTCGGCCAAGTGAAATAGTGAGCATCGACCGATACCAATGTGGTATCGATCGATACTCATACAGGTATCGAGCACCCAATGAAGAACACAAATCCGAAAATTCCAAAAGTGCAAACCAAGGGTAATTAACTGTAAGGCAAGGTTCGACTAGGCCTAGAACACACTAATCAAGTGATAATCATCCATCAAAACTAGTTCTAAAAGCCTAAAAGTCGAAAATCTAACCTTGGTTTACGGATTGAAAAGATGAAAATTCGTGTTTCATACCTTTTGGATCGAGTAATAGAGTGGGGGAATGTGAAAGAACACCAAAATCCGAGCAGGATAGACACAAAAATCACTCAAATCCGTTGAGTAACGAAGATTTGGTGATTTTGGGGAGAGTGGGTTCACGTATCGTTCGATGGAGGTTATGAGGAGAAAAAGAAAAACTATAGGGTTTATAGGGAAACTTACCTGCGCGTGGAGTATCTATCGATACCAGTGGGTGTCGATCGATACTGAGGCTTGGAATGATTTGCTCGCCACACGGAGGTTGGTCCAGAATGTGTACGTTTAATGACGGGTATCGACCGATACCAAGTGGTATCGATCGATATGGGACCTCCGAATCTGATTCTCGTGACACAACGAAACACAAAACAGGAACTAGAAAAATAAAAGACTCATATATACAGACTTACTAGTGGGTTGCCTCCCACCAAGCGCTTGTTTCACGTCACGAGCTTGACATTACGGACGATCAATCAGGATAAGAATGAGAACTTGCTTCAAAACAAGCTCCACACTTTGACATTTCCAGCTTCAGAGTTCTGCTCAACATGCTCTCTACAATCTCCTGTCCTTTCTCTTTAAGCTCCGGAGTAAGAATAACCCTAGCCTTAGAGAATGGCTTCGAGGTTCCTTTGCATCTCACCTTGTATTCAATCGAGTTTCCTTCGCACTTCTAAGGGATTAAGGTCACACGTGTAGCACTCTCGACTCTTTTGTTCTTCACCTCCTTCTTTGCCTTAGTCTTTTTGATGACTTTCTCGGTGATGATAGGAAGACGATCTGAAACGTCTATGACAGTTGGCTCATCATAAGGCTCGTCCAAAAGATCGACCATCAATGTCTCTCATGTGACAACAGTGATGCAAGAGATATGCTTGGGAGTTCTTCCAACAGGAACGGCTTTGTAGGAGACCTGTTCGTCAATGTATGAGAACGAGATTCTCTTACTAGGCATGTTCATAATTGCACCAGCTGTAGCCATGAACGGTCTTCCAAGAATCAAAGGTGTACTAGACCTTGCATGCATCTCCACAACCTCAAAATAGGTAGGAACCAGACAGTCTCCTACTTTAACCATTAAATCAGGGATTGTACCGTATGGAACCGATGTGGAGGAGTTCGCGAATGTGATAGATTTCTTAGGAGATCGAATATCAGTTCCCAATCTCTCTGCAATTGCCCTTGACATGACATTAACGCTAGCCCCCGAGTCAACGAGAGACTCTTTGAATTCAACTCCAGAGATATAGCATGGAACTGAGAATATTCATGGGTCTTCCCTCTTAGTCAGCTGCTTCATCGGTGGTGGTGTGTTTCTTGCATTGATGAATATTGCCTTGATCTCTTCCTTAGTTTCTCTGCAATCTCGGAAGTAACAATCCAAAGGGCGATTTTCAAAGGCTTCGTCAAAAGACATAGTATTTGGAATCTTCCTTACCATCTTCTCAAAAGCGAGCAACTTCTCTGCAGTGATGGGTTTCATGAGATGTCTAGGTGGTCTAGGATATGGTACCTTAGGCTTGTAAACACGTTCCTCAATCACCTCCGGCTTCTTCACAATCTCTGGTTCAATCTGCAAGGGGTGTCGATCGATACAAGGTTGGTGTCGATCGACACAAGGCTCATGTGTCGTTTCTTCAGGTCGGTATCGATCGATATTCGCAGTGGTGTCGGTCGATACAGACGAATCAGGTTCGGAATCACCTTCGACAGGATTTTCGAAATTTCCTGCACTCCTTAAGGTGATTGCATTGACGTATTCATTCTGTGAATGAGCAATCTTTCCCTTGACAGCTGCTGCAGTTTGAGCTATTTGAGTTTCTAGCATCTTCTGATGAGTACTGAGAGCATCGATCCTTCCACTCAGATCTTTGTACAGGACATCAATCTTCCCATTGAAATTCACTGTTATTTGCTGCTGTCCTTGAATAAGCTGTTCGAACATAGACTCGATCTTGCTATCTGGGAGCTTAGCAGGGACAGGTTGATAAAATGAATTCCCATAGTTCTTGGTATACCCACTGTTCTGAGATGGTTTTTGGACAAACTGATTCGAACCTCCTTGTTGAGAGTTGTTGTTGAAGTTTCGGTTGTTGCTGAATTGATTCTTCTGACCTTGAAAACCAGAACCACCAATATAGTTAACATCCTATGCTTCATCCTCATTGAAAACCTCAACATCTTCAGCAAAGTGCACAGCTTTCGTTGTCTTGCCCATCAGAAGATTGTGCATAGAATCCAACTTGGCTTGATCATCAGCAACCTGTGTACCGTCCATGCTACCAGCTTGCTTCTTGCGCTCAAATTCTGCATTCTTGGTGCTATTGCTAGATGCCAAGTTCTCAATCAGAACATAAGCATCTTCAGGATACCTAGTGTTGAAGTTTCCATTGCTCGAAACATCCAAAGTCATCTGATACCTCCAATCAAGTCCTCCGAAGAAGAACCCCATCAGCTGAACATCAGAGTATCCGTGATGTGGACAATCTCTCTGATATGATATGAATCTCGTCCAAGCAGCCTTGAACGCTTCAGTACGGCCTTGAGAAAACTGGGAGATCTTGTTCCTAAGATCTTCAGATCGAGCATCATCATAGAAGTTATTCAGAAAAGCAGTCTTAGTATCTTCCCAGGTAGTCAGTGATCTAGGAGGTAACTGCTTCAGCCAGTAAGTCGCATCTCCACATAAAGAGTATGAAAAGAACTTGCAGAAGAGGTAATCGTAGGACACTCCATTGCTCTTGATGCTAGTGACCAAATCCTCGAACCTGTCAATATGATCCCTGGGATGTTCATTGGAAAGACCATGAAAAGGGTGCTGACCCACAAGAGTGTAGTATGCAGGTTTCAGCTCAAAGTCATTCCTCTGAAAAGCAGGAGGTCGAATCGCTGATCGATTTGCATAAAACTGATCAGGCCTGTTGTACTCACCAATCATTCTACCACGATTAACCACAACATTCCCGGCATTCGCATTCCCAGCGACATTCCCAGCGACAACAGGAGCATGTAGGATGATGTTCCCCTCTCCATCCAGTCGTTGTCCTCTCTCATTGCACAACTGACCCTCTTGGTCTTTGTAAGCACCAGCTTCATCTTGAACCAACTCCACTTGATTGTTGTTCATCTCTGCTGGTTTCTTTACTCTTCTGTTTGTGCGTTCCAAAAGTGCTAGCTGCTCGTTTGACAGATCAACTAGCTGAGTGCTCTTGTTCCTTATGGTTTCGCGAATAGGCATACACATGAAGACAAAGGCAAGGCATGTAAGTAACGAAAATACGATTGGTATCGACCGACACTGGGTGGTGTCGATCGATATCAACAAAAGGAAACGACGAGTATCGACCGACACTGAGTAGTATCGATCGATACCGACGAACTTAGTCGAAATACTCAATCTAAAATCTAATGGCGAAATTGAATCCTCGGCAACGACGCCAAATTTGATAAGCTCAAATTAAAACCCTGAAAGTACTAAAGCTTTGTCGATTGTAATACTTAGGGATCGAATCCACAGAGACTCAAGGAGACACACAATAGATTATATGGATGAAAATTAAGCTAAGTGATCAATGTAATTAAAAGCAAATACGTAAATTAAACTGTTGTAAATTCAATTGGAGAAAGATAGGTTCAGAGAATTTATCAGGAAATCAATGAATGCAGATAAACTAACTAATCAGGATTCAGGTTATGCACGGTTCTTGAACTCAAATCACTGAAGTATAATTAACCAACTCTCGTTGCGAGAATTATCTAAGTCTAAATCCTAGAATTCCAAATCTCTTTGCGAATCCTAAAGTCTAAACCAGCTTTTAGTTCAAGTTTGATTTGTTCACAAAACAACTAAACCAAATCTCTTTGCGAATAGTTATTTTGCTCACCCAAGGTTCTATCAGGTAATTAATCGCACTCTCGTGCCTAATCAATTATCCTAAGATCTAAGTTCTAGGTGATCAATCCAGAATTAGCTATGAGAACAACCTCTGGTGAAGAACTAATTCGGATTATGAACCCTAAACAACCTAGCATTCAAAGAAATCCCTAATGAGAATCCCTAAACCTAACAAGAGATCTACTCAGACATGGAAATTGAAGCAATAAACATGACTGAATAAATACTTGAGGGTTCGAAATCTTCTCTCGGACGAACAGAGTTTCAGACTTGTCTCCCTTCCAAAGCTCTCTCACAAAACCAAAGTAAAATAAAGCATAGCCATCAAAGTGGCTGTAAAATCCTATTAAATCACCTAAATCACGTTTTGGGGCTTCTTGTAAATAATAAAGTCTTTTGGGCAATTTTGCAATTCTTCAACTGTTCTAAAGTTGTGACTCGTGTCTTGCTGCAGTGAGTATCGACCGATACTAGTCAGTATCGATCGACACTGAGGCTTCAAATCGGGTGATCAGCTACACGAACTTCAGCTTCGCTCTAAAATGCTCCAAAAAGCTCCAATATCTCCAATTATGCTATAAACGTTCTAAAACATGTAAAAGACTCTAAACCACTACAAAATAGTAGAAAGACTCTATAAAACGGACTTATATCATGACTTAAAAGGGGTGAAAACCATGATATATCACTAGTCCTCCCCAATTTTGTGAAAATATGAACCTTTTTACACTGATACGCTTCCATGTGTTGGTTATTGACATCTCAACTGCATAGATGAAAGTTTTTCTAAGCTTTAGATGCAGCCATTTCCTCTCTTTTTTTTTGTTCTTCATTCTCTTTTTTTTCTTCTAAGAAAATGAACCCAATGCAACATATTAATCCACCCACACATCATTTTGAATTTCAAAACTCTCTTTATTTTCAAGTTTCCCCTTCTACGTCGATTTTGAGAAGATGAACATACATTTTTCTTTTTTTATGTTTTTTTATTTTCTATAATTTTTTATATGTTTTTAACCTTTTTTTATCAAAACTAATAAATACAAACACCCACTACCACACGTCCCAAAAAAACCGATCTCTTAAATTATGTCACAACTTTTTTTTTTTTTTATCTTTTAACCATTTTTTTTTTGGGGGGAACTCCACTTTTCTGTAGTAAATGTAAAAACTTAAAGGTTCCCACGCGTCTGTAAATGTAGGAAATTTACTAGATTTTTCATTTTCGTTTTGCGAAAATAAGTTTATTCCCACTAATTATATAATATGGTTTAAAAAAGAAAATGTTACAATATAGTTTATTCCCACTAACTATATAATATGGTGTGGAAAAGAAAATATTATAATATAGTTTATTCCCACTAACTATATAATATGGTTTGGAAGCTTTCATGACATGGGAAGAAATCAATAGAAATATTGATGAAAAATGTGGAGTTGCCGAACATAAGCGTGTTGGGTGCATGACACATATATCTCTGTAGCTTCTTCGAGACCTTCCTCCTCTTTCACCTTCTCAGCAACAGATGAAGCTTCTTCACTCCCTAGTCCTCCCCAATTTTGCGAAAATATGATTCCCTTTACATTGTCACGCTTCCATGTGTTGGCTATTGACAGCTCAAATGCAGATATGAAGGTTTTCAAAGCTTTGGATGCAGCCATTTTTTCTCCTTTTTTTGCTCTAAATTCTTTCTTTTCTTTCTAAGAAGATGAACCCAATGCAACATATTAACCCACTCAGACATATTTTGAATTTCAAAACTCTCTTTATTTTCAAGTTTCCCCTTCTATGTCGATTTTGAGAAGATGAACACAGATGAATTACATTTTGGCATTTTTTCTTTTTCATATGTTTTTATTTTCTTTAATTTTTATTTCTTAACCTTTTGTTTTTTTTGGTAAAACTAATAAATACAAGCACCAACTACCATATGTCCCGAAGAAACCAATCTCTTAAACTCTGTCACAACTTTTTTTTATTATCTTTTAACCATTTTTTTTTTTTGGAGAAGCTTTACTTTTCTGTAGATGTAGTAAATATAAAGATCTAAAGGTTCCCACACATCTGTAAATGTAGTAAATTTACTAAAATTTTCATCTTTGTTTTGCGAAAATAAGTTTATTCCCACTAATTATATAATATGGTTTAAAATAAGGTTATAATAAGGTTTATTCCCACTAATTATATAATATGGTTTGAAAAAGAAAATGTTATAATATGATTTATTCCCACTAACTATATAATATGGTTTGTAAACTTCCATGACTTGTGCAGAAATCAGTAGAAATATTGCTAAAATATGTGGAGTTGCCGAACAGATACGTGTTGGGTGACACATATATCTCCAGAGCTTATTCGAGCCCTTCCTCCTCTTTCACCTTATGAGCAACAGCTGAAGCTCTTTCACTCCTTAGTCCTCCCCAATTTTGCGAAAATATGAACCCCTTTACACTGTTACGCTTCCATGTATTGGCTATTGACAGCTTAACTGCAGAGATGAAAGTTTTCAAAGCTTTAGATGCATCCATTTTCTCTCATTTCTCTCTTTTTCTTCTAAAAAGATGAACCTAATACAACATATTAACCCACCCACAAATCATTTATGAATTTCAAAACTCTTTTAATTTTCAAATTCCTCCTTTATGTCGATTTTGACAAGATGAACATAGATGAATTACATTTTGGTATTTTTCTTTTTTCATGATTTTGTTATTTTCTTTAATTTTTTTTTAACTTTTTATTTTTTTGGTCAAAACTAATAAATACAAGCACCCACTACCACACGTCCTAAATAAACCAATCTCTTAAACTTTGTCACAACTTTATTTATTATTATTATCTTTTAACCATTTTTTTAATTTTTTTTTTGGGAACCTGTAGATGCAGTAAATGAAAATACCTAATGATATAGTAAATGAAAATACCTAAAGGTTCCCATGCGTCTGTAAATTTACTAGATTTTTCATCTTCGTTTTGCGAAAATAAGTTTATTCCCACTAATTATATAATATGGTTTGAAAAAGAAAATGTTATAATATTTTTATTCCCATTAACTATATAATATGGTTTGGAAAAGAAAATGTTATAATATGGTTTATTCCTACTAACTATATAATATGGTTTGGAAGCTTCCATGACCTGGGAAGAAATCAGTAAAAATATTGCTGAAAAATGTGGAGTCACCAAATATAAACGTGTTGGGTGACACATCCATCTCCGGAGCTTCTTCGAGCCCTTCCTCTACTTTCACCTTCTGAGCAACAACTGAATCTCCTTCACTCCCTAGCTAGACCTCCCCACTTTTGTGAAAATATGAACCCCTTTACACTTTTACGCTTCAATGTGTTGGCTATTGACATCTCAACTCCATAGATGAGGGTTTTCAAAGATTTGGATGCAGCCATTTCCTCTTCTTTTTTTTGCTCTCTTTTCTCCCTTTTTTCTTCTAAGAAGATGAACCTAGTACAACATATTAACCCACTCACACATCATTTTTAATTTCAAAACTCTCTTTATTTTCAAGTTTCCCTTTCTATGCCGATTTTAAGAAGATGAACAGTGATGAATTACGGTTTGGCATTTTTCCATTTCCATGTTTTTTTATTTTCTTTAATTTTTATTTCCGGAGCTTCTTCGAGCCCTTCCTCCTCTTTCACCTTCTGAGCAACAAAGATGAATTACATTTTTCCTTTTTCATGTTTTTTTTTATTTTCTTTAATTTTTTTTTTAACCCTTTGTTTTTTTGGTCAAAACTAATAAATACAAACACACACTACCACACGTCCCGAAGAAACTAATCTCTTAAACTCTTTCACGATTTTTTTTATTATCTTTTAACCATTTTATTTTTATTTTCTTGGGGAACTTCCACTTGTCTGTAGGTATAGTAAATGTAACGACTTAAAGGTCCCACACGTTTGTAAATGTAATAAATTTATTAGACTTTTCATATTCGTTTTGCAAAAATAAGTTTATTCCCACTAACTATATAATATGGTTTGAAAAAAAATGTTATAATATGGATTATTCCCACTAACTATATAAAATGGTTTGGAAACTTTCATGACATGTGAAGAAATCAGTAGAAATATTGCTGAAAAATGTGGAGTTGCCGAACATAAACGTGTTGGGTGACACATCTATCTCCGGAGCTTCTTCGAGTCATTCCTCCTCTTTCACATTCTGAGCAACAACTGAAGCTCCTTCACTCCCTAATCCTCCCCAATTTTGCGAAAATATGAACCCTTTTACACTGTCACAATTCCATATGTTGGCTATTGACAGCTCAACTGCAGAGATGAAGGTTTTCAAAGCTTTGGATGCATCCATTTCCTCTCCTTTTTTGCTCTTCTTTCTCTATTTTTTCTAAGAAGATGAACCTAGTACAAAATATTAACCCACCCACACATAATTTTGAATTTCAAAACTCTTTTTATTTTCAAGTTTTCCCTTCTATGTCGATTTTAAGAAGATGAAGAGAGATGAATTACATTTTGGCGTTTTTCCTTTTTCATGTTTTTCATGTTTTGTTTTTGTTTTCTTTAATTTTTATTTTTTAATCCTTTGTTTTTTTGGTCAAAACTAATAAATACAATCACCCACTACCACACGTCCCGAAGAAACCAATCTCTTAAAATATGTCACGACTTTTTTAAATCTTATAACCATTTTATTTTTATTTTTTTGGGGAACCTCCACTTGCTTGTAGATGTAGTAAATGTAAAGACCTAAAGGTTCCCACGCGTATTTAAATGTAGTAAATTTATTAGAATTTTCATCTTCGTTTTGCAAAAATAAGTTTATTCCGACTAACTATATAATATGGTTTGAAAAAGAAAATTTATAATATTTTTATTCCCACTAACTATATAATATGGTTTGGAAGCTTCCATGACCTGTGAAGAAATCATTAAAATATTGCTGAAAAATGTGGAGTTGCTGAACATAAACGTGGTGGGTGACATATCTATCTCCAGAGCTTCTTTGAACCATTCCTCTTCTTTTACCTTCTGAGCAACAGCTGAGGCTCCTTCACTCCCTAGCTAGTCATCCACACTTTTGCGAAAATATGAACCCCTCTACACTTTTACGCTTCAATGTGTTAGTTATTGACATCTCAACTGCAGAGATGAAAGTTTCAAAGCTTTGGATATGCAGCCATTTCCTCTCCTTTTTTTGCTCTCCTTTCTCATTTTTTTTTCTTCTAAGAAGATGAACCTAATGCAACATATTACCCACCCACACATATCATTTTGAATTTCAAAACTCTCTTTATTATCAAGTTTCCTCTTCTATGTCGATTTTGAGAAGATGAATACAGATGAATTACATTTTGGCATTCTCCATTTTTCATGTTTTTTCTTTCTTTTCTTTAATATTTTAACCCCTTTTTGGGTCAAAACTAATAAATACAAGCATCCACTATCACACGTCCCGAATCGAAAGACAAATTGACAATACGCCCAACAACTTCATTACCCAAATCCAAAAGCATTGGGCATATATCTGATGAGGGCACACATATTCTGCTTTCTCGGATTAAACAAAACACCCACAATTGCCAAACAATTGGCTTATGCCGCTTGGGCACAAACAGTGCGAGGGAGCGCTATTGGCGCGTCATTCTGGCCAAGACTAATGTCAAGCATCTTCCGACGGATGTTATCGCTCATATCTGCAAATGAAAGTCGAAGGAAACCGTAGAAATTAAAAGAAGGGGAAGTATTTATAGAAGTAGAATGCCATGGTGGTTTTGGGAGTTTGAGTGAATCACGAAGGAGAAACCTCCCCCGACCGCCATAGAAACTACTCAACGGACAATAACCGACAAAATTGACCCATTGATATCAGAAATCAACCGCCAGACACTTACTCTCTTTAGAAGAGAGAAAACAGTTGCGAAAATCGCCACATTAATCACCACAAGAGGAAGACGGCATTTTTCAAAAATCAACATATTAAATTATGCTATTATTTAAATTAAACATTTATTATATAAAGAAAATTACATTACATTATATAAAGTATTAAAACATAGTAGATTTTGGTTTAACCATGAACATTAGTGTATTGTTTTCACAAATTATCAATTAATGCATTTCGAAGTGAGAAATGAACTTCTTTATCTTTGCTTTATCTAAATCGACCTAGAAACTCTTGGAACAAGATATTATCATCATCTGCTATTTGGACCTCTAGAGGTGGAGCTTCTTTTTCCACTTCAATTGGTGCATCGAGATCACGTTCATCCTCGATTATCATATTATGTAAAATTATACATATTGTCATTATGTCATGTAACACATTTTTTTCTTTCAAAAATGAATCGGTCTTTTCACAATAGCGATACGTGATTGGAGAACTCCGAATGCACGTTCTACATCTTTCCTACATGCTGCTTGTTGTGTAGAAAAATTGGACCCATTGGCTCATAAATAGATTGCACTATGATGGACCATTTTAGAAATATACCATCAGCCAAACAATAACATATATTTTATTCTTTTCCTTGAATAATATAATGAACATGATGAGCAATATCTTAAGTGAGATTAGAGAACATGTGGGAAGACTCCAGCATATTGATATCATTATTATTGTTTGCCATTCCGAAATATGCAAGGCATATCCAAAGATAATAATCTGTCACAGCTTCAAGGATTATAGTAGGTGATCCACTACGGCCTCCATATTGTCCCGCCCAAACGGTAGAACAATTTTTCCACTTCAAGTGTATGCAATCTAAGCTACCAAACATTCATGAAAATCCTCGTATTTCATCAATGCAAAGAAGTCTAGAAACATCATTAGGTTATGGTCTGAAAATATATTCACAATGACTCGACAAAATCTTTGCATACTTCCATTTTCCGTTGATTCGCGTATCTTTCGCACTCGCCTGTGGCATCTGCATGAATACCATATGCTAGCATTCGAAACATGACGTTATTTTTGAAGGGACGATAATCCAAGTCTACCCTTTGAATCCATTTGTTGTGTGAAGTAGTTGTCATGACCTTCAACTGCACCAACAATACGACATCTCCTGCGAAACATAACCTCATTGTAATTCGGAGTCTCATAGAGGTAGTCATTGAACAATATGTAATGTGCGCTTTCTCGATCGCGGTGGATGAAAGAACTGATGATGGTAGTGTTTTGTTGCACCGTAGATGTGGCCTTAGGGATATGGATAGCATGAATGCACTCAAGTTAAAGTGTTTTGTATGGGCGGTTCAAAGTATGGTTAGTCATAGGTTTAACAAGGTTTTGTTTGCTTTGGAAGCACCATAGTTGGTAGGTGATGTGAACAACCCTCAAGCATGGCTCTCTTTCCGTCATCAAGCATCTGAAATGAGTGTTTTTTCTGGAGAAGATGAATGAGTGGAGATTGGAAACAGAATGTTCATCATCAAATAGAGGAGCTTATCTCATTGCCCAAAGTGTAACCGAGCAAAACCGTTGATAATCATATGTGGCAGAAAGTCACCCAAGGTGGTTACATAAACTCTTTGTCGCTGAGAAAGTGTAATCCTTTGTTTTATGATTGTAAAGCCTCTCGTGTTGGAGCTTTTGGCTGATTTTTTTTGGGAAGATTGATGTTTGTGAAATTTCTTCATCAATCTTTGTAAACCTTGTCGTAATGTTATGACTTATATATATGACGAGGTTAATGGTTCAATCCTCATTACCATATATAAAATCAAATAGAACAAAAAAAGTAGATAATAAAAAATAATAGTTTATTACACTCACACCCATTTTTCTATTTTATATTTACACTATGGTGCACTTTCAAATACTGAGTGACTTTGGGCTAGTGCAAAGTCTCTTCTATCCCTCAATCTTTTTTTATATCTCTTCAGATTTCCTCTCTTTTTTCCTCTCTCATCCTCTCTCTTTCTCTCACGGATACATAAAAAATATTCTCTTCTTTATGTAAATCCCTAAATTTCGTTTTTATAAAACTCAAACCAAAATCTAAGAACCAATAAACGCTCGAATTTCTTCGTATCCATCGGTCTACCACACTCTTTTGCTTCTCCTACAAACACAAAACCCTAAAAAGCATCTCTGACATGTATGCACAATTGTGCTGCCGTTGATGGCCTCTGGGAGCAAAAGCTTTCAACCAGAAAAGAGAGCAATGGATGAGGAAGGAAGATGGTGATGAGATTTCCCTCGTTAGATCAGTAATTCGTACGATTCCGATTAGGTTTGTTTCGATCTCAAACTATACATTGTTGTAAAAGTATTTGATTTTAAATTCAAAATTTAGTGTTTGATATATTGTTAGGCTAATGAATCATTGATTCTGATTAAGAGCTTCACGCTTTTCTAGTACTTTTATTTGATTTGAAATTCAAATTTTAGTGTTTGGTATATCGTTAGGCTAGTGAATCATTGATTCAGATTAGGAACTTTACACTTTTCTAGTATTTTTATTTGATTTGAAATTTAAATTTTAATATTTGGTATATCGTTAAGCTAGTGAATCATTGATTCCGATTAGGAACTTTACACTTTTCTAGTATTTTTATTGTTTTCGTAGACAAATTTTACTCGCTAATGAATAATAAAATCCGTTATTTATTGGGAAAGTCCCTCTATATGTAAATCTTTCAAAGAATAACGAGACTCCTATTATTCACACGCTTTTCTAGTATTTTTATTTGATTTGAAATTCAAATTTTAATATTTGGTATATCGTTAGGCTAGTGAATCATTGATTCCGATTAGGAACTTTACATTTTTCTAGTATTTTTATTGTTTTCGTAGACAAATTTTACTTGCTAACGAATAATAAAATCCATTATTTACCGGCAAAGTCCATCTGTATATAAATATTTCAAAGGATAATGAGACTCCTATTGTTCACTCTGCATTTTCAATAAATAATAAAAAAAATCGCTTCTATTTATTTAAACTGATGACGTGGCGGCTAGCTTGGTGTGGATAACTCGTAAAAGGCAAAAAAAGAGGCCAGAAAAATTTGCAGAGAAGCCTTTATACCAGAATTATCCATGGAGGTCAGCGTTCTCCGACCTATCTCCATCGCCGGAAAACCTCCGCTTCCGCTTCTCCGACCAAAAATGCTCCCTCTTCTTCGTTTCTCACTTCCGCTTTCTCTTCCCCATCTCTCTTCTTCGACCCGTCGTCTCATTTCTCCTTGTCAGTTCCTCCTCTCTGTCTCTCTCGCTACAGTTTCAAACTTTTGGTCTTGATCTTCCGAATTAACAATTTTCTTCAAATTTTTTTTGGTTTTCAGTGTTATTCGCTGCACAAGAGAGTAACCTGAGTGTGTCGAATGAAAGTGATACGAGTGAATGGGTGATGCAAGGTACCTTCTTTGGGTTTTTGGGTTTTTGGGTCTCGAAATTGTTCAATGTACAAGTAATTTTGATTACTTGGGTCTTGAAATTGTTCGATTTACAGTTGTTGGGTTTTGATTTCTTCTTTTGTTTCATATTGTAAGATGATTGATGAGGTTGAGATTGCTGACAGATTTTTACACATTGAGGAAAGATGTTGAAGTAGCATCAGCTCGTGTTGAAGAGATTAGAGCTTCTTCTGGTTTGCAGCAACTAGAAAATGAAATAGCACTTTTGGAGTCAAAAGCTACTGATATCTCTTTTTGGGATGATCGTGCTAAAGCTCAAGAAACGCTTTCCGCTTTGAATGATCTCAAAGATCGGTCGCGGTTGCTTTCCGAGTTCAAATCTATGGTATGTCATGACTTTTGAATTGCATTTTCCTTATATTTGCTCTCTTAGGCTTATTATGTATGCTGTTGAATTGCGAATTTTCTGGCTGTCTCTATAATGTGTTGCTGCTTGAGGGAGGCAGGTTGAAGATGCGGAAACGATTGTTAAACTAACCGAAGAAATGGACTCTACTGATGTTAGCCTACTTGAAGAGGCAATGGGAATCATCAAAGAGTTGAATAAAACTCTAGATCGATTTGAGCTAACGCAGCTTCTATCGGGACCTTATGACAAAGAAGGCGCTGTAGTCTATATTACAGCTGGAGCCGGTGGAACAGATGCTCAGGTAATTACTGTTTACGCAATTCGTCTTTTTCGTTCTTTCTAGAGGTCGAGATGTATTCAGATATATTCATTGGAGACTCCTGTCATGAGTTTATAAGCCTATAAACTGATTTTATATCTATGAAAGGATCATGACTGTTTGTGTGCTCAAGCTATGTCGGTGTTTTTTTATATTTTTCACAAGGAAGAGAACTAGTACCAAGAATGCATTTCATTTTGTATAGAAGGCCATGACAATGTAGTATTATCTTTCATTTCCTGTTTTATGCATTGGTATATGAAATTGTCTTAGAGGTTTTCTATGTTTTGCGATGTTAATTGAACTCCTGCGATAACTTCCAGTGCAGGATTGGGCCGATATACTGCTTAGGATGTATATGAGATGGGGAGAGAAGCAGCGGTACAAGACAAAAGTTGTTGAAATGTCGGCTGGAGAGGAAGCAGGGATTAAGTCAGCCACCCTTGAAATCGAAGGGCGTTATGCATATGGTTACCTTTCAGGGGAGAAAGGAACTCATAGGATTGTACGACAATCACCATTCAATTCCAAAGGCCTTCGCCAGGTAAATTAAGATGCTCCGTACTAAAGTTTTGACTTGCAACGCTTAATGAAATTTCATAACCTTATGTTGAAATCTATGGTAATAGCAGATTGACATCTTACTATTTCCGTCTAGTTTTTATTTCTTACATTTAAAAGTTTGATTGTTTACTAAGCCTTGAGGGAATTGGCGTCTTTGCTTACTAAAGCTGAGGGTTAAAGGTTTATGAACTCCAAAGGCATATGTGTAGTTGTGTGCTATACACTTATATTTATATTCGCAGACAAGCTTTTCTGGTGTGGAAGTGATGCCGCTTTTGCCTGAGGAAGCAGTGGGAGTTGAAATACCAGAGGAGGACCTTGAGATTACTTTCACGAGGGCAGGTGGAAAAGGAGGACAGAATGTCAACAAGGTTGAAACTGCTGTTCGGATTACTCATATCCCTACTGGTGTTGCGGTCCGTTGCTCAGGTTTGTCTTTCATCGCCACACAAATAACGACCTGAATGCATGATTTATCGCTCTCCGTATGTTGTTGTGCGTTATTGAAGTATCAGAACCGAATATGGTAGTTGATAACAACCCCGAGGGCTTCGAAGTAGGTATATTCTCCATTTGATTCTACTTTTCAGATACCAAATGTGAAATATTGCAGAGGAGAGAAGTCAATCGGCGAACAAGACAAGAGGTCTGAGCCGACTAAAGGCGAAACTGTTGGTGATCGCAGAGGAGCAACGTGCGACCGAAATCAAGGAAATAAGAGGAGATGTAGTGAAAGCTGAGTGGGGACAGCAGATCAGGAACTACGTGTTTCATCCGTACAAACTGGTTAAGGATGTCCGAACAAGTCATGAAACTTCTGATATCACATCTGTAATGGATGGTGACTTGGACCCTTTCATCAAAGCTTACCTCAAGCATAAGTATACCTTAGCCATGGCTTCTCCTGTTGCCAATTAGAAATGCTAATATGCTTCTTCCTTTTGCTTCTCTTATTAGATAGAATCATTTTCTCCTAAACTGGTCAATTTTCAACAAATTTTTAGAATCCTAATGCGAGTAAAATATGTTTGCGTCTGTTACAACAATGGCAAATCTAAATGTAAACAAAGTAATTAGCATCTCCTCCTAATCAGTTTAACAAATTTTAGCCTGAAACTTTGTACAATTGTGAAACATCATTAAGATTCACAAAACAACTCAAGAAACTCCTGAACACAATTTCCTCTACTTATGACTCGGAACCCTATTTTGGAGTGGAAAGTGGAGTCCGAAGGGTAACAAACAGAGGGGCTTATTGAAACACCCCGACCCGGATTTACTGTATGGTAATAGAAACACCCGCAGTCGAAGCATTCTTGCCCGGCCATTTCGTGTCCAAACCTCCTGAATTTTCTGCATTTCCTTACCATTTACCTCAACAAGGTTCGGATTGTTCTACCAAGCTAACAACTTAACTTAGTCACTAACAAGATTTAAAACATTTAATTTCAGCTATCTATGCATCGGATATCAAAAGATTAGAATCGGCTAATATTTAACAGGTACCTTAGCCAAACGCGCAGATTCGGTTTATCATTTGCTTATGTTCTGATCCTCGTACCTCCTTACACATCTTTCCCCATCTGACCCAGCGTCTCGGCTATAACCATCTACACCATTTGACATCTCGACTACCAGTAAGTCATCCAACCCTTGTGAAGTCTGCTTACCAGCGTTACCCACGCCCCTGACTACGATAGTTCCAACTACCGAACACCTTTTCTAGTCGAGCCGCGTTTACCCCATAGCCGACATTCCTTATCTACATCGCTCGCCATTCCTCGCTCCCAAGAAGAGTCACGAACAAATTGTACCTGATATCCCTCATATTATCCAACACCTCTCCTCATTACTTAGTCACTCAACCAACCATCCCCGCATGACTAAGTAATGACGAGGGTGACTTGGATCCTCCGCCTGATCTGTCACACGCTCTCCACCGGCATTTACTTGGCAGTAAACTACTCGATAGCCACTCAGACACATCGCGTAGGCTCTATCCGGCGGATACCCATAACCACTCGCCAACTGTCCAGACTCAACCGTTGATGATCATCACCCAGACTTGGACATATTACCATCGATGTTCGCATAGATACGACCAAATTCCAAGATCAGATCGTACCAACTCAGTCACGATCATACATACATGGATCAATTACCCAGACATGGCAACGATCACCTAAACGCCGGATCCGACGGTAACAGACGCTTACCGTGAACCGCTCATCAACCATTTCTTGGTTATTCTCTTATTTTTCCTAATTCTGTCTTGCGTGAATCTCCAGAATTGGGACGGAAATCCTCATTAAATAGACAATCACTCGTTTTCCCCGAAGAAATAACTGTTCATGTGAGATTGATTGATCGATCAGATCAGTAACCGTTCCCACGCATCTACTTTCCCCGGAAATAATTGTTTCAGCGAGCTCAATCGATCGACCATATCAATAACTGCTCATGCACGTCTATTTTCCCCTGGAATAACCGTTCACGCTCCCGCGCATTTCCACCAAGCGCTTAAGCCAGATAACCATTCCCACTAGTTTTCTTCTGCGATTTATCATCTCTCCCCGATAACTGCTTACCAACCCTGTCTGAAGCCGACACGAGCTGTCTGATCCCGACCAGCCTTGTCCGAATTCCGACCAAGTCCCGAAAAAATTGGACAACTGATTTAGCTGGCTAAACTTCCCGAAAAACATGGCCAGCTGATTTTAGTTCTGTAAAAGCTCATCCAGCTCGGCGAAAGTTCGTTTCAGCTTGGCAATCACCCGAACTGACTGATTTTTCCGGCTAAACTTAGTTTTTCCCTCAGGATTTGCATAACACAAGCGTTACACTTATCTCATTGCTCAAAGTGTTACGGTCAAAAATTGCCATCACTCTTATGTAACGTTAAATCACTCGTATGGCTTCATAAGATCTTTGTAAGGGAGTGAGTTATTACCTATGTGTAATACCCTTTATAAATCCAATGTTGAGTCGGCAAAACCAAACATGGCGTGATGTTGAGTATGCAACTTCAGATGTTGCGGAATGGATCAACTCTACAACATCCAATGTTGAGTTGGAAAAACTTCCTCTTCGAGCCTCACAGGAAAGCAGGACATGGACCTGGCCTGAAACGGGATGGATTAAATATAACTATGATGCTGCTTTTGATCCTCATTCAAAAAAAGGCACAAGTGGTTGGAATTTACGTGATCATCAAGGTAGAGCAAAATTTTGGGGTTTAGCAGATCTTAGAAAATCGATATCAAACCTTGAAGCTGAAGGGAAAGCGTTACTAACGGCACTACAAAATGTCTAGGGTATTGGCTTTCAATCAATCTGTTTTGAGGGTGATTGTCAAATCTTAATCAATCTGATACATGGCTGATTTAGGTGTTTTCACTAAGTCAATTAAAAACTAAAGTGCACACTACTGCAATCATAACAGTATATTGATGTAGTACTTTAGGATCGAATCCACAGAGACCAAGTGTAACGCTACGAGAATGCAGAAGGAAATTAAATCTAAGACGAACGAGGGTTGTTTGTGGTTTTATGAGTCACCTAAAACTAAAACTAAGAATGCGAATAAAACGATGTAAGTTTGATGGAGGGAAACTCTAGGTCTTTGTGTAATTCGCAGGAAATCAAGATCATAAATCAGATAATTAAACAGGAAAATCATTAAGCACGTTCTAGAACTCAAATCACTGTTTTATAATCAACCTACTGTCGTAGTATTAATTACTATGCCTAATAACCTAAGATTCTAAACTGTCGTTTGAATTCAGGAGACTAAACATGCTTTAAGATCGAGTTTGATATGTTCACAAAACGCCTTAACATCAGCTTTCGTTGGTTAAGGACGTTTTTCTCATCTATGTTCTTTCAGGCTTTTAAACAAACATTTTTGATGCGTTAAACAACCTAAGATCAGAAACTAGGTAGCTAATCAAGTTTCAGCACTAATAACAACAATAGATGAAGAACTAGAAGATATATCCCTATTCTAAACAATCTGATTCAATGATTCATGAAGTTCCCTTGAAACCCTAAAACCTAACTAAGAGATTACTCAGACATAGAATCAGAAAAACCACAAAGAGATGAAGAAGAAATCATAATCCAATAGAAATAATAAATTAGGGTTCATAAATCTTCTCAAAAGCATGTAGAGTCAGAAATTCGTCTCCCCAAAGAAATATATGTAAAATTCTGTAGAAAATAAAGCCCTCCTTCGAAATTGGCTTAAAATAAGGGCATTTTTGTAAAAATACCCTACAATTTGAAGTCAAAGCTAAAAATGCCCCATTCCTCTCCTCTTTTTCAGAATCCCACGAATTACCCTTTAAGAATCTGGGTATTCACGCAAATGCCATTCCTCAGACTGCTGTTAGAGTCTAACCTTTTTTTCAAAAGACAAAAAAAATTTCAGATCTAACTTAATTACGGAAATGTCGTTGCCATCAATTCTCAACCTCCACGACAACCACCATCGTCGACGAGTTAATGCAATAACTAACCCATTTTTCCGCCATTAAATCCTAAGAATAGAGCTCCGACTTCATTTTCGCGAGTTCTCCTCTCCGATTTCTCCCATTTCCCCTCGATTTTTCGATTCAAACTTACCGAAATCATTTTTTATGGAATAAAAACGGCAAAACACGACTGTGCTTGGGGGATTTCGGTGATATTAGACGTTTTGGGCGCTCGACGAGGGTGAAAACAAACTCTAAACGGATATAGGTACGAATTTTTGCATATCGTCGCTTTTTAGATCTGAGTTGTATACTCAGACTGCTTTAGAAGTCTGATGAAACCCACATGGTCAACGAGAGGGTAGTTTTGTAATTGACTTTTAAATACTCAGATTAAAATTGAAGTCTGGTAATTTCCTTTGAAAACAAAAAAAAATCAAAAAAAAATCCTTTAATCGAGGCATAGGGTAGTTTTGCAATTGACCGAAAACTTGACTTTTTATTCAGACTTCATATCCAGTATGAAGGAAAAATTAATGAGCGACTTTGACCAGAAGTTGACTATTTTTTCAGACGGAATCAGAAGTCTGAAAAAAAAACAGGGTACTTGTAGTAATTGACCGAAATTTTTCAAAAGTTAACCAAAATGGGGGAAAAAGTATCAGACTTATTTGGCAGTCTGAATAGGAGTGAAAAATTTTCAGACTTCTATGGCAGTCTGAAAATGATGAAATATTTCAGACTACTAAGGAAGTCTGATATCGAAGATTTTGGTCAACGCAAAAAATACACCAATTTCTGTCAGACTGCACTGGAAGTCTGGGAGCGAAAGTCAAACTTCGGTCAATTGCAAAACTACCCCATAATTTTTTCAGACTGCAGGAGAAGTCTGACAAAAAAGTCAAAATTTTGGTCAATTGCAGAAATATTTTTTTCTTTTTCTCAGACATCTAATGCATTCTGACAAAAAGTCAAAGTTTGGGTAAATTGCAAAAATACCCTTTTTGTTAGACTGCGATAGAAGTATGCTTTAATAACTTTTAGTTTAATAACTTTTAGTGAGACGGCATCCGCAATATGCTTTGTAACATTCTAATTGCAAAAATACCCTCTTTTTCAGACTGCCATAGAGGTCTGGCGTACTGTTTGTTAGACTTCTGTGGCAGTCTCGATTGACAAACTTTTTAAAACCATTTTTTTGTATATTTGTGATGAATTTCGTTGATTTTATATTTTTTCATATGTGTTAGTTGTATATATTCCTCATGCGTTAGTTTTACATGCTTATGTTCGGTAATTATTTTTAAATAATTTTTTTAATAATTCTGGCAATGTAGCTAATAGAATCAGACTTCGCGAAGAAGTCTGATATTTCCATTAAGATCGCTAATGTTGTTTTTCCATGATTGTTTTTACAGATAATGGTGCATCTACCTGTTAATTTTGGTGAATGAGTTGTGAGAGACCAGATTTGGCATTTTGTGGTGGATACTCTCAAAGGATGGCGGTTTATCACTTTGGGCGATCGTTCTACATATTGTGAACTTGTTGAGATGGTACAAGTTGATTATATGCTGGACAAGAAAACCGAGTTGGTGGAGTTATCATATCCGTTACCTGAACCACTCTTGCAACAGATCGGTCCGGATAACCCTCCTATTTATGTCACAAATGATAGCCAAGTAAGGAGCATGGTCGAGTTAGCTAGTGCGCATTTAATCCGTCTTTGTGTCTAGAGCCGATCCGGTTTGGCATATCAAGATGCGGGGAATAACGATGTAAAAGATGAAGATGAAGATGAAGATGACGAAGACAATGACTGGGAAGACGAAGATGTGGGCTCAGTATCAGATGATTCTATTTGTGGTGGTGGTGGTGGTGGTGTTGGTGGTGGTGGTGATGGGCCAGAGCAAGTTTTCTAGAAACACGCTGAGTCTTACTATGATGGTGTAGATTATAGCATGTATGGGAAAGTGGGAGATGAAGATGAAGATGATAAAGAAGATGAAGATAATAAGACTTACGAGTTGCAGCGTGTGGCTGAACGATTTGCTGGTCGAGGAAGAAATTGGTCCGACGACATCTTTCTCGGAAAGTGTTTTGATAGCAAGCAAGATCTTATATCAGAGCTGCGTTTGACGGCGATAATGAGAATATACGCATTTACAGTAGATAAGTCTGACAAGAGCCTGTTTGTCGCTAAATGTCTTGTGGAAGGATGCAACTGGAAGCTTCGAGCCTCTGTCAAGAACGAACCGAACAAGTTTTGGGTGATGATCTACAATAGAGCCCACACATGTTCAACGCTGGACCGAAATGCTAAGAAAAAACGTCATACTCCGCGTTATATTGGTTGGTTGTTTCTAGAATGTTTTGGAATAATTGAGAAGATTACACCAAAGCATGTCTTAGTATCAATGAACAAGCAGTATGGGATTAAGATGAGCTACACAACCGTATACAGAGTGTTGTTACATGCTCAAAAGTTGGTGAGAGCATCAGCGGAAGATGGCTATGAGAGACTGCCTGCTTTATTGCATGGAATCGAGCAAACCAACCCGGGAACGCAGACTGCTCTAGAACTAGATGAGGAGAATAGATTTAAATATCTATTTCTAGCATTTGGAGCTTCCATAGAGGAATTTAAGTATCTTAAAAGAGTCATTGTGGTAGATGGTACACATCTTACGGGGCCGTATGGAGGTGTTATGCTAGTGGCGGCCTCACAAGACGCCAATTTTCAAATATTTCCGTTGGCTTTTGGCATTGTAGACTCTGAGAATGATGCCTCGTGGGAGTGGTTTTTCACAAAGCTTAGAGACTACATTTCAGACCAATATCCTCTGGTCATAGTCTCAGATAGGCACACCTCCATCAAGAATGCTATTGAAAAGGTTCTTCCTTGGGCAAAGCGAGGGATTTGTTATTACCATCTACAAAATAACGTAGTCACAAAGTTCAGGGGAAAACATCTTTTGTACTTGGTGAAAAACGCGGCGTACGCATATACGATGTACGATTTTAACCGATACATGGCCTACTTACGAGCGGTAAATTCTGACCTTGCTAGATACTTGGAGGAGGTGGATCCGAGTCTATGGTCACGCGTTCATTTCGATGGAGACATGTATAATCTGAAAATGCATTTTTCTTATCAGATTTCTTGTGCAGTCTGATTCGTCTTTATCAGACTTCTATTGCAGTCTGATTTTTATCAGACTTCTATCGCAGTCTTGTTTTCACTTGCGTTAACCGCGTTCACTTTGTTGGAGAAATGTACAACATAAAGACGAGCAACATTGCCGAAACTATAAACTCCGTAGTCAAGAAGGCAAAAGGATATCCTATCTCTTTCCTTTTGGAGTTCATACAAGAGAAGTTAGGGACGTTGTTTTGTAAAAGGTGGCTAGATGCATTGAGTTTCACAACAAAATTTAGCCGAGGATTTGAATATTTGATGGCTATTCGTGAATATTATGCGGACTTCATGACGGCAAAACACGTTGATGGGTATCGATTCGTTGTTAAGGGAAGACATAGGGATTGTGTGGTAGACTTGCACAACCGAACGTGTGAATGTGGTGTGTGGGATTACGAAAAGATACCTTGCTCACATGCAATCTGCGCTGCACCAGAACTTGATCTACACCCATATACGCTGCCATGCCCATCATACGGTAAGGACTGTCTGTTTCAGGCATACGCAATGAACATCCTTCCGAAGAACTGTACTATGAAAGCTCCTGACACCGTACGTGTCCTTCCCCCGCATAATCCTCGTCCTCCTGGAAGACCTCAGAAGTCGAGGTGGAAAACTTGGCTAGAAATTGCCAAGACAAAGGGCAATAAACCACAGAAGCTTCCCAAGCAATATACTTATTCTAATTGCAAACAACCAGGCCACAAAAAAACCAAATTGTGTAAGCTAAATCACCTTACACTCACATGTTTTATAGTTGTTTTCATTTATCTACTGTATATGAGAAGCTGCTGTCTTTTTCGGTGGAGACAGGTAACCAAACCTGAGAAGGATTAGATCTGGTGGAAGTCTGATGTACTGACGAATGCAATTTAGAAGTCTGATAGAGAAGTCTGAAGAAAGTCTGAGAGGAGTCTGTTGGTGTCTTTCCAGTACAATATTTCGTTTCCAAGTCATTTTTTAAGTTGTCTAAGTCTAAGAACTTGTTGTGTTAATCGTTGGTTGTTGTTGTTGGCTTAAACTTAATTTGTAGTACTTATGTGTTTGCTGCATCTCTTCAAGTCTAAATAAGTCTTAAGAAAATCACACCCTTTCCAAACTGCAATATAAGTCTAATAACATAAATTCATTACAAAAGATAGAAATAGAAGTCTGACACCAGACTTCTATAGAAGAAGTCTTAAACCAATTACCCTAGAAATACCCTACCTATGCCCAACACGCTTTTGACATCACAATTGGCATGGCACAAAAAATTTCCGCAGAAAGTAAGCCAAAAGATGGATGAGTTTTTCTTACATCTACAAAAGATAAATATATGCAAGAATCCATTGTTCTCGGGAATCCAAAAGTTAAAGAGGAACTCTACTTCACCTATTCAGAGACGTCTAGCAATTCATTCTCGTTGTCGGTACGACCCTCTTCACCTGTTCGGCAGAGCTTAGTTAATATCTCATACGCAAGCTTCTCTCTGCAAGTCTTCATGTTCTTATCACACAGCCACTTCGGAAACGGCATCCCAAGAGAATGTAACTCAATGAACTTCAAACAAAACACCCCACAATCACCTGTCTGGATGTTTTGGGGAAGTTCTGGGCTCCTTACAATCGTGTAGGTGTATCGCTCAAGGGGATAATTCCACCTATCATCTACTGGGGCCAAACAATGCATCACGAAGGGAAAGATCTCACATATAGGTGCCACTGTTGCTCCTACCACCTCATCGGTTTTTGGTCCAATGATGCTGTCCCATATGGTTACGTGCCTATCTGGGATAGAAATCATAATAGCTATCCAATGATTTCCCCCAGCGTGCAAGGCAGTGTAGATGTAATCAATTTCTAGCCCCCCAAGTCTTGTTTGATTTTAGGAATAAGGGTAGTTCACCAGTATGGTAATCCCATACACCAGCTGGCAGCCTCCTTGCCGTGGGCATCACATTTTCTCCTTCGCCACTCTTCACAAAATGATCGTAATGTTTCTTCCACAAATTAACCAGCTGTGTGTCAATGAAGGTCAGCCTCTCGGACCTGAACCATTCCAGGTGTTCGTGTTGTCGAAGCCTCATCAGATCAATCCCAGCATCTATTTTCTGCATTCAGTCAACATTGTGCAACAAATGTCAGACTTAAACAAAAGTTTAAAGAAACTCTAAAAGAAAGAACACCAATGTCAGACTGCAAAACAAGTATGAGAAAAGAAATTCTTTCACCAGACTTGAAAAGAAGTATGACACTAGACCTCTAAAGAAGTCTGAAGGAAGTCTAAAAGAGATAACAATAATGTCAAACTGCAAATCAAGTCTGAGAACAGAAAATCATTAAACCCGACCAGATTATATACTAACCGTGTCATGCAGCCATTCCTTGGGGGTGCGCATATCGTAGTACCAAGATAGGGATGTGTTCGCCTCCCTCTTCGGATAACCCCTACATAATATATTACGCGTGTTAGACACCGAGCTAATTATTCTAGAATATAGGTAGAGTGTGACGACATACGGCAGTTTTTTGACGTGATCATTAAATTTCTTCACTTCTGTCCTGGTTCCCGGAGCACAAAGATCATATGTCGGTGTGATATGCACTTGGGTTGAGCTCTTTCTCTCCTTCGTATCCTGCTCTTTCTGTTTGAGTTCTTGAGCCTTCGCCTTTACATAAGCTCCAGCAGCAGCCTGCTTAGTGTCTTGTTTCGACATATATGCAGCATCGAAGTTTACGCCCGTGGCCGCCTTATCGACGATAAGAACACTCTGTTCGCTGCCCACGACACTACTAGGGGTGGGCACTTCGGTTTGTTGTTTGGTTTCGGTTCGGCTTTTTCGGTTTTTTGGTTTTTCGGTTTTATAAAAATTCAAACCATATAAAACCAATATATATTTTGGTTTGGTATGGTTCGGTTTTTAACGATTTTTGGTTTATCAGTTATGAAACCATTTAAAAACCATATGCAATTTTGGCACAGTTTGGTTTGGTTCGGTTACGGTTTTTAGTTTGGTTCATAACTTTTGATAAGGCTCATACAATAAGCAAAAATAAAATGAATGTATAAATAATACATTAAGCTAATAAGTAGGCATACTAATAAATGCAAAAACAAAAAGAATTCAAAGATTAGAATCCAAATCAAATTATTCATAAATCCAAATCATCAATAAAAATCAAGACTAAAAAAACCCTAGAAAATAGATGAAAAGAAGAAAATTCAGATTCTTATCATCGTCATTAGCCACGATTGTTCGTCTCCTCATGTTGCTTATGAATATCTGATCAACAAAATTAACCACAAATAAAGAAAAACAAGAAAGCTATATAAAATTAATAAATCTAAACTAAACAAAAAAAACAAGAATGAATAAATGATAAATCTAAACCAAACCAAACAAAATATAAAGCTATATAAAATTAATCTAAAATGTAAAAACCGAAAAAACCATTCGGTTTTACGGTTTTAAACCAAACAAAACCGAAACCGAACTCTTAACAAAAATGATAACCAAATGGGTTTTTAGGTTACACCATAACCAAACCATATGATTTATTTCGGTTTGGTTTGGTTTGGTTTTTTCGGTTACGGTTTTTTTGCCCACCCCTAGACACTACTCTGCATTTACAAAATAAATAAAAACCACCTCCGTCAGACTACAATAAAAGTCTAAGACAAATAATCTAACACTATCCACGCCACCTACAGACTGCAATATAAATCCAAAACACAATCAGACTTCTAAAGAAGTCTGACAGAGATTAAAATAACACCAAAATCAGACCTAAATCGCAGTCTAATACCAGATAACCATGTTCACATCAAACACAACAACAAAGCGAAATAACTAATTTTTAGTTGCACATAGGTTCAGGTTTTTACAAACAACTATCACACTTATACTGCATATTAAGCAACGACTTTGTCCTTAAGTCTTCGAATACTTCTTCTTTCTTGAACATTTTTTGGTAGGACACTAACCCCAACATCCACCACAGTCTGAATCTTGGCCTCAGACGGTTGGGCAGGGTTGTCTTCAGCCAGGGCTTCCTTTGCATCCTCTACCGCTGAAGCTTCTTTTTCAGTTCCTTCCGCGGATCCTTTTGCGTTTCCCCGCCCCAGCCTCACCACCATCATCAACCTTACCACCATCATCAGACTTCTTATCAACACCACCATCAGACTTCTCAACACCAGATTTCCTCCTCTTTTCTCCCCTTAACAACCTAACTTCCTTCTCAAGTTCATTCATCTTCTCACCCACCTGCTTAAAACCTTCTTTAACAAGACTAACAAGTTCATTCATCTGAGAACCCACCGACTTGATCAAGAAAACAACCTCACCACCATCATCACCGCCTGATTTTGCTCGCTTCTTATCATCATCAACAACCTTCCTCTTAACACCCTTTCCCTTGGCCTTCTTCAGACCACCCTCAAACTTAACCACCTCGGACTTAATAAGGGGCACCTCTTTCTTGACAATGGCGAACACACCTTCAGACTTCCAGTGTTTAAAACTCCACCTCCAAGGGCGCTCAAACTCACCAAACATTGCTTTCACAATGTTCACAACTTTCTCATCATCCTCACCATCGTCCCACCGGGAGAACATGTCCTCAAACTCCTTGACGACGAAGTTGTTGACGCGGGTCTGCAAGTACAAGTCAACGAGCAAAAGTATAGTAGTATGTAAAAAATAAATAAAATCTACCAGACTGCATATCCCGTATGGTACAAAGTTTCAGACTTAAAAAAGGCATGACTTCAATATTTCAGACTGCAAATTCAGTCTGGCAACAACTTTCAGACTGTAAATTAAGACTAGGAAAAATTCAGACTTCAAAATTAGTCTGATAACTTATCAGACTGAATTTGCAGTCTGACATAGAGCAATCAAAGGTGAATTTTAAGGAAAAAATGTTAGTAAAATACCTGCTTGCGCAACTCTAAATCGACTTTCTTCCGATTCCTTGATCCTTTGTAAGCCAAGAGTGGTGGGGCTGGGTTATCTTGCAAGTGCATTCCATAAAGTGTAGCAATCTCGGGACAGGCCCAATATACCCATACGTTCAAGACCTCAGCGAAGCCCTCAACCTGATAGTTTTTGTCATCTTGGAGTTTTTTGTTTGCCTCTGTTTTGACATAGTCTATCAAGATTTTGAAGGCCAGTCTTCCCCATGGGTATGCTTCTAACGCCCCTGGAGACAGCAGTAGCTTAGTCATGTCAGCCCTTGCGGAAACTGACCAGTGTTGAGCCTCAATGAAGCTCGTATAGATGGCTAGGTAGCCCAACCAAATCCTTTCTTGCCGTTCCCAGCTTCGACATCTGTTGCAAGCGTCCAGTAACATAAAATAACTTGGCCCTACCTCGAAATCCAGCCCAAGAAGCTCCCACATTGCTATTATATCGGATGTATACTCAACCTCCGGGTATAGAAGATTCTCAACATAGTCGCAATTGAGTCCGGTTATCTGTTGAAACTCATGGAGGGAAAATCTCACCGGTTAAAGGCCAAGAAGACACCAAAGCTCATGCTTCTGATCTACCTCTAGTTTCATAGTAAGCATGTAGTGCACCATCCTTGAACACCATACGAAGTTCAGCTCATGCCACTTCACAAAAACCCCAAAGGCTGAGTTGCGAAGCTCTTCCCACTCATCATCATCCAGTGCTTCTTGGAGAGCGTCCATGAGATCTCTCTTAGCGCTGAAGTAGTGTATGCTTTTGTCTGGTTGAGGCTCATACCCGGTTGTGAACATCCTTGGAGGGAATTCACGATCTGCCATTATTTCTAAAACCTGCATCAACCACAACCATACCCCATTAGCAGTCTGAAAACTTAAAGTCACACGTCATGTGCAGTATGACTACTCAAATTCAGACTCTATTTATAGTCTGACGAAATATAGTCAGAGTTAACTACGAAGGCTATTCATGAAGTAATCGGACGAATCCAAAAAATCCACAGAATACAATACAACTCAAACCCAAAGATCTAAACATTATTGCTCAATTTGAATTATTTGCCCTCTATGGAAGACTTGAAGGAGCGAGGAGAGAGAAACCAGATCTGGAAATAAAAAAAGACAAGAGTTCAGCGCTAAATTCTAGAAATCAGTATCGAGAAGGTGACGGTTTGCGGCGAAGAGAGGAGTAGAAGAATCTTACCGTCGAAGGCATATGAGACGATGTAAGTAACGAATTCCGGCAGCGACAACGAAAATGTCGGTTCAGTTTCTCCGAGAGAGAATCTGTGTTTTTTTTTTGTTATTTGCTTCGGTAACTGTAAAATGAGGGGATAAAAACCCCTTTTATATGTGTCCTTAGCGGCGGTTAAAAAAAACGGTTTTACCACATAAAAATACCGCTTTCGCAATCTGATGTCAGACTTCTTAACGCAATATGATATCAGACTCTTTTAGCAGTCTGATAGTGATGAGATAATTGAGCGAGAAGTCTGGAAATTTTGGGCGGCAAAATTCTCGCTTTTTTCTATGGTTTTTTCTAATATTTTTAATTGCTGCTTAGAAGTATTTTTCAAATACTTCTACTGCCAGACTCGTTTTGCAGTCTGAAATGGTGATATTTTCAGGACCAGACTTGTGAAAGTTTTCAAAAGTTTAAGTTTTTCAGACTTCGAAAGAAGTCTAATAAATTCAGACTTCATAAACAGTCTGACATAGTAAAGAAGGACACAGATAAATTAAACCGACTTCATAATCAAATATCTCGTTCCATGGAAAAAATAGAAATTTTGGTTACAAATTGTCACATATTACAAGAAACCAAAACATATAAACATGATCAGGACGATGATAATAGCACCAGCGAACGTCAGACTCTTCAACTCGATGCCACACATTATCTGGCCACATGGCTTCTCCGTCAACTGATCCTTCAATTGAGCTATCTCTGCCTTTGTTACCTTGATGTCATCGAGCAACGTGTACAAATACTTGTTGAGCATTAGAAACGAACATGCCATCAATTAGTTGACCATGTTTGTCAACATACAGCTTTACATCGTTAAACTCCTCAGTCATAGCCTCATCCCACCACTTCATTATATGGTAACCACCATCCTACACAGCCACATTTATACAATCATATTAAGATCCCAAATTATAATAAGCAGAAAAAAAAACAAACGAACCACATGACATATAGAGGCCATTACATCATAGTTACGACATCCGAAGAATCTTCTTCCCGGATTATCGGCAGTAGTGGATGTTCGCATGACGGTCTCCAGACTGCAGAAACATTTCTTGGGGAATCCGTAGGATGATCCGGATCGACGTCGACCTGTTGAACATGAACTACTCGACATTGGAAGGTGACTGAATCGCCCCATCATGTGTACCAGAAAACAGTCGCGAAAATTTAAAAAAGTCTAAAGCCATACTTCTAATTTAAAATCAAGTCGAAATTCAGACTTCTAAAAGATTCTATCTCTGCAAAGTCTAATTTCAGACTTCTTCTCAAGTCTAATTCGTACAAACTCAAATTTCAGACTTCTAATCGAGTCTAATTCAGATCAGGTCAAGTATCAGACTTCATATCGAGTCTAATTCACTTTCAGACTTCTAATATAGTTATTTTCAAGTTTTTTTTGGACTGAATATAACCAAGCATCAAAATACATACCAGACCTAGAACTTTTGTTTGACACAGAAAAATGGACTTCTATCTTGTAGATCTAAAACGTAATTAATTAAAAACCCATCTGTTTGTTTAGATCTAGGCAAAGAACATGGAAAAATGGTCTTATTTCGTATAGATCTAAAAAAATTGCAGAAAAAAGTAGAGTAGAAGGCGAAAAACTTGTTTCTAGGAATCTTAACTCAGTTGCAAAGACGAAGTTGACGACGGCGAGGGCAGTGGCGGCGGCGGTGGCGGTGGCAATTCGACCTACAAGAAAATGGAGTTGTGATGTGAAAAGATGAAGAGAGATAGATGGAGGGACTGGTAAGGTAACACGGAAAAGGAGAGGTAATTACCAGACTGAAGAAGCTGACGACGGCGGTGGTGGTGGCGGTGGCGACGAGGGTTTCCGGAGAGATGTTTGAGAGAGTTTAGAGAGAGAGAGATTCTTCCTGTTTTAGAGAGAGAGAGTCGATAATGACTTTTACAGATTAGGGTTGGTAACTTTAGTTTATATATGGGGTAAAATCACAAGTAGGGTAACTTATTTCAGGTTAATTCACAGGTTTCCATCAAGAAGTCTGATAAACCATGGACATGATCAGACTGAAATGGTAGTCTGATAAACCCTAAACTTGATAATTACTACTTAAATACCATCATATTATATAGAAAACTTATAACAAACATCAAACTCGTTCAACTTAGTCACAAACTAACCAGTATATGTAAAAAAACATTATGAATTAAAAATTTAGAAACTCTCAATCTAACCCTACAGATGAGAACAGGATATCAAACTTCATATGTCGAACATAGACAAAACTCTTGTTTTCTTTGTTATTTTCACAATGCAATATATAACTCGATATTCACACTATTTAATAGTTAATTACACTCCAAGGGCAAACTTTTAACACTAATCCAACAAATATTGAGCCCGTAAACCGTAAACTCTTACCTACATGGTGTTTAGAACCAAATTTATCTCATACTCACTCATTTTGACTAACTTTTATGTAATTTAAATTGATATACATATACAATGATTATGTTTAATTTATGTATCAAAAATTTGTATCAAAAATTTTTTAATTATTTTTTTTAATTTAAATTTTCATATTAAATATAATTCAGACTTCTCGGAGAAGTCTGAGAAACCGCAAACTTGTGTTTAGATCCAAATTCATCTCCAATGATTCAATTTTATTAAATTTTATGTACTTTTAATTTATATACAGCAACAATGAGTATGTGTAATTTATGTAGTAAAAATTTCTAAAAACTAAAATTTTAATATTTTATTTAAATTTTTAAATTAAATACGTCTCAGACTTCTCTGAGAAGTCTGAGAAACCCCGATTCTCTGAGAAGTCTGAGAAACCACGACAACTACCATCGTCGACGAGTTAATACGGTAACTAACCCATTTTTCGCCATCAAAGCTCAAGAATAGAGCTCGTAAACACTTTTCACAACTTCTCTCTTCGATTTCTCCCATTTTCCCACTAATTTTCCGATTCAAACGTACCGAAATCGGAAATTGTGACATAAAAACGGCAAAACACGACTGGGCTTGCGGGATTTCGGTGATATTAGACGTTCTGGACGCTTGACGAGGGTGAAAACAAACTCTAAACGGATATAGGTACGAATTTTTGCATATCTTCGATTTTCATATCTGAGTTGTATACTCAGACTGCTTTAGAAGTCTGATGAAACCCATATAGTCAACGAGAGGGTAGTTTTGCAATTGACTTTTAAAAAATCAGATTAAAATTGAAATCTGGTAATCTCTGAGAAGTCTAAGAAATCCAGATTCTCTCACACTTCTCTGATAAGTCCGAGTAACCCTAAATCTAATATTTCGGACTTATGAGTGACAATATTAAAACATAACTTCTTGGAAGCATCAAATTCGTGAAATATATGCACATTACAACACATATGTGCAAATTTAAAATTTCAAATGTAAATTTGGTAAACTATGAATCTAACCCTAAAGTTATATGTAAATGTTTCCATTACAAAGCATATTTTGAGGTTTACAACCTACTTTGCTTTA
The DNA here is from genome assembly GCA_030161315.1 of Eutrema japonicum. Lineage (NCBI taxonomy): Eukaryota > Viridiplantae > Streptophyta > Magnoliopsida > Brassicales > Brassicaceae > Eutrema > Eutrema japonicum. The sequence goes on from BSQW01000011.1 coordinate 43,851,737, forward strand.
CATGTTTTTAATTTGATTCAATTTTACGAAATTTAATTTTAATACTTCGAAATCGTCTATATTTAATTTATGTATAAGAAATTTTTAACAAAATAATTTTTTACAATTTTTAAATTTAAATTTACTAATTAAATCTGTATCAGACTTCTTCGATAAGTCTGATATTTATTGAGGTATAGGCATAATTAACTAACCTTGTTTAATTTGATTCAATTTTATGAAATATTAATTTCTATACATCAAAATCGTCTATATTTAATTATTGTTGAAAAAGTTTTAACAAATTTTTTTTTTAATTTTTAAATTTAAATTTACTATTTTAATCTGTATCACACTTCTCGAATACGTCTGAGAGAAGTCTGGTAAGAGAAATCAATCAGACTTCTATTAATTTCTAACATGTCGCGAAGGTTAAAATGGTAATAGCGGTTTCGTGTATTCTGTTTGGTCATAAGGGGGTAACAGTAATTTTCCACCCCCGAAAGTGTAGCGCAGCATTTGATTGAAAGGACGGTGTATTTTTGTCATAAAAACGAAATTTTGGGGTAAAAACAGAAACTTTCCCTAAAATAAGTATAAATAGGTCTTAGGTCGAATTAGGTCAAAACATGCAGTTTCCGGGGCAAAACAGAAAATTCAGAAATTTTCTTTTTCTTCTCGTCGATTTCAGTTCCTCGGACCAGCTCATATCGACCGATGCACTCCTTGCATCGGTCGATTCTGATTCCCCGGGGCAGCTTGCATCGGTCGATTTCAGTTCCTCGGTCGATTATGGCCTTCACTACAAGAAAACACCCTTTTTGCAACGAACGATATCGTTGTAAAATCGTTGCAAAAGAGGGTTTGCATCGAATTTGCGACGAAAAAGAGATCGTTGTTAACTGATCGTCGCAAACCACAAATCGTCGTAAATTCGTCGGGAAAGTACAAGGGAAAAAAATTCGTCACTAAATCGTCGCTAAATTTCCGTTGTAAATTCGTCGTAAATATTACATTGAAATTACGACGAATATGAATACGTTGTAACATCGTTGCTAATTCGAAGGGAAATCTTTCATTGTAAAATCGATGGCAAAAAATTATCTTCGTTAATTCGTTGCAAAGCAATCGTCGTAAAATCGTGGCTAAATAATCGTCGCAACATCGTTGCTAATAAATCGTCCTAAAATCGTGGCTAAATAATCGTCGCAACATCGTTGCGAATAAATCGTCCTAAAATCGTGGCTAAATAATCGTCGCAACATCGTTGTAAATTGGCCACGATTTTATGACGATTAATTAGCAACGAATTACCATCGAATCACCGACAATTCTATATATGATTTTTAAAATTTTATTAATTTCGAAATTATAAAATAAAATTTTAAAAATAATATATAATAATATTTTATTTAAAAAAAAATATTATAATCTGTTACAAAAAAAAAACCAAAATTAGAATTCGAAATCCTAAATCTAAATAACTATATCGTAATCGTCGAGATTCACATCGTCTTCGGGACGTCTCGACGAACCGGATGTGCCTGCCGCTGCCTCTGCTCGGAGTCTTCGTTTTTCCCGTAGCATGGCCTGCATTGTCGGGTTCCCTGTTGCCAAGATGTCGAAGAGTTCGTCATTCTGCGTAGCATCCAGTTCAACCCGCTGCTGAAGACTCGCAATCTTCGCCTGATATGCCTGAGACCGAGTAGCCTCGGTCTCAACCCGCTCCTGAAGACTCGTAATCGTGGCACGTAACACAACTGGATCATCTTCTGGCGATCGGCGTCGCGGAGCATATGAAGAAGCAGCCGAGACATCTCGAATAGATCCCATCCCGACAACCTTCCCCTTCCTCTTAGGGGCAACCTATATTTAAATTTTGCATTTAGAAATTTTAAAAAAATCAAAAACTAAAAATTAATAAGGACTAACTATTCTATATACCTCCTCGAAGATCCGGTCAATATCGGGTGTGGTCAACCCTCCAGACATGACCGACGAACCACCGGGAGATAGTTGTTGAGAGAGCTGTGTCTCTCGTTCGGTGACTTTGGAAGTCACCTCATTGAAGATGTGCTCGGCAGTCTCGGAAACAAAGGAACCATCCTTCTTCCGGTGCGTCCGCTCAAAAACCCTGGTCTTCGGCGGCCTAAAGAAAAAAACTATGTTATTGACGAAGTAAATTAAATAAATTAATTAATTTAAATAAATTTAATTACCATCTGTAGACGAACACCCGCAAAAGGTGTTTGCCCAGCTGTATGAGGCAGAGCCTTGAGTCTCCCGTCCGAATCAACGGTGTTGCGGGAAGCCGAACACTTCTCAGCAGTGATGATGGATTTCGGATCCATCCAATACCGCACCAAGCCGTCCCAAACGGCTTTATCCATGTGCAGGGGCTTTGCTTCATCGCCATCCTTCTTCGATGCTTTCTTCCACTCACCAACCACGCCTTGGATACGAAACTTCACCCTCTCGAGAAATAAATTTTCAACCTCGCCATGAATCGAAAGATCCCAGTGATATTTTTGCTGCATGAGAAACAAAAATAATTACATATTTTATAAAATTAAATTAAATATATATTTAAATATAATTAAAATAATTATGGGAGAAAAAATATGTTTTCCATACGTACCGCAAACATCTTGAACCATGTCTCCTTGACGTGTAGAGGAAGCTGGGTAAAATTGGTATGCGGCTCGATAAAATAAGACTTGATGATGTCGGAAACGGTGCGTCCAACTTTGGATTCAACTCCAAACCTGAAACAAAAAATTGTAAAATTTTGAATTGTTAGAAATAAATATAAATATGTAATAATATATGTAAAAAATATATATTTATATATATTACCATTACGACCCGTCAGTATGATCCGGATCTAATCTTTTAAGCCTATGACGGCCCGGCTGCGCAAGCAAATCATGAACCGTCATGTGTGCATATGGGGCCGGAGCATGGCCTCCAGGTTGCGGAATCTGAGGTGGTAGTGGAGGCGGCGGAGTACTCTGTGGTTGCGTCACCGGGACGAAATCCGTCTATGTAGTCTCAGAAGACACGGGCACCCCGGTACCCGAAGCATCACCAATCTCTCTCAAAAACTGAGCGTAATGTGCACGACGTTGGCCCATCTGCATAATAATGAAAAAGAATTACTATCTATAAACATCCGGGCAGTTTGCTAATTATTTTCGCAAAAATTACTATATAAAAAAAATTATCTATACTAATTAATTAAAAACATTAAAAAAAAAAAATTTACCTTTTTCGGAAAGAAATCGCAAGGATGTTATGATCAGTTTTTTTTTGATGTGTTTGTAAATGAATTGGCAAGGAACTCGCGTGTATATATAAGATTACTTGTCGTCACTATATCGTCGCTAATTAGCGACGATTTAGCGACGATTCGTCGCTATATCGAGTCAATCAACCGTAGCTAATTCGTCGCTAACTTTGCAACGATTTTGTGACATTCATACACGCGGGAGGTTAATTGACCGACACGCGGTATATTTTAGGACAAATCTTTGCTAAATCGTCGCAAATTGGCATCGAATTTGCGACATTCAGTGTTTGCGATGATTTAGCCACGATTAGTTAAAGTCGTTGCCAAATCGTCGCCAATGTGCATCGATTTTGTGAGGATATTTGTAAAATCGGTTTTAGGGTTTAGGGTTTAGGTACAAAATTGTAACGTCGATTACAACGTTCCATAAACAACTTGACATGTTTACTGTAAATCCAAATTCATGAAATTATCAATAAGTTCATCGATATTGAAAAATAAGTAAAACATATAGTTTGCGTATACGTTAGAGATTATTAATACAATGATTCAGTTTGTGGATATTACCGAGTTTTCATTTTCGGACAATTCTCTAAAGTCACGATCAATTTCATTGAAAGATGCATAATACAATGAGATGGTAATACGTTAGGGTTTAGGGTTTAGGGTTTAGGGCAAAGGGTTTAGGGTCTAGGGTTTATGACAAATCGTTGCTAAATCGTAGCAAATTTGCATAGAATTTGCGACATTCAGTGTTTGCGACCATTTAGCCACGATTAGTTCAATTCGTTGCTAAATCGTCGCCAATTTGCATCGAAATAGTGACTATCACATTTAGCGACGATTTAGCGACGATTTCTTCGAAATCCCTTAAACCCCAAACTAAATCCCATTTCCGATCACCACTCATTTCCCACCGTTGTTGGGGCAATTAATAAATTACATGACACATAGACACATATGTCTCGTAATTTATTAATCGCCGCACCTACGGCGGAAAATGAGTGGAGATCGGAGATGGAATTTAGTTTGGGGTTTAAGGGATTTCATAGAAATTAATCATATCACTTAAATTTCACAATAATTACTCGATCACAATATTATATTAATACATTAAATTCACAATAATTACTAGCTAGCGCGGTCACTCTGATTCATTTTCGGACGAAGAGTAGTACACATCCATTTCTTGATCATCTGGTTCATCACTTTCTTCGAACTCATCTTCCTCATCTTCTTCCTCTGTATCGTCTGGGAGATATTCAACTTGCCTGTTTTGAGGATCTATCAAAAGGATGTCTTCATTGCTCTCATTTAGTTCTGGCATATCAGAGCAATGATCTTGCTGCATTGGTAGTTCCTCATCAACCCCCACAATTCGACCCCTCGGAGAAACTTTTATAACTGATAACCATGAGATACGGGTGGTGCGAACTCGCGGATATGGAACAAAGCTGACTTGTTCTGCTTGTGATGCTAGGATAAATGGCTCATACTTATTGTAACGTCGTGATTGGTTGACATCTACTGCCCCAAATTTGTTTTTACGGACGCCTCGATCAACTGTTGGATCGAACCAGTCGCATTTGAACAGAACGCATTTCAAACCTAAGCAACCAGGGTACTCAACTTCAATTATGTCTTGCAACACTCCATAAAAATCTATTTCGCCCCGCACACATACCCCGTAGTTGGCTGTAGCTCTTTGATTACCGTATTTGAATGTATGAAATATATATCCGCGTGTGCAATACATGGGTGCACTCGTTATCTTCGATATGGGGCCTTTTATTAACTCATGGAATCATAGTGGATATGCGGTATCCCCATACTCGACCTATATTTCATTAATTAATTTAATTAAAAAAGTAATCAAAATATGTATTAGGTTAATTGTCCAAGTTAGTAATTAATCAGATCACTTAAAATTTTACGTACTTGCGTCTTCAACCACGGGGCAAAATGTTGATCTTTACGCTTGTTGATTTCATCGTCTGAGATTCCTTCAATGACTTCTCGGACTTGTCTAACAAATTCACTGCATACAAAAGTATTTGTAATTGGTATAAAGCTAGCATATATATAATTTAGCCATATATATAAGACGTATGTTTATACACTTATGTCTCAAATTGACTAACTTCTTCGCAATTTAAGAGGATATACGTTTGTGCACTATGATGGTCTTTTTCATTGGCAAACCAAACTGACTTCACTCTTCCACATAATCGACCGATTGAAGAAAAGATATATGGGACACCTTCATTAGCATATGTTCGGCCTACACCTCCATCATCATATCTCCGTGCTGCCCTTTTCCGTGTGCGAACCTTCGAGCCAAAATAGTACCCCGTGAAGTGAGAAGTTTCTTCTGTTAAACTTCCTGCTACTATTGAGCCTTCAACTTTGGCTAGATTTTTAGCCTTCCGCTTCAAATGTCCCATGAATCGCTCGAATGGGTACATCCATCGATACTACACAGGTCCCCCAAGTTCTGCTTCGTGAGGTAGATGAATAGGTAGATGTTCCATAACATCAAAAAAGGCTGGGGGAAATATTTTCTCCATGTTGCACAACAAAATAGGAATACTAGCATCAAGTTGTGCAATAACATCTTCTGACAAAGTACGGGTACAAAGATCCCGAAAAAACCTTCCAATGCCTGCAATTGCTTCGTGTACATTTCCTGGTAGAAGTTCAGCAAATGCAAAAGGAAGTAGTCGTTGCATAAAGACGTGACAGTCATGACTCTTCAACCCGGAAAACTTTTGGCCATTCTCAACACATTTAGCTAAATTAGATACGTACCCGTCCGGGAACTTCACATCAGATGTCGCCCATTTGAACAAAGCTGACTTTTCTTCCGCACCCACTCGAAATATGGGGACAGGTGCTTTCCCATTGCTTGTAATATGTAACTCATTCCGACAACAAAGATCAGGCAAGTCTAACCTTGACTTACCACTGTCTTTAGTCCTTCCACGCACGTTTAACAATGTATGCATGATGTTATCAAAAAAGTTTTTCTCAATGTGCATGACATCCAAATTGTGTCTAAGCAAATGATCCTTCCAATACGGAAGCTTCCAGGATATGCTTTTCTTATGCCAATTGTGATGCTCCCCATATCCATCCGGCATATTAGCTGGAGTGTGCCAATTTCCACCACGATTGACTGTTTCCAATGCACCATAATGATCAATTTCTGCTTTTAGATCTTCCCCGGAAATATAAACAGGAGGAGGAACACGAACAGTTTTGTTCTTTCTAAACAACCGCTTATTTCTTCGATATGCATGATGAATCGGTAGAATCGGCGGTGACAATCCAACCAACTTGTTTTCCGACCATGTTTCAATTGAAACGCATCTGTCCGATTGAGACAATATGGACAAGACAATCGCCCATGCGTAGTCCAACCTGATAACATCCCGTACGCAGGGAAGTCGCTTATTGTCCACATAAGCACCGCACGCATTGTAAAATTTTTTTTCCTTGCAAAATCATATGTCCGAACCCCGGTATACCACAACTGCTCCAATTCCTGTATCAGAGGCTGCAAAAACACATCAAGGGAACGCTTCGGATGCTTCGGACCTGGTATTAAAATACTCATGAATAAAAATTCCCTTTGCATGCACATATCTGGGGGTAGGTTGTAAGGCGTTAGGATTATTGGCCATAAAGAATATTGTCTACCAGACATACCAAACGGACTAAATCCATCTGTGCAAAGACCAAGATACACATTACGTTTCTCTCTAGCAAAGTCTGGATGTACCGTCTTAAAGTGTTTCCACGCTTTTGCATCTGAAGGATGAGTAACCTCCTCATCTGTTTGCAAATGATCTGCATGCCATCTCATCGATGCAGTTGTCCTCTCAGACTGATACATTCTTTTTAATCTATCAGTTATAGGAAGGTACCACATCCGCTGGAACGGTACCTTACTCCGACCAGTACCTTGCGGCTTATATCTTGGCTTATGGCAAAATCGACATTCCATCAACTTATCATCATCTTTCCAAAAAAGCATGCAATTGTCAACAGAGACATCTATCATCTCAGAAGGCAACCCAAGACTATAAACCAGCTTCTGTATCTCATAGTAAGTTTCAGCAGCTAAATTGTCCTCTAGCAAATACTCTTTAATCAAATCAGCCCAATCATCCATGCAAACCTCAGCTAAGTTATGATCAGTTTTAATAGTCATCATCCTAGCCGCCAACGACAATTTAGAATGTCCTTCTCTACATCCATCGTAGAGTGGCTGATTTGCAGCATCTAGCATATCATAAAAAAAATTTGCATCTAGATTGGGTTCCTCATCATGATGATCATGTGCAAATGTACTTACGGTTTCATGAAATGCATCCGTAACCATGTCATGAATCCTATCATTATCTTCACCATGCTGCTCCGCATGATCATCAAATTGATTAAAATTATTTGACTCATCAAAATTCGATGCTTGATAATTGCTACTACTACTAGCTGCATTTCCCCCATGACCCTCTCCATGATAATACCATATATAGTAATGCGGCATATACCCTCTATTTAATATATGCGACCACACCTTCGAGATAATGATAAATTTCCTATTCAAGCATCTGGCACAATGACAGTACATCTTACCACTGATAATCGTATTATGTATACTTCCTGCCTGATGCATGAATCCCTCCACCCCATCACTGAACTCCTTTGTTAGCGATCCCACTGAATCAAGACGATTATACATCCATCTTCTAATTTCGTATATTGACATTTTTTATTGGTCAGAAATAAGTAAATATTGTTTTTTAATATGAAATTTTTATTATGAAGTTGGCCACTATATATAGATTTTTATTTTCATTACCATCGAATTACCTACGATTTTACATCGATTTTACAACGAATCTAAAATTGTTTACATCGACTTTACAACGATATTAAACTTGTTTACCTAACCGAATACCGTGAGCTTAAAACGTGCTCACCTAACTTATTAATCGTTGGGAAATCGATGTAAAGTTCAACTTATAATAATCATTGCTAATTCGTGGGTAATTTTACGACGATATTGCAACGTTTTATACAAACCTCGTTAAATCGTCGCTAAGTTACGACGATTTTACGACGATTTTGATGATCGTCGTAATGTCGTCGGTAATCGATGTCTAATCGTCGCTAATTCGCGGCGATTTTCCAACGAATATTTTCGTCCCAAGTTTGCGACGATTTTACGACGTCTTTTATAATCGTCGTAAATTCGTCGCAAAAACGATGGCAATTTGCAATGAAATAAAATCGTCGCAAAAAATCGTTGCAAATTGCCTGTTTTCTTGTAGTGCTTCTCTTCACGGTTCCATGCGTTTTAGCCCACGTAACTCCAATTTTTTTCTTATACGCTTTTTCCCCTGAGATAACTAAATAAAGGATTAAAAAACTCTAAATACGAACTTTGACTCGAAAAAAAATTTAAAAGAAACACTAAACGTGCGTTAGAAAAACGACAAAACCCAAGCATATCAATGGCACAAGAGAAGACTTTACTCTCTTAAACTTAATTGATGATATCAAGTACTGGAGTTCCAAATTTAATTGTATCTCTTTTACTCATAATAAAAGAACTTCTAATACTGCAGTACATTTGTTAGCTAAGAAGGGTCCTCATAATTTTAAGTTTTTTACAGTTTGTATATATCTGCTTTTGTAGCTAAACCAAACTTTGTATTATTATTAACAAATATTTATAACAATGGCAAATCCAAATGTAAACAAAGTAATTAGCATCTCCTCCTAATCAATTTAACAAATCTTTAGCCTGAAACTTTGTCCTCTTGTGAAACATCATTAAGATTCACAAAACAACTCAAGAAACTCATGTACACAATTTCCTCTATTTATGACTATGAGCCCTATTTTGGAGTGGAAGTGGAGTCCGAAGAAAGGGTAACAAACAGATGGGCTTATTGGAACACCCCAACCCAGATTTACTGCCCGGTAATAGAAACACCCGCAGTCGAAGCATTCTTGCCCGGCCATTCCGTGTCCAAACCTCCTGAATTTTCTACATTTTCTTACCATTTACCTCAACGAGGTTCGGATTGTTCTACCAAGCTAACAACTTAACTTAGTCGCTAACAAGATTTAGAATATTTAATTTCATATATCTATGCACCGGATATCAAAAGATTAGAATCAGCTAATATTTAACAGGTACCTTACCCAAACACGCATATCCGGTTTATCATTTGCTCATGTTATGATCCTCGTGCCTCCTTACAAATCTTTCCCCATCTGACCCATCGTCTCGGCTATAACCATCCACATCATTTGACATCTCGACTACCAGTAAGTCATCTCGTACAGCCCCATACAGACTTATCCCGCATCCCAATCCATCCCCAATCCATTCCTGATCACCCATCCTACCACTACACCACCCCCAACCACTTCTATGTAAGTTTTATTTTTACCTGAACTTTTCAATTTTTACATACTATATTTCTCATCCTTACTCGATTTATTTCACATTGGAGACAGTGCGATTTAAGTCTAGGAGAGGATTTCATCCCTTACTAACCACCTTTTTTCATGAGTTTTGCATTTTTGTATTTTTCTGTTTTTAAATACAAATAATAAAAAAGTAGCAATACGTTTTTGAGGGAATGATGACAGAAATCCATGACGAAAATCGACAAGTGTGCTTCTACTAGTATTTCCTAGTAACATTTTTTCGTAATTTGGTACTAGACTAGGCGGTAGCTAGAGTTTCTGTGAATGCGAAATCCCCAGAAGACTTTAGACCGTAGAAATTCTTTTGGATGGAATATAGTAACTCTATTATATTTGGATTTTAACTTGACTTAATTTTTTCATCAAAGGTTTAGGCAAATATAACGAATCATATAGTCAAGACATCTTTTTCCTTTTACCACACTTGTTGCACCTAAATGGCGACATAGGTATCGACACCAATCATACATTAGGATTGGAATTGAAATTATATTTTTTAAATTCATTAATTTTGTTTGTAATTTTAGATATTTTTTTTAGATATGGCGCCATGTAGATCACATTATATTCAGTTCATGAGTGAGTTGGGACCGAGTGTAGCGGCTAGTGAGATCCTGTCATCTTCCGCCACCTTCACTTGCACCAACACCTCGACCTTCATTGCCATATGCGCAATACACAGTCAAAGATCTTTTGCAACAGCCAGGTCGTTTCGGGTTAAAGCGGTTAGATTCGCAATGGCCGCCAGGAACTTTTTGGTAAGTTATTTCAAAATTATTTTTATTTTGTAATTAAATTTATTTTATTTACTAATAATTATAGTTTTCTTTCTCATGTTTGGTATCGATACCTGTGTCGGACGGAGTGTGTCTGACACCATTAAAGGTTTCTTCATCGAGCCTCACATCAATTGAGGTATGGTTTTGGACGACAATTACATGACGTGGTTCAAATATTTTGCGGTAAATTTTTTTTTTCACGATTAATTATTTTTATTTAAGTAACTATTTTTGATCGTTTCTAATTTTTTTTTAGTTTTTTTCTTTTACCAATAATGGCACTGGGAGCTTGCTATTAATGAAACAGTGAAGACAAAGTTTAAAAGGAGGGCACAATTGCAGTTCAATAATACTGTCTCCGATTGGAAGAAGAAGTGGGAGATGAATGGCGATGAGACGAAGCTCGTTTACCTGTCTTCCGAAGTGTGGAACGGCGTGAATCGGTATTGGATAGATCTGAATGGGCAGACTGTGGTTGCTAAGTGTTTGGCTTCTCGGAACATTGTGGGTCCATACGGTCTTCTGGCGGTTACGCCTCATACTTCCGGTTAAACACCTTTTGTGGAAAGGCGCCTTCTGATGGTATGATTAATTTCTATTTTGTGATTTTTTATTAACTATAACCATTAATCGTATGTTTAAGTTTTTTCGTATGTCGTTTTGTTAAGCAAACGGAGGCGAACTTCCTCCAATGACCAGAGTTTTTGAGGAAACTCACAAAAAGAAGAATAGCGCTTTTGTGGATGCTCGCCTGTCGAATGTTTACAATGACGCTATGGCAAAGATCACCGAGCGTCAAACTCAGCTCTCTCAGCTGCTATCACCTGGCGGTAGCTATGTCCAATCCACACCGGCTCTGACCACAACCGAGATGGACGAGATATTTCAAGAGGTAATAATTAATTTGGTTTTTTACGGAATTAATTTATATTTAATTATTAAATTTAACGTTTATTTTTTTACGTTTCCCCGAAAAAATGGCAAAATTGTAGGGATGTGATCGATCCGTGATAATCCGGCCGCCTCGTCTTCCTCACATCACTTTGCGGGAGATCTGGTTGTGTTGCAGAACGAGTTAAACATCCCAACTCCGAGATCAACACTTTGCGGGCGAAGCAAGAAGTATACGATGCGAAGATCCAAGGATATGACGCTTTATTCGATATTCTTGTCGCGAGTAACCCCCTTTTGGCGACCGCAATAAGGCAGTGTCAGACGGGTACATCGACATCGGGCCCGAGGGATTGTCAGCCGGATGCGGCGGATCAGCAGGCGGAATTGGAGTGGAGAACCGCGACGACTACGGGCGCGGAGCTTTTCAAGAACTTCGGTATTAACCTAGGAGATAATTAGTATTTCGAATTGTAGTTTTTATTATTTGTATTTCAAATTTTATTTTATATTTTGAATTAAAATTTATAAAATTCTAATTTATATTTATAAAATTCTAATTTATAATTATAATTTTATTAATTATATAATTTATAAATTAAATTATGAAAAAATATTTAAATTATATAATGTTCATATTCAGGATTTACGACAAATTTACATCGATTTAGGATTTACGATAAATTTACATCGATTTCATTTTCCATCGATTTACCATCGAATCTATTACGACGATTTACCAACGAATTTCATAATACAATATATTTTATTATTCGATGTAAAATCGATGTAATTTTCCAAGATTGTAATTTTGGTCGTAAAATCGATGTAAATTCGTCCCAATTTACGATGAATAATTTACGACGGTTCGTATTCGTCCCAACTTTTCCGACGATTCTCGAATAACGACGATCCCATTACGACGATTTGTCAATCATCGCTAATCCATCCCAAACCTTATTTTACATCGATTTTACATCGAATGTGTCCGTTGTAATAGACATGTTTTCTTGTAGGAAACACCTGACATATAAAAAAACAAAATCAGTTTGCTGCAACATAATCAGATGAGACAGGGGTTTCAATTTCAGAACCAGCTGAAGAAGTAATCAATACAAAAATGCATCCTATGACTACGAGATCAAAGCTAGGCATCTGGAAACCAAATCCAAGTACGCACTAGTTGCTAGAAAAACTATTCCATCTTTACCTAAGACTGTTGTAGAAGTTTTGCACATCCAAGATGGCGTCAAGCTATAATAGAAGAACTTGATTCTATCTATAAGAATCATACATGGTCTTTGATTCTTGCAACAACTAAGATGAACATTTTGGGGTGTTGTTGGGTATTCACAGTCAAGCTAAATACTGATGGTTCACTTAACAAACTCTAGGCGAGACTGGTTGTATTCACAGTCAAGCTAAAGGCTTTACACAAGAAGAAGGTGTGAATTTTATAGAAACTTACAATCATGTTGTTCGAACTTTTACCATTCAGATTGTACTTGTTGTTGCAAGGGCAAAGGATTGAAACATCACTCAACTCGATGTCAAGAATGTGTTACTTCATGGTGAACTACATGAACCAGTCTTTATGGTCCAACCACCAGGATTTGAAGATCAGGCTCTTCCCAATAATGTTTGGTCACTAAAGAAAGCCTTTTACGGACTCTAACAAGCTCTGTGAGTATGGTTTGATAAGTACAGTCACTTCTTGATTGAGTATAGATTTATATGCAGTAAAGCTTATCCATCTCTCTTTGCATGTCACCATAATGGAGACACTCTGGTTTTGCTGTTATATGTAGACGACATTCTACTTACCGGTTCCAATCCAGCCCTTTTTAAAGCTCTAATTGTAGAACTCAACAGTCGGTTTGCCATAAAGGATTTTGGATATCTTCGCTACTTTCTTGGGATCCAGGCTCAATCACATCATAATGATCTGTTTCTTAGTCAAAACAAATATGTTGAAGAAATCCTTCATCACGCTAATATGCCAACCTACAATCCAGTCCACACTCCTCTCCCTTTACGGCTTGATCATGTCTACCGTGATAAACAATTGTTCTTAGAGCCGATTTACTTTCGAAGTCTTGCTGGATAGTTATAGTACCTCACGATTACTAGGCCTGATATCCAGTTTGCGGTGAATTTTGTCTGCCAACGGATGCATGCTCCCATAGAATCGGATTTTAGGTTATTGAAACAGATACTACACTATCTCCGAGGAACATCAAACATGGGTTTTAACTTCACCAAAAACAGCGATATAGGGTTAGTTTCTTACAGCGATAGCGACTGGGCAGGGTGTGAAGACATACAAAGATCAACAACATGCTTATGTGCTCTTCTTGGCTCCAACATAATCTCATGGTTTGCAAACAGACAGGCAACGGTCTCTCGGTCTTCTACGAAAGCTGAATACATGGCACTTGCAACTACAACCTCTGAGTTAACCTAGATTTCTGTGGTACTTCGAGATTTGGGAATTCATCTGTCTAAGCCAGCTCTTCTTCGATTTGATAACCTGACATATGTACATTTATCAGCAAACCCAGTTCTTCATAACCGGTCTAAACACATCAAAGTTGACTACCACTACGTTCATAAGAGAGTTTCTCTTGGGATTCTTGAAATTCAACACATCTCAGCAGCTTTCCAACTTGCATATATCTTCACGAAATCTCTTCCTCGTTAATTCTTCCAACACCTACGATCCAAACTGAGTGTCGGGATTTCTCCCACCATCAGTTTGAGGGGGGGGGGGGGTGATGAAAGTGACAAGCACACGGTGTGCCACACTCCAAACAATTCAGGCCCAATACAAAGGGAACAAGACCAAGGCCCATTACAGATGAAGAAAGTGATTGATTCCACTACTCAACGACCATCGTCTTCCTCCTCTACAACAAAAGACAAATCAAGATTTGAACAGAGACGCATAACGGTAAAACCAGCTGGAGATAGATGTACGATTGTACTAAATAACAAATTTGATTCCTTCTTATCATTAGGGAATAGCTAGATATTTGCCACATGTAATCATATCCTTAAAAGAGGATTAGGTCTAGAAAGTTCCTTAAGATATATAAATGGAACCTCTTTGTAACGATGAATGATATGTCGAATACAGTGAAATTTCAGTCCAAAATCGGTGGGCCACACTGCAAACAATTCATGCCCAATACGAAGGGAAAAAGACCAAGGCCCAATACAGATGAAGAAAGTGGTCACGCCCACTACTCAACGACTATCGTCTTCCTCCTCTACAACAAAAGACAAATCAATATTTGAACATAAACGTAGAACGGTAAAACCAGCTGGAGATAGATGTACGATTGTACGGAATAACAAATTTGATTCCCTCTTATCATTAGAGAATGAATAGATGTTTGCCACATGTAATCGGATCCTTAAAAGAGGATTAGGTCTAGAAAATTCCTTAAGATTTATAAAAGGAACTTCTTTGTAACGATGAATGATAAGTCGTATACAGTGAAATTTCAGTCCAAAATCGGTGGGCCACACTACAAACTATTCATGCCCAATACGAAGGGAATAAGACCAAGGCCCAATACAGATGAAGAAAGTGATCAAGCCCACTACTCAACGACTATCGTCTTCCCCTTCTACAATAAAAGACAAATCAAGATTTGAACATAAACGCAGAACGTTAAAACCAGCTGGAAATAGATGTACGATTGTATTGAATGACAAATTTGATTCCATCTTATCATTAGGGAATGGCTAGATGTTTGCCACATGTAATCGGATCCTTAAAAGAGGATTAGGTCTAGAAAGTTTCTTAAGATGTATAAAAGAAACCTCTTTGTAACGATGAATGATAAGTCAAATACAGTGAAATTTCAGTCCAAAAGCTTCCTCTTTCGTTTATTCACAGTGTAGAATAGAGAATAATAGAGATTATAGAGAATAATAGTGAACATAAAGAATATGTATATTCACTTAATATGATATGTATAAGGAGATACAAATATAGAGAGATATGAAAGGATGAGCTAGTTGTTACACATAAATGGTAACTGGTGCATGAAGGAGAGAGAAGGACTTAGATTTTCGTCCATGAAGAATAAAGGGAAGAGAGAGGAGATGATGTAATAAATGCATGACATTACTCCAACAGACTTGTGAGATTATTCCAGCAGAGTTGTGTTCGGCAGACTTGTGAATTCAGCAGATTTCAATGAATATATGTCAACACTCTTTTTCTCCTTGTTGTTGTCCGTGTGTTGTCCGGTTTGGGCCAGGATTCGTTTCGCTTGTTCTGTGATGTTTTGCGATCTCGATTAGGGAAGTGGGTCTGGTTCAAAGTGTTTGTTGTGTTTGCAGAGCTCTTCTCATCATCGGTTCGCCTCTTTCCTATTCTTGTTCTTGCCGATCTACTTGTAGTTATGTTTCTTGGGTTTCTTTTTATAATTGTCTTGCTTTAGTGACGCTAGTTGATAATTGCTTGACCTCTCTCCGGTGAATAGAATGTTCTCGAGGCAGGTTTTTCCTCGCTCAGTTTTGTGTGGTTGATGTCTCCATTCCTTAGCTCTTCATGGTATTCGTCTTGCGGCTCTGATGCTTCAGATGCTCCCCTTGTTTGGCGATTGTTTCTCTGCATCGTCTTTCTTCTTTGGATGATCAGATCTCCGAGGAAGAACCCGGCTTTGTATTGTGACCTCGATTAGATATCTCCTTAATCTTAATGTTGAAAATTTGTATTGGTTGGTCTTAAGTAGGGATGTCAATCGGGCTGGCCCGGCCTGGCCCGAAACCCGTAAAACCCGCATATATTTAAGCCCGGCCCGGCTAGGACAGGGCTTTTCGGGCTTTTTCGGCTTTTTTTTACAAACACAAAAATTCACAATTCTCAAATGAAAAATAATTATAAAAATAATTATAAAAATAAATCTAAATTGAAATTTATTATATCAAATCCAATTAAATTTAAAAGCAAAATTTTGGCAAAAAAAAAACAAATAAATTGTATTACCAAATAAAACATAAAATAAAAACACTTCAAATCTAGGTAGTAGAGTTTAGATTAGAATCTCCTTCATCGTCTTCTAAATCCTCATCACCATCAAGAGGTACATATAAAAAAAATATAATAATATTAAGTTTTTAGAGGTATAAATCATATAGAAATATCATTGAAATTCTATAGATAAAGATTTCTAAAATATGAAGTAAATATGGATGAATGATAGGGGTGTCAAATTGGTTGATCCAAACCAAACCAATCCATTAACTCATTACTAAATGAGTTATGGTTTTATCCAACTCATTAAGCAAATGGTTTGGATCAAACCATTAACTCATTATGTTAATGAGTTAATGGTTTTAATGAGTTTACCCATTAAATATTGAAACCTTAAAACCCAAAATCCATAACCCCTAATGCTAATCCTTCAAAACTTTGGGAGCATATAATATATTTTATAGAAACACCTTATCGAAACATAGAACCTTGTGGACCAGTAGTTCCACTAAACTCAAACAACTGAACGTACTCTGTTTTGTATCTTGAAAGTGGAACAAAGTTAAAGTACTGTGACGACTTGATCAATCATCTTCAAATGGCAACGAACCAGTCACATCCAAGGATAAGCTCAAATGGCAACGAACCAGTCACGACTTGATCAATCATCTTTAATAACTCAGCCTTCAATTTCAGTTTTTCCTTCTCCCAATTTTTAACCACATCTTTTGCAGCAGTGTTTCTAGTATAACACTTATAATCCTGATTCAAGTATCTAAGGTAATCCCTAAGCTCCTCATATTCAACAGCAAGAAAAGAAAGATTATGTCGAATTATCACTCGGCTGAACTTCTCCCTAGCAACTTTATCATCATACATCACTAGCCTTTCTTTAACATTCAAACCCAAATAGCATTTCTTGTAATATTGTCTCAGATTAGATGTTCCACTGTTTTGCAACCACAAATAACTTTTTGGGCATTTCTTACAATATGCCATTTGTTCACCATGATCATCTGTTCCTACACTAAAATACTTTCACATATCTAATCGCTTACTTCTTTTAGCAGGACGAGAAGAACTTACAAGCGTTCCAATGGCTGATGATTGTTTTCTACATTGTGTTCCACCACTAGGAGGATTTTCTTCTTCACTCTCCATCACTGTAAAACAAACACAATTCAGAATCAAGTTATATAGTGTTAAGAAACTTGATTCTGCTTACTTGGCCTTCTTCGATCACAACAAAATCTCAACTTCTTCAAACCCACATTCTTTGTCTGAAGACAATACACAAAAGAGTAATCCAACGAAATTATATTTAAAAAACTACAAAAGAGAGATTTTTTTTTTCCTTGCGGATCAGTTCCTCTGAGATCGGATCCGAAGATGAGAATCAAAACGAGTGATCGTCAGAGTTAGAGAAGATAACTGATATTCGATCTCATGAAATCCGAGGAAACAAGAACGAAATTTTATCGTCAGAGTTAGAGAAGATAACTGATATTCGATCTCATGAAATCCGAGGAAACAAGAACGAATTTTTCAAAAGGGAAACGTAAAATCCGAGAATCATGCAGAGGGAGTACCTGAAGAAGAACAAAACACGGCGGTGAAGAAGATTGCAACAGAAGAGCAGCACCGTCGACGGCGAGACGGCTCCGTTGCAGGATTTATGTAGTTTGGTTGATGAGTGCGTGTTGGTTGATGAGGGTTTGAAGAAATTAAGAGACGCGAGAAGAAGATTAAGAAAAGTTCATTAAGATCATCACAATCTCCTCCTATAAGATTGGGAGAAAACACAAAATTGAGATCTGGAAGAAAAAAGAAATAAAAGGTCGAGATGGAGAAGGCAGAGAGAAAGGGAGATGTTATTAGTTTGGTTATGGGTACACCATTAACCCATATTAACTCAACTCATTAAAACCAATAACCATTTAAACCAATAACCCATTATAATCCAAATTTCCAACTCATTGAATTAATGAATTGGTTTGGTTTGGATCAACTCATTACATTTAAACCATTATGACATCCCTAATGAATGATAATGGTACCTGCATTACGAAATGTAAACCCATCCAACCAAGTGTATGTACAAATCAGTGCTTCAACGTTTCTTGGTAAAAGACGATTTCTATATTTATCCAAGACATGCGCACCAATACTAAATATAGACTCTGATGCCACTGTAGTTATCGGAATGCTTAGAACATCACATGCCATACGAGCTAACTCACCATAATGTTGTGACTGACACTTCCACCATTATAAAACATCCTTCTTTTCATAAAAAGTCAGTTCAAACATATCGACTTTTAAGTATATAATCAATTTAGACATTCCTTCTTCTATAATGGTACATGTTTCATACGTTTTGAAATCATATGATAAGCGAGCCTAAATTTAATAAAATATATGTAATCAAATAGTTCCGGGCTTTTTAGGCTAACCCGAACTCGATTGGACTAAGCCCGAAAAACATGCTAACCCGAATGGGCTTAATCGGGCTTTTATTTTTTGGTCTGAATTCGCTGTTTTTCAAGACTGGGCCAGACCGGCCCTCGGACTTTAGCCCTAATTGACACCCATATTCTTATGATGTTGGTTTTGGATGTAGAATGTCTTTATGGTTATGCTTTTCTTTTCAGGTTAAGTTTTCTTTGTTGGGCTTTTGACTCCGAGAATTTATGGGTTTTGTTTCCGAAAAAAATCTCTTTTTCCGTCGGTTTAGTTTATTAATTTCTTCTGTCGATTTTGTATTCTACACTGTATCCCCAAGATTCAATTAAAAAAAAAAAACCACTGAGAAAAGAAAAAAAAACAGGTCGGCCCGCCAAGATATGCTGTGTGCAAACTACCTTTTATTTCTAACGGCCAAAATAAGATATGTGTTCGGCAGATTTGTAAAAAGGGCTCGAATACGAGTTTTTTTTTTTTTTATGTAAGTCATACCGAACCAATTAAGAATGCTCCACAGAAATAGCCACATGTAATAGATGTGGAGTAGCCACATGTAATAGATGAGTACCAAAAAAAAGAACAAAAAAATATGTAGCAGATATTGCTGCGTCAATGCTAAACTCCAAAATCAGTTTGGAAGAATTTTATTTTATATAAAATTTGAGGAGATGGTTTGTTACCAACCACTACCACTACCACTCACCCAGTCACAACCAAAGTCGTCAATTTTCAGTTTCTGTGAAGAATGGGAGAAATCGGAACCAAGCGATGGAACTTTGGAGCCAACGAGGTCGTCGAACGATCTAGCTCCCGGAGCATTCGTCAGTATCTTATGACCTTGATTAGTAATCTCGACGCCGGCGATGCCAGACCCGTCATCCCCCTCGGACACGGCGATCCTTCTCCGTTCCCGAGATTCTGTACCGATCCATCCGCCGTTGAAGCAATCTGCGATTCTGTCCGCTCGACCAAGTTTAACAATTATGCTTCTGCTTCTGGTCTTCCTGTCGCTAGGAAGTAAGAACAACTTCTTCTTCTTCGATTTCGTTTTGGGTCTTCATAGTAAGTTCTGAAAAATCTCAAAGCTGTGTTTTTTGGGAATCCTAAGGGTATATTCTTGCTTCCTGAGTACACAAGATTCGAACTTTTGCTTGTTTTATGTTCAAACAGCCGGAAAATAAGTTAACTTGTCCTCAAAGACAATAATTTTGAAGCGTTTAATTGGTTAAATTATTGAGATCTTGGGGATGTTTTGATTAGTGTTTCCATGATTTTAATCTTTCTTCATATTCAGAATACATTTTGCAATGTGTAAATAAAGCTGTTGAGAAAGAACTGATTGCTTGCTTCCACCTCAATAGGGCTGTTGCAGAGTACCTCTCCCACGATCTCTCTTACCAGATATCTCCAAATGATGTTCATATCACAGCTGGTTGTTTGCAAGCCATTGAGATTTTGCTCTCCGCACTCGCAACTCCCGGTTCCAACATTCTGCTGCCTAGGCCCACTTACCCGATGTATGATTCCCGGGCGTCTTTCAGCGGGTTAGAGGTCCGTTATTTTGACCTCCTACCAGAAAATTGCTGGGATGTTGATCTTGAGGCAGTTGAAGCTCTTGCAGATGACAAAACCGTGGCTATTGTTCTTATAAACCCCTGTAATCCATGTGGAAACGTTTTTTCTCGCCAACATCTCCAAAAGGTGTGTACTTGCTTCTTTCTTTTCGTTTTGGATACTTGGTACATTAGTGGAAATGGTCTCATTCACTGCAGAGTGGTTCTCATTTTTCTGAATAAGACCTGAATCTGTTATGGAAATATGTCTTTCTCATCTTTATATGGTTGAATGAAGATTGCAGAGACGGCTTGCAAGCTTGGAATACTTGTGATCGCAGACGAAGTATACGACCATTTTGCCTTTGGGGACAAACCATTTGTGTCCATGGCGGAGTTTGCAGAGATAGTGCCTGTAATTTTGCTAGGCGCCATATCGAAAAGATGGTTTGTTCCTGGCTGGAGACTTGGCTGGATGGCGACTCTTGACCCTCATAGCATCATGAAAGATTCTGGGGTTTGTTGCTTAGCAATTGAGCTACAATTTGGTGACTCGATTAATCTCTTCTCAAGAATGTATCTGTGATTAATCTCTGTTTCTTTTATCAATTAGTTTGTTCAGACTCTTACCAACGTCATCAACATGTCGACGGATGCTGCAACGTTCATTCAGGTATGTTGATGGGATGCATTGGTGTTGAATCATGGCGTGCCTATTAGGAAAATTGATTTTCTTTGTTTTTTCCGTCCGAGTCAGGGCGCAATTCCTGATATCATTGGGAATACGAAAGAAGAATTCTTCTCATCAAAACTCGAAATGGTGAGAGAATGTGCAGAGATTTGTTACGAAGAGATTATGAAGATCCCTTGCATCACTTGCCCCTGCAAACCCGAGGGGTCAATGTTCACGATGGTAAATAATTGACAGCAATAAATGTACTCATCAGTCAAGCTCAAGCTCAAGCTCAAGCTCAGAGGTTAATCTGTTTGTTGGTGCAGGTGAAGTTAAACCTTTCGCTACTCGAAGATATCAGTGATGATTTGGACTTCTGCTGCAAGCTGGCTAAAGAGGAATCCATGATCATCCTACCAGGTAAATTATTAAAGTCTTGTTAACAAGCTTGGTTGACAGTTACGGGCCGTTAAAATAATCGATGCGGTTCTTGCAGGTCGAGCTGTTGGGCTTAAGAACTGGCTACGTATCACCTTTGCGGTTGAGACTGAGCTCCTCATTGACGGGTTTTCCAGGCTAAATAACTTTGCCCTGAGACACTCCAAGAAGCAGCTATGAGTATGAAGTGTCTCCCTCTCACTCTCAACAGCCAAATCAAATTGGAGGCTTCTTAAATAACACTGTTGGTAACTTTGTATGTAATAACTAATCAGCTTTAATTTTCTTTGAACAAAGAAATAAACCAGTGATGCAAGAAGCAGCTATGACCATAAGATTCTCTCTTGAGTATACATAGGAGAAAGCAAATTAAAAATTCTGCTCAAAGGCTATCCAACTTAACATTGTTGGCTTTGATAAAACATTAATTGCAATAAGCTATAGACTAAAATTAATCAATATTTCCAAAAAGTAGCCATGACCATGAGAAAACTAGCATTCTTCACAGCTAAAGCAAATTAGATTTTACTAAGAGGCTTCTAAAATAACATTGAAGGCTTTCTAAAATAGTAAGCTAATATTACCAAGAATGGGCAATGCTAATCGGCTCGCAGTCTCAGTATCTCCTTTGCTGTTCTTAACCTGAAGTATGGCATGTCCTTCTGCAAAACATGTTTCACCACTGCCTATTAATTCCATAACTAGTCCACCCACAATTCTCTTCTGCTCGACTCGGATAAAATTTGATTGTCTGAATATTTCTCGATTTCAAATGCAGTATTGGATCCAGTGTCAAACACAAATATTGATGATATCTTTTATTACCTGGCTAAAATGTAGCGTGAGTCCTCTACTGTAAAAATCTATGTATTTAAGCATAAACATCCCACAGTCGTACCTGCCGAAATTGCAAAAGAGGAGTGTCATCAAATCTATAACTGCATAACGCAAAGGGCTATAACAGAGCGGTTGCGTCTAGCTACGGTTGATCATAAGCTACAAGGAATAAGATAAGCTTTTAATTGGAAATCATACAACCCCAACTGAAAGAATATGCTATCACAGTAACAATAGCCGAAGCAAACTTTGAGAAGAAACATTTGTTTTTTTATAGTGAACACCTCTGTAAGGTTCTCGTTTATAGAATATGTTTTCTTAATTCACATAGCCAAAGAATGTTTGGATGATTCTACAATGGATGGTTTGCTAATAAGATAAATTTCTTTTCACTAGATCAATAACATAGCAAAACTGGAATTACTTACCCATTCTGTTGCCGAGGAAGGTCTTTAACGTATCCCATCTCCCATGAACTAACGTCAATATTTTTCTCGCTCTTGTCCTTTACTTCATCCACCAAGTACTTTGCCTGAAGCAAATACTAGCATTACTTGCAAACATTTTATTTTAACAGTAGGTTCAGATTTATCACATTTCAAAAGTGCAAATGGGTAAAATTTATGATCAAGAATTTATTATACCAGATAATTCAAAATTTTGGGATCAAATCCATTTAGTGAATCAAGATACAGGAACTTGCATTCCCTAATGTTAATCACTGCCAGGGACCAATGTAAACCTCCGTGGATTGGAGCAAATATCTGCACAGATTCACCATCAATCGAATTGGATTATGTTTGTAAAATTTACAAAAGGAAACCAAAAGTTAAAGTTCTGGGAAAAGCTCACTATGTCACAGTCAATAAGATTATATCCCAGCTTTCTCTGGGTAGTCCATCTCCTGACAGCTTCGTAGTTGTAACCGGAGGCGTTTACTAGCTGAACAAATGCAATTAGAGGGAAAAAACATAAAAATGTGAGCATTCATAAACATTACTAATAACTATCACATGCATTCATGGGACACAAGCCAAATATAGACAATTGAATACTAGGGTGAAAAAGGATCTACTAGTTTCAGCCAAAACACATTGAAATCGGAGAAAATCTTAAGCGTGGCACATAATAACTTTTATGGAAGGAGCAAGTCATGGCGGAAATGATCTGACACTAGGAAACATAAACCTGTATTTTTTTGAAGCATGAGAACTAAAAAAGAAAGCAAACCTTGACGTAAAAAAAGGTATTGAAGAAATGACACTTGAAGTACTTTTGAGGCTCTCTAGTTTCTCTCTGTTTCAGCAATTCAAGATAGAGATTGATGACCTATAAAACAGAACAAATTAAAACACCATACATCAATTCAAAACTGGAAAATGGGGCAAAAGGAGTTCGAACCAAAATTTGAAAGAAAAACAAAAACAGGATGTAAGAACAGATATCGGAAGAACCACCTCGTCGTTAAGCCAAGCAGACGGTTTGAGGCATTGTAAAGTTTCTCCACGAATATCAATGTTGGAGTTTTCATGCAAAACCAAGACCTTCTTTCTGAGATAGCAATACAATTGGTTATATTTCCTAATCAGTCAATCAAATGCTGGAAGCTTCAAAAAAAATACCTATTTCTCACAGAGAATGCAACATTGACTTCAGTTTCTTCTTCCTTTTTGAGCGGTAGAAAGAGTTCATGAGAAACCTTCAACAAATCAATAAAACAGCTTTCAATAAAAATAACAAAAACACATAAACAACCTCACTATTTTAACCCAAGCTAAGAACTTGTCACTCTGTAGAAACAACCTCATAACTCGAACGAACTCTAACTACAAGTCATGATTGAATCTCTGGAATGTACAAAACCATATACTATTAAGCAGCTTAGGTATCACTCCAAGTTCTTAAAGCTAATAGATACTATAATCAGACAGCCACAAGCAACAACATCGCATGCATTTAAGAGAACATTGGAGCAAGAAGAGTACCTCAACACGCTTTTTCATCAAACGGGGAGATCTGCGGAGCAATGATACTCTCAAGTTGTTCCCATTTTTACCATTTCGAACACCCCAAGGAGAAGAACGTTCCTCAACCAAACTTTCAGTATCATCTTCAACCACTTGAGCAACTTCTTCAGAGCTTGAATCGTCATCAACCAAATCAATCACAATCCTCTCCGTTTCATGGAACCTCGATATGGGTTTGTTTGAATCATACTTGAGACCAGACAAATTGCTTGTTTCACGGCTAATCTCTACATTGCCACAGCAACCTCTATGTTTTGCCTTCTTCTTTTTCAAAACTGAAGCACGACGAACCAGTGACCTGAATCTAAGAAATCCTCTGCGACGGGCGTGAAATTCTCGGACTTTCGTGACTGGGTACCTAGAAAGTGACGAGATTGTAGCATTGGAAGACGAAACCGGCTTGCCGGAGAAGAATCTGCGTTTTTTCGGGGCGGTGGTTCTCTGTCGACTCGAGACGCCGCGCTTGCGTTTGCGTTTGGTCGCTACAGTAGCCATGAGAGATCGAATTTGGTTGCGAGCCCGTTCGTGTTCTTGTCCCAAGCGACTAGGATTATGTATCGAGAGTCATTTCCGAGTTTCAAAGTGATTTCATTCAAGTCGTTTGACGAAAAGTTAAGTACTTTCAATTTCACCCACTCGGGCGATTTCACCGAGTATAATTCTTTTTTCTTTTTCTTTTTCTTTTTCGGGCAATATATCTCTATAGTACTATTATTTAAGACATTATTTAGAAAATAAACTTTATTTTATAAATTATTACATATTATTACAAATTACAACAAAAAAAAAAGTGTAATACGAAAAAATATAATTATTTTTTAAAATTATTGAAAAAAATAGGGTTGACTACCTAAACCTCCTCATTCATAAAACCCCTCAAACTATTTAAATCTTTATTAATCTCTCCAAACTTATAATTTTCAACTCTAAACAACATAATCTATTTTATTCTACTTAATTTCAATCTCTAATCAAAATCATAAAATCGAGTTTAAGTAAGCGAAAGCGTGTTTAATAAACAGTTATTGTCCATAATAAAAAACTTGATCCAACTTAAAAAAAACCGACCCGTTTTTGAAAGAAAAAACAAACAAACCCGGCTATGTTTCACGACAAATAATTGGAGAAAAAATGATTTTGAGTTTAGAATACAAATTCGGTATCGATGAGATAGAAGACGTGAGATTGGAGTTTGGATTTGAGTTCGGGAAAAATTGAAATTTGAGTTTCACGACAGTAAGGATATTCATGTGGTTTCTCTTGCTATCTTCCTTTGGATTTTTGATGTGATTGTCTAATTTCATGAATCGCTGTATGGAACCTTGGTTTTTATATATATAATATCTTCTATCTCATCGATACCGAATTTGTGTTTCTCTGATTTTGATCGGACCGAATTGACAAAGAGGTAGAAGACAAAGTTGTCGTGAAACTCAAAATCAAGTTTTCCCCAATTACTTGTCGTAAAACATAGCTTTAGCCGGGTCTGTTTTTTTTTTCAAAAACGGGTCGGGTTTTTCCAAGTCGGATCGGTTTTTTATTATGGGCAATCACTGTTTATTAAACGCGTTTTCGTTTACTTAAACTCGATTTTATGATTTTGATTTGAGAGGTGGAATTAAGCAGAATAAAATAGATTAAATGGTTTAGAGTTGAAAATTATAAGTTTAACTGGGTTAATAAAGAGGTAAATAGTTTGGGGAAAAATAGTTAGGGTTCAATGAGTGAGGGGGGGGAGGGGGGGGGGGGGGGTTTAGGCAGTCAACCCAAAAAAAATATGAAAAAGATTTGTTGTCATTAAAAAAGTTATTTATCATTTAATATCTTAATTATTTTTAATACTATATATTTTAAAATAAGAATCAATCTATATATATTAAAAAAAATATATTCAAAATCCTGCTATATTTTCACTATAATTTATTATATTTTATTTGAATATATATCAAAACAAAAGTTGAAAAATATTTTACTAATTTTATAAAAAGTTAGACACAAGATTTTGTTTTTTGTTTTTTAAGAGTTCGTGGACTAACCATAAAAATCAAAGTCATTAAGCGGTGCTTATTACAGTTATGTTTTCAAGATTATAAATATTTTGCGGATTAGTCCGAATAATATTTTAATCCACTGCAAAACGGATTAAATAGACAAATTATTATGAATTGACAGTTTTATCTATAATCATTAGTTAGCCATATTATAGAATTCAGATAAAAACAATATTTCTTAAATTTCAAAACAATTTATGTAAAAAAGAATTACCATACGCTATAATTAGAACGGGTTAAATAATAATATATTAATTCAAGGAAAAAACCATCACATTGTACAAACATCCCATTTGATGGCAAATACCTAAGCATGTCCATTTGGGGAAGAGTTTCTCATCCTGACTGATACCCTTTGTTAGATACGGATTATATATATCTCATAGATATTTGAAATCAGTTTGGGTTTAGAAGATTGTCTTATCAAGGAAGTTGGAGCTTCAAAGATTTCAAGAAGAGTTTGGTCGCTTTTACGACGAGATGTGACTTTATTTACTTTATAGTTGTGCCTTGTGAAATACTGCCAACGTACTCTCGAAAAGGGATCAAGTCATTTGTAGTTCGAATTACATAAGTAAAGTTTAGCTCGGAAGCTAATCAAAAGAGAATAAGATATGGGAGATCAAAAGCCAGAAAGCTCGTAGCAATCATCTTCAGTCTCGTGAATCGATGAATTTTCTATTCTTCATGGGGAGCTTCTCAATTTATAGGTCTTTAGTCGGTTGGCGATTTTTTTGTTCCTCTTGGATTGATTTGGACGATTTTTTTTTTTTGGAATTTGCCTTTATCTTTAAAGATCTTCATTTTATTTCGGAGCTCGGTTTCGAAGTAACTTGGTTGTGCTTCATGGGATTCTAGACTGGTAAATGGGCCGATATTAATTCGGGTCGGGTTGAATAGGAGGTGCGCATTATAATGATTATTTCTCAACCAAGCAAACAACAATTTCAACGACTTTTACTTATTGAGTTTTTTTTTAATTAAGTTAATTTTCATTTTCTTCGTTTTATGTCAGTTCTAAACCTTTTCCTTTTAGGATTACTTATGCCTTTAGGTTGTGATAATTTTGCCTATAGGCTCATTTTCATTCTTTGTATACAGTTTTTGCAGAAGCTATAATAACGAGCTTTCGTTAAACCTTGTTTTGAAATTCTCTAGAGTTTTGACACAAGAAGCGGCTCCCAAGTAATTCTTACGTGATTTAGACGGTTCGAGCTAGGTTTCGCATCGGTATACTGCGCCAGGTTGGTATCAGAGCTTTGCTACGCTCCTCGATATGGTTCGCTCTCTTCGACCACGTCGTACTCAGCATGTTGCCGACGGCAACGATATGAGACGATCTATCAAAGACCTTCAACAACAGATGATTGTTTTAACAGCATCGCTTCAAACTTTGACTGCACAGCAGGTCTCGCCTCCTGCGCGCAACAACAGAATCAACACCAACGATTCTGATGATGAAAACCCCTTCGCAATCCATGATAACAATACATAGGTGGTAGAAGATGCTGACTTTCGTTGGGAGAATGGACTCAAATCGGAAATTCATGAGTTTACTGGTGGACCAACTGTAGAAAAACTACTTGATTGGATCATAATTGTGGACGAAATTATGGAATTCAAACGTGTCCCTCTTGATCGTTGTGTTCCGGTTATAGCAATGCGGTTTCGTGGGCGTGCGGCAGCATGGTGGACACAGTTGAAACTCTCAAGAGCTTGTTTAGGCAAGCGTAAGATTGTGTCATGGGAAAACTTGAAATCGCGTATGAAGATAACCTTTTTACCATTCAACCATGATCATCTCATGTTCCAGTGTCTGCATACTTCACGACAAAACAATCGTTATGTGGAAGATTATGCCACATAATTTTTTCAGCTTTTAACTCGTGTCGATCTTCAAGACTCGGAACAATAGATAGTTGCACGTTTTGTGGGTGAATTGAGACAACAAAGTCAACATACAATTAATTTGTTCAACACACTTACTATGGTTGAAGCACATCAGCAAGCTATCACGGTGGAAGCACAAACCAGAGGCAATATTTTCGCATGGAGTGCTTCTCGCCATACTCGTCCGTCAATCTCATCGGGTTCTTTGAGTCAACAGCCGGAAAATATGGTGCCTAAACTTGAACAAGCTGCCACAAATTGATCCAAATCGTACAAATCGATCTAGTACTTTAATTGTGTTATTTTTCTTGTGGCGAACCATGACTTCGCCAGTCTGCTTGTCCCACTCGGAACCATCGTGGTTTTCTCCTCGACGAAATTGGTAGAGATGTTGAAGTAGTTTATGATGAGGAAGCTATCGAACCAGAAGAACTTGACCCTGATGTGGGTCCTCTCCTCGTCGTTAGACGATCCTGTCTCGTTCCCGTGCCTATGACGACTTTCCTCAACGCAATAGACTATTCTATTCAAGGTGCACTATCAATGACAAGGTGTGTAATTTCATCATCGATTCAGACAGTTGTGAGAATGTTATTGCAGAATCTGTCGTGTCTAAGTTGAATCTTAAGATGGAACCACATCATTCGCCTTATAAGCTCGCTTGGCTTCAACAAGATAAGGAAGTGTCAGTGACGAATCGCGCTTTGGTGGAATTCTCGATTGATAATGCGTATAAAGATCATGCCTTGTGTGACATTGTTCCTATGGATGCATGCCATCTTCTGCTGGGCAGACCTTGGGAGTTCGATCGACGTGTCATTCATGATGGTTACCTTAACACTTATACATTTCGCTTCAACAACCGTTCATTTACGTTAAAGCCATCTTTATCTGCACCTCCATCAACCCCATCATCGAGCTCAATTATGTTCTTGCAGCATGCTCCCTTTGAGGCTGCAATGCGCGAGTCAGGTATGGTCATCCTCTTCCTCACCATCCCGACTACTCGCTCCCCAAATACTAACGTGTCTCCTGCGTTAGAGCCATTTTTGAGTGAATTTTTGGATGTCTTTCCCACCGACCTTCCACCAGGGTTACCTCCACTACGAGACATTTAACAACGCATTGATTTAGTACTGGATGCCTTTCTTCCCAATCGTCCTCATTACAGAATGACTACTAGTGAGCACGAAGAGCTACGAAAGCAAGTCAAAGAGTTGGTTGCCAAAGGATTTTTGAGGGAAAGTTTGAGTCCTTGTGTTGTTCCCGCACTTTTAATCACCAAGAAAGATAGATCTTGGCGTATGTGCGTGGACAGTCACGCCATCAACAAAATCATAGTCCGCTATCGTTTTCCAATCCCTCGCCTTGATGATTTGTTAGATCAAATCGGTAATGCAGCAGTGTTCTCGAAGTTGGATTTAAAAAGTGGTTACCATCAAATTTGAATTAGATCGGATGATGAATGGAAGACTGCATTTAAGACACGTGAAGGATTATTTGAATGGTTGGTAATGCCTTTTGGATTATCTAATGCGCCCACTATGTTCATGAGAGTTATGAACCAAGCTCTCCGATCCTTTATTGGTAAATTTGTCGTTGTTTATTTTGACGACATCTTGATTTTTAGCTTGACATGGGATGATCACTTGCGCCACTTGCAGGAAGTATTGTTTGTTCTCCAACGCGATAAGCTGTTTGCTACTTTAAAGAAGTGCGAGTTTGGTTCTTCTGAGGTCCATTTTTTGGATACATTGTCTCGGATCAATGATTGGTTGTCGACCCGAGCAAAGTTTCCGCCATACATTCTTGGCCTGTTCCAAAGACTCCAACCGAAACTCGAAGCTTCCATGGTTTGGCATCATTTTACCGATGTTTTGTTCCTCAATTTAGCAGTCTCATGGCACTAATTACCGATTGTATTTAAGATGGTTCCTTTGTTTGGACTTCCGAAGCTACAACAACGTTTGAACTTGTGAAGGATAAGCTTAGTTCCGCTCCAGATTTCTTCTTGGTTTTTGAGTTGCATTGTGATGCCTCTAAGACAGGAATTAAAGCAGTCTTGAGTCAACGTACGCGACATATTGCTTTCTTTAGCGAGAAGTTAGCTGGTGCTCGTTCTCGTTACAACACATATGATATTGAATTTTACGCTATTATTCAAGCCGTTAATCACTGACGGCACTACTTGTACCATAAGAAGTTTGTGTTATATACCGACCATGACGAGCCTAAACACATTAGTAGTCAAGAGAAACTCTCTCCACGTCATGCCTCTTGGGTCTCATACTAACAACAGTTTACCTTTGTGATTAAGCATACTTTTGGTGTTTCCAATCGGGTGGCGGATGCTTTGAGTCGTCATCACTCTATTTTGGCGGTTTTGCGCGTTTCAGTTCTTGGATTCAGCTCGTTTGTGGATTTGTATCCCACCGACCCTTTCTTCGGTCGCATCTTTGAAGCTGTTTCGACTGGTTCCCCTTCGGACTACACCATTCACGATGGTTTCATGTTTCGTGGTTCCCGCTTATGTATTCCAGACTGTAGCCTCCGTCTACAGCTTATCACTGAACTTCATAATGAGGGTCATGTGGGTCGGGATCGCACTCTCCAGCTTGTGTCTTCCTCATATTTTTTGCCGTCACTTCGCCGTGATGTTAAACGATTTGTTGAGAAGTGTGTCATCTGTCAAATATCAAAAGGTCATGCTTCTAATGCTGGATTATATTTGCCACTACCTATCCCTACACAGCCATGGACAGATATAAGTATGAATTTTGTGATGGGTCTTCCGAGGACACAACGAGGATTCGATTCAATTTTTGTCGTTTTGGATCGTTTCTCTAGGATGGTACATAATATACCTTGTAAGAGAACTACTGACGCAAGTCACAACGCTTTTCTTTTGTGAAGTGTATCGCCTACATGGTCTACATTTGTCCATTGTGTCAGACAGAGATTCGCGATTTTTGGGTCATTTTTGGCGTTCCTTGTGGAAGTTATTAAATACGAGTCTTGATATGAGTACTGCATATCATCCTCAGACGAATGGCCAAACTGAGGTTACAAATCGTTCATTGGAAAATATTATCCATTGTTTGGTGGGCGACTCGATTGAATATTGGGATTCACATTTACCACAAGCTGAGTTCGCTCACAATCAAGAGGTTAATCGCAGTTCATGCTTTAGTCCATTTCAGGTTATTTATGGTATTTCACCTTGTGCTCGTATTGATCTTTCCACTCTACCTATCGAACACGTATTCATGGAGATGCAGCAGACTTTGTCAAAGACATTACGAGTGTACATGATTCTGCTCATGCCAATCTTGAAGCCTCTGCTTTAAAATACAAAACTGCAGCTGATACTCATCGTCGTTGATGTTAAAGACCAGTGTGCTATGAAGAGAATGACGATTGGGTTTAGATTTTACTTTGGTTTTAGGGCTTGCGATGTGGACTTGACTTACGTTCCCGTTTTGATAGTAAAATTGTGGGTGTATAGAAGTCGAGGACCGTCGGGTTGAAGCCGAGTCTCCTTCTGGGCATGTCCGGGCCGAGGTATTTGGTTTGCCAGTCTTTGGTCCGACCTTCCGAGGTCAGCTTCTCGACTCTCTCTAATAGGGTCTTGTTTAGCTTGTCTTACTTTTCCACCTTCCTCAGCAGCGCGGTGAGCATACCTTTCAATTCGGCGAGAGGCGCCGAGGTTGTCTACGTCGTCGCGATGGGGGTTCTGCTGAGATCGATCGTTCCTCTGGTTGTGCCTCCATCGTTGTTGTTCGCGTCGTTGTCGACCCTTCATTCGCCTCCGGCCATCTCTTCGAATCCCTTTCCTGGTGTTCTTCGTGAGTAAGAATACTTCTTGTTCCCCACAGATGGCGTCAAATTGTGTGAATCGAAATTCAAATTGTGTGAATCGAAAGAAGAGATCCAAAGATGGTTTTTTATTGATGTTTGTAAGTGTTTGAGTACAAGAGTAATGTTGCTAAGAGTTTATGCTAGGGTTTTTACTTCTTTTGTTACAATGAATTATGACTTCTATTTATACAAGTTAGTATGCGAGAAACTCGGAGGAAAAAAGAATATGTCCTTCTTATTTCACGCAGCTAACGACTTAGGCTTCGATTAGGGTAGTTGATCTTCCGGGCCTTTAGTTCGGCCCACAATAGTTGGTGAATGGATTGTATCTTGACCCATAAATCGTTTATCTCGGCCCATTTGCAACATGATGGGCTCGATCTTTCCTTCCGGTTCGGGGCGAGCTTGCCTATCTCGGTTTAGTCTCGGTTCGGTCGAGGAATATCATTGTTTTGACTTCGGCTCGGCATCGCTCCACCTGGGATAGGTTCACCGAGGCGATGTGTCCGAGGCTGGGCGTTCGGGGTTGGTATGCTTTGGTTCGGAAACTTCTTTATTCCTTTGGCTCGGCATATTTTGGCGGTGATGAATCGTTAATCTAGAACGGGTGAAAATCGACCCCAACACACACCTGCATCAAATTTCTTCAATGCTTTAATAGCTTTCTCAAACTCACCAATGTTGAAACTCTTTGCAAATCCAAAACAAGTCTTTAGGATTTTTTTTGCCTGGAAAAACTCTTCTTAGGTTTCCGTAGATGTGGCATGCACACATGAGGTGTTCCACTCTAGGAAATTATTTCTCAACAACATTTATCAAACCCTATCATGTCAAACAATACAATTAATAACATGATTTGAACTTACTTTCTGCCTATCCGAGATTAGAGTCAACCATTCTCCATCCATTAGTTTCAAATCATGTTTTAGCTTCTAAATAAACCAGAGTCAGCTCTCAGTGTTTTCTACTCGCACAACAGCCCAAACAACATGAAAGAACTGATTGTTTGCATCTCTTCCTACAACAGCCAAGAGTTGTCCTTCTACATTGTTCTTCAAGAAACACTCATCTATTCCAAATATTGGACGACGATGAGCAAGACATGTTCTCATGAGGGCCGTTAAGCACACATATAACCTGTCAAAGGTCTCTATACCACTATCATTGGTTAGTGTCCCAATCTCTACAATAAACCCTTTTATTATAGCCGTCCGGGATACATGAATATTCATCACTAAAGGTCTTAATCAAGTACATTCCTATTGATTTTTCAGATGAGCAATAGATTCTGAATTGACAACTTTTTTTTCATCTACATCACCTCCACTATCATCACCAACAGCTGCAAGTTGAAGTGCACCAACAACTCCATTATCACTGTCATCATTAGCTCCACCATCAACTACACCCCTCACCTCAATTTTTATAGTTCTCCATCTTGTGAACTTCACATTGCTTCCATTCTTAAGAGCATAGTCAACCACAACTTCCTTGATTTCAGATATATTATCAAATATCATACCCAATCTAATATCCCCACTACTTTTTTTGCACCTTAGGTATTGTCTACAAACATCCTGACAATCTGAATTTTGAGGAGTGGTTTCAGAACTGCCATGCTCTTCTTCATCAACATATCCTGCTACATTTTCTTCCGCTCGTGCATCTTCATCACGCATTTCATCATCATTGTTACCATTTTCTCCATCACCATTATCAGCAGCTCCATCACCATTATCAGGAGCTCCATCAGCATCTCCATCATCGTCCTTTTCCACAAATATTTCAACGGTTTTCTTCACATTACAATTTGAACTAATTTTCTGAAACATTGCGTCTCCATTACACATTAGCTTTAGCTCCGTGAATTCCTCAAAAGGAAGTTTATACCATATCCTTTGCCCATACAAAAAGATTTTGAGTGCCTCCGACAAGTTTGTAAGCATAGTTTGGCGGAGGACTTACAAATGTGAGAATCTCTCATCCATTATATGATAGCATGTTACCCTCTGAAAAATCAGACTTCCCATTGTAATAGATTGTGAAACTTGCATCAATGGAGTCACCGAATTAACAA
The DNA here is from genome assembly GCA_030161315.1 of Eutrema japonicum. Taxonomy (NCBI): domain Eukaryota; kingdom Viridiplantae; phylum Streptophyta; class Magnoliopsida; order Brassicales; family Brassicaceae; genus Eutrema; species Eutrema japonicum. Next base: position 43,886,039 of record BSQW01000011.1, read on the forward strand.
AAAATGGATAATTTTAAATTTGTCATTATATCGAACATTTGGTGGACATGAACACTACATTGTCGTTTTGTTCAAATGAATGTAAAACCTAAAATCGAATGCAATATAATGACTAACAAACTCAGTTCATCAGTAATTAAGGGATCTCGAGACAATTTTAGATCAAAATTTTGTAAAGACAAATTGAGTGAGAATATTACCTCATTTTCCAATCGGGAGAGAAACTCCAAGCTCTCCACAATAACTTTACTTGAGCTTTTGATTTCTCTAAGATGAATACATGCTTCTATATTTCGACAAGAAGAAAGTGAGAGAAGAGAGGGAAATCGACGACGAGTCTCTGTGTTCGTCGAGAAAAAAAAAAGAAAACTTAAATAAGACAATAAAAACGACAACATTTTGCCTAAAATTTTTAATTATGCGTTTAAACAAAAACGACGTCGTCGTCAACAAGATTTATCTGACCGTTAGTTCTGTGACGGCAAATGCATGAATTTGTATAAAATGAGAACATAAAGTATGGAATTTGAATTTTTATAACGTATATGTATTTATTTGGACAGTGGTAAACATCATGTGTTAATCGAACATACAATCGTATTTTGGGTATGTTTTGGCCAATTTCCCTCAACCAACCCGTATCATTGTCATTGAGATGGTTCTTTGCAAGGGGATTCTGCTAGCTTGTGATCTTTGCTATTCATAACTATGTTCTTTCTTTTCTCATTTTGCAAATAACACTTCTTTCTTTTGTTGATTTAATAAATTTAACATTTCAACCAATTTTTTTAAAAAAATTATGAATTCCAAATTAGATATTTACATATTTTTGAACAATCACCATAACCTTTCTTACGAAAATCTGTCTGAATGCACCAGGTACACTTACACATAATTAAAAAAAACCACTATAAGAAAACACAAGTTTTACAACGGCCGAAATATTGTAGATGTCGTTCAATCCATGCCCTAGGCTTCATATTGAGAATATGGCCACAAATATAGTTGATATTATCATTCAACTCCATAAAGAATTGGATTATGCGTCTAGTTTCAGCATCCTCAAGCAACTCATTGACTTCATCACAATCACACTTTTTAACAGTAGTTGACTTAGCATTAGCCAATTACTCCCATAAAGTTTTTTTCTTCGTGAAATAAGTGGATAGCGTAAATTTTCCTTGCTTGAGAGTCATAATAACATGTTCAAGCTAATATTTCCGTGGTAAATTGTTGACGCCGAACCTTCGAAATAGATCATCCCACATCTTAACAGCATCATCATAGTGTAAAATACTATCAAATACTTTTTTATTCACAATAGCAGTCACGATTTCACCATGCTGTTACATATACTCCAGATTATAAACAAACATATCATCTTCAATAGGTCTAGGGATAGATCCATCTACACAACTTAACTTATTCTTTACATCTAGACTATTCCTCATAGCAATCGACCAACTGCTATCATTCGTTCCATCTAGAGTGTGAGAAACAGTCGCAAACCTGGATGATCAACTGAATGAAGGAAGAATGGATGATGTGCACTATTGTATGACTCCATCACCATCAAGTTCTGATTACAAATACTTGATCTTTGTTGATCCCGTGGATCACTAAGTGTGTTTAAAGAATGATTAGGAGATGGGAGGTGAGATTTTCGTTAATAGAGCAATTTAACCACGTTTAAGACAGGTCGGGAGAAATATGAGTAGGCCGGGGCCGTGTTTCGCTTTATTGATGAGAGAGAAGTAAACGCTTTAGAATTACGAACTGGTTCCGAAGGACGTCCAGTTCGGCGTTCTAAAGTGTTGTCTTGCTTACAAAGAGAGAGGTCGGGTAGTTTATAGTCTGTTCTAGAGTCAAAATCAGAGTCCCCCTCATTAATGACATATGAGGGGTATATATAGTCGGGGTCGGCTTCCTGCTCCCCGGGATCTCGGGCCACGTGTCGCCTGCGGCCTCTTTTGCGGGTAAGGTGGCCTAGGAGGCGTGTCCCGGCTTTCGAGGAGAGAGGTCATGATGAGCTCGGCGTGGCGTGTTTGCAGAGCAGTGCACTGTTTTACCAACTCTGCTCCACCTGCTCCTTCCTGCCCTTGTCAGCTCTGTAGAGTTGGTGGGACGTCGGGTCGAAGGCACATCCCTACGCGGGTAGGGTACTGCCTTACCAACTCCCACTCGCCTATTCTTCTGACACTCCCTGTTCTGGCGGGGCATCAGCGCGGGCCCGGGGTACGTTGCCTTCAGGTCGGCTACCGAGCTGAAGAGCGGTCTTGCAGGTCGGTGGCATTGAGTCCGGTGACCGTACTGAAGAACGACCTTTCCTAAGATGGGCCTAACTAATTGGGGGTGCTAGGCCCACCTCCAACAATAGGCCCTCCCCCAGTTCGGTATCGCGAGGCGAAGTGAGGGTGCCGAAGTTGATCTAATGTTAGTTCGGCGCATCTTAGGACGGTCCTTCCGAGCTCAACTGTGTTTACCTTTTCCGAAAAACCCGTAGGAGGTTGGCGCGTGCTCGCCACGTGGGACGACAAAGGACGCTTCGTTTTTCGCGTGGACTGCCCACGCGCGGCGTGTAAAAGACGCTTCGCGTTTATCGAGGCGTCCTTTGCTTTTTGGCGTGGGGAAACGAAGAGACGTCATCATTAGGTTTTTTTGGGCAGCCGTGCTTCTTTTGACACGTGTCCAGGCGTCGCTTCACTGTCCCCCTTCCTCTATTTAAACCTTCTTCCTTCTACTGTTAAAACCTTCTGCGCATACTCCTAAGGTAACCTCCTTTCTCCGATTTCCTTCTTCTCTTCCTACTTTCTTCCTGTCTTTTCGATCTCCTCCTCTCCGTGCGATGGCTCCGATGTTAGACGGTATCCGAGCTGAGTCGAGCGAAGAATCGGCGTCCCGCGGTGGCGGTAATGACTCTCCGAGTTCCTCCTCCGGTGATTCCGAGCATGCCTCTTCTCCGCGACGAGGGGCAGACAGTGGGGAAGAGTTGGCCCCCTCGACTTCGGGGGCCGCCCCGTCGCTTCCGGGGACCCGTCTCCGGCCGAAAACGGTGGTTAGATCCTCTGGCGGTCGCGGTGCTGGCCAAGCTGGGGGCAGAACCGGGCATCTGGGCGGCCGCGGTGGTCGTCAGGGCGTCCGTGGAGGCGGAGCTCGAGTGGCCAGGGTGAGGTCCCCCCTGGTCTCCTACGAGCAGGGAGGGTCACCGACCTGGAGCACAGCGGAATCGGTGACCCTCCTGGGGAATCTGTGTGGTTTTTCCGCCGGCGTTGAGCTCAGGATACCCAGGGCGGAGGAGCGCCCGTGGACTCCTCGGCCGGGCTTCGTCTGCTTGTACGAGTCGTTCTTTCAGAAGTGCGGCCTGCGCCTTCCTCTCCCCGAGCTGTTCGTCCAGTACTGTCGGGCGCGGGGCTTGGCCTTCTCGCAGGTCTGCCCGTCCACAGTCCAGGGGATGATCGCGCTGCTGACCTTGGGGCATGAATGCGACATGGAGGTGACGTTGCCTATGTTCGAGGCGTTCACCCAGCAGAAGGCAAACCCCGGGATTCCTGGGACCTTCTATGCCGCTTTCAAGCCCGCGGCGAACGTTCTGGAGGCACCCAGCTCGGGGTCTAGGGCGAGCAAGCTGTCGAAGGTCGAGGACTGGTCTCGCAGCTACTTCTACGCCCGGGCTACCGCCGTGGCTGGGCTCGATCCGTTGGCGAGATATACCCGGGATTGGAATTTTTCCCCGGGTAGGAATTTGCAGGTCGAGCTGACTTCTCTTCTTTGGTTGTCTGACTGATGATGATTTTTTTTGTCTTGCTCTGCAGGCCCTCACTCCTCTAGATTCAAGCTACCGGACTACGAAGGTCTGCTTGCCGTGCTCAGGACAGTGCGCCGGAGAGAGTGGAAGTCCTTCACCGCTGCGAGAATCGAAGCTGCCATGACCGGAGGTTTATAATTTTTTTTTTTTTTTTTTTTTTTTTTTTTTTTTTTTTTTTTTGTCGAACTGACGGCTCTTCCTTCGCAGGTAGAGTAAGGTTTGTCAATCCGCAGTACGCGGATTCGTTTGTTGCCCCGCCGCCGCCGATACCCGAGGTGCCGGTCAGGCGAGACCCGGCACCACGGGTTGCGGGGGATTCCTCCGCGGCGACTCCCTCGAAGAGGAGGGAAGACCGGGCTGCCGCCGGCGAGACCGGCAAAAAGAAGAGGAGGACGGGAGAGCTCTCTTCCGGCGGTCGGGAGGTCACCCTTCCTCTATTGACCGGGCCGGAGCCCGAGGTGCCTTTGGCCGTTGGGCCAGCAGGGGGGGTTGATGAGACCCGGGCCCAAGGGGGCGATGGGGTCGGCGAGACGATCGTCGGCGCGGAGGATCCTGCTGCTGTGCAGGAGGCCGAGGATCGCAGCGCCGAAGTGGGCGGCGCCTCGGGAGGTTCCGACGGTGGGCCTCGGGACTACAGCTTCTCCTTTACCCACGAGGATGGAAGCAACCAGGTAATCGTTGATCCGGACGAGTGCGCCGAGCTGGCGCAGGCCATGATGTTCGGGCAGAGGTACCCGCACTTCGTTCCGCTGGAGATGGCGGAGTTCGACACCTTCCGTCAGGTGGCGCGATCCGCAGCTCGGGTAAGCTCCTGCTCTGGTCTAACTGTTTTTAGCTAGACTCGTTGCGCGTCTTTGTTAACAATTTGTTTAATGCAGACGATGGCCCTTAGTGCCTTTCTGGCGGAGGCCTACGAGAAGAGGCTCGCCGAGCAGGCCGCCTCGATTAACTTCCTCCGGGAGTGCCGGGAGTCCAGCTCGCAGATCCAGTCTACCCGTCTCCACGGGTTCGAGAAGGAGCTGAGAGATGAGAAGGCCCGATCTGCGGCGCTGGAAGAGGAGGCGGTGCGGTTAAGAGCCCGGGAGGTCGAGGTGGCCAGTCTGCAGTCTGCACTAGAGGCCGAGAGGGACCGTGCTGCAGCTGGGTGGGACCGGGCGTCGGGGCTCGAGGAGGAGAACGGGCTCCTGAAGGGGGAGCGGGAGACACTCCGCTCCAGGGTGAAGGGGCTGGAATCCGCCATAGGCCGGGCCAAGGTGGCCGTGCACTGCTCTGCAAACACGCCACGCCGAGCTCATCATGACCTCCCTCCTTCTAGCGCCAATTGTTGATCCCGTGGATCACTAAGTGTGTTTAAAGAATGATTAGGAGATGGGAGGTGAGATTTTCGTTAATAGAGCAATTTAACCACGTTTAAGACAGGTCGGGAGAAATATGAGTAGGCCGGGGCCGTGTTTCGCTTTATTGATGAGAGAGAAGTAAACGCTTTAGAATTACGAACTGGTTCCGAAGGACGTCCAGTTCGGCGTTCTAAAGTGTTGTCTTGCTTACAAAGAGAGAGGTCGGGTAGTTTATAGTCTGTTCTAGAGTCAAAATCAGAGTCCCCCTCATTAATGACATATGAGGGGTATATATAGTCGGGGTCGGCTTCCTGCTCCCCGGGATCTCGGGCCACGTGTCGCCTGCGGCCTCTTTTGCGGGTAAGGTGGCCTAGGAGGCGTGTCCCGGCTTTCGAGGAGAGAGGTCATGATGAGCTCGGCGTGGCGTGTTTGCAGAGCAGTGCACTGTTTTACCAACTCTGCTCCACCTGCTCCTTCCTGCCCTTGTCAGCTCTGTAGAGTTGGTGGGACGTCGGGTCGAAGGCACATCCCTACGCGGGTAGGGTACTGCCTTACCAACTCCCACTCGCCTATTCTTCTGACACTCCCTGTTCTGGCGGGGCATCAGCGCGGGCCCGGGGTACGTTGCCTTCAGGTCGGCTACCGAGCTGAAGAGCGGTCTTGCAGGTCGGTGGCATTGAGTCCGGTGACCGTACTGAAGAACGACCTTTCCTAAGATGGGCCTAACTAATTGGGGGTGCTAGGCCCACCTCCAACAATCTTCAAGTGTGAGCTCCGAGTCTTCATTTTCTCTCCTCGATTCACCATCCCGATCCAAATGAGTTCGCCGAAAAAATATCAACAATTAAAAAACTGATTAATCGGTGAATTAGAAAAGCTGAAAGGAAAGAAAATAAATAAAAAAGATGAGCCAAAGAATTGTTCTGATACTATATTAGTGAAACAAAATCAAGATATTTTGTGAAACGTTTTTTGATTCTTAGTGCAGAAGAAGAAATTAATTTTGGTATATATGACTACATCAAACCAGTATTAAACCACAAATTAAACACACATGACTGAACCAAAGTAAACCAAAACCATTCACAGTTAATTTAGACTACATTAAACCAGTATTAAACCAACCTATCACTCAGTTTCTGATTTTCATTATTCGCATTATCAGATTATCCTCCAGAACCCAATTTTCTGTGTTGTATATTCTTAACCACAAAACAGAGACAAAATCGACATTTTTGATTCACTAAGCAGAGAGATTGTGATGACAACAGTTACCTCCGCCGGGTTCGTCTTTTCCTCGCCGGCGTTTCTCCCGGTGAGAGAATCGAGAGCAAGATTCATCAATCTCTCTGAATCCATAACCTGTTTTTCTCTAACATCTCTCAAAATTCATGGATTTTTTCAGGCGAAATCTCGACGGTCTTGTCCGAATATTCGAAATCGATCTGCATCTCTTTCCGTAGTTTCAGCATCGTTAACCCAAATCGAAGCAGACACAACAAGAATCTATTCCAGTATTGTCTCAGAAAAACCGATTTCCGAGGTTTTACATAACATCTCTCTAGCGGATTTGGATCCAGGATCCGCGAAGCTTGCAATTGGTATCTTAGGTCCTGCGTTATCAGCTTTTGGGTTTCTCTTTATCTTGAGGATTGTTATGTCTTGGTACCCAAAACTTCCTGTTGAGAAGTTCCCTTACGTTTTAGCTTACGCTCCGACCGAACCAATACTTGTCCAGACGAGGAAAGTGATTCCACCACTTGCAGGTGTTGATGTTACTCCAGTGGTTTGGTTCGGGCTTGTGAGTTTCCTTAGTGAGATTTTGGTTGGTCCACAGGGACTTCTTGTTCTTGTTTCTCAACAACAAGTTAGCTAGAAATGTGAATGATAAGAGATCGCATTCTTCAAGTTCCAATTTTTGTTCGCATTATACACTCTTTTGGTCTCTTCTGATAAACTCTCTATGTGTGCTCATTTCTCTTTGAACTCGACATACACTCTCTATGTGTGCTACCAAGGCCTGCGGGTTCGGTTCTTCGGATCGGGTTCGGTTCTATTAGTCAGGTTGGTTTTGCTTGTCATAACAAATGTGAAGAAATCTTCTTGAACCAGAATCAATCTTTGTCCCAGCTTGTGATCGATGATTTGTTCTTGTTGATTTGTCGATTAGTTTACTTTGCGAAATCAGAAACTAAAAGACTTAAGAACACGAATTGTTCACCTAGTTCCCCGAAGGTACATCTGGGGATGGAACTAAACCATCATGCATCCACTATGATCGTTTCTCTTATACAAGTAATCTCCTAACTCGTATGTGATCACAGTTACTATCGAAACAAGTATGCTAGCTTGAGTCGAAGATGATTCTTTACCGAAAGAGAGGAAGGAGACTTCGCAAGCTGTAGCCACCGCAATCCGCGCACATAGCCACCAGAGTCGAGCTCTCGTCGATCGCAGAAGAAGAAGATCTGAAGCTTGAAGACTGAAGATCTTCTCTCTCTTTTGCTCTGTTTCTTTCTCTCTATTTTGTTTGTTGAATCCGAAGAAGACGATGTTGACTTTGTTATAAGGTCTGTTGACTTGGGCCAATTTTCTGATTAAAGCCCAAGATGATAATGTAATGAATTCACCATGCCCACTTGCTTTTAGTCTTACCCGGTTCAGCTCAGTTGACCCGTCACAAACCCGAGACCAAAAACGACAACACTCCATAAATCTCCACCTTTGTCGTTAATTTGTCCAAACGAAAAAACTCTAGCCGCATACTTAGTTAAGTCATGGCGATTTCGCTATCACCTCCGATTTCTGCATCGAAAGACTCACCTGAGTTGATCCTGGTTTCAGATTCTGCGCCGCCACTCTCACCGTCGCTCATGCTTCCGCCTCCACCAGCTCTATTCGATTTCAACTCAGACCTAAGTAAGTGACCCTTCTGTCTCTTCTTTTCTGACGACTTTCGAGCACACTCCTTGTTTCTTTCGAGTCATGCAGACTCTTAGATCTTCTAACCTTTCTTCTCTGTTTCTGAAAACATCTCCTAAAGAAATTGAGACAGAGTTTTTCTACGAACAAATGATACTCTGTAACGAAGTGAGAAATGGATAGCTGTCCTTCTAGAGATTTCCGTAAACCTTAAGAAGGGAGAATCAAGGACTAAGAGGTGGTACATAGATGAGAAGGACCACTCGAATGAACCTAGACTCAATGCCAAAATCAATGGCGTAGGAAAGAGAGAGAGGTTTTAGAAAAGTATTTATCAGATTATGATATCTTTGCTAAACGCCAAAGTACAGTACATAAAGATGATTTCAGCAACGGTCTAACACGTGACTCGTTAGCTGGAAAAACAAACAAATAAACCAAAGAGAGATTGCTAAATTGAACCAGGAACAAACCGGTCCAAATTATTGAAATGCATAAGATAAGATAGGAAATGTGATAAGAGTGATATCCTATCACAATACTTCCCTGTTCAAGAACAACCTTCTCCTCAAGGTTGAAAATCCGGGAATTTGGAGATGAAGTCCTTGTAGAACTCCCACGTAGCTTTATCCACCGGAAATCATTTCCATTTGACAAGAACTTTGGTGATGGCCTGGTTCTGACGACGAATCATCTTAGTTTCAAGTATAGCCTCTGGTTCTTTCTCAGATGCAACATCAATCAGGTACTGTGGCAGCTCAGGGACTGTGTCTGAAGGATTCAGACATAGCTTGAGTTGGCTAACGTGAAAGACGTTGTGGATAGCAGGTGATGCAGGGAGCTCCAGCTTATAGGCCACTGGACTTACGCGATCGGAGATACGGAAGGGACCGTAGAAGCGGGGAGAAAGCTTATGCGGCACTTTTCTGTTCTTGAGGGAGTGTTGGCGGTAAGGCTGAAGCTTGAGATAGACAAAGTTCTCAACTGAAAATTCTGCGTGTTGTTTCATGCGATTCTGAGCTCGGAGCAGATGAAATTTGAGCATGGAAATGATCTCTTCACGTGAACGCATAGATTTATCAACAGTGTCGGAGGAGCTCTCGCCAGGCAGATATGGAAGGTGAGTGGGGGGAGGTTGACCGTAGATAACCTCAAAAGGGGTGCTCTGTATTGCTGAGTGAAATGTGGTGTTGTACCACCATTCCGCAAGAGGAAGCCATTTGCTCCAATTGTGAGGAGCATCGGATGTCATACAACGGAGATACGTCTCAAGAGTTTTGTTGGTTACCTCGGTTTTCCCGTCGGTTTGCGGATGGTAGGATGTAGAGAACTTGAGATCAACGCCATGAACTCGAAACAACTCTTTCCATACCTCGCTGAGAAAGGTGAGATCACGATCACTAATGATGTCTTTGGGCATCCCATGGAGTTTAAAAACATTGTCCATATAAGCTTGGGCAACAGTCAGAGCTGTATAAGGGTGTGATAAGCAATGAAATGCGCATTCTTACTCAATAGATCATTGATAACCATAATACAATGCTTGTTGGAGGAAGGAGGCAATCCCTCGATGAAGTCCAGGCTAATGGATTCCCATACACCAGCAGGGATCGGGAGAGGCTGGAGTAAGCCAGGTTTGGCAGCTAAATCATACTTGTTACGCTGGCAGACAGAACAATTGCGTATGTAGCGTTGAACCTCGACGTTCATTTTGGGCCAGTAAAAAAGAGATTTGATGCGTCGCAATGTAGCGTCACGACCGGAGTGCCCTCCAATTGCGGAATCATGTAGCCAGTTGAGGATTTGGAGCTTCAGTGTGGAATCATTACCAATAACCAGCCTATCCTTGCGCCTGAGTTCACTGTTAGTGAAGGAGAAGGCGGGGTGAGAAGCGGTGTTCTTCTGAAGTTCAGCAATGATCTTTGTGAGCAGAGGGTCGGATTTCCAAAGTAGCTGAATGGAGTGTAGTAGGGTCTGATCGATGGTGGAGAGGGTGAGATGTAGTAATTGAGAACCTGTCATGCGAGAAAGAGCATCCGCAGCTACGTTCTCCCTAGCCTGTTTGTATTGAATCTCGAAGTTGTAACCCATCAGTTTCGATAACCACATGTATTGGAATGTAGTAGTAACCTTCTGGTCTAGTAGGAACTTGATACTCTTCTGGTCGGTTTTGATAATGAAGGGCATGTGCTCCAAATAAGCGTTCCATGTGTGAACCGCATGTACTACGGCACGAAGTTCCTTTTCGTATACCAAAAGTGATTGATATCGGGGACCCAAAGCACGACTGATGTAGCAAATAGGGTGGTGATCTTGCATAAGTACAGTTCCAATTCCGGTGTTTGACGCATCTGTTTCAACAACAAAGGGTTTCTCGAAATCAGGGAGAGCCAAAGTTGGTGATGAGGTAAGAGCATCTTTTAGGGTATCAAAGGTAGTCTAAGCTTCATGGTGCCAAGAAAAACCGTCTTTCTTGAGCAAGGAGGTGGGGGGGGGGGAGCAATGATGCTCTATCCTTTGATAAATCGGCGATAGTAGTTGGTTAAGCCCATGAAACTGCGTAACTGTTTCTGTGAAGTAGGGGCTGGCCAGTTTGCAATATCGTCGAGTTTTCGGGGATCTGTACTAACCCCTTCAGCTGAAATAAAGTGACCGAGGTACTCAATCACGGTGGCGCCAAATGTGCATTTAGAGGGCTTCAGGTAGAGCTGGTGTTGCCTAAGGATTCCAAAAACATGAGCAAGATGTTGTAAATGAAGATCCCAAGTTAGGCTATACACCAAAATGTCATCAAAGAATACCAAGAGGAATTTCCAAGAGATGTCTTGAAAGACATGGTTCATTAGTCCCTGAAAAGTACATGGAGCATTGGTGAGGCCGAAAGGCATCACGAGGTATTCATAATGGCCACAATGTGTTTTGAAAGTAGTTTTGTACACATCGCGAGGGGACATACGCAGCTGATGGAAACCGGCCAGTAAATCCAACTTGGAGAAGTATTTTGAGCCACCTAATTCGTCCAAGAGATCCTCTAGCAAAGGAATGGGATACTTATCTTTAATTGTTTGCTTGTTCAAACCCCGGTAATCCACACACTGCCGCCAAGATCCGTCTTTCTTCTTCACCAACACAATCATAGAAGCATAAGGGCTAGAGCTGTATTGTATAATCCCTTGCTGCAACATCTCCTTAACCATTTTATCAAAGACGTCCTTCTGTAAGGATGAGTTGCAATAAGGTCTATGACTTATCGGGTTTGAACCTGCCTCGAGAGGAATATGATGGTCAAACCCATCTCGGAAAGGAGGAAGCTCAGATGGTTCTGCATACAGGTCAGCAAAAGAGCTCAGTAAAGTTTGTAGTTCAGAGTCTTCAGATCTCTCAGCACCGCTAGCAACAATATGAAATAGAAGTGATGCAGGTTCCAACGGAGAATTTGTGTTCCCATCGTCAATTTCTCTGATTCGCAACAGAGCAATTTGGGGCTCTCGAAGCAACAACTTGTTGAGACTACTTCCTTTAATCACCTTACAACCTGATTTCGTCACCCCACGCAACACATGTTTTATCCCACCAAATGTAAACTCCATCCGTAAATTAAAAAAATCCCATAATATTGGACCCAACGTGCAAAGCCATTGGACTTCAAGTACCAAATCACAGCAATCCAGCGGGATTGTTCTTATTTCAGTAGTGAAACCATAACCTTGTACCCGCCATGAAAAGGTGCTGCACTTATAGGAGGACATCAACTGACTTCCCAGAGCGCCGGAGACAGGCATCGGTTTGACAGCCTCTAACCTGCAACCAATCTCCTAGGCTGTCGACAAGTCCAAAAAATTATGCGTACTGCCCAGATCTATCAGAATGTAGAGCTTTCTCTTCCCGTATTGTCCAACAACGCGCATACAGTTGTAGCCAGTCGAACCATTTAATGCATTAACTGAAATAGTCAAGATCTTGTCACGATCTTCCTCTGTAGCTTCTGTATTTTGAGCCTGGTCAATAGTGTTAAATTCGATCATCTCTTCATCATCAGAGGATGCATCTTCCTCACCTTCTAAGAAGTAGATTTGTGAGCGTCTATGCTTCAGATGATGACATGGATAGTATGGTTCCTCCCAAAACATACACAGGCCCTTATATCTCATGTCCTGCATCTCTTCGTAATAAAATTTTCTCGGTCCTTTTTTCGTGTTCTGTCGTGGTGGAAAATGGGATTGGAAAGACACTTGTTTGTTGGGATCCAGAGTTGGGAGCAGCGGAGTTGAATGCGTATTGCGCTGCTGGAACGGGTTATTCTGCTTCTGGAAGGGACTGAAGGGAGCTCTGTTCTGTTTCACTGGTGTGTGAAGAAGTGAAGACTCGTGGAGTTTAGCAATCCGAGCTGCTGCCGCCACTGTCTTGACGTCGAATTGTCTAATGTGGTAGGATAAGTGATGACTCATATTGGACAAGAATATGCTGAGAGAATGGCTTGCAGGTATAGCGATCCTTGTTCACGTATCTTCAAACTTTTCCAGATAGAGCTCCACGGGATCGTTACGTTGTTTCAAGCTTACCAACTCAGCTAGTGGGTCATCAAAGAGCTCACTAAATCTTGAAGATATGGCCATTATGTAATCAGTCCATGAAGGTGCGATTCCGTACCTCTCCGCCATGAAGTTATGGTGCCATTGAAGAGCTTTCCCGGATAGATGTAACGCGGCCAACCTCATTTTCAAAACTGACGGGGTGCTGTCGAGATCGAAGAACTGTTCACAGCGAAATATCCACCCACGCAAGTCGGAACCATCGAATCCTAGGAAACCAACTTTAGATAACCTCGTCGCGAGCCCATTAGGAAACAGGGAAGAACCGTCTTTAACGGTGACTCTGCGGGTCAAACTCCAATCAACCCCACTCAGACCCATCAGATCTGGAGGCAACGAGTTCTTCCCGGTTACATCCTGCTCAATCCCACTCAGATCAGGTGGATCTGGTAACTGGAACGTCCTCTGATATTGGACTCAAACTGGAGGTGATGAGCTCGAGCTTTGGTGTGGATTGATGTGTTGCTTGGATGCATGCTTCTCTTGCGAAAATTAGTTAATGATTGTTGCTTCAAGTTTGCTGAACCTTGCTACGAGAGAATCGGTTCGGATTTGTTGTTCATCGAGTTTCTTCTCTTGCAGGATGCGTAGCTCTTCAGCCTGCTCTAACGATAGTTTCTCCTGCTGTCGAGTTTCCATCATGATTGTTGTTCCTGATATCTGAGCAAATCTCTGATACCAATGTGACAGAGTTTTTCTACGAACAAATGATACTCTGTAACGAAGTGAGAAATGGATAGTTGTCCTTCTAGAGATTTCCGTAAACCTTAAGAAGGGAGAATCAAGGACTAAGAGGTGGTACAGAGATGAGAAGGACTACTCGGATGAACCTAGACTCAATGCCAAATCAATGGCGTAGGAAAGAGAGAGAGGTTTTAGAAAATTATTTCTCAGATAATGATATCTTTGCTAAACGCCAAAGTATAGTACATAAAGATGATTTCAGCAATGGTCTACCACATGACTCGTTGAGCTGGAAAAAAAAACAAATAGACCAAAGAGAGATTGCTAAATTGAACCAGGAACAAACCGGTCCAAATTATTGAAATGCATAAGATAATATAGGAAATGTGATAAGAGTGATATCGTATCACATAAATCGAGGAGTACGATGCACTTCCTGCATGTGTCGAGTATGTACCCTAGACACTGAAACTCATCACTTTCTGACTTCTCTTTTACCAGATCTGTCAATACATTTTTTTTCTTTGTTGATTCATGTGAGAAACTAAAACCGCTCCTCTTCTGTACCTTTTTCGAGATGACTAAACCAACAGAACCATCGCGCAGTACGTGTCTAGGCGATTAGACTATGACCCTAAGACGATCGAGGCACTTCTCGAACGAATTACTAGGTAATCATTTCGTAAGCATGTTTTGTTTACTGGATTAGCTGTAGTATGAATCTTGTGAATGTGAACCAACCCAAAATCAACTATATCCCTGATAAAGTGAATCTTTATAGCAACATGTTTGGTACGGTCATGATGCACTGCATTATTAGCAAAGCATATAGCACTTTGAGAATCACAATTCAACCTAAAAGACTTAAACTTGAACCATAACTCATTGCAGGCCTCTCTTAACCATAAACCCTCTTTAGTAGCCTCTGATAATGTAGTTCTCCAGCTAATTGTGTTTCCTTCCACCTGAAACACGTATCATGTTACTGACCTACGTCTCTCTAGGTCAGTAACATAATCAGAATCACTAAAACCTTCTATTTCCATTGACTCTGACTTCTCGAAAGTAAGACAGACATCTGTAGCTCCTTGTATATAACTTAGAATCCATTTAACAGCTTCCCAATGATCCCTTCCTGGTTTTAACATGAACCTGCTGACTAAGCAAACTGCAAATCTGAAATCTAGTCTTGAGCCGATCATTGCATACATCAAACTTCCTACTGCACTAGCATACATAACTGATTCCATTAACTCAACCTCTGTAGTTAACTCCTCATCAGTCAGACTCTTGAGTTTGAACAATGAATTTGTTGGACTACTGGCTTACATGCTTCCATGTTAAATGTCTTCAAAACTTGTTTAATGTACCTTCCCTGAGACAACTTCAGAATACCTTTCTTTATATCTCTGGTAATTTCCATTCCTATAATCATGTTAGCTGGTCCAAGATCCTTCATTTCAAACTCTGCGCTTAAGCTTTCCTTCAAGAATTTATCCTTCTGTAAGTCCTTAGCTGCTATGAGCATGTCATCCACATAGAGTAGCAAATAAATGTTGCTCTCCACATTAGACCCTTTGAAATACACACATGGATCTTTATCACTTCTCGTGAACCCCTGGGACCTGATGAACTCATTGAACCTGTGATTCCACTTTCTTGGTAAATGTTTAAGCCCATAGAGAGATCTTTTCAGCAAACAAACCTTGTTCTCCTGACCTTTCTGAATAAAACCTTCTGGTTGCTCCATGTATATAGTCTCTTCTAACACACCATTCAAAAATTCAGTCTTAACATCCATCTATTCCAATTTCATGTCAAAATTCACAACAACTTATAGCATGATTCGTATTGAGACATTTTTGACTACTGGTGAGAAAATCTCATTATAGTCAATACCTTCCACCTGTGTGAACCCCTTAGCAACGAGCCTAGCCTTGTACCTTGATGGTTCCACTCCTGGAATTCTTTCCTTAAGCTTGAAGATCCATTTAGACCCAAAATTTTTCTTATTTGGACTTCTATTAACAATGTCCCACGTATGATTCGTATCCAATGAATGTTTTTCCTTTATCATGGCACCATTCCATTTTATCCAATCTTTACTCCTCTTTGTTTCTGAAACTGTTCTTGGTTCATCTAGCTCAATAACTTCTGCACTTGCAAGAGCATAGGCAACATAGTCTCCACTTTCAAACATAGGTGGCGGCGTAACAAAAATCTGTCTCTCGCAAGCAAGTAACCATCCAAATTTTCAATAACCTCACTATCTTCATGTTTTGTACCATAATTTGGATCACTATCTGATTCCTATCTAGCTTCTGCATCTGAAGAATCTGATTCTTTTGGAATAGTTCCACCTTGACCTATAGACCCTGAGCTGCATGAAGCTTCATGTCCTTGAACTCTTGTGACCCTTATCTTGGACCCTTAGACAACCTTGAAATGATGATAACCTTAGGAGTCTCCTCTGACTTAAACTTTTCATTCAATTCTACATCTCTGTATAGTTTAGTCTCATCAAACACAATATTCTTACTGATGGTTGACTTCTGTTCTTTTGGTAACCAGACCCTGTATCCCTTTGTTCCTTGGGGATATCCCATGAAAATTTCTTTTATTTCCCTTGGACTGATCTTGTCTTGTATAGTATGAACATAGGCAACACAACCAAACCTTCTGAGATGACCATACTCTGCCTAAAATCCTGACCACACTTCTTCTGGTATCTTTAACTGTAGTGAAGGATTTGGAGTTCTATTAATCAGATACACTGCTGTAGAAGTTGCTTATGCCAAAAACTTCTTTTCCAAACCTGCCTCAACTAACATACATCTTATTTTATCCGAAATAGTTTTATTCATCCTCTCTGACACTCCATTTTGTTGTGGAGTATATGTACAAGTCATGTGCCTTCAGATTCCTGAATCCCTGCATAGCTTGTCCATCTAAATGTTGCAAAACTCCATACCATTATATTTCCTTAGACATTTAATCTTCTTTCATGTTTGATTCTCAACTAACAGTTTTCATTCTGAAAAATTCCCAAACACTTCATCCATACCCTTCAAAAATTTGATCCAGACCTCCCTAGAGTGATCATCAATGAATGTGAGAAAGTAGCCTGACAAACTCTCAGTATTTGCAACTGATCCCCATAGTTCACTGTGAACATATTCCAAGTTTTCTATTGACGTATGCTTACCAGTTGTAAAACTTTGCTTGTGAGCCTTTTCTAGAACACATTCTTCACAAAAATCCAACGTGTGAACTTCCTTATTACTTAGATATCCTCCTTTAACCAGTAGATTCATATTTTTCAAACTCATGTGTCCCAATCTTGAATGCCATCTGTTTGAAAGATTTACTTCAGTTCTTCATACTCTTGCAACTTCTCCTTCTATTACTGACCCTTGTAGATAGTACAACCCATCTTTGTATTTGCCTGAAATAACTTTATTTCCACTTTTGAAAAAGTCACATTGAAGTCTTTTCCTTCATATATACAACCTCCTTTCTCAAGCTGACCATAAGAAATCAAGTTTCTCCCCACAGTGGGCATGTATCTGACATCTGTTAATACCACAATAGAATTATCTGGATTTATTATTCTGAGCTTTCCAATTCCTTTGATTTCACTGAACCGTATCAGGTTTAGCTTACAAACCATTTTTTCGTTATGTATGATGGCTTTAATATATACTCGCTTCTATGCAGAATGATTCCTGGAAACAGTGGAATTTGTTTCGTCTTCCTTGTGAGCATGACAGTGGTATTCATCAGGTCAGTTAAACGAAGCGTACTTTATGCTATTCTAATTGTTTTTGTGACTAAAGTCTGCCTCATTTACATGAAACGGGAGAAATGTATGTCTCCTGGTATGACTGATCCTTATAACCTTTTACACAGCCTCTTAGTGAAAAGAATTAAATGAAGGAACAATTTGATTCTCAACTCATGACTTGCATATTTACTCTTTCAGTCTTCTGCATAATAATTATGTTCATGAGCGTTTTCTTGTTACTATTCACACACTCTATCTAGGATCGAATGAAGCTGGCATTGTGTTGGGGAAGCTTAGGTATGGAAGTTTTGTTGTTGAGACTATTATTCTGAATGGGTTTGTCTTATTCAACCCAATTCTTACTGTTTTTTTTTTTTTTTTGCAGTGGTCGTCACGCACTTAGAGACCGTTTGAATGAGGTACATAACAGTTTTTACCCATAAGGGCCATAATCATACTCACTGCTACCGTCTTATATATATTAAGAGATAATGTTTCCTTATTCCTTTTTACATTTCCAGCTCGATTATGAATTGGATGATGAGAAGCTAAGTAACCTTTTCTAGCGTTTTAAATTTGTGGCTGGGCAAAAAAAGGTAGTAAGAACCTCGGCAGGCTCTAGTTTGGGTGCTCTTCATGAGATTTCAAACATTTAGCCCCTATTTATATGATGATGCAGAAAAGATAGAATGGGGTTTTGCTCTTTTAATATTTTTAGTGTTTCGAATGGTTCATATAAAGTCTCCTGATTGTCTTTCTTCTCTGGCGACCCAGAGAGTTACCGATGCTGACTTGATAGCTTTAGTATCTGATGAAGTTTTTCAGCCAGAAGCCGTGTGGAAACTCCTGGACATGCAGGTGAAAGTTGGAGCTGGGATTTGTTTTCTCTCGTCTTCTTCAGTCAATTCTTATTTTCTCTCGTATGCTGCTTTTCAGATTTCTAATATTATTTCAAGAATTTTATTAAGACTTGTAGTGTATGTTAAGACTTATTAAGCTAAAGATTTGGATTGAGAATTATAAGAGATCGGTGTATTTTCTGTTCAAAAT
The DNA here is from genome assembly GCA_030161315.1 of Eutrema japonicum. Lineage (NCBI taxonomy): Eukaryota > Viridiplantae > Streptophyta > Magnoliopsida > Brassicales > Brassicaceae > Eutrema > Eutrema japonicum. Next base: position 43,904,213 of record BSQW01000011.1, read on the forward strand.
AAGTTTCTAAAAAATGTGGAATACAATTATATATTATAAACCAGACACAAAACAGATGCTACAAAATACTAGAACATAGCATCACAAAAGGGCTACAAAACACTATAAAATAGCACATAAAAGAGGTGTATCTACAAAACGGGTCGGGTTTTTTTTAAGTTGGATCGAGTTTTTTACTATGGGCAATCAGTGTTTATTAAACGCGCTTTCGTTTATTTAAACTCGATTTTATGATTTTGATTAGAGAGGTAGAATCTATATATATAAAATAACCTTTGTTCTCTTCTCCTTCCGCCATATCAGCATACACATAGGTAAGCATTTTTTAATCCCCAAAAAAACTTACAAATCTTATCTTACAATTTTGGTCAATCTATCTCCAAACATAGCCCATTACGAAAAAATATGGGCTTCAAATAGAAGGTCCATTCTGAATTATTCTCATCATATATAATCACACATTCACTTAAATTGGTTGCTCTTAATTAGCCTACTTACAAATTCTATACTCATCGAAAAAACACTTAAAACTCAAGTATCAAAGTCTAGAACAGTGAGAGTTAACAAAGTTGAATATTCAGAACTCATCTTGGAAGTATTTGCGTACACAATCACTTTCCCAAAACTCTTTTAGTTTTCTAACACTTTGTGTACTGTCCAAAATGATCTAACACTTTCTCTTGCAAAATGACAATTTTACCCCTCTGTTGATAGACACGTGTTCAGTACACCCCTTGCTTTCGCGCGATACTGTACATGATTTTGACTGGAAAGTCAAGGGGGGTATACAGTCCACAAAGTGCTAGATCCTTAAGCATTTTTTGGAAAGTGCTAAAAACTAAAAAAAGTTTTGAAAAAGTGACAAATTAGCAAAGAATCCCCTCATCTTGCGATCAAAGAATGTAACAGCTCTCGAGAAGCGAGGCCGAGGTTGATGAATTGAGAGGTATCTGGTTATAAATTATTTTGGTTAAAAACTCATCGTACAATAAAACCCGATAGGGTAAATTGAATTTATGATAGCCATCCGTTTCAAACACTTTTTGTTTTTGTTTTTAATTAGAAAAACAACGTAATGGGTTCAAAATTAAATCTGGATTTAGGGTACCCAATTGGTTTTTACCCATGGTGAAGTTGGCATTCGGCCGTAACAAAGAAATTTCCATTTTCATGTACAATATATATAGATATAAATATCATATAAAAAAGTTAGACTTCATAATACAAGAAAAACTAAAAACAATAAAAAGAATTCAAATCGAGTAAGACGAAACGAGAACAAAAACAAGATATTAATCGAGTAAGACGAGATTAACGCAAGACCAGCTCAGTAGGGACGGCGAGCGGTGCGACGGCCCCGACCATGTGTCCTAATAATTAAGAGCCCCGTTTAAAAACTAAAATATTATAAATAATAAAAATTAGATTGAAAATGGTCCATAAAATATTATATAAATAATTTTTTCTTCATAAACTCTACAAAGATACACAAAAAAATATTTTTCAAAACTAATTTAGCAAAAAATCTTTAAAAAAAAGAAGTGTCCATTTTTTTTGTCCTAGGGCCCACAATAATGTTGAGCCAGCGTTGGATTAACGATAATTATATTCACTGCAACTATCTTCATCCCTACGCACAATATTTGACCTTAAATCGACAATACACTCACCACTCGGCACATATGTTTTATATTCCCCAGTCTCGTCATGCCTCCGCCTTAAGCCCAAAAAAAAACACCAGTCGGTAACTGCAAATATATATTATCAAACTTCAGTCTTCTCCTACAATCACCAATAATTTTAACAAAAGAAAAAAGAAAAGTTTTTATTTACATATTACTGAAATAGAGACAGTGATTCCGATACTAGCCAAGAAATTTGATTAAACAAACACATAAATAAACTTAAATTTAAGAAATTAAAACAAAAAAACAATCCCTTCGGCACATATGTTTTATATTCCCCTGTATCGGCATGCCTCCGCCTTAAGCCCAAAAAAAAACACCAGTCGATAACTGCAAATATCTATTATCAAACTTCAGTCTTCTCCTACAATCACCAATAATTTTAACAAAAGAAAACGAAAAAGTTTTTATTTACATATTACTGAAATAGCGACATTGATTCCAATACTAGCCAATAAATTTGATTAAACAAACACATAAATAAACTTAAATTTAAGAAATTAAAACAAAAAACAATCCCTTCCGTACATATGTTTTATATTCCCCTGTCTCGGCGCATGTCTCCGCCTTAAGCCCAAAAACAAAAACCAGTCGATAACTGCGAAGCTCTATTATCAAACTTCAGTCTTCTCCTACAATCACCAATAATTTTAACAAAAGAAAAAGAAAAAGTTTTTATTTACATATTACTGAAATAGAGACAGTGATTCCGATAATAGACAAGAAATTTGATTAAACAAACACATAAATAAACTTAAATTTACGAAATTAAAACAAAAAAAACTATCCACATTTCTTAAACTAATAGAGACAAATTCATTAACTACTTTACTAATAACAAAGTTTATAAAATTATTTATCACGTCCGCACGTAGCGCGGATCACACACTAGTTAAGCATAATAAAATAGATTATGTGGTTTAAAGTTGAAAAATATAAGCTTGGGGAGGTTAATAAAGAGGTAAATAGTTTGGGGGGGAAATAGTTAGGGTTCTATGAATGAGGGGAGTTTTAGGCATTCAACCCATATTGTTATGGTTATAAATATGTATAATATATTGTACATATATAAATTAACTTCAAATACAATACACCAGTAAGAAAAAAAAAATTAAGATAAGGTATTTTGATTTGTGCATAACATATTTGCAATATGTTCTCTGGTAGGTTCTTTCGGGTTTTGAATAGTTCAGATATAGACATTTAAGAACCATTTAGGAACCAGAAATAAAATCGGTTCATGTACCTTCCGATTTGGTTCAATATGAATAGTTAATGTCATACCCGAATTATATCATAGCATGAACAAAGTGTTATAACATAAATTAGTATATCATTAAAATGTGCTATAACATTTTAAATAATATCACAATATCAACGCTATTATATAATAACCTATAATAGCACCTCCCAAAAACGATATTTTATGGGGTCAACCTATTATACCTCCTTCAGTCATATCGTTTATGAAAATGCTATTATACCCATATAATAGCGTTATTCGTGTGCTAAGAATGTCCATTTTTCTTGTATTGATGTATATATATATATATATTCATTAAATAAATTTTCTTTTAAATATGATATATTTCATTAACTATTAGAAAAAATATTTTATAATAATATGATTATTATTTAAAACTGTCCAAAAATTTATTTTGTACCGCTTTTTATGTTTTGTTTTTCATTCGCACATACATTTTGGACCGCCATATCCGCTAGAGCCGCATTTGTTCTGCCTGATCCACACTTGATCCGCCTGATCCGCTTGAACCGCTTGATTCGCACCGCCTGATCCGTTTTCTCCATTCGAAGCCTAAGGGTTTGAATGGGAAGGTAGGAATTTAGTAGTCCACACTTAAAGATGCAAGATCCACTTTTTCTCTCCATTCAACAAAGCTGTTTTAATTTTCGGTAAAATTAAAAATATAGGATGGAACACAAGCGTGATAAATGTTTTTGTCTATAAGGGAAAAAGATGTGGAGGAAACACAATTATAGATACACTGAAGAAACCAAGGCTCCGAATGGAGAAAGCGGATCAGGCTGTGCAGATCAAGGGGAACAAGTGCAGATCAGGCAGAACAAGTGCAGATCAAGCAGATCAGGCGGAACAAGTGCAGATCAAGCGGATCAAGAGGTTCAAAATATATGGCTGAATGGGGAAAGCGGTACATAACGTATATTTGAATAAAATATAAATGTAATAAATATTGTTAGGGTTGACTGCCTAAAACCCCCCTCACTCATTGAACCCTAACTATCCCCCCCCCCCCCCCCCCCCCAAACTATCTACCTCTTTATTAACCCACCTAAACTTATAATTTTCAACTCAAACCACATAAACTATTTTATTCTGCTTAATTCCACCTCTCAAATCAAAATCATAAAATCGAGTTGAAGTAAACAAAAACGCGTTTAATAAACAGTGATTGCCCATAATAAAAAACCCGATCCGACTTGAAAAAACCTGACCCATTTTTGAAAAAAAAACAGACCCGGCTTAAGCTATGTTTCACGATAAATAATTGGGGAAAACTTGATTTTGAGTTTCACGACAACTTCGTCTTCTACCTCTTTGTCAATTCGGTCTGATCAAAATCAGAGAAGCACAAATTCGGTATCGATGAGATATAAGATATTTTATTCATAAAAACCAAGATTCCATAAAGAGATTCATGAAATTAGACAATCACATCCAAAATCCAAAGGAAGATAGCAAGAGAAATCACATGAATATTCTTACTGTCGTGAAACTCAAATTTCAATTTTCCCCAAACTCAAATCCAAACTCCAATCTCACATCTTCTATCTCATCGATACCAAATTTGTATTCCGAACTCAAAATCATGTTTTTCCAATTATTTATCGTGAAACATAGCTCAAGTCGGGTCTGTTTTTTTCTTCTTTTAAAAACGGGTCGGGTTTTTTGTTTAAGTTGGATCGAGTTTTTTACTATGGGCAATCACTGTTTATTAAACGCGCTTTCGTTTACTTAAGCTCGATTTTATGATTTTGATTACAGAGGTAGAATTAAGCATAATAATATAGATTATGTGGTTTAGAGTTGAAAATTATAAACTTAGGGAGGTTAATAAAGAGGTAAATAGTTTGGGGGGGGGGGGGGGGGAATTGTTAGGGTTCTATGAGAGGGGGGTTTTAGGCAGTCAACCCATATTGTTATGGATATAAATATGTATAATATATTTTACATATATAAAATAACTTCAAATACAATACACCAGTAAGAAAAAAAAAATTAAGATAAGGTATTTTGATTTGTGCATAACATATTTGCAATATGGTCTCTGGTAGGTTCTTTCGGGTTTTGAATAGTTCAAATATAGACATTTAAGAACCATTTAGGAACCGGAAATAAAATCGATTTTGTTCAATATGAATAGTTAATGTCATACCCGAATTATAACCGATTTTGTTTTTGTTCGGTTCGTTTACTCTTATCGGAGCTACCTGAAACTATCCAAAAAATCTAAAAATGGTTCAATTTTAATGAAATTTGGTTACACTTTGCAAAAAAAAAATTTAATTTTGAAAAATATAACTAATGATTTTTGGATATTGCGCAAATATTTGTGTAAGCAAGTGGTTTGTTTCAAAAAGAATAGAAAATAATCTATTATATAATGGGAGAGTTTTCTCTTCTCTTAGGGTTTTTACATCATCACAAATAAAAAAATAAAAAAAATATTTTAAATGTACATTTATTTCATACATAACTACATTTATCAATATATTTAGAATTGTAAAAACATAACCCAAACCCGTCCCAACATATTACCGTATAATATAAACATATGGTGCATGAATAAATTTTAATAAAAAAATACCAAAAATATTACAAATCACAAATTTTAGATAAAATAATTTATTAATTTAAGAGAAAAATCATAAAAAGAGACTAAAAACCTTAATAATATTTAAACCAAACTTAATTAGAAGAAAAAGAGGGGAAAACATAAATGCAGAATTATTACCGGATTAAATTACACATCTATAATATTATTTAATATAACTAATTAATAAAATAAATATATTAGTTTGTCGATTTGGTTAGGTTTTAAATTATTTAGGTCGAAAATATTTATAACTAAATAGTATACTAGTTTAGTTTGGATTGGTTTGATTTGTTTTTTTTTGCTAACACCTACTTATAATGTTTTAAGGAAATTAAAGTTTAACAAAAAATTGAATTAAAATATGAAAAAGTATATCGCACATGATACACTTCACAAATGATGTGGTACTACTGTTGCAAACGGATCATAATATTTGTTCAGTAATTTGGAATGCTTGTGGATCAATTTTTGTTTATTATCATTTTAATAAGAGAACAAACATAATTTGGTTTTTGCTTGAATGGTGATTTAAAAGCGGATGGTCTGCACATTGGATGAACCACATTTTTCACATCTCTCCATTCAAACCCCAAGTTGACACTACAAGAAAACACGTCTATTACAACGGATATAATCGATGTAAAATCGATGTAAAACAAGCTTTGGGACGGATTAACGACGATTGCCAAATCGTCGTAAACTGATCGTCATAACTCGAGAATCATCGTAAATTCGTCGTAAAAACTGGGACGAATACGAATCGTCCTAAATTATTCGATGTAAAATCGATGTAATTTTACATTGATTTTACATCGAATAATAGAATTTTTGTATTAAGAAATGAATTCGATGTAAATTGAATTCGATGTAAATCCGATGTAAATTGAATTCGATGTAAAATTAATTCGATGTAAAATCGATGTAAATCTTAGATCGATGTAATTTCGATGTTATGTATAAATTATATAATTAATAAAATTATAATTATAAACTAATAATTAAAACAATTAATTAAAAAATTATAATTATAAACTATTAATTAATAAAATTATAATTTATAATTTATATAATTAATAAAATTATAAGTATAAATTTTATAAATAAATTCAAAATATAAAATAAAATTCAAAATACAAATAATAAAAATACAATTCGAAATACTAATTATCTAGGTTGATATCGAAGTTCCTTAAAAGATAATTTCCAATCCTAACTAATTTCCAATCCTAATTTCCAATCATAATTTCTAATCCTATCTAATTGACAAAAAATTAAATTTTAGAGAGATGTTGGAGCTTTGTGTGAGAGAGAGAGATTGTGAAAGAATGAGGTTGAATGAAGAAATCTGGGCTCGTATATATAGAGTGGTGGTCGTCGTAATTTCGATGATAAATTACATCGGAATTACGACGGATTCGATGTAAATCCGTCGTAAACTTTTAACCGAATATTCAAACAATATGAATTTTTCCTCACGCGGCAAATTTAATTTTTTTGATTACGACGATTTTACGACGGATTCGATGTAAAATTACATCGGAATTACATCGAAAATCATTTTTTAGTATTTCGATGTAAAATTTACATCGAATCCGTAATCCATACTAATTTAGGGTATAAGGTTAGGGCTTACGATGATTGTAGGGTTAATTATAAGTTCTACAAGATTGGTTTTTAATCGTTTATATTGTTTTAACTAAGTTCTACTCATTGTATACAAAAATTTGAGTTTTCACAAAAATCAATAACATTATATACTTCATGCTTGTTATGGATATACTTATAAGAACAAAGCTTATACATTATTATGCAAGATAAGGAAGTTTTCCAGAAATTAGATTCAATCGTCGTTATTGAATTTGTTGTTTACTAAGAGAAGTCTTGGATTCACAAATATACTTCGTTGATACATTTAAATATTGTGTATTGTAATTTAGGGTATATGGTATATAATTATTTACATCGAATTTACATCGAAACACTAAAATGATATTCGATGTAATTCCGATGTAATTTTACATCGAATTTACATCGAATCCGTCGTAAAATCGTCGTAATCAAAAATTAAATTTGCCGCGTGTGGGAAATTTCATATTTTTTAGTATTTTATTGTAAATTCGATGTAATTTTTACATCGAATTTACAACGAATCCGTCGTAATATCGTCGTAATCAAATAATTTTATACCCTATACCCTAAATTACAATACACAACATTTAAATGTATCAACGAAGTATATTTGTGCTTCCAAGACTTCTCTTAGTAAACAAAAAAATCAATAACAACGATTGGATCTAATTTTTGAGAAACTTACTTATCTTGCATAATAATGTATAAGCTTTGTTCTTATAAGTATATCCATAACATGTGAAACAACCGCACCCATTTTTTTTTTGCAATTAATTATTAAAATTCCCATAAATAATAATAACTAAACCTCACCAAATAATTTCCGGTTCAAGATTATAAATCCGACTAATCAAGATCATAAATTATTAAATAAAATAATCAAATAAACGACAAGTCTAGATCACCCCCTCTTCCTCGCCCTGATCCCACGGTCACACTTTCTCTTTTCCTGCATCAATTAAAATATAAGAGATGCATAAGTATTTCGATAAATACTTAGTGAGACAATCCTCCCATCTACAGGCTAACAAATAATTAAGATAATTAATATAGACTATCACGATAATACCGAATAAATCAAACATTTCATGAAACACTCGATCTAGACCCTCCGAGATCGTAAACGGCCTATAATCACGAAATCACACCAATTATAAAAATTATTTAATTACGCCTATGGTCCTGCACTCACCTTATTCCCGCACAGAAAGTTTCACGAGAAAATTCAGCAATTTTCTAGAACTCCCCGGGATGAATAACCTTCAATTAAACCACCTAAAATAACAAAATAATTAAAAAATAATTAAAAACAATCAAACGAAATCAACACGTTCGATACGTTGATAAACCGGTCTAAACCGGTAGTCGACTTCGTCGACTTCCCATCGCCGGTGCAACGACGCACCACCGGAGCTCGCCACAGCCCAACCCCGATCCACCAACCCGACCGGAGCTCACCACCGGAGCTCACCGCGGGAGCTCTCCACGGCCCAATCCCGGCTCCAACCACGCACCGTCGCCCACCACCGAAGCTCACACGGCTCAAAACTCCGATCCACAATCCGACCCAAACCCACGCACCGTCGCTCACCACCGCACAGCTCCGGTCCACCCCGCCCGCAAGAAAAACTAAGGAGGGAGAGAAGGTTCTTACCGTGGCGACGACGACTTGACGGCTAGGTTAAACGCACCAAGGTCGGAGAGGGAGACGGCTAGGTTAAACGCACAAAGTTGGAGAGGGAGATGCTTACGGTTATATAAACCTATGTGTTTTCAAGTTTCCCTTATTACACCAACCGGTCCTCGCACTTCCTCCTCTTCCGAAAGTTGACCCCAAACTTTCAAAATTATCAATTAAACCCACCCAGAACAATTGATTTTACGCGAAATTAACCCCAAACTTCTAATTATTCAATTTCAACCTCAAAATTGAATTAGGGATGTTACAATTCTCCCCCACTAACATAGATTCGTCCTCGAATCTAACATCCAGCTAACATCCACAACATAGCACAACCGCTATTCCAACTCAGCGTCGCACGACCGCTCTTCCAACTCTACCAACAACGGTATCACGGCTCAACACCATAGTGCCATAGTTCCCTACTTGGTTTGGCCAACCACTCCAACACCCGGGAGTACAACGACTTCACGACCCAACACCATGGATCGGTCCGTCTAACGCATAGAGAGCCAGACAACGGCAATCTCTCTAGTGACCTGTCTCACCAATCAGGAATCACATCGAAACCCAACCGGCCAGGTACACTCGGCAGTGACTCACCAGTGCACTCCGATGCCGCTATATGGGGCCACCACCCCGTGCCAAACCAATCCGGAACTATCAGCCTTATGCGGCTACCAAACACCTAGTATCCGCACCCCCGCTATCGGACCACTACCACTAGTAGCCCGCCAACCTGTCTACTAATCCTCTAGTAAACCCACCACTCAACATATTCAATGAAAACACCTTTTTATTGAATAATCAAAAGCTCCAAAGTACATCGATTAATTATAACACCAAAAATAGACGAGTACAACAACGCAATAACTCCCAAAAATCCCAACACCATGGTTACAACGATATGGAAACAACCCGGCTAACCCTCCAGTTTGCCGAACCACTTGGGAAATTTGCGCTTCAACTTCGCTTCCGGCTCCCAAGTCACCTCCTCGGCTCCATTGCAGTCCCACAGCACCTGCATCTCAGGAACCTTCTTCCTCCTGATCACTCTCACCCGACGATCTAGGACTCTCAGAGGCCTCGCCTCCACCACCATGCTCGGTGTCAAATCTGATGGCACCCCCGTGACCACCTGATCATCCTTGTGCAAACATTTCTTCAGCATCGACACGTGGAACACCTTGTGAAATGCCTGCATAGACTCCGGCAACTCTAACCGATAAGCCACCGGTCCGACCCGCTCCAGCACCCTGACGGGACCCATATATCGCGGACTCAACTTCGTCTCGGAAATGGACCTGTTCGGACCCCTCAACATGGCCATTTTCAGGTAGACCAAATCGCCAACTGCGAACTCCAGCTCCTTCCTACGCCGATCTGCGTAGCTTTTCTGACGATCTTGAGCTTCCTTCATGTTCAACTTCACAATCCGGACTTTCTCAGTCGTCTCCTGCACAAAGTCAGCTCCCAACAGGCTCCTCTCCCCCACTTGTGTCCAACATAACGGGGTCCTGCAAGGCCTACCATACAACGCCTCAAATGGTGCCATGCCGATACTAGCCTGGTAGCTGTTATTGTACGCAAACTCCACTAGATTCAGATGATCCGCCCAATGTCCACCCCAGTCCAACACACACATCCTCAACAGATCCTCCAACGTCTGGATAGTCCTCTCCGACTGCCCATCGGTCTGGGGATGATAAGCTGTACTCATGTGTACCTTAGTGCCCATCTCCTTCTGGAAAGCGCCCCAGAACAGCGAGGAGAACTTCGGATCTCGATCTGACACTATACTCACCGGTACCCCATGCAGCTTCACAATCTCCCTGACGTACCTCTTGGCCAACACTTCCGCACCGTCGGTCTTTTTTATGGCCAAGAAGTGCGCAGACTTGGTCAACCTATCGACGATGACCCAAATAGCGTCATTGGTTCGCGAAACCGGCAGACCCACCACGAAATCCATGGTGATCATGTCCCACTTCCACTCCGGAATGGGTAAACTCCTCAACAACCCGCTCGGAACCTGATGCTCAGCCTTCACCAACTGACAGGTATCACACCCCGCAACCCAGTTGGCAACATCCTTCTTCATCCCTACCCACTGGTAATACCGTTTGAGGTCACGGTACATCTTGGTAGCTCCTGGATGAATAGAGAAACGGCTCTGATGTGCTTCCCTCAGGATTTCCTGCCTCAGCACTTCGTCCTTCGGTACACACACCCTGCCCCTCAAAAGGATCGTTCCATTGCTGGATAACTCATACTCAGACCGCTCTGTCCTGCCAGCCTGCATTAATTCCGCATCCAACTGCTGTGCTACCCGCACCCTAGTCAGAATGTCCGCCTGATCCACCGCCTCTAAACCCAACGGCTCAGGTTCCTCAGACACAGCACACAGTCTCAGGGCACTCACCATGCCTACCAACGCCTCGGTATCTCGCTCAGTGTCTAAAATAACCCGCTTCCTGCTCAAAGCATCGGCTACAAGATTCGCTTTACCGGGATGGTAAGCTATCTCCAGGTCATAATCCGCAACAAGCTCCATCCATCGCCTCTGTCGCAGATTCAGCTCCGGCTGGGTAAAGATGTATTTCAGACTTTTGTGGTCTGTGAACACCTGAACCTTACCGCCATACAGATAAGACCTCCAGATCTTCAATGCAAACACCACTGCAGCCATCTCAAGATCGTGAGTAGGATAATTGCATTCATGTTTCCTCAGCTGCCTGGAAGCATATGCGATTACCTTACCCTGCTGCATCAGTACACAACCGAGCCCCAGCCTGGACGCGTCTGTGAACACGACGTATGGCTCATCCTGCTTCGGCAAGGCTAACACCGGAGTGCTCACCAGCATCTCCTTGAGCTTCACAAAGCTCTCCTCACACTGGTCCGACCACACGAAAGGAACGTCCTTCCCGGTCAACTTGGTCATGGCCTGCGCCATACTAGCAAACCCCTTGACGAACCTCCTGTAATAACCCGCCAGACCCAGAAAACTGCGAATCTCCGAGGCATTCTTCGGTCTCGGCCACTCCTCAATCGAGCGAATCTTCTCCGGATCCACTGAAACACCACGAGCAGATACGACGTGCCCCAGAAATCCGATCTCCCGCTGCCAGAAACTACACTTGCTCAGCTTAGCGAACAACTTCTGCTCCCGTAGCTTCTCTAGAACTTTCCTCAGGTGAACCATGTGCTCCTCAGGACTCTTCGAATACACTAGAATGTCGTCGATGAAAATGATGACGAACTCATCCAGATACTCCTGGAACACGCCGTTCATCAACCTCATAAACGCAGCCGGTGCATTCGTCAACCCAAACGGCATCACCACAAACTCGTAGTGCCCGTATCTCGTCCTGAAAGCCGTCTTCCTGATGTCCGACTCCGCTATCGGGATCTGATGATAACCCGATGCCAAATCAATCTTAGAGAACCACGAAGCACCCTGCAACTGATCTAACAACTCATCGATCCTCGGTAATGGGTACTTGTTCTTCACCGTAACCCGGTTCAGCCCCCGATAATCAATGCACAACCGGAAGCTCCCATCCTTCTTCTTGACGAACAGTACCGGTGCACCCCACGGAGAACTGCTCGGTCTAATGAAACCCTTTTCCAACAACTCCTCGAGCTGCTTCTTAAGCTCAGCCATCTCCGCTGGAGCCATCCTGTAAGGAGCCTTAGACAACGGGGTCGTCCCCGGCTCTAACTCAATGGTAAAAGGATCCGACCTGGATGGTGGTAACCCGCTCAACTGCTGGAACACATCCTCGAACTCCCAGACCACCTCAATATCCCGCACCGCTGACTCCCCAACCTCACCAGGTATCGAAATGGTAGCCAAGTAGGCCTCACAACCCTGTTCGATCAAACGCTCCGCTTGAACCGCGGAAACGACGATGCCTCCCGGCACCGGTCTCACTCCCTGATAAACCAGTCTTCTGTTAGCATGCTCGAAAATCACACGACCCCGGTGACAATCCAAATGAGCCTTGAACTTTCCCAGCCAGTCCATACCCAAAATGATGTCATAGAGTTCCACTGGGCACACTATCAAATCCGCTGGCATCAGCTCTCCGGCGATAAGAATGTCGACATTCTCCACACAGCCTTGAGTCCTCAACAAGCGACCCCCAGCAACTCTCACCACACCCGAGTGGTCCCCACACAACTCTTGGATACCGCTCCCCGACACCCAATCCGGTGTGGCAAAACTGTGGGACGCTCCGGAGTCAAACAACACATGTGACTCTACCCCAGCCACATTAAGGGTCCCTAAGCACGAAAAGGATTCACGGCAAATAGCAAACACCAATTACAGAGCGAGTAACTGAAATTACAATCAAACAAGATCATAGTTAAGGTAACTAACCAGTAATCGGTCTGCTGCCGCTCGCCTCGCCTGACTCCGCGCCTATGGTGAACACCCTCGGTGCCACTGCGGCCCGTTTCGGAGGCGGTGCCTCGATCCTCACAAATGGCTGAGCCAACTTCGGACAATCCTTCCTGAGGTGACCGGGTTCCTTGCAATGAAAGCACACCGGGCCCCCTCGAGAACAATCCGCCACGCGATGTCCATGGGCTCCGCACCCGAAACAACGGGGCCCAGAACCCGCTTCCCTGGAAGTATCCTCCCACTTCCTCTTCTGTCCCTGCTGCTGACCAGACCTACCGCCCTTGCTCGGAGCAACACTCTGACTTTGAGGCCGTCGCGGAGCCTCTGGTACTGCAGCCTTTAAACTAGCCTCCTGCCTCATCCCCTCCTCAAGCTGCGCTGCACACTCCACCAGTTCGGATACCGACTCGAACTTGCGGACTATGCACCGATTCCTGAGATCGATACGCATACCTCGCATGAAAGCACCAATCAACTCATACTCGGTATCTGCACCCCGACCAGCAAACCGCTTCAGCCGGTTAAACTCGGCCTCGTACTCTCGGACCGAACGAATCCCCTGTGACAAGTATAGAAACTCCGCCTGTAACCTGTCGCGAGCCTCCCGCGGAAAATACTTGAGATCGAACTCCCTCCGGAACTCGTCCCAAGACAACACTACTCCCGCCCTCCTCGCAGCAACACCCTGCCACCACTCATGTGCATCTCCCTCCAGATAATGCACCGCCAAGTCAACCCTATACTCCTCAGGGCATCTGATCGACTGGAAGTTCCTCTCCAACCTGGACCTCCACTCATCAGACTCAATCGGTCGAGCACCACCACTGAAAAACTTGGTGCCCAACCTCTGCATATGCTCCATCACCCTCAGGTACGACGGAACCACTGGCTCGGCCTCAGCAACCACTCCCGGAACTCCCGGAGCAACAACACCCGGCATCGCGGCAACCCCCTGTGGCGCCACTGGAGCTGGAGCCGGTACCACACCAGGTAACCTCTCCAAGAGCTGGGCCAACATGCCCAAAACAGCCGCCATCGGGTTCGGGCCCGCACCCGCCTGAGCACCTCCCGGCGCCGGCATCGCACCATACACGGCCGCTGGCTCCGACTGACCTTCCCCCTCGGCGTGATCATACGCCCCCTGCTCCACCGTGACACTCTGCGTCACATTCGCAGCTGCTCTGCCACCTCTACCACCTCTGCCACCTCTGCCGCCACGGCCTGTTCTGCCGCCCCGACCACGGCCGCCGCGACCACCCTGACCTCTGAGACCTTGCCCAACGCTATCAGAATCAACCATCTGCAATAACCACTTGTTACTAATTGACAACAGCAATAGTAAAACAAACACGAGTCTTACCGTGGAATCTCATTGAAGGCTCGAAGAGGATGATCTAGAACTTCAAGCTCAACAATTGACTAACTCCCATAGACAGTTCTAATAGCGGAAATTTTTTTTTTTTTTTTTTTAAAACTGTCCTAGAACCGTAAATGCTCTGATACCAAATTGAAACAACCGCACCCATTTTTTTTTTTGCAATTAATTATTAAAATTCCCATAAATAATAATAACTAAACCTCACCAAATAATTTCCGGTTCAAGATTATAAATCCGACTAATCAAGATCATAAATTATTAAATAAAATAATCAAATAAACGACAAGTCTAGATCACCCCCTCTTCCTCGCCCTGATCCCACGGTCACACTTTCTCTTTTCCTGCATCAATTAAAATATAAGAGATGCATACGTATTTCGATAAATACTTAGTGAGACAATCCTCCCATCTACAGGCTAACAAATAATTAAGATAATTAATATAGACTATCACGATAATACCGAATAAATCAAACATTTCATGAAACACTCGATCTAGACCCTCCGAGATCGTAAACGGCCTATAATCACGAAATCACACCAATTATCAAAATTATTTAATTACGCCTATGGTCATGCACTCACCTTATTCCCGCACAGAAAGTTTCACGAGAAAATTCAGCAATTTTCTAGAACTCCCCGGGATGAATAACCTTCAATTAAACCACCTAAAATAACAAAATAATAAAAAAATAATTAAAAACAATCAAACGAAATCAACACGTTCGATACGTTGATAAACCGGTCTAAACCGGTAGTCGACTTCGTCGACTTCCCATCGCCGGTGCAACGACGCACCACCGGAGCTCACCACCGGAGCTCGCCACAGCCCAACCCCGATCCACCAACCCGACCGGAGCTCACCACCGGAGCTCACCGCGGGAGCTCTCCACGGCCCAATCCCGGCTCCAACCACGCACCGTCGCCCACCACCGAAGCTCACACGGCTCAAAACTCCGATCCACAATCCGACCCAAACCCACGCACCGTCGCTCACCACCGCACAGCTCCGGTCCACCCCGCCCGCAAGAAAAACTAAGGAGGGAGAGAAGGTTCTTACCGTGGCGACGACGACTTGACGGCTAGGTTAAACGCACCAAGGTCGGAGAGAGAGACGGCTAGGTTAAACGCACAAAGTTGGAGAGGGAGATGCTTACGGTTATATAAACCTATGTGTTTTCAAGTTTCCCTTATTACACCAACCGGTCCTCGCACTTCCTCCTCTTCCGAAAGTTGACCCCAAACTTTCAAAATTATCAATTAAACCCACCCAGAACAATTGATTTTACGCGAAATTAAACCCAAACTTCTAATTATTCAATTTCAACCTCAAAATTGAATTAGGGATGTTACAACATGCATGAAGTATATAACGTTATTGATTTTTGTGAAAACTCAAATTTTTGTATACAATGAGTAGAACTTAGTTAAAACAATATAAACGATGAAAAACTAATCTTATAGAACTTATAATCAACCCTATAATCATCATAACCCCTAAACCATATACCCTAAATTAGTATGGATTATGGATTCGATGTAAATTTGATGTAAAATTTACATCGAATTTACAACGAACTACACAAAAATGATATTCGATGTAATACCGATGTAATTGTACATCGAATTTTGACATCGTCGTAATGTCGTAGTAAAAGCGTCCTTATACTACGACGATTTTACGACGACAAATATTTACGACGACTTTACATCGAAAAATATTTCGTTGTAAAATCGATGCAAATTTGTTGGTACTTTACATCGAATTATTTCCGTCGTAAAATTTCGTTGGAATAAAGCTGTTTTCTTGTAGTGTGACGATATGCTTTTTATCCATATAACACACATTTCAAAAATTAATAAATACTATAATATAATTTTGTATGAAAATATTGTTCAATGTCCACCATAAAAAGATGATATGGTTTCATGTGTTGTATACATGTTGCCCATCTTCACCGGACCCGCCTGGTGTTACCCCTTTCCCGATGACACATGCCCCATTGAAACAAGCTAGCATGATATTTCATCTACTTCATTGCAAATTTTATCTCTCCATTAATATTTTTACTCTACTATCTCCATTGCATCTTTCAAATAAGGTATGCTTATACTTTAGTTATTACATAATATTTTCATAGTAAATATTTTTTTTATTTGAAATCAGAATTGTTTAATTATCATAATACATATAAATTTTGTAATTAACATTATAACTATAATTATAAATATAGTTAAAATTCAAAATACTTGTATAATATTACTAAAAATATGTTTAAAACATAAAATTCATAAGTAATATTTATAGATGTTTATGAATATGTTTTATAATGTGGTAATATAGTTAAAGGGTGAATTGGGTGAATATGGTCAGTTGACCATATTATTAGGAAAATGACAACTGACAAAATAAAATTAGATTTGACCAAAAAAATTTCTCATTTAAGACCGAGAGGCAGAAGTTCTGTCGTAGCATTAAATGCTCTGTCGCAACATTAAATGCTCTGTCACAACATTAAATGCTTTGTCGCAACATTAACTGCTCTGTCGCAACACTAAATGCTCTATCGCAGCATTAAATGCATTGTCGATGCTAAACGAGTTAGCACAATTGTCGTCGCTACTGTTAATTAATTCAGTTATCGTGTTAACCCAATTCTTATATCGCTTCACATTTATGTTTATCGTGATAATCTAGTTATCAGATCTTACTAAAATATAAAAAAGAAAATTAAACTCGTAAATTAACGTTTTTATTTATGTATATATAAGTTCAATAAAAAAGATTTGTATTTTTCTTACGTAATTAACATAATAAAAATTATAAAATCCTATTATATAGAATGTTATCGTGCTAACAGTAATATCATAATACTTATAATGTGCTACCACTAATATCTGATAAGTGGTTAACATGCTTAATAATATGATATCGCGATAAGTTTATGTTTATTGTGTTAACTTAGTTATCATATCATACAAACTATGAAAATTCAAATTAAATTCGTGAATTAATATTTTTTAAATTGTGTATATATAAGTATAATAAAAAATGATTAATGTTTCTCTTACGTAATTGACACAATAACAATTATAATAATATATTATATATAAGTCAAGTTAACAATTTGAGTTAACGTATAACATTATTAACAAGTCGAGTTAACAATTCATTTTAGCATATAACATTGTTAACAAGTAAGTTGACATGTAACCATCGTTAATAAGTAAAGTTAACGTATAATATCGTTAACATATCACGGAACTGAACACGATAATATATTAGAGTTAACAAGATGTCTCCGCAGCCGATAACATTGTTATTGCTGATATGTAACTGAACACGATAACATATTAGAATTAACAAAATGTCTCCACAGTCGATAACATTGTTATCTTTGATATGTAACTGAACACGATAGCAAATTGGAATTAATAAGATGTCTCCCAACTTCGTATAACATTGTTATCACTGATCTGTAACTCAACATGATAACATATTAGTGTTAGCAAATCTCCATCTGGTCCCACTTCAGACACGATCGGTTCTCCGGATGTGAACCTCTCAACCATTGGAACTTCGTTCACAATGTGGCAATGATGAGAAGAGATAGGTGGCCTCTCGCCTTTATCATGAATTGCAGTAAAAAGAGTCATCTATGTTGTAGAATATAATGAGATAAACTAGTTATCTGATAATAATCGTAATGTTAACAACTATGTCCAGTTCAGAACTAAAAAAAATATAATTACCGTATCACCGGTGGGCACACTTTAGACCCACTAGATAGCGTTGATTCATCGTAATGTTCTTCCTGCCGGTTTTCCTCAACCTCGGCGTTGCTCCGCTTTTCCAAATTCTACAAAAATTTGAAAATCGAATAGTTGTTAACTAGCCATCGTTAACTAATTAATTAGCTGTTGTCGATAGTTTATACAAAGTTAGCATGATAACTTTGTTAGTATTGAAATAATTACCATGTGGTGGTAACTGCTATACCCTAAGTAAATAACAAATTGAAATCAGCGAATAACTTACAACTTCTCCAATGACAACCACAAATTTAAACGGGTTCATCCACGGGTTCATATGAAAATTGTCTATGAACTCAACCACCAGTAATGATAAATAGTTGTTAACCCAGTTGCGTTGCTTTTACTAAAATATCAAAAAGAGATTCAAACAATTGTATCATAATTCTACATGCTAAACCTATTATCTTATACTATTTAAACGGGTTTACATTAACGAGAAGCGGCCAACAGGTTTACATTATTGTTAACTACCTTAACGAGAAGTGGCAAGTATCTGCAGATAACTACCTTAACGACCAACATCGATTATCTAGATCTAAAATCACAAAGAAACTCAGATCTAGATAGAGAACCAACCATCGTCATCAACCCACCATAAGAAAGAGATCCCGATGGCTGAATCAAGAACCATCGGCGTCGCCCTTTAACCTTCAATAAATCACCACTTAGAGATGTAGATCTCTCCAACCATCACACTCCTTTAACAATGGAAGATGAGACTTTCTCAAGTGAAGAGGAATACCCATGGGGAAACCATTGTTAAGAGCACCGCCGTCGGTGGAATTAGAGGGATTGAGATGAAGAGGATAAGAGAGAAGAAGAAGAAGAAGAGAGAGAGAGAGAGAGAGAGAGAGAGAGAGAGAGAGAGAGAGAGAGAGAGAGAGAGAGAGAGAGAGAGAGAGAGAGAAAAGAAAAAACGAAGATGAAGAGAGAGAGAAGATGAGAATGAAGATAACATATAAGAGAAAAAGAAGATGACATGCCCACAACATTACGTAATGAGTCTAAACTAAGGGCCCATCAATTAGTGACGTAATGAGGCTAATCTCCAAAAACAGTTTCTCGTAGCAACGTAGGAGTTTCTAAGACTTTTCCTTATAAACAGTATATGTTGCAAAGTGGCGAAAAGATACGCTTAATTTCGATATTAACAATTACTAGATCTTGCAATTACCCTTAGTTAAATTAGTAAAACAATTTTATGTAAACCATAAATTTTAATTTAGATTTTTTTATTATGTACAAAGTACAAACTTTAGTAAAATTTATCATTTTTCTCATATAAACATAAATGGTAATACTGGATTTATTATTATTAATAAAAAATTTGAACCAAATATAAGAAAATTATAATTATGCATGTTATTATTTATAGCTAATGTTACATCATTGTAAATATAGAATTATAACTAATTAAAATAGTCAATTCTAATATATATATATATATATATATATTTATAATTAAGATTTAATTTGAGTTTTCTATGTGAATATGTGATACGTAAGTGTAAGCTGTACGATAAATATATCTTAATTAAGAAACCAAATACCGACCCTTCTAGTTTCTTTTTCTCAAGTGTAATGGTTGAAAAGAGCCAACCTTTGAAGTTTGTTTAACCAAATAAAATAATGTCAAAATAATTTATATTAAAAACATATAAACTAAATTGCATGAAAAAGTAATTACTTAAACCATATTTATAAATTTAACTGTATGTATCATTGTTTAATTTTTCTCTAAGTTATTTAATATAGGCATAATACATGTTTTTTTTATCGATACTTAAAATAGTTCAATATAAAAATAATTTTTTTAAAAAATTTGTTGATATGACGTTTAACCGCCGACAAAATACAAATGGATATGTACAAAGAGATACAAGTGTTCCTAGAGAAACATCATCATGGGTAAATAGTTAATAAGTTTTTTAAAAAAGTTTTCCATGTAGTTATAATTAAGTGAAAAATGCATTTGAGAATTTTTAAAACATGTAGAGCGCATATAATTTTAAATGGACTCCGACCAGAGAAAGAATATTCCTCGAGTTATACAATCAAGCAATTGCGATGAATAATTACCGTTTCAAAGACCACACACCTCTTGGTAAAGGTTTTTTGGTTGAAAAGTTCAACCATGAGTTTGGTGTTAGTGTAACATATAGGTTTTTCAAAGATAAATTTGATTAGCTGAAAAAGTACAAGAAGTATCTTGGTCTTATGGATTATACCGGCATCACAGTTGATCCCTTTACATTCGAGATCGATGCATCTGAATCATGGTAGAAAGATCGTGAAGTAAGTACTCATAATCTTCCTCACTGTCTAAATATGATTAGCAATATTAAGTATAAAATTCTTAATAAATAATTTTATTAACATGTATGTAAAATTATACATTCATTCAAATGAAAGCCACCACAGCTGTGGGATGTGATGCAACGTTGTTTCACATTATATAATATTCAATCCCAATCTCAATACTCTGTCAACCAGCGAAGAGAAGAAATGATGAATAAAGGTGCAACTAATGTTGAAGATCAGATGTACTCAGAAATATTTGGTAATGAAATGACATACAATCAATTTCCAGAGACACAAGAAAACGAAGAGGTGTATCGCGTTAAAATTGACGATGAAACACGTCATTCCAACGAGTTTACCCATGAACATATGCACCATAGTTCTTCAGTTGTTGATCCTGTTCAAATTCATGGGTCCAGAGTTCAACAACGAGGTAGATGAAGACGTTCAAGTACTTCACAAAAATCTGCATGAATCTTACGAGTCTCTTTTGGGAGTGGTTCGCGAGGGAGTCATAAAAAACAATCATTTGAGACAATCCTAATAGAGAAAATGACTGGATTTAGAGAGTTTCAACGCCAAAGTTTACAATAGCTACGTTTGAACCCATTTGACAAAGATGATTATGACGATTTTGATGTGGCTGTCAAGATATTTGAATCGATGGAACTTTGAAAGGATACAAATTTTTACTGGGAATGCATCCAAGCATTTATAGAAGACAAATTTTGGCATAAGTATTTTATTGATAGAGCTGACAACACCTTCGAAGATAAGATACAATTTTTACAAGCTCTAACTGAAATTACACGCGATGATGAATATGTTGGGAAGCGTTTAAGCTCGAGAAAAAAAGTTGGGAGCCCAAGTTCAAGTGGTTTTTATTCTGGTAGTCCATCTTATGGTGGTAATAATACATGTGGCTAAAGGGATAATCCTTTTCAACAATGGGGCACACAACCAAACGCTCAATAATATGATACACCACCAAGCTCTCAACAATGGGGTAAACCTCCAAATATTCAACAATGGGGTACACAACAAAATGCACAACAATAGAGTTCACCACCAACTGCTCCACAATGGAGTTCACCACCAACTGCTCCACAATGGAGAACACCTCCAAATGTTTCACATTAGGGTTCATCATCAAATGTTTCGCAGTGGGGTTCATCGCCGAGTGCTTCACAATTGGGTCCGCCAACGAATGTGCAACATGGATTTGCACTGAAAAATCAAACGGAAACAACAACAAATGGTCAAGAAGGAGTTACAGAGGAAGCACCACTTCCTAGTTCAAGAAACGTTCAAAGACACAAAGCAGGACGATTATTCAACATTTGGGAAACACAACGAGGACCTAATTTAAATGAAACCCATCAAAGCGACTCAAGCGATGAAGATTAGATTAGTAGTGCATGTGCTTTGTTATTAGTGAATATGTCTTGTTTGACTTAAATGTTTTTATAATGTCATTTAGTTATTATGTATTTTTTATTCATGTCATTTAAGATCTTATCAATCTAATTTTATTTTTATTTTTGTGTTCTCAAATGTTAGGCTTTTCGTATATGCCAACTGCGATCACAAGGACTCCACTTTCTAAGTTATGAGGAGAGAGTTGAGTTGTGGAATTTGGAGAACGAGCATTTTGAGGAGTTAATAATTCAACCAACACTCAATTACTACAATAAGTATTAATAAAGATGACCAGTACAAACAGATGGTGGTTTGGGGCGGATGGACATTTGGTGTTACTTACAAGAAGATCATGATGATTGTCTTCAGCTACTAAGAATGTCACTTGGTTATTTTAGAACATTGTGTAATAACCTAGAAACGAATTATGGATTACGACCAACAATAAATGTAAGCATTGAAGATAGTGTGTCCATGTTTCTACGAATATGTGGAAACAATGAAGTTCAAAGGGATGTTGGATTGCGATTCAGAAGAACTCAAGAAACGGTGAAGAGAATTTTTTTTGAAGTGCTTACAGTGACTGAGTTACTTGCTTGTGATTATATCAAAACTGCAACAAGACATGAACTACTCAGGATTTCCGACCAACTTCTAATAGATTCAAAATACTAACCATTTTTAGTGGATATGTTGGAGCAATGGATGAAGTTCATGTTTGCGTAAAGGTGAAGCATGAATTAAAATGAATGTATTGGAAGCGACACAATAGAACATCGTTTAACATCATGGTAATATATGATTTGAATATGTTGTTCACATATGTTTGGAATGGATCACCATGATCTTGTCACGATACAGCAGTTCTCACGATGGCGCAAGAGAATGACTCTGGATTTCCTTTGTCTCTGGGAGATAAGTATTATGTAGTTGATTATGGTTATACAAATAAACAGGGTTTTCTTGCTCCCTATAGATCTTCATATAACATGGTTGTTCGGTATCATATGTCGCAAATCTACAATGGCCCTCCTCCTCGAAATAAGCAAGAATTGTTTAATCTATGGCATGCATCCTTACGTTCTGTTATTGAGAGGACATTTGGCGTTTAAAAAAAAAAAAGATAACTTTTTGTGAGTTTCCTAAATATAATACGCAAGTACAAAAAAATAGTGGTGATGATTACAATGGGATTGCATAATTTTATCAGAATTTCAATTTTTTCTGATGAAGATTTTGTATAAATATTGGAACAGTTTAAGTTTGGCAACACATTATCTGAAACTTATTTAGGTGACACAGACACAACAGAGATAGCCGAGGGAGTTCATATGGCATACATCAGAGAACATATTGCATATATGGTATAGGCAAATTGAAATATTTGATCTTAGTGTTTTTTCTTACCCTTGTATTGTCTTTAAATTTATTTTAGGGTAAAATAAACATATTTATAACCATAACTATATTTACTTTTTTATCTTTAATTTAAATATATGTTATGTACCGCTTTTTCTATTAAACCATATATTTTGGACAGCTTGATCCGCACTTGTTTCGCCATATCCGCTTGATCCGCACTTGATCCGCCTGATCCGCTTGATTCGCCTGATCCGCTTGATTCGCACCGCTTGGTCCGTTTTCTCCATTTGGAGCCTAACTTTCTTTGTTGTCTATGTTTTTTCTGAGCACAACCTCCGTATTACCCCGAGTAATATCTTCAGACTGTTATGTATTGTACATGATGTATCCAAATTTATTTTAAACTTTCTATTTGCACCACTTGCTCAAATATCTACAATTCAAATATATCGTCTCATATGTTCACCCACCTTTTATGACCTTATAAAATTTTGTTTTTTTCCTAATTTCTTTTCTCGTTCACCATTTCTAAGGTCATTTTGTTATAACTTCCTTATAGTACATAAAACGTGAAATAGTGTAGTAAATGCTAAACGTTTATGTGGTAACAAATGAAAAAAATAAGAATGTAAATGGATTAATAGATGAAAAGATAAAAGAAACTACAATATCTTTATGGTTAATAAACTGAGAAATTAATTAAAAAATACAATTTTAATGGGCAACATGCAATCATAAAGTAAATAATTGCCAGAGTGACGAGATAGTTACTACTTAATAGGAATAGTTAGATTTAAAAGAGGGAATGTAAATATTGTTAACCATCTAATACTAGTAAAAAGAACTAATTATAAAGAGAGAAAGTTATCCGAGTGTTTTAAGTACGTACATGTTGGGAAAAAAATCTACACGTCAGTGGGAGAAAGAAGAAAAGTGTGAGGGTAATCGTAAAGAAATTATATAAAAGAATTTCTAGGGAGGATATGAACATGTGTTTTTCAATGGCCAAGGTTGAAAACTTCAGAGGAGTATAGGAAACGTGTCCACACTAGAGTTTAAAGATTTGCCAAATGAGCTTAAAGACGACATCATTCATCGGGTAGCAGTCACATGATTAAAGAATCTAGGAGGTATATTACGAGCATCGAAGGAATGGCAAGGATGGGTGGAGCAGAAGAAGGTCTTTGCGATCATCAACCTCAATGAACTTGTGGGAAATGCGTCCAAGGTATGCGAGGGGTCTACTTTTAGAAATTATTTCGAACGAGGTTTAGAAGCTGGTAATAAAACAGCTATTCTCGTGGAAGGCCTGCGTTTGACATTTTCATTATGTGAATTTGAAAAGGCCATACAGATGATCGAACAATGCGACATGTCCAACAAACATGTTGTGTACGCTTTAGGAATGCTGCAAGTATGTGTTGGTGACTACAATGATGGTATCGTAACATTGCAGAAATGGAATTGGTGGGACGACATTGAGGGTGCAACGACGGTTGGAGAAGAGGTAAGAGCAACAATAGCAACGATGAATCCAAGAGAAAATGCAATATTCAGATTTGTTATGGAACTACTAGTTCCAAAATGCGAGTGTGAGGGTGTTGACATGGGTACATGTAAAGAGTGATTTGTTTTGTCGAATGCAATATCTATATGTCTTTTATCGTAAATTATGAAATAGTACGAATATGTAAAGGTTGTAAAAATGATAAGTCGTAGAATCGAGAAATGGAGGTGAAATTTTAAACTACTAAGAATGTAATGTCAATGTCTCTACTATCTTAAGTAGTAACTTAGTAAGATATTGGATATAATTGTTGAAGTTTATAAACAATATTTACCATATAATAATTTATTTGTAATACTGTATATTGGGGATCATTTTGAACATAATTCAAATTTGGTAAACACCGTAATTATGCGAAATATGACGTAATTAACAGAGGGACATAATTTCAGTTTCATGATCAACATTTTATGAAATACCGATGAAGAGAGAAAAAACAAAAAAAATACCGATGAAGAGAAACTTATAGCTTTGACCAGATAACCAACATAAGGTTTGAATAAGACGCCATTCTGTAAGCTACAAATAACACAAGCAAGTGGACATGACAATTAGAGATTAAAATACATAAAAAGCGTCTGCTTGGTCACATTAAGTCAGAGGAGATGACATGTTCAGGTCCAAAAGTGGATAAATCATGAAAACCTAAAAATTGGGGAATATGTGGATAAGGGAATAGGGTCACAAACATTTTCAAAAGTAGAAAGAATAACTAGAATAATTTTCAAAAGTTGTTGGTTTACTAGAATAACCCTGTCCCAATTTCCTAAAACTAAACTAACCTTCAAAAATTAAAAAATATATTCAAAGACATTTTTTCGTTTTAATAACCAAAATACTATTAACATTTTTGTTGTTATTAAATTCAAAATTTTGAAAATACTGAAATTAAAATTACAAAACCCTAAAAACATAAAAGTGAATCTAAGAAAAAAGAATTTCACCGGTTACTAAAGAAAAACAAATATCCTCTTCCCGGTGACTGTGAGGGTGATTTCGAAACCTCTTGTCTTCTCCAACGAGATATACGGCGACTCCGTTGACTCCAAGTCCGTCTTTTATTGAGTCAAAGTATCGTTTTAGAGTCTTTTCTTCCTTTATAGAGTCTTTTCAGGCTGTAGTTCACTTTGGTATAGAATGAGCCGTTTTGGGTGCAAATGAGTATATGGAGATGCATAATCATGCAGAGACATCAGAAGTTTGGCATTCGTTGAAGAAATTCCTACCGATGGATCGAGCTCACATTTTGATACAAGATATAGCAATGAATTATCTTTCATTTGGAAGTGGGTTGAGGCCATTCTAACGGTGAGATCAAAAGTTATGCCAGTTTTCGTGAAGACGGTACAGCCTGGCGAGCAAGCATGCACAGAGATGACCAATCCGCGGGTGCCAACTCGACCCATACAAAATTCAGATCGATCGATCGGGTCCCATATGGTAAAAAGGAAATTCGACTTTTCTTGTTTCAGCCCCGATCCACCTAATTTCGATCCTGAACGACTGGAGACCTATTTATACCTATGTTTAGCTACTTTTTAGGTTACTCTTTATTTTCTATTCAGATTTTTGGTTTTTGGCAAATTTGTAAGCTTTGGAGAGACAAATCTCTAACTCTACATCTTTTGAGAAGACTTTCTGAACCCTATTTGATTTTCTATCATATCGATTATGAGTTTTTCTTTATCTCCTTGCTTATTCTCGGTTACCATGTATGAGTAGTTTTATAGTTAAGTTTAGGGTTTCAAGGGGATCTATGAATCAATGAATTATATATAGATAGGGATCTATCCACTACAAGAAAACAGGTTTTTTACTACTGCAAAAACAGTCGGAAATCAGTAGCAAAAGACCATGTTACGACTGATTACCGACTGATTTCTGCAGTAGGTAGAGGTCTCGTCGCTAAAAAAATCAGTCGCAAAATTGCTACTGATTTACGACTGATATTAGGCGGTCACTATTCAGTAGCTAATCAGTAGCAAAAATTTACGACTGATTAGTGACTGAATAGTGACTGAATTTTGCTAATACAGCCGTAGTCGGTAATCAGTCGTAAAATTTAGCTACTGAATTGCGACTGATTACCTACTACTTTAGCTATTGATTTGCTACTGGTTTGTGATTTTTTAACGACTAATTTGTTACTGGTTTGTGATTTTTTTATGACTGATTTTAGCATTCAGTAGCAAAATATAGCTACTGTTTAGCGACTGATATATTGTTTAAATGAAAAAAAATTCAATTTATTAATATAAATGTAGACTAATTACATATAAAACATTCAAGTTTACAAAAGTAAAGTAAAACAAATGAAGAACACAAATCCATACACCAAAAAACCAAAGAAAAAAACAGTTAACATCCAATATATAACAAAGAATCTGAAATTCTAATAACCAACATGTAACGACGATGCCATAATGAAGGTCTTTTTTTCGCCTGCTAGTTTATTATCAACCATATCATTTGTCTTAAGGTCTGATTGTTGAAAATCTGTTAAATAGTGAGAGACAATTAAAGATAATGACTCAGCTCGCCGGGAAGAGATTTGATCGGGAGATAGATGCTCCGCCGTCAAAGTGAAGAGAAGTATCCTCATCATCACCTAAAAATCAAAGGAAGTTGCTTTAGTACCTCTTCTTCTGAAGCTAAGTGAAGAGAAATATCCTCTTCTTCTGAAGCTATCAAATGATCACTTTTCATTTGTTATTTCCTGAGTTATCAAATGATCCTTTAGCAGGTGTTTTTTTGCCCTGCACACAGTAAACAAAGAAAGGAATTGAGCTATGGCACAGAATTATCACTTTTCATGCCAGCAATGGAAAACTTACGTTGCCTCTTCCCCAGGATGAAGAACGCTTTGCATTGACTGTTGATAAACCAGTAATTTTATTTGCAGGTTTCTCAGCTGAAGTTGTGTATCTAGGGGCAGTGAGAGGAGTAGTGAGATTGACTGATGGCATAGCCTTTCTCCCTGATTGATAACAATTTTCAGTATGTGATACGCTGGAAACTTCTATATCTTTAATTAGTTCTTCAATATGTCTTTTCACTCTAGTGGGAAAGTCTGTACTCTCGGCTGAACAATGGATGTCTTTAGGAGACTCAGCATCTGAATCTTCAACACCAAATCCCTGAGAGAAAGCATACTCAAGGAAAGAATAAATTAGGATGGATTTTCTTGCAGCTTTAAATATTGCCAGTTTTGCTAAGAATAATTATAAAGTTCAAACACCCAACGTAACTAAAATGTGACCCATCTACCAAAAGACCACATAAGGCGTAATGAAGGATAACAAGACAGTAGCCAATGGTTAAATGAATGCATACAAATGTAAACTGAAGCAAAGTGAAGAGAAGTATCCATTTGAAGAGAAGTATCCTCTTCTTCTGAAGCTAACAACACTCTCAAAGGATGTTGCTTTAGTACCTGATAAAGCCTCTTCAACCATTGCCTCACCTTCATCATCTAGATTGTCACCACCACGACATCCATCCATATCAGGTTGCTCATCAGTTAAAATCTGCTCCTCAGCACATGCCACAATGTCTGAAATCGTGACTGAAAATGGATGAAAACACATGAGTTTTACAGAGCAGCAGACCCATAAATACTTAGAATTCAAAAACAGAGGCCACAAGAGAAATCCATAAACCCTAAACAAAGCAAGCAGACGAACAATTTATAACCAGCAGCAAGAGAAATCACGGCTCCTATTTCAATATCAGAACCCAGTTTTTCGGAAAAAAATAAAGAGAAGAGAGAAGGAGGCAAAGCATATCACCAGATTCCTTCTTGATATCCTCTCTTCTCCACTTCCGATGGCGAGCCCAATCGGTGATACTCGTACAGCCTTCAGCGTCGGACCTAGAATCAGAGGGCCCACCCATGATCTCGATCCGAAGCAAGCGATCGGAGAAGTTGCTGTCATTAAAAGCGAATCCAAAATCCCCGTCGGAGAAGTTGCCTTGAAGGCAGATGAAGGAAGAGGAGAAGAAGGGGACAAGAGGCGAAAAAAAATAAATTAGATCTTGTCCGTTGGATTTATTATATCAATGGTAGATGATAAATCAAAGTACAATCCTTGTCTCAATGGATTATCCAATGAAAAAGAAGCTTTCATTATATTGTCATTTAGTTAGATTTATGCTTAAAAATAATTATAAGTACATAGTTTAAGATTGGTTTTATGTAAAGTATATATGTAAATGGTGTAAAATATTGGTTTTATGTATATATAATGATTATATTTTGATTTTATGGTTTATGATTTAACTTCTATGATTAAAAGTATAAATTTTAGGGTTTGGAGTATAGGTTTAAAGTTTAGGGTATGGAGTTTGGGGTTTAGGTTTAAGAGTTAAGGTTTGAAAAAGATTTATAAAACTTGACTTTTTTTATAAGTGTTGGATCTTAGTTTATGATTTAGGGTTTGAACTTTGGAGTTTAGGTTTAAAGTTTAGGGTATGGGATTTGAGGTTTAGGTTTAAGTATTAAAGTTTGAAAAAGATTTATAAAACTTGAGTTTTTTATAAGTGTTCGATCTTAGTTTTGGGATATATTATAGTAATTAATTATAAGTTTAGGTGTAAAGTTTTATTTTTTTCTAAGTGTTATATGAAAACCAAATTTTTTGGTGCTAAAAACCAAGTCCTACGCCAAACCAAAAATTTGGTGCAGAAAACTAAATGTTTTGGTGCCAAAAACCAAAAGAGCAAATCGTGGCTGTTTTAGCCACGAAAAAGTCAGGAATTGGTTTTGTCGCTGTTTTAGCCACGAAAAAGTCACGAATTGGTTTCGTGGCTGTTTTAGCCACGAAATAGTCACGTAATAGTCACATTTCTGTTGTTTTCTTATTTCTTGGCTTTTTAGTAGCTTTTTCGTGGCTAAGTTAAAAAAAAGCCATGAAATGACCGTGGATCTTTCGTGGCTATACGAGAAATTTCTACTAGTGTAAGATCTAGTTTACAATTTAATATTTAGAGTTTATGATTAAGGGTTATAGGTTTAGGTTTTAGGGTTAAGGGTTTGTGTTTGAGGTTTAGAATTTATGATTTATAAGATGATTATATTTATAAAAATTGTAAGTGTTGAATATTTTGATATTTATGTGTAAGATCTAGTTTAAAAATTAAGATTTATAGTTTATGAGGGTTAGAGGTTTAGGGTTTAGGGTTAATGGTTATGTTTGGGGTTTAGAATTTATGATTTATAAGATGATTATATTTAAAAAATTGTAAGTGTTGAATTTTTTGTATATTATTTGATATGCATGTGTAAGATCTAGTTTACAATTTAAGATTTATAGTTTATGATTAAGGTTTAGGGTTTAGGGTATGTGTTTGGGTTTTAGAATTTAATATTTATAAAGTGATTATATTTAAAAAATTTGTATGTGTTAATTTTTTTCTATATTATTTGATATTTATGTGTAAGATCTAGTTTACAATTTAAGATTTAGAATTTATGATTAAGGGTTAGAGGTTTAGGGTTTAGGGTTAAGGGTTTGTGGTTGGGTTTAGAATTTATGATTTATAAAATGATTATATTTAAAAAATGTGTAAGTGTTGAATTTTTTGTATATTATTTGATATTTATGTGTAAGATTTAGTTAGAAAATATATAGAAAATTTCCCGACTGATTCCCGACTGATTCCCGACTGCAAACCAAATTAGGTACACCAACCACCAAATGAAATCCACGTGATTTATAACTACTTTTTGCTACTGTTTTTCTACTGATTTGCTACTGTTCTACGACCCACCGAATTCAGTAGCAAATCAGTCGCTAAAATTACTACTGATTAGCTACTGCATGTTTCCGACTACTATTCAGTCACTAATCAGTCGTAAAACGGCTACTAATTAACGACTGGAATTTTTAGTCACTAAATACCTACTGATTTGTGTCTGTATGAAAATAGTCGCAAATCAGTCGAAAATCAGTAGCAAAACTGTCGGTAAATTTACCGACTGCCTAATCAGTAGCAACAATCGGTAGCAAAAACCATGTTTTGGTGTAGTGATCTTTTGTGGTTTTCGCTTATCGTTGTGTTCATTGCTTAGACTAAATTGATCGCTTAGTCTTTGATCCAATCTATTCATCAAAAGTTTTGTAGATTGCTTGAAAGAACATATGCATGCAAGCAAATCGTCCTTAACCAACGAAAGCTGATGCTAAGGCGATTCATGAACATATCAAACCAATTAGTTAATGTTGGTCTAGAATTCTAAATTCAAACGATAATTTAGAATCTTAGGTTGTTAGATTTAGTGATCAACACCACGACATTGGATTGATTAAACATTTATGTTTTAGTTTGAGACTTGTGCTAAATCATTCTCTGAATAATTATATGGTTCATGATTCCTAGATTCCTACGAAAAACCCTTAGCATAACGCTTTTCCTTATTGAATTTCTCATTGTTATTAGTTATTTAGTTTCATCTTGCAAATTAAAACCATACTTTCGTCTTAGCTCTATTTCACTTTGTGAGATTTGTAGTGTAACCTTGGTCCTTGTGGATTCGATCCCATATACATTACTGCGATAGTCTGTTCTCTTGCAATGTTTATTTAGGTTATTCATGGAGTGTTTCTAACCTGCAGTGTTTCACTGTACGATCTACTGGAGAACGGACGAAAACTGGTTGAAGTGTCGCTTTTGTCACAAACCTCAGTATCAAGAAACAAGTGGCAGAGTACATGTTCCACATAAAGGGATGTGGTATTTTCCCCTAACTGATAGGTTGAAGATGTTATATTAATCTGAGAACAGGGCAGGGCCTATGAGATGGCATGTAGAACATTACTCAGATCGAGAGATTGCGCATTCCTCAAATGCAGAAGCATGAAAACATTTTCAAGAGGTATATCCTAGTTTTGCGTGTGAGCCAATGAAAATATACCTCGGGTTATCTACGAATGGATTCAACCCTTTTGGAAAGCATATATGGGAGGCAATATTCATTGTGGCCAATAATCATCTCGATCAACGCAACAGCAAGACAGTTCCCCATCGGCCACCCTTACTCCGCCCCAAACTCCCATCCTGTCTCATATGCCGGACTCGTACAGTGAAACTCCTCCTCCGATCATGTCCATCCCTGAGTTATTCCAACAGCTATGACGAGACTTACTCATCAAGCTCGACCCGAGACTTCGAGGGAATTCGACATGGTAAAAAAAATTCATTGCTTATTATTTCAATTGATTTTATTGTTCAAATTAATAATATTTGCTTTTTTTGTAGGTTTGGTTTTTCCAATAATGGAATTAGCAAGTGCATTTTAAGGATGTTGCATTTCTTTCTCGATAAATCGTACAAAACGTTTTCCTCCATTCCGAATGACGAGAAATGTTTTGGTTCTGAAAATTTACGGTAAGTTTTTAGTTTGAATTTTTTATATATATTTAGATTATATTTATATTTTTGATATGTTGTTTCCATTTTGTAGCAAGAGTTTACGTGGCATCATAGCCACACAGAGAGGGTTGAGAACGAGTTTCTCAAAGAGGCGGCTCTGCAGTTCTCGAGAAACATGAACGAGTGGAAGCAAAAGTGGAGAAAACGGAAACCCAAACAGAAAGGTTTGAACCAATCGGTTTAGGAAAACTACATCCCATATTGGGAAAACACCAAGACTGAAGCCACCTTGCAGAAAAATTCGGAAAATCGAAAGAGTGACCGATCCGGTAAGGGGATGTACATACATCCACAACTCTGGTTCGAGTAGCGTTTTAAGCCAATAACAAAAATGGTAATCTCTTTATCTTATAAAATATTTTATATATTTAATTGTTTATTTTTAATTTTTGTCGTTTTTTATAGACAAAAGAGGTCGGAGGTGTGCGTCTAGATCACTTGTAGTTGATGAAGAAGGTGCACACGAACAAAAAAACTGGGGTTATTCAGGATCCCATCATCAGTGAGATCTATGAGAAGGTGAAGAAGAAGAAGATCGATCTGACCTTGCAGTCACAAGACGACTTCTCAATGTAAGTTTTTTTTAGGTTTGATATAGTTTTTACATAATAATTTTATAATTTATTTTTAATTTTTACATGAACTTCCCCTTAATAAAAAGGGCGTCGTGGTGTTTTGTTTAGGGACGACGGGGCTTCTTCGGGTTATCCCGATTACCCAGAAGACCTCGTCCAGAAGAACGAAGAGCTTAAGGCAAAAGTAGCAGCTTTGGAGGCGGCGAAAGCGGACACCGAAATGAAGTTAGATGCTACGCAAGAAGAGCTTATCACTGCCAAGGCTGGTATCGCTGGCATGGCGGGTTGGATGAAATCAAAGTTCCCGGATTTCCCGGGAACGGAAACATCGGGATTGAGAAATTAATTTTATGTTTTTGTAATTTGAAAACATTTTTCTTTAATTTCAAAATATTATGAATAATTCAATAAAATTTTATTTTGGAATATTTATTTTAATTTTATTAAATAATTCACTTCTTTTTTTTAATTACTATATTACACTCGTCGGAAAACGGTCGGTATTCCCTCGGCTGTATATGGGCGTCGGGAAGTCGTAAGGAAATATTCCGTCGGGAATCAGTCGGGAATCAGTTGGGATTAAGACCTTTGGATTTCCCTCAGGATAGTTGACTGCCGGGAATCCGTCGGGATTAGGCCCCTCGGATTTCCCTCGGGAAATTTGCCCATCGGGAAGTCGTTGGAATTTTCCTGGCGACTCATTCCATTGGAAAATCGTCGGATTTGTTTGCCCATCGGGTTTTTCCTGACAAAAGGTAATCGTCGTGATTCGGTCGGGTATTTCTCTCCTCGGGAATCCGTCAAAAATTCTCGAAGCGAAGTTGAAGCGCAAATTTCCCAAGTGGTTCGGCAAACTGGAGGGTTAGCCGGGTGTTTCCATATCGTTGTAACCATGGTGTTGGGATTTTGAGAGTTATTGCGTTGTTGTACTCGTCTATTTTTATGGTGTTATAATTAATCGATGTACTTTGGAGTTTTTGACTATTCAATAAAAAGGTGTTTTCATTGAATATGTTGAGTGGTGGGTTTACTAGGGGATTAGTAGACAGGTTGGCGGGCTACTAGTGGTAGTGGTCCGATAGCGGGGTGCGGATACTAGGTGTTTGGTAGCCGCATAAGGCTGATAGTTCCGGATTGGTTTGGCACGGGGTGGTGGCCCCATATAGCGGCATCGGAGTGCACTGGTGAGTCACTGCCGAGTGTACCTGGCCGGTTGGGTTTCGATGTGATTCCTGATTGGTGAGACAGGTCACTAGAGAGATTGCCGTTGTCTGGCTCTCTATGCGTTAGACGGACCGATCCATGGTGTTGGGTCGTGAAGTCGTTGTACTCCCGGGTGTTGGAGTGGTTGGCCAAACCAAGTAGGGGACTATGGCACTATGGTGTTGAGCCGTGATACCGTTGTTGGTAGAGCTGGAAGAGCGGTCGTGCGACGTTGAGTTGGAATAGCGGTTGTGCTATGTTGTGGTTGTTAGCTGGATGTTAGATTCGAGGATGAATCTATGTTAGTGGGGGAGAATTGTAACATCCCGGTTTCTTGTATATGCGGAGAGGCTTATAAGAATTGATTTGGCTACCTATGTCACCAAAGTGCACTTACCTTTTCCGATCACTTGCCCGAAAGAACTCCAGAGTTAAGGGTGCTTGGGCTGGAGTAGTCTAAGGATGGGTGACCTTCCGGGAAGTGATTCGCGGTAGCGTGTGAGTGAGGACAAAACACGGGGAAAGGTCACGTGGTGATTGCAGGGTCAGTAAACAAGTATTACAAGCCTCCCGGACTAACGCACCGGCCGTCGGACGAGGGTGGGGCCCACGGGCCGGGAGATGTCGTTGGGGCCCACAGGTAGGGGCGGTCGGGGCGTTATAAGTGGTATCAGAGCCGAACCCAAACACGTGTGTGAAGTCAGGTGGGCTCACACCGTCTAGGGTGACGATCCTGGTGCGCAACGAGGACGTTGCGCTCTGTGAGTGGGGGTGATTGTAACATCCCGGTTTCTTGTATATGCGGAGAGGCTTATAAGAATTGATTTGGCTACCTATGTCACCAAAGTGCACTTACCTTTTCCGATCACTTGCCCGAAAGAACTCCAGAGTTAAGGGTGCTTGGGCTGGAGTAGTCTAAGGATGGGTGACCTTCCGGGAAGTGATTCGCGGTAGCGTGTGAGTGAGGACAAAACACGGGGAAAGGTCACGTGGTGATTGCAGGGTCAGTAAACAAGTATTACAAGCCTCCCGGACTAACGCACCGGCCGTCGGACGAGGGTGGGGCCCACGGGCCGGGAGATGTCGTTGGGGCCCACAGGTAGGGGCGGTCGGGGCGTTATAGATTTCAGACGGATTTTGATTCTCGACAAGATAGTCCTGACGGGTCAAATCCGTCAGAAATCTGTCGGGAAACGCCTTTCTCGAGGGATAATCGTTTATCGAGGAAATCCCTCGAGAAAGGCGTTTCCCGACAGATTCTCTACGGACATGGCCGTCGAAAATCAACTGGTAGTGTAGCTTTTTTCTGTCTAAATTATTTTTATTAAACATGGACAAAGTCGAATACGAAACATCGAAATACAAATTATTGCATAAACAGCTATATGCACCATATGCTGAAGTCGAATAATTAGAAAAAAAAAGAATTTGTCGAAACTAAATGCGTCATATACGACTGGTAGTGTAGCTTTGTCATAAATATTCAATTCAAATTTTAGTTGGACGGTGAAATATATTAATCACTAAACGCTCTTTGATAAGGATTTAAGTGATTAAATTTTAAATAATTATATAAATTATTTTTTTGGTCAAAATTATTTAAATTTTATATTTCGCAAATGCACAGTAATGTTTTTAGAATGTGAAAAATATTAATCACTATACTCTCTCATTGCGAGAAACGTAATTAAAAGAGATAGAGACAAACTTAGAGCTGAGGATTTTCATGTCCAAAAAGACACTTTGAAACTCATTGGTGAGTTCGCCGGAGCGGAGAAGACCAACTATGGTGGCCAACTCCGAGAATAAACTTATAGAAGTGTAATCGTTTGAACTTCTTCTTTCATAGCTAGAGCCTCCGCTAATAAAACAGACCCCACGAAATCTCGAGTCGCTTTGTCTTGAAAACCCATCCCAACTCTCATAAAGAACATAAGGATTGTGGCTATGCTTCTCTATCTTTCTCAACTCTATTGCGTATAGTGATTGTCATTTCCTCTGGTTGCGTTGTTCCCTTGAATGGTGGGTCGTATTATGTCTCTCTGTGGCATGTGTCTGCTTATTTGCTGCCCGGACTTAACTAGGGGGCCAGCAGTGCGACAGCTCCAGGGTCCGCACTTTTTTTTTTGTTGGTTCAAAAATTTTATCGTACATGGGCTCTGAATT
The DNA here is from genome assembly GCA_030161315.1 of Eutrema japonicum. Taxonomy (NCBI): domain Eukaryota; kingdom Viridiplantae; phylum Streptophyta; class Magnoliopsida; order Brassicales; family Brassicaceae; genus Eutrema; species Eutrema japonicum. The sequence goes on from BSQW01000011.1 coordinate 43,940,693, forward strand.
TTTTTTTATTGTCCAACGGAGCCCGAAATTCGTTTTCTTACCCATGAACCCCAAATTTTTTGTTTCTGCACCAGGACCCCTAAAAGTATTGAGCCGGTGCTGCTTATTTGCATGTTACCTTCTTCGATCAACCCTATTTTTCAAACAGTCAATGCTTAGCTGTAAATTTAAATAACATAATTCAGAACTCATACCAACTTTATATCTTTTTTTTTCTTCTGTGTGAGAGTAGAATCTCACAACCTCAATTCTCAGCTTGCATGTTGAATGATCTTTGAAAATAGCTTAGAAGGTTTTGAGAGAAAAAATTATATATTATTATTATGCCAAGAATTCGGTCCTTTACAATATGGCTCTCCTTTCAAATCCTTTTAAACTTATACTCGCTCAAATGTAACTGCCTAAACTCAATTATTTACATTAAATTTAGAATTAAATCTGTAATCTTTGTCTTCAATGCTGAGCATGATTCTAGGATCTCGAATTAGTGTGTTTGACTTCTTAGACGCAAGCTCATCCCCCTAGCGACCTCGCCTCTTCCTGCGTGCTCGGCTCCTTTCAAATCCTTTTAAACTTATACTCGCTCAAATGTAACTGCCTAAACTCAATTATTTACATTAAATTTAGAATTAAATCCGTAATCTTTGTCTTCAATGCTGAGCCTGATTCTAGGATCTCGAATTAGTGTGTTTGACTTCTTATATGCAAGCTCATCCCCCTAGCGACCTCGCCTCTTCCTGCGTGCTCGGCTCCTTCCAGTCTTGCGGACTCGCTTGATGAGGTCTCATCGCGTACTGGGCTTCTTTGTTAGGCCTATTCAATCCGGCTGGGCCTTGAGTGTGGGATTTGGGCCCAACAGTTGCCCCCAACATCTTTATTGTGTTGTCAATAAGGATGTGGTGTTGCGATCTCGGGTTTTGATTGATCTCCTGGTTGATACGATCTCGCAATCTCGGATCCTCGATTGATTTCCTGTTTGCTCAGACGCCGAGTTTGTAGGGATTCTGTAGTAAATACACGATTTTTAAAGGGAAGTGATAGGACGAGTGGGCGAGTGGGTGACAGGTATAAATGAGCGGTTCTCGCTGTTTCAACTTCCCACGTCGCCTCAACTCCTCACTTGCCAAGGTAATGATGTCTTCTCTCTCTTCCATTCCTTATTGCTTTTAATTAAGCTATCTTCTTCCTCTTTTCACTTTTAATCGAGATATTTCTGTGAAAAGTGCTTCTTCCATTGCAATCGACCAATTTCCCTCTTTCGCCCTCGATTTCTTTACTTTTCTGCGATGGCCTCTTCCTCTCAACTCGGTACTTCTCTCCCCCTCGTTGATCGTTTCAAATCTCACTCAAGGAGTACGATTTCGCCCGCCGAGCTCGCAAATATTTCCGCCTTATGCGGAATCGATATCTGCGATCTCCTTGTCCCGTCGGCTGATAGCTCTCCGGAGGGTTACGCATGCGGTTATGCCGCGTTCTTCTTGAGGTGCCGCCTCACCTTTCCCATCCCGGCGGCTATTTCCAATATTATCGGTGACCTCGGGCTCGCCTTTCGTCAGCTTATGCCCAGTGCGATGAGAATCCTTGTCGCACTCTGGGTACGTTCGAGGGAATATGCAGTGGTATTTCACACCGAGGTTTTCCGCCAGCTCGTCAATGTCAAGGAGAACTCGCACCTTCGCGGAACTTACTATTTCCCGTCGAAGGTTAATCGATCCATTTTTAAATTCAATGTGAGGGATGAGTGGGAGCAGTGGTTATTTTTCAGAATTTCCAGGCAATCCATTGAGGGCAAGTCAATACTCTGGCATTCCTGGGATCAGATTACTGGTCAGCATGAACCCTAGGGAGCCGGCTCGAATATCCATCCTTTTCTGTTCTTTAATCGTTTTTACTTTGTTCAGATTTATCTTTCCTTTTTGCAGAGTCCATCGATTCTTCAAAAACAGTGACAGCTGAGGTCCAACAGCTCATTGATCTTATCAAGGAGGAGAGCTCTGACTGGAAGCGTTTCTCCCTCGATAGGATTCAACAGGCTCGCGAACGCCGAACTCCCGGGCTATCCGTTGCAACTGCTCTCCGGCTCATAGGTTTGTATGCATGTATATTTATATTTTAATTTTTGGATAGTGGGTTTATCCTCATTTAGATCGTCCTTGTTTGATTTCGCAGATTCTCGATCTCCGTCTCCCCCGCCTCAAGTTCAAATTTCGGCCCCGGTTCTATCTATTATCCAGAGACTCGAGGCTCTTGCTAAAGATTTAGCTCGCGTTGAGGTTGATCCTCCGGCCGGTTCCCAGGTGCCGGATACTGCCCTCGCTACCTCCCAGATTGACCTGACTAGCAGCGACAGCTCCACCGAGTCTAACAAGATGGTTCCCCCTAAGAAAGCACAACGCCTATCATACATGGAGAGAATGCGACTGTGCCCTGCCCCGACGCCAGCTGGAGCTCTTGAGAAGAAGGTCAAGGAGGCTCTCGGTAAATCTGTCCGCTTTGAGACCTCGCAGCGTGAGGAACCCGAGAGGGGTGACCACCGTGAATCCAAGGCTGATCATGGTGATGGCGGCGGGTTGCCAACAGGTGGTGAGACTGAAATTGCCCAACCTGATGTGCGAGCTAGGGGCTCCCAAAGGTCTACTTCCAGAGTGTCTTCTAAAGGACCCAGTCATTCTGCCGAGCATCAGTCTCGCGCTAAGCGGTCTCGAGACGATGGATTTGAGGGTGAGGAAACATCAAGAAGGCATGTGGCACCTCGTTCACAAGGTGGTGGAGGGAGTTCTCCGAATGCTTTTAGGTTCGACTTTGATGGACCTGAGGCAATCGTAGAGAACAACTCCCAGCTCCCGAATCTTTTCAGGCGTGTTAGGCCTTCTTCCTGCTTTCTGCCGTCCCTGAGAAATATGAAGAAGTCTGAAAGCTATACCAAGTTCGCGGGTGCGATTGGTCAGGTAGATCCGATTTCCTTTTCTCTTCTTTTTATTTTTGATTTCCTCGCTAAAGAAATTTTAACATTTCTTTTTAGGCGATTTCCGCTGCAAATGAGTTAGTTCATTCATTTGAGCAAGATCTCTGCTCTGTTACTCAGCCTGAGGAGGTTGAGAGGGCGGCTAAAACAATTGTTGATCTGGTTGCCGAGCGGGATGAGCTGATGGGGAGGATTACGCGAAACAAGGAGAAGATGGCTGAGGTTGCCCTTCTAGAGGGTCAGGTTAAAAATCAAGCCATTTTGGCCAAAAGATGGGAAGACTCTGCTCAGGAGGCTCAAGCTCGTGCTGACACTCTTCAAGCTCGGAACTCTACGATGGAAAAATCTGGTGAAGATTTGAGGGTGAACCTCCGAGTTGCCGAAGGTCGTGCTGGAACTGCTGAGGATGGTTTGCGCTCTGCTAGTGAGAACATTGTTGGCCTCAGGGTCCAGGTTGAGAAGGTCAAAGAAGATTCGAAGAAGCTTATCAAGAAGCATAAGGACATGTTGAAGAAGGGGGGGAAGGCTGCGAGTGATATATCATGGTTTTTACCCCTTTTAAGCCATGATATATGTCTGTTTTATAGAGTCTTTCTACTATTTTGTAGTGTTTTAGAGTTTTTTACATGTTTTAGCACGTTTGGAGCATAATTGGAAATATTGGAGCTTTCTAGAGCATTTTGGAGCAAAGCAGAAGTTCGTGTAGCTGAGTACCCGATTTGAAGCTTCAGTATCGATCGATACTGACTAGTATCGGTCGATACTCACTGCAGCAAGACACGAGTCGTGACTTTTAAAGAGTTGAAGAATTGCAAAATTGCCCAGAAGACTTTATTATTTACAAGAAACCCCAAAACGTGATTTAGGTTATTTATCAGGATTTTACAGCCACTTTGATGGCTATGCTTTATTTTACTTTGGTTTTGTGAGAGAGCTTTGGAAGGGAGACAAGTCTGAAACTCTGTTCGTCCGAGAGAAGATTTCGAACCCTCTTGTTACTCTTTCTTATGTATTCAAGTATTTATTCAGTCATGTTTATAGTTTCAATTTCAATGTCTGAGTAGATCTCCTGTTAGGTTTAGGGTTCTCATAAGGGATCTCTTTGAATGCTATGTTTATTAGTTGTTTAGGGTTCATAATCTGAATTAGTTCTTCACCATAGGTTGTTCTCATAGCTAATTCTGGATTGATCACCTAGAACTTAGATCTTAGGTTAATCGATTAGGCACGAGAGTGAAATTGAGAAACCTGATAGAACCTAGGGTGAACAAAATAACTATTCGCAAAGAGATTTTTTTTAGTTGTTTTGTGAACAAATCAAACTTGAACTAAAAGCTGGTTTAGACTTTAGGATTCGCAAAGAGATTTGGAATTCTAGGATTTAGACTTAGATAATTCTCGCAACGAGAATTGGTTAATTATACTTTAGTGATTTGAGTTCAAGAACCGTGCATAACTTGAACCCTGATTAGTTAGTTTATCTGCATTCATTGATTTCCTAAGAAATTCTCTGAACCTATCTTTCTCCAATTGAATTTACAACAGTTTAATTTACGTATCTGCTTTCAATTACATTGATCAATTAGCTTGATTTTCTTCTATATAATCTATTGTGTGTTTCCTTGAGTCTTTGTAAATTCGATCCCTAAGTATTACAATCGACAAAGCTTTAGTACTTTTAGGGTATTAATTTGAGCTTACCAAATTTGGCGCCGTTGTTGGGGACTCAATTCACCATTAGATTTTAGTTTGAGAATTTTGACTAAGTTCGTCGGTATCGGTCGATACTACTCAGTGTCGGTCGATACTCGTCTTATATTTTGTTACTTACGTGGCTTGCCTTTTTGTTTTCAGGTGTATGCCTATTCGCGAAACCAGAAGGAACAAGAGCACTCATCTAGTTGATCTGTCAAACGAGCAACTAGCACTTTTGGAACGCACAAACAGAAGAGCAAAGAAGCCAGCAGAGATGAACAACAATCTAGTGGACTTGGTTCAAGATGCAGCTGGTGCTTACAGAGACCAAGAGGGTCAATTGTACAATGAGAGAGGGCAACGACTGGATAGAGAGGGGAACATCATCCTACCTGCTCCTGTTGTCGCTGGGAATATTGCTGGGAGCGCGAATGCAGGGAATGTTGTAGCTAATCGTGGTAGAACGATAGGTGAGTACAACAGGCCTGATCAGTTTTATGCAAATCGATCAGCGATTCGCCCTCCTGCTTTTCAGAGGAATGACTTTGAGCTGAAACCTGCATACTACACTCTTGTGGGTCATCACCTTTTTCATGGTATTTCCAATGAACATCCCATGGATCATATTGAGAGGTTCGAGGATTTGGTCACTAGCATCAAGAGCAATGGAGTTTCTTACGATTACCTCTTCTGCAAGCTTTTCCCTTATTCTTTAGGTGGAGATGCGACTTACTGGTTGAATCAGTTACCTTTTGGATCACTGACTACCTGGGAAGAGACTAAGACTGCTTTCCTGAATAACTTCTATGATGATGCACGGTCCGAAGATCTTAGGAACAAGATCTCTCAGTTTTCTCAAGGCCCTACTGAGGCGTTCAAGGCTGCTTGGACGAGATTCATATCATATCAGAGAGATTGTCCACATCACAGATACTCTGATGTTCAGCTGGTGGGGTTCTTCTTCAAAGGAATTGATTGGAGGTATCATATGGCTTTGGATGCTTTGAGCAATGGAAACTTCAACACCAGGTATCCTGAAGATGCTTATGTGTTGATTGAGAACTTGACGTCTAGCAATAGCACCAAGAATGCATAATTTGAGTGCAAGAAGCAGGCTGGTAGCATGGACGGTTCACAGATTGTTGAGATTCAAGCCAAGTTGGATTATATGCACAATCTTCTGATGGGCAAGACAATAAAGGCTGCTCACTTTGCTGAAGATGTTGAGGTTTTCAATGAGGATGAATCAGAGGATGTTAATTATATTGGTGGTTCTGGTTTTCAAGGTCAGAGGAATCAATTCAACAACAACTGAAACTTTAACAACAACTCTCAGTTTGCCAAGAAACCATCTCTGAACAGTGGGTATACCAGGAATTATGGGAATTCATTTTATCAACCTATACCTGCTAAGCTCCCAGATAGCAAGATATAGTCTATGTTCGAACAGCTTATTTAAGGACAGCAGAAGCTAACTGTGGATTTCGATGGGAAGATTGATGTCCTGTACAATGATTTGAGTGGAAGGATCGACGCTATTAATATTCAGCAGAAGAAGCTGGAACTTCAGGTTGCTCAGACTTCAGAGGCTGTGAAAAGGCAAGAGGTTTTCCTTCCAGGGAAAGGAGAGAACCCAATGGCTCACATCAATGCCATCACCTTAAGGAGTGGGAAAGAGGTCAACCCAGGAGTAAAAATTGGCCAAACTGCAGATATTTTCGTCGATCTTGACGATGAAGATTCTGAAATCGCTCCAGTATCGATCAACACTAGTCAGCATCGATCGACACCTGTCAAGATTCTTTCACGGGACACATCAAAACCCCGTGTATCGATCGATACCACTCATGTATCGATCGACACTGATCCTGCTGTCGAGTCGACACCTAAGGTTTCGAAGGAAGTGCCTAATGTAGTTGCAGAGAGAGTTTACACACCGAGGATACCTTATCCCAGGGCTATTGGGAAGACTAAGAAGGAGGTAGAAGACTCTAGATGCAAAGCAATCATGGATAAGTTGATTGTTGAACTTCCTTTTATCGATGCTATCAAGACTTCTCCAGCTTTCAGGATATATGTTAAGAGGATGGTATCGAGCAATGTGAACCTTGAAGAAGGATGCTTGATGATTACTCATGAGTGCAGTGCAATCCTGACCAACATGATCCCAAAGAAGCTACCCGATCCAGGGAGTTTTGTGTTGGATTGTACAATATTCTCAGATAGATTTGAGGGTTCTCTTTGTAACATTGGCTCGAGTGTCAACCTCATGCCATACTCAGTTGCTAAAAGGATGGGGATGACAGACTTCACAACCACAAGAATATCCCTGATACTTGATTATCGCTCAGTTAGACTTCCAGAGGGTTTACTTGAAGATGTTCCTAATAAGATTGGGAATTGCTTGATCCCAACTGATTTCATCGTCCTGGAGTATGATGATGAGCCTAAGGACCCTCTTATCCTAGGCAGACAATTCCTTACAATAGCTGGTGCTTTGATTGATTGCAGGAATGGGAATATCGCTCTCAACATCGGTGATTTAGTCATGACTTTCAATATGAATAAGATGATGAAGAGACCAACCATCGATGGGCAGACTTTCTTTATCGACACTTTCAGTGACATAGTTGAAGAGTACTTCCTGGAGATGCATCCTGAGGATCCACTGGAGAGAGCATTGGTCTGTTCAGCCACTTCAGAGGTCCATTCGTGTGATGATACTGCTGGATACTCAAAGATACTCGATTCAGCATCGCCAGTATCGATCGATACTCCCCTACTATCGATCGATACCATACGACCAGAAGGGGAGTTGGCCGATAGTTCTAAGCAAGCTGCTGGGCTTGGAGATTGGAGTGAGGAGAAAGCTCCTAAGGTGGAACTTAAGCCACTTCCAGCAAATATGAGGTATAGTTTTCTTGGTCCTAATTCCACATATCCAGTAATTGTTAATGCTTCTTTGAACAACACAGAGATTGCCTTACGGCTGAGCAAGCTGCGCAAATATCACAAAGCTCTTGGCTATTCTCTTGATGACATTTCAGGTATAGCACCGGACCTGTGCATGCATAGGATTCATCTTGAGGACGAATCAAAGTCTTCAATTGAGCATCAGAGGAGGCTGAATCCAAACCTGAAGGAAGTAGTCAAAACGGAGGTGATGAAGCTTTTGAAAGCTGGTATCATCTATGCTATTTTGGATAGCTCTTGGGTCAGTCCAGTGCACGTTGTTCCTAAGAAAGGAGGAATAACTGTGGTGAAGAATGAGAAGGATGAGATGATTCCTACTAGGACTATCACTGGGCATCGAATGTGCATTGACTACAGGTGGTTGAACACGGCTACACGGAAATATCATTTTCCATTGCCATTCGTTGACCAGATGTTGGAAAGGTTGGCTAGTCATCCCTACTACTGCTTTCTCGATGGATATTCAGGTTTCTTCCAAATTTCTATTCATCTGGATGACCAAGGGAAGACAACCTTTACATGTCCCTATGGCACATTCGCATACAGGAGAATGCCATTTGGATTGTGTAACGCTGCGGCCACTTTTCAGAGATGCATGATGTCTATCTTCACATACATGATTGAGAACTTTATGGAGGTGTTCATGGATGATTTTTCAGTGTATGGATCATCGTTCAAGGACTATTTGGATAATTTGTGCAAGGTGCTACTGAGGTGTGAAGAGAAGAACTTGGTCCTAAATTGGGGAAAGTGTCACTTTATGGTTCAGGATGGCATCGTGCTTAGGCACAAGGTTTCTGAGGCTGGGATCGAAGTAGACAAAGCCAAGATTCAAGTCATGACAAGCCTCCAACCACCGAATTATGTGAAAGATATTCGAAGCTTCCTTGGTCATGCTGGATTTTATAGGAGGTTTATCAAGGATTTCTCCAAGCTAGCACGTCCACTCACCGCTCTATTATGCAAGGAGATCAAATTAGACTTCACACCTGAATGTCTTGCAGCCTTTGAGGAGATTAAAAAGGCTTTGGTGAGTGCTTCTATTGTGCAACCTCCTGATTGGACTTTGCCTTTTGAGATCATGTGCGACGCTAGTGACTTTGCTATTGGATCGGTTTTGGGTCAGAGGAAGGATAATAAGCTACATGTTATCTACTATGCCAGCATGACATTGGACGATGCTCAGAGGAATTACAGCACCACAGAGAAAGAACTACTTGCAGTTGTTTTCTCCTTTGAGAAATTTCGATCCTACCTGATTGGGAGCAAAGTGAATGTTCATACTGATCATGCTGCTCTCAAATATCTGATGCAGAACAAGGATCTCAAACCTCGCCTTTGTCGTTGGGTTCTTTTGCGACAGGGTTTCGACATCGAGGTAAAGGACAAGAAATGAATAGAGAACGGGGTCGCTGACCATCTTTCGCGAATTCGGATCGATGCAGACCTCCATATTAATGATCAACTACCTGAAGAGTCCATTTACTTCACTGAAACTGAGTTTCAAATGGGTTTTGCCGAAACTCAGCAATTCCCATGAATTGCAGGTTTTGGTATCGATCGACACTCACCTAGTGTCGGTCGATACCCGGCGATTTCCAAACCTGTTTTGACCGTTGAACACCTTGGTGCTTCTGAAGAGTATCTAGTCACTGCAGCTGATTCTGATCAACCGTGGTACGCTGATATTGCCAACTATCTCGCTGCAGATGCAGAGCCAAAGCACCTCAAGAAATATGACAAGAAGAAGTTTCTGCGTGACATAAGGCGATTCTTTTGGGATGACCCCTACCTGTACAAACACTGTTATGATGGTGTCTATTGGAGATGCATTGCTGAATCAGAGGTACCTAGTGTTCTGTTTCATTGTCATGGATCTGAGTATGCTGGACACTTTGCTACTTTCAAGACAGTGTCCAAGGTTCTTCAAGCAGGGTTCTGGTGGCCTACTATGTTTAAGGATGCTCATACCTTCGTTTCCCAATGCAATGTGTGTCAGAGGAGAGAGAAGATCAGTAAGAGACATGTGGTGCCACAAAATTTCATCCTCGAGCTTGAGATTTTTGATTGTTGGGGCATCAATTTTATGGGTCTTTTCCCTTCGTCATACAAGAACAAGTACATCCTGGTTGTTGTAGACTATGTCTCCAAGTGGGTCGAAGCGATTGCTAGTCCTACCAACGATTCTTCAGCGGTCCTTAAGCTGTTTAAGACCATCATTTTTCCTCGATTTGGAGTACCTCGGATTGTTATAAGTGATGGTGGCACTCACTTTATTAATAAGTTTTTCGAGAGGATGCTGAAGAAGCATGGTGTGAATCATCGTGTGGCTAGTCCTTATCATCCTCAGACTAGTGGGCAAGTTGAGGTCTCCAACAGGCAAATCAAGGAGATTTTGGAGAAGACTGTGGGTACCACTAGGAAAGATTGGTCTACGAAGTTGGATGACGCACTGTGGGCATACAGGACTGCTTTCAAGACACCACTTGGAACTACACCGTTTCACTTGTTATATGGGAAAGCGTGTCATCTTCCAGTTGAAATCGAGCATAAGGCAGCCTGGGCTTCAAAGATGATGAATTTCGATATCAAGACTGCTGCCGAGAAGCGATTGATTCAGCTGAATGAGCTGGATCAGATTAGGCACAATGCCTATGAAAACTCGAAGCTGTACAAGGAGAGGACCAAGGCGTATCACGACAAAAAGATCCTCACCAGACACTTTGAACCCAATGATCAGGTACTTCTGTATAACTCTCGTTTGCATTTGTTTCCTGGTAAATTGCGTTCTCGTTGGTCAGGTCCTTTCACAGTCAAGGAGGTTAGACCACATGGTGCAATTGTCCTGAAAACTCCTTCAGGCGAAGAGTTCACTGTCAATGGACAAAGGGTGAAAAACTATTTTCGGAGCACCGAGATTCCAGACGGACACATAATGCTTCTGGATGATGCACCCAGTGCCTGAACGGCGGTACAGTCAAGCTAATGACATTAAACGAGCGCTGAGTGGGAGGCAACCCACTAGTGAGTCTGTACATAAGTTTTTTCTTTTTGTATTTTTTCGTTTTTGTGGCTTGTGTTTTCATGTGAATCAGATGAAAAAGGTCTGTGTCGACCGATACCATCACTGGTATCGATCGACACCAAGAGATTACAGACGTTGCATCGGCCGATGGTCCTTGTATCGATCGATACCAGTAATGGTATCGATCGATACCCAACGCACATGTAAGTTCTCTGATTTTCACGTCTCCACTCTGTTCTTTTTGTTTCTTTCACCAACTCTAGACTAGATAACACTGTGGACAGTGTTGTTCAAGTCTGGGGGAGGTAGTCGCTGACATTGTTTTTTTTTGTTTTCTTAGAGTCAGTCGTTTTTGAGTCAAATTTTGTTTTATTGAGTCAAAACCTGTTGGGGACTGTGATATTTTCTTGACTCTATTGATCTGACCTTGCTTCTAAGTGACCATTGTTACAGAATCAGATTTAGATCGACTAATGAAAAATCCAAAGGCTGACCAGTTAACTAGAAGACACTCATGTTTCCAGCAAAGTTCTTTAAAGCCTGAGCCAAATTTTTGCACTTCATTGATGTGATTGATGTCCACAGAGCTTGATTTCTCATTCGTATCTGACAAAGGAATCCACATGTTTAAAGTGATGGTATTTCTCTCCCTGTTACAAGTTAATAAATAAGATGCATTAAAAGATGAAATGATTTTCTTCTGAGTAGAGGGTTAGAAAAATTTCCAGCGATCCCATTATTCTACTTCAGAGGGAATGATCACACAAAGGTGAAAGCGAGGTTAGGAAAATTTCCTGTGATACCATTATTCGCCTACACCTTTGATTACTTTTTAAGGGAAGAACCGGGGATTAGGTGGCAAGCACCATCAATACTCGCCTCTAGAACCTTAATAAGCATATGCGAGAATATAATAAGAAATAAGTCTGGGGGAGAGAATACCAGAAAGTGTGAAATTGGATGGTTCCTTGTCATGATATTGTATGGGAAAGAATCTAGAAGGTTCTTGGTATTAACAACAACAATGAAACTGGCGATGAAGGCTTTATTGGGTAATGCTGTGAAATAATGTGTGTAGTCTGGGAAGCTGCGAATGTCTACGGAGAAGTACATGGTGGTTGGATTTGAAACTGGTTATGTGATATGTGGAGCACTAAGGAAAATGGTCATTGCAATGTTTCAAGAACAGGTGAGTCCCTATGTTTTCAAACCTCTTTCTGTGGTTTAGTCTTCTATTTGCTTGAGGGCAAGCAAAGGCTAAGTCTGGGGGAGTTGATATATCATGTTTTTACCCCTTTTAAGCCATGATATAAGTCCGTTTTATAGAATATTTCTACTATTTTGTAGTGTTTTAGAGTCTTTTACAGGTTTTAGCACGTTTGGAGCATAATTGGAAATATTGGAGCTTTCTGGAGAATTTTGGAGCAAAGCAGAAGTTCGAGTAGCTGAGTACCTGATTTGAAGCTTCAGTATAGATCGATACTGACTAGTATCGGTCGATACTCACTGCAATAAGACACGAGTCGCGGCTTTTAAAGAGTTGAAGAATTTCAAAATTGCCCAGAAGACTTTATTATTTACAAGAAACCCCAAAACGTGATTTAGGTTATTTATTAGGATTTTACAGACGCTTTGATTGCTATGCTTTATTTTACTTTGGTTTTGTGAGAGAGCTTTGGAAGGGAGACAAGTCTGAAACTCTGTTCGTCCGATAGAAGATTTCGAACCCTCTTGTTACTCTTTCTTATGTATTCAAGTATTTATCCAGTCATGTTTATTGTTTCAATTTTCATGTCTGAGTAGACCTCCTGTTAGGTTTAGGGTTCTCATAAGGGATCTTTTTGAATGCTAGGTTGATTAGTTGTTTAGGGTTCATAATCTGAATTAGTTCTTCACCATAGGTTGTTCTCATAGCTAATTCTGGATTGATCACCTAGAACTTAGATCTTAGGTTAATCGATTAGGCACGAGAGTGAAATTGAGAAACCTGATAGAAACCTAGGGTTAACAAAATAACTATTCGCAAAGAGATTTGGTTTAGTTGTTTTGTGAACAAATCAAACTTGAACTAGAAGCTAGTTTAGACTTTAGGATTCGCAAAGAGATTTGGAATTCTAGGATTTAGACTTAGATAATTTTCGCAACGAGAGTTGGTTAATTATACTTTAGTGATTTGAGTTCAAGAACCGTGCATAACCTGAACCCTGATTAGTTAGTTTATCTGCATTCATTGATTTCCTGAGAAATTTCCTGAACCTATCTTTCTCCAATTGAATTTACAACAGTTTAATTTACGTATCTGCTTTCAATTACATTGATCACTTAGCTTGATTTTCTTCTATATAATCTATTGTGTGTTTCCTTGAGTATTTGTGGATTCGATCCCTAAGTATTACAATCGACAAAGCTTTAGTACTTTTAGGGTATTAATTTGAGCTTATCAGCGAGGAAGGAAATGTCCAAGCAATACCATGCCATCCTGCTGAGGATAAAGGAGAAGTTTGAGAATAAGAAGGTTAAGGTTGATACCGAGACCCAGATCATGGAGTGGAAGTCCAACATCCTTCTCCTCGATGATATCATAAATCAGACCATCATTGACTTTGCGGCTGAGAAGAGGGATATTGAGGCTGAGAAGCTGAGACTGGACGCGGAGCTCGCTATTGTCCAGGTATCTGATCTTTCTTTGGGCAAACTCGACCTCCCGCAAATATCCGAGGATTCGGTTACCTTACCTGCTGGATCGAGCATGCAGATGTTAAGTGACCAACCGGATCTTGGTTCTCAGGATCTTAGAAAGGATCTCCCGATGCCCCTGGACCAGCCTGCCTCAGCAAGCAAGCCAGCTGACACGGCTACTTAGTGGCTTTTTCCTTTTATCTTTCTGTCTTTTTGGATTATGTTTTGAACTTGATGCATGGGGAGGCTTTTAAACCTATTTCCGTTTGTTTTTTGAACTTGTTATGCCCTAGTGGGCTTTTTAGTTTGAAATTATGCTCCTTTGAGGAGGCTTTAATTATTTTTATTTTTCTTTAAAGATCTTCTGTTTTTCCTTAAACTTATTTATCATTTTCGCCATTTAGAGGCTGATACTTTTCGTTGGATCAAAGGCAGTTTTTCAGCCAAAGATCCAAACCGTTCAGAGACCTTGCTCCCAGGTCGTTTAGAGACCTTGAGAGCTGACCAGATGATTTTAAGACGCAAGATCGAACCGTTTAGAGGCATGCATGCAACCTAAACAGTTTAGATGTAGAGGTTGTTGTCATTTAGAGACTAGAAAAGTTGTGACCTTGCAATTTAGACGCAAAGTCGAGCCATGCTAGCTGGTAGCATGCTCTAGCTCGTACAGCTGTTCATTTATGTAGTAAAGCTTTTAGCTTGTAAATAGAAGTTGAGAGACCTCCACTGCGCTTAACAGGCTCAAGGAGAGATTTTTCTTATTTTAATAGTTGCACCCTTATGAGGTTGCCTACGTACCCTAAGGAGGGATCAAGTCTTTTCGTAGTTCGATTTTTACAAGTGTCGTTTTAGTGATAGTACTTCTTCAAGTTCATGTAATTCCATGAGTTCCTTTTGGGTGTGTTGTCGTGCACCCTGGCGAGCTTGTATACGCCGTTCTTTACTACCTCGAATATTCGGTATGGACCTTCCCAGTTGGTACCCAATTTTTCAGCGTTCCTTTCTCTTGTGTTTTCATAAAATTTTGTAGGACGAGCTCGCCAATTTGAAATCTTCGCTTTTTGACCTTTGAATTGTAGTAGCGTGTTGCTGCGTGTTGGTAATTTTGAAGATTAACGAGTGCTCGATCTCGATGCTCATCGATGACATCGAGTTGGTCGAGAAGCATTTCGTTATTCAGCTCTTCGTTTTTGGGACAAATATCTACCCTCTGGTTGGGGACTGCGAGCTCAGCGGAGACCACGGCCCCAATCCCATAAGCCATGGAGAATGGTGTTTCTGAGGTTGCTTTGCGAGGTGAGGTCCGACAAGCCCATAGTACTCCAGGGAGTTCGTTAAACCATTTTTGCTTTTTAGCATCCAAGCGTTTTTTGAGATTGCTCAATATTAGTTTATTTGCTGCCTCAGCCTGCCCGTTGCCTTGAGGGTAACGTGGAGTTGAGGTTGTCAGCCTGATTCCGTGATCTTCACAAAACTCGAGGAACTGATTTGAGATGAACTGTGAACCATTATCAGTTACAATCTCGTATGGGAGTCCGTGCCGGCAGACTGCATTTTGCCATACGAATTCCTGTACGTGGTTTGCTTTAACCTGCTGTAAAGCTCCTGCCTCTATCCATTTGGTGAAGTAGTCGGTGAGGACGAGCAGGAAACGACACCTCCTTCTTCCCGAGGTTACCATAGGCCCCACTATGTCCATAGACCACCTCATAAAGGGGTATGGAGATGAGATGGAAGACAAATTTTCAGTAGGCTGATGCAATGTGGGAGCATGCCGTTGGCATTTGTCGCATGCTTTGAAGTGTTCTTCGCAGTCAGCGACCAAGGTGGGCCAAAAATATCCTTGCCTTTTGATCCTGATGGCTAATGCCCTTCCTCCTGAATGGCTGCCACATGAGCCTCCGTGTACTTCCAACAATATCGTAAAAGCTTCGAGCCCGTGGACACATACCAGGTAGGGGCCATTCATACTTCGCTTATAAAGGCAGGGGTTGATTATACAATATCTTGAAGCAATGGTTTTGAGCTTGCGAGCTTCCCACTTGCTAGGGGGGGAGCCTCTCCCCCCTCAATGTATTGTATAATTGCTGCTCACCAGTCAGCTCTTGCAATCATTTTTTCGCGGAGAGTAACAAGCCTGGCTTCGAACGGAGCTTGTTCCGAGTGCTCAGCTTCTCCTATTTCAGGAGGGAGGTCGTTCTCTATTGAGGCTAGTACTATGTACAACTCCATGTTGTCATCGTCTATTTCCATTAAATCTTCGACATCTTTATCGATTTTAATGCTTGGTTTTTCAATTCCTTCCACTGGAATCACTCTTTTTACAAGTGAATTCGAGGTTGATGCCAGAACTGCCAGTGCATCTGCGATCGTGTTTTCACCTCGCAATATTCACGTCAGGCTGAAGACTTCGAATCGCTTAACTAGCTCGTGGACTATTGCTAGATAGGATTCCATCTTGCTATCTCTGGCTTCGTATTCTCCATGAAACTGACTTGTGATGAGATGGGAGTGGCTGAATGCATTCAGGTTGCGTATTCCTATCCCAGCTGCGAGTCAGAGACCTGCTATTAAAGCCTCGTACTCGGCTTCGTTATTCGACGCTGAGAATCCGAGTCTGAAATACTGTTCCACGACCTCATTAGTTGGGGACACTAGGTGGATTCCAACACATGTCCCATGTTTCGAGAAAGCTCCATCAACATAGAGCTGCCAGGTTCCGGAGCTTGTTTCGGTCATCTAGCTATTAGTTGTAAGCTCGATGATGAAACCAGCTAGTACATGTGCTTTGGCGCTAATCCGAGGTCGATATTCGATATCGTATTCGCTCAGCTCGATAGCCCATTTGGCTAGCCTGCCAGACTGGCTGGGGCTATTCAATACCGTGTTTAATGGCTGTGTCGTCATTACTATGATAGGGTGCGACTGAAAATACGGCATGAGCTTGCGAGATGAGATCACTACTGCCAAAGCCAACTTCTCCATTCGTGGATACCTGGTTTCATCGTCTACTAGGGACTTGCTCACGTAGTAGATTGGTTTCTGCTCAGCTCGCTCCTCTCTTATGAGGACGCCACTTACTGCTGCCTCGGAGGTCACTATATACAGGTAGAGAGGCTCTCCCTCAATTGGTTTTGACATAATGGGGGGCTCGGAGAGGTACGCCTTTAGTTGTTTAAAGGCTTCCCCGCACTTGTCATCCCAAATGAACTTTTTGTTTCCTTTTAGCAGTTGGTAAAAAGGGAGACATTTATCAGTCAACCTGAAAATGAATCGATTCAGGGCAGCGATGCGGCCTGTAAGCCTTTGCACCTCCTTTACAGAGTTCGGAGGTTGCATTTTCAAGAACGCGCTAATTTGTTTGGGGTTTGCTTCTATTCCTCTTTGAGTCACTATGTAATCTAGGAATTCACCTGAAGCCACCCCGAAGGTACACTTTGAGGGATTCAGTTTTATCCCATACTTATTTAGTAAGGTAAAACATTCCCCTAGCTGACTAATGTGGTCTTCCTCTTTCAACGATTTAACCAACATGTCATCAATGTGAACCTCCATTGACTTGCCCAGGAGGCTGGCAGACATCCTTTTCATAAGTCTTTGGTAGGTTGCTCCCGCGTTTTTAAGGCCGAATGGCATCACTTTATAATAGTATGTTCCTCGTTCTGTTATGAAGGATGTCTTATCATGGTCCTCAGGGTTCATTTGTATTTGGTTATATCCTGAGAACGCATCCATAAAGCTGAGGAGCTGATGTCCTGCGGTAGCTTCCACCAGCTGGTCGATATGAAGTAGTGGGAAGCTATCTTTAGGACATGCTTTGTTTAGGTCTGTAAAATCCACACACACTCGCCAGATGCAATTTTTCTTTTTCACCACGACCGGATTTGCTAGCCAGTCGGGATATTTCACCTTCTTGAAGAATCCAACGCTTAACAACCTGGTGACCTCGCTGTTAACAGCCTCGGTCTTGTCATGTCCAAATTTCCGACGCTTTTGACGTACTGGTTTATGATTTGGATCCACATTGAGCTCGTGCGAGATGATGCTTAGATCGATCCCGAGCATATCAGTTGTTGTCCATGCAAATGAGTCGGTATTTTCTTTGAGGAATTTTATTAGTTGATCCTTTTGAGCCTTGGAAAGCTCGGATCCAATTCCTACCTTTTGGTTAGGATGAGACTCGTTGACCAAAACTTTCTCGATAGAGTCTTTGCGAGGTCCGATGGAGCCTGGACCACTCTTCTTTTTGGCCAGGAGGTATGCGAGCTCATCCTTACGTTGTAGTTGATATATGGCGCTTTCCTTTGCTATCTGAAAACCTGCCATATAACATACTTTGGAAGACTTCTGACTTCCCTTTATTGTTGCGATCCCATGCTGAGTATGGAATTTTACACACTGATGGTAGGTTGAGGATACATCCCTCATAGAGTGTATCCACGTTCTACCAAGGATGACATTGAACGAGGCTGGTCTATCTATGACGGCGAATTCAACCATCCTCCTTACTCCAGCTGCTATTACAGGGAGCCTTATTGTTCCCAGGGATA
The DNA here is from genome assembly GCA_030161315.1 of Eutrema japonicum. Lineage (NCBI taxonomy): Eukaryota > Viridiplantae > Streptophyta > Magnoliopsida > Brassicales > Brassicaceae > Eutrema > Eutrema japonicum. The sequence continues at coordinate 43,958,580 of BSQW01000011.1, forward strand.
GCGTGGTTTCCCCAGAGAAGCCGGTTAACACCATCTTATCCCCTTCGATTTCGTGACCTGGTATACCCATTTCCCTAAGAACACTTAGGAGGATGAGTTTCACGGAACTACCAGTATCTACGAGCATCTTGGTGAGCTCGCATCCACCCACTTTCAGCATGATTATGAGGGCATCATCGTGCGGTGAGTCTAGCTCAAAAGCTTTGCTTTCCCAGAATGAGATTTGCGTGTCAGGTCCCTTGAACGGGATTCTATCACGTAACTCAGTATTCACCCTCCGATGATGCTTCTTGATTGAATTCACGGAGTTGCGACACAACTGAGATCCTCCGTGGATGAAATTAATCCTCTTCTTCACACTGGAAGGGGGTAGCTCTACTTCCCTGTCGTCGGGGCATTCTTGTCTCACTGCGTCCTAGGAGGAGCGTTCTCGATTACGATCATCTTCAGATGGGCGATCTCGCCTTTCGTCATCTCGGGTTGGGTAATAGTTCCTCCTTGAAGGGGATTTCTCCAGCTCGACGTTGCCCAGCTTTCCTGCTGCGAATTTTGCGGTGAGCTGCTTTTTCACTTCGTAGCATTCCTCAGTAAAATGACCTTTGATTTTGTGAAAATCGCACCATTTGCTGGGGTCATATGGTTTGAGCATGTTATGAGGTGGGCTTCCTACTGAATATGAATGCAACACTTGGCCTTGTTTTTAGTCTTGGGATTCTTTCTTCCCAAGCCTTTTAGGCCCTTGGGAATTTGTCGTTTGAGCTTGCTTACTCGAGGTCATGGATGCATGCTACTTTGTTTGGGCTGCACCTGCCTCCTCGAGGATAATCCAGCCCGAAGCACGGTGCAGCGCGTCATCTAGTGACACCGGCTCCCGGACTGTGAGTTCCTCAAAAAACTTTGAAGACTTCAGAAGTCCATTTTGAAGAGCTTTCAGGGTTGTCTGGTTATGTAAATTGGCAATTTTTGCTTTTACAGCTTTAAAGCTGTCAATGTACTTCCGCAACGAGTCACCTGGATTTTGAGTGAGTATCCATAGATCGGCCTCCGAGGTCTCGATCTGGATAAATACCGAATATTTTTTCAAGAATGCTATTTGGAGTTGGGTGAAATTATCAATCGTATTCGGCTCCAGGGAAGTGAACCATTCCAGGGCCGAATCCGTTAAATTTTCAACAAAGAAGCGGCAGAGCGCTGCCTCAAGATCGCTCTCGTGTATCCGCACCCTCGAGAAGGCGAACTTGAAACTTCTCATGAATGCCTTGTGGTCGGTTTCTCCGTTATACCGGGGAAACCAGATGTTCCCGACATCTCCAAGCTGGGGGCTCGCGATCCGCGAGGTGAAGGAGGACTGGTTGACTTCGTCAATCACCCGATCTATTTCGGGTGCTGAGCTTAAAGCAGTGTGGACCTGCGATCTCATCCGCTGAAGTTCGGCACTGGTTTCTTCGTAATATTTCTTGATCGATTCAAATCCATGTGAGGTGCCGGGTCCCAGATTGTTTTCATTATTGCCCGGGAACCGGAGCAGGGATTCTCCAGCGGGCTGGGCATGGTTACTGACCTTACTGACCCCATTTTCAGGTCGCGTTTTGACCTTGGGATTACCCCAAGTTTCGACTTCGTTGGCGTTCCTAGAGCGATCTTGACCGATTAATCGGTTTTAGGTTGGATCTACTCCCGGGAGAGTCGCAATTGGCGTGGTACCTCCTTCCGCGGTCTGGATCGTGGAATGAGTGAATATGGGGTCCGATATCATCGAGCTGAACCGTGAGGTGGTGGCTGAGCAGACCATTTTGCTGGTCGAGGCATTGATATCGGAAAAGTTTAGCCTCGTCACCGGTGAAGACGGGAATAGTAATCCTCCCTATCCAGGGCCGAAAAGGAGCTTGCAGGTTGAATGTTCTTTGAAAATAGCTTAGAAGGTTTTGAGAGAAAAAGTTGTATATTATTATTATGCCGTGAATTCGGTCCTTTACAATATGACTCTCCTTTCAAACTTATACTCGCTCAAATCTAACTGCCTAAACTCAATTATTTACATTAAATTTAGAATTAAATATGTAATCTTTGTCTTCAATGCTGAGCCTGGTTCTAGGATCTCGAATTACTGTGTTTGACTTTTTAGACGCAAGCTCATCCCCCTAGCGACCTCGCCTCTTCCTGCATGCTCGGCTCCTTCCACTCTTGCGGGCTCGCTTGATGAGGTCTCATCGCGTACTGGGCTTCTTTGTTAGGCGTATTCAATCCGGTTGGGCATTGAGTATGGGATTTGGGCCCAACATTGTGGTATGATAGTCTTTAGTTTTCCAAATTATCAACCATGAACTCAGAAGACATGATCTCAATGTCTAATGAAGTTAAAAGCGAAGTTAACTCTACATAAGTGTTCCAGTCCGCCTGATTATCCAATTTCGTTTAGATATAGACTTCGTCAAACCCTCATAATAATTTAGTGTTAACGTTTCCCAAATTTGGTCTAGTTTCTATATCAAAGTTCATTCTCATCCTCTCATCAATTTATCATAGTCGATCTTCCAACAGTTATCAAAACAAATTAGCTATGTAATAGCTATAAGAAGATACTCTCAATTGTGATGAACATGAACAAAATGCTTTTTTTTAATTATTATTATCCCTGAATTAACTATCACAATGAAAACTTGATACCAATACACTCTTAACTCTTATATAGGATATTGGAATAATATATGTAGCAATAACCAGTGATCCATCAACTTCAAACTTTGACTCAAGATTGAGGAAAAAATTCTAATAGGTAGACCTTTGGTGGGTATTGGTAAAGGATCAACCACTAATTTATTTTCTTTTGGAAACACTTTTTCCCACTTGAATCTCTTAACAAGATGGTGTATAAATATATGAATCTCTAGACGAGCGTACTCTCTCCCTGGACACATCTTGGGTCCTCCTCCAAATGTGTGATGTGTGTTTTCTAAGGAGGAATAGAAGAGAAATAAGAATGGGACTGATGAAGAGGAATATGATTGTCAAATACATATTTTTCTTTTTTACTTCTGTTTTGTTGGGGTCTTGTGTTGTTGGGGTAGACACAGATTTATATAGACGTATACGTGAGTTTGGGTTTTGGGGTATAGTACAAAAACTGACATATATGTAAACCAAACGGATTAATCACTAAACGCTCTTTGATAGGATAGGGGTTTAACTAGGGGAGGATTACTAAAGTAACCTTGAAATTTATGTTTTTTATTATTTTGACTTACTTTTATTTTTATTATTAGACTAGCTTCTTATACCGAAAGTACCCTTATGGTATTTGTTGACAAAAACGCAATTACAAAACTGACATTACTTTTCTAGCACGCAAAAAAACGAAAGCATAACGTTCTTTGACGGTAGACTTGTTTGATGCTGTTCAACTCAAATTTTGGTCCGTAGATTTGTTTGATGTATGGTAGATTTGTTTGAAATATGGTAGATTTGTTAAATCTTAGTAGACTTATTATGAAAGACTTATTTTAACGACGCGGTTTTGATTGTAGATTTGTTTGTGAGTTGGTAGACTTTACGACCAAACTGTTGACTAACAGTAAATGTTTGACTTTTTGGTAGATTTATTGACAATGATGGTAGATTAATCTTACAAAATGATAGATTTATTTATTTTCGTGGTAGAGTTAATCAGTGTGAATTATTTTTTCGTGACGGTAGATTTGTATTGGCAACGGTAGATTTTTATTGGGCTGGTAGATTTATTTATATTGGCGGTAGATTTAAAACCGTTTAAAATTTTGGTGACTTCGTTTTGTAATGGTGGTAGATTTAAAATTTTGGTGACTTCGTTTTGTAATGGTTTTCTTTTTTGTAATAACTATCTTTTAACTTAGGGTTTTTTTGTTCTTATTTGCGTTTATTCTGGTACATTTAACTTAAATTACTCTAAATTTTGAACATTACAATGTCAAATGACACATCAAAAATTGTAGTAGTTATTTTATGAAGAATGTTTCCGGAATCACAATTAATTCTTAAGTCAAAAAAGTATTAAGAGATGGGTATGTGTCAAATATGGCATATGAGCTTTGTAATTCTTTGGGGTTTGTGCTCGTTTGTTTTCAATATTGGTTTGACACATGACTCAGCGTTTTGCAACAATTATAATTTGAAAACAATACCATCATCTAAAATTAAATTATCATTTGTACAAATTCAAATATAGATCTACCATCAATACAATAATAAATCTACCATCATTTTAAAAATAAATCTACCAAATCCAAATCTACCAAAGTCAAATCTACAATCCGTAGAAGAACATGTCGGGAATCTCGTTGAAGACCTGTCCGCCGTCGCGAAGCCCATAACCTGTCAGAGAATAACAAAAAAATGCCATCATTCATATATAAAGTTCAAATATATGGCTAACAAATCTACCATCATATAAAACGATAACTATACAATCATTAACAAGCAAATCTACCATCAATTAATTAATATAACTGTACCATCATGAACAAACTATTTCTCACCTCAAATTTTAGAACCGTTACCGAAATTTTCAGGCGGCGGTAATATGGTCGAAGAAGAAGCCATGTACCTGTCGGAGAAGAAGAAAGAATAAGGCAGCCGTTAACAATAAGTCTACCATTACGTTAACAAAATCTAGCAAACAAATCTACCGTCGTATACAAACAAATATACCGTCATATAAAAACAAATATATCGTGATATAAAAAGAAATCTACCATGATATAAAAACAAATCTAACGTCATCTATATACATACTAACGTCATATAAAAACAAACATACCGTCATATACAAACAAATCTACCAAACTCACCAACCACATTTGTCAGACTATTAAACCTACCATCAAACGTTACAAAATCTACCACCAAAGATATACAATATTTAACATTCCTCACCGGAAAATCCTTGCTCTCACCGGAATCCCGTTCAGTAGACTGGCAAAAAAAAAAAATTAGGGTTAGATTTCGCCGCTGCAAAAACGAAATATCATGCAATTAGGGTTTTTGCCGCCGTCAACCGCCCATTCTCCCCCAATCATCGCCTACATGACGGCAGATGACTCGCCGGAACTTTGACACGCCTCCCCGTAACCATCTTTCGTCGTGGTAACCATCCTTCGTCGCCGCGGTTCTTCTTCTTCGTGGAACTAAAGAGAAACCTAAAAGGTAGCAAGAAGATGAAGAGACTTACCGGAAACGCCTCACTCCTCACCGGAATCGGGCCGGAATCGCGTTGGAATATCCAACTGTCGCCGCAAACGTCGCCGTCGCCTATCGCCTTTTGTCGAGATATTTTTTTTTTTGTAAACCATTTTTTTATGTTTTAATTTGTTTTTACCTTTCCTTTTTTATTTTATTTATTTATTTTTGTTCAAAAATAAATAATTAATGACATACCTGTAATATAATACAACATTTGGATAAGATAGATATTGACCAACTTTCTAAAGTTAGTCTAGTAAACATGGAGTTAGTCTAGTAATATTCCTTATGAATGAAGTTACTTTGAGGAATTCTCTCTTTAACTATTTAAATGATTAAATTTTAAATAATTATATGAACTTTATATTTCGCAAATGTACGGTAATTTTTTTAGAATGTGAAAAATATTAATCACTATACTCTCACATATGGTTATTGTCTGGACAGGATTTCGCATCCTCCAAACAATTGAGTTTGCTTTTTGGGGTGGGAAATCTCGCTTGCTTAAGAATAACCAATAAGTGCAGGATGAGAGACTCGTCTACTGGAAAGCGAACTTAAGGTTTTTTTTTTGGTAAACATGTTAAGATGTATTACCGCTTTTCATTTTTTGACAGAATTACAAAAAAAACAAGAAGCATAAAAGACCAAAAATCTAAAATTACAACTAACTACGTCTAGAAACTCCAACCAAAGAACGAAAATAAACAACGGAAACAAGCAAAACGAAGAGACAACAAACAACAAGCTTCGAAGAAGAACTCTGAGCAATCCGAAAGACACTGCAAGCCCGCGAGACTTGCAAACAGAGTTGCCACGAGCCAGTGAACCAACGGAACCTACAGCTTCCCCGAAGACACACACCCGCAAGAAACCTGTTCGATTCGAAAGATACGAAAACTAATGAGACTTGTAGTTGGAGTTGTCACGAGCGTCCGTGATCCGAGAAAACGCCCTCAATACTTAGATCGACGGAGCCTACAAATAAAACCTGCAAAAAATAGCCAAACACATAAATCCAAGCCCGAGCGAAGCCAAACCGATATCACACTAACAACAACCACTTGTCGCCACCACCTACCACGCCTTGCCAACCACCACCACAGATTTTGTTCTGGCAAAAGCTCCTAGTCGGAAAACAGAAACACAAACCGGGGGCGACAAGAGGAGCCACCACGGAGGCCAAGACCGGGGAATGAACTGGATCGGAGAAGCTCTGAACCACCCCAAGCCGCGGAAGGCTTCGCCGCCGAAGGGTCTATAAGAAGACAACACAGAGCCGCCGAGCGAAACCCACCTCAACCAAGACACCTGAAATAGCCTACCGACCACTTGACGCCGCCAATTCGAACCAAACCGAGAGCTAACGGAACTCACATCTCCGGGCACACAAATGAGAAGAGGAAATCCCAGATCTAAATCGAAGCCGCCGGAGTCACGTCCTCACAGACCCCGAAATGCAACGCCGAGGAGATCCAACGGAACCCTAAACCCACACGCGCCGCCGCTAAGGACCGTCCAAAGAAACGAATCCTAAGCCAAACCTAAACCGAAAGCACAACCGAGGGAGACGCCAAGATGCCACACACCAACCTTTGAACGAGCCACCGCACAAGGTCGTCAGAGACCACACCGCCGAAAACTCCCGAAAAGATTCACCAGCCTCTCCACCGAAAAAACGAGCAAAAGGGGGAGAGGAAGCCGCAAACAGAGAAAGAAAGAGAGGGGAGGCCTGTCCCGGCTGCGGCGAGGAGCGCTGACCACCGAGAAGATGACGAATCCGATAGCAAGAGTCTCGGCGGCGGCGGATCTAGAGGAGAGTAAAAGAGAGAGAGTTAGAGCGAACTCGTTGTTTTTAAGTGATTGTTGTAGCGAACTTAAATTGTGCTCCGGGTGAATGTTCTCCGAGAGGCATCTTCATCCACTCGTGTTTTGCAACAAGATCTTGTTCCCTTAATTACCCCAATCGCTTTCTCAAGTGTTCTTCACGATCCATGCATATTTCCATTCTTTTCTTCCACGACTTAGATTGAAATTCTCCATTTTCTTTTTTACGAATTACATTGAAACTTTGTAGTGCTAAAATTGGTCCAGTGATTTTTTTCTTTCCAGAGACTTTCCCTCCTAAGTTTTTTTAATTCCGCCATAGTCGTTTAGCATTGGTGCCTTAACTTCAGAAGCTACACTAGACTCAAGTGGATTGCTCCTAAGATCATCTCCAATTTATTTTGCCATTTTTATCTCCAAAATGGGGCATGGATTTCTCTCCAATGTATTTCTTCATTTTCTACTCCAAAAAGAATATTCTAAGTATATTCTTCTTTTTCTATTTTATTGTTAAGGAAAAATTTCATAAAAATACCCCAACTTTATTCCGATAAGCTTTTTAATACCTGAACTATTTTTGTACCCAGTAAAATACCCAAACTATTTGTTTTGTCCATTTTAAATATCCAACTACGAACCATGTGCTTGTTTTACAACCCCAACGTCAACAGATATATACGAACCTATACACGGTTTGATACATTGTTTATATTTAATAATAAAATATTAATAAATTAATTAAAAATTACATTCAATTTTCAAAAAAATCCCCCAAAAATCGAAAAAATCCAAAAAAAAAAAAAAAAAAATTAGAAATTAGAAAGTTAAGAAAAAATCATTCAATTTTTTTTTATTTTAGCTTTTGAAAATTTGAACTAAAATTTTCTAAAAATTCAAAAATATAAAAATCCAAACAAATTCTCAAAAATTTATAAACATTCAAACAAATTCTTAAAAATTTATAAAAAAACCTTAATAAATATTATTGGTCTTCATTAGAGTTCATCAAATAATCACGTTATGCCAGACACATCACAGTTAGACTTCCTGGAAACAACACCGAAGTGGAGAGTCTAATATTTTCTTTTATATATATATACTAGGTGTCGACTCCTTGATAGACCATAGCAGTGTCTAGGATTTTTTGTTGTATCCCTTGTGGCATTCTTGCAATCATCTTTTTTAAGGACTCCGCTGTCGGGTTTTCTGGATTAAGGGTGTAAATCATTGGGATGATTGCTGAGATTTGTCGTTGGGTTCTGGATACGAAATCTGGGAGGAAGTTATCTTTGCCTTTGATGTGCCTTACGTCAAACTTCCATTGTGAGAACCAACTAGCCCATATGAGTAATTGTGTCTGGGGCAGGATCTTTTGCTTGAACTGGATCATTTTTGGAAGTGAGGACATGTCCATTTCTATGAGGAAATGTTGACCGACAAGATGGAACCCAATCCTCTTTTGACTGCAAGTATCTCTTTGTAGGTGGAGTGATAGTGCTTCTCACTGTCCTTGAAAGCGCCACTTTTGTATCCACAAATGTTTCGCTTTCCCTTTTCGTCTTCTTCCAAGAGAATTGCTCCCCAGTAGCAGTCACTTGCCTCTGTTTGTAGAATCCTTTTCCCGTTAGACGAAATTTGCAATGCTGGGAGGGTCTTCGAGATTCTCTTAAGCTCTTTCACTGCTTCTGTGCACTTTTCGTTTCATGGAGGGGCTTCTTTCTTTAGTTGTGTTGAGAGGACTGGCCTGTTTTTCGCTAGGCTGTGGATGAAATCCGCCATATAATTGACAATCCCAAGGAATTGTTGGACTTGTTTGAAGGAGAGTCCTTCATCCGGAAATTCATCGAGCTGGGTTGCAATGTGAGGATGGAGATTATATTGACCCTTTGAAATATGCATGCCAAGGAAGTCGATTTTTGGTTCTCCAATAACCATCTTTCTTTCAGAAAGCATGATTCCATATTGTTGCACGATACTGTGGAATTTCGTCAGTAGTCGGGTGTGGGAGTCTATATCTGGAGAGAATAGGAGGAGGTCATCGATGTAGACTAGTGCATTTGGAAGGATTGGCTCGAATATCTTGGACATGACCTTTTAGAACAATGAATTTAACCTAAATGGCATTACTCTCCAATGATAGTGCCGATCTGGTATGGAAAATCCTGTTTTGGGCCTATCTTCTGGTTTGATTCCTAGTTGCCAAAAACCCGCCTTTAGGTCGAACTTGGAGAAGACTTGTGCGTGTGGGAGTCGCTGGAATAGAACTTCTCATTTAGGCAAAGGAAATTTGTCATCAGCGAGAAAGTGGATGAGTGGTTGATAATTGATGACCAGCCTCAATTTTCCACGAACTTGTTCTGCCCTCTTGTTGACATAGAATGCTTCACATGCCCATGTGAACTATTTTTTTCAATGAGATCTTCTTTCAAGAGTTGATTTACTTCTTCAAGGGCAAAAGTGTAGTGGTCTGGATTCATCCATGGGTGGCTTGCCTTAGTTGGATTGATATCTTCGTTTTTCTTGAAGGGTAAGGATATGAAAAAATCCGGGTTTTCCCAAAGGGGTGAGGAACATTTTGTGAGGAACTCTGAGTGGGAGGTGGCACAAGAGGTTTTGGAATTCTCATCTCTAATAGGATTTAGAATTTCCATAGGGTAGAGATGGGAGACTGTTGTCCAAGATAGTAGATGGTTTTTGTGTTTAAGGCTTTTTGGGTCTGTAGGATATCAAACCCAAGTATAAAGTATTTTCCAGGGAGACTAGGCTCATATACTTTATATTTAACCATGTATCCCGGAAAGAGTTGGATATGGATAAGCTTACTAATGAGGGAGATGTGGAATATATGGTTATTTGCTGCTTTAAATGCGACTGAGCATGGTTCCCAGTAGGATGATGTGAGTATATCCGGCTTGATGATGGAAGATGCGGCTCCCATGTCAAAGTAGGCTATCACTGGTATGGGCTTATCATATTTGGTAGGAAAGATGTAGATCTTGGCATTTGGAGATGGTTGTGATAGATATGTCAATTCTACTTCTTTGGATTCTTCTACTTTGCATGCGTCAAGTGTGTAGAGGTCAAAGAGCATGAACTCATCGTCGTTGTCTGCTTCTTCGGTGTCAGATTCCTCAGAGGACCCTTCTTCTTGTTTAATTACCATTGCAAGAATTGTATCATCGATTGGTTCGTCATCAAGAGAAAATATAGACTCGACGTCTGAATCATCGATGTCTTCAATCTGGGCTAGATATCCAAGGAGGTTATCTCTCTTTTTCTTGTTTGGGCACTGCTTCGCGTAATGTCCTTTTTTCTTGCAGATGTAGCACCTGCCTGATTTCTTGAAATCTCTTTGGTTCTTTCTCCTAAAGAACTTCCACTTCTTTCTGCTGGATAACTGAGGTTATTTCTTCTACCATTTGCCTCTAAACTTTTTCTCCCTTTTATAACTTGTGGAGCATCCACACTTCTTTTCTTTGCATTTGATGGAGAGTTCTGGACGATCACATGCTTTTTCGAGGAGCTTTCCTTGTTCTTGTAGTTGTTTGAAGAACTTTTGGTGATTGTATAACTTTTCAAGATCTGCGAGAGACATCTGGTATATTTATCCAAACGAGGCTTGATGAAGAGCCATGTTTTTGAGGGATAACATCCGCGAAGTCTCATTTTCAAGCGGTTCTGGAAGGAAGTTTAAATATGTGTGCTTGAGGTTGACGTCGTCTATCCCGTTTAAGGCATATAATCTTTTTGACATCCTTTCATAGTGCTTTTCCAGATCATTTCTTTTCAAAGAGCAGCATCTCATGCTAAGGTACTCCTCTCTTGCTTGGACTGTATAGTGATCCGATGTGCCAAGATATTTATTGTGGATATGTCCAATCAAAGCGTCGACTGTCGGAGACTGGCATATTTTTAGCTGTCGGTACTCGCCAAGACTAATCCACCATTGTCTGAGGCGTCCATGGAATTTGGAGACTAATGTGTCTATCACTGTGGGAAGGGTAGCTCCAATTTCGATTTAGTCAGTTTTGCAGATTCAGGTTATTTATCAGATCCACATAAAACTCTATCGCAAACCATATACATTTTTACAATTGTAGGTACTGCAATCTCTTGGCGTTCTCAAAAGCAGACTTTGGTCGCCATTTTCTCAAACTATGCAGACACTATTGCGCTTCATAAAACATGTAGAGAATATGTGTGGTTCAGATCTATGACTCATCACATACAACAATCAAGTGGTATTGTAACATCCCGATTTCTTGTATATGCGGAGAGGCTTATAAGAATTGATTTGGCTACCTATGTCACCAAAGTGCACTTATCTTTTCGGGAACTTGTCCAGAGAGAACTCCAGAGTTAAGCGTGATTGAGCTGGAGCAATTTAAGGATGGGTGACCTACCGGGAAGTGATTCGCGGTATCGTGTGAGTGAGGACAAAACACGGGGAAAGATCACGTGGTGATTGCAGGGTCAGTAAACAAGTATTACAAGCCTCCCGGACTAACGCACCGGCCGTCGGACAAGGGTGGGGCCCACGGGCCGAGAGAGGGCATGGGGCCCACATGTAGGGGCGGTCGGGGCGTTATAAGTGGTATCAGAGCCGAACCCAAACACGTGTGTGGAGTCAGGTGGGCTCACACCGTCTAGGGTGACGATCCTGGTGCGCAACGAGGACGTTGCGCTCTATGAGTGGGGGTGATTGTAACATCCCGATTTCTTGTATATGCGGAGAGGCTTATAAGAATTGATTTGGCTACCTATGTCACCAAAGTGCACTTATCTTTTCGGGAACTTGTCCAGAGAGAACTCCAGAGTTAAGCGTGCTTAAGCTGGAGCAATTTAAGGATGGGTGACCTACCGGGAAGTGATTCGCGGTATCGTGTGAGTGAGGACAAAACACGGGGAAAGATCACGTGGTGATTGCAGGGTCAGTAAACAAGTATTACAAGCCTCCCGGACTAACGCACCGGCCGTCGGACAAGGGTGGGGCCCACGGGCCGAGAGAGGGCATGGGGCCCACATGTAGGGGCGGTCGGGGCGTTATAGGTATAGTCACCAATAAGGAGCCAACGATATTGTTCCAAGATAATGATGCATGTATTGCCCAACTCAAAGAATGCTATATCAAAAGTGATAGAACATAACGTATTCCTCCAAGATTTTTTTCATATACTCTAGAATTCGAGAAGAATTAAGAAATAGATATCCAATATATCCGTTCAAGTGACAATGCATCAAATCTTTTTACGAATACGGTTTCTACTACAACATTCAAAAAGCATATTCAAAATATTGGAGTGCGTTGTTTACGAGATATATGATAGAAAGATTATATCCATCTCTTCCTGGGAAAATTTCATCGACGTACTCTTTTTCCCTCGCCATAGTTTTTATTCTAATAAATCTTTCCATGATAAAATTTTTAACGAGACGGCATGTGACACATCAATGATGATGGATAATTAAAGAAAAGTGTTAGAAATGGATAATTGTCCATTAATTTTAATAGCTTCCCTAAGACAAATACTTCAAAATGAAATACTATTATTTTATGTTTTTACCAATCTACGTTTTACCGACTTATTTTACTATGAATACATGCACTTGGTTTGTAAAGAAGAAGTAAGTAATAAGAGAAGTTATTTCTCTCTCTTACATTCTAAACATTATTTTCTTCTTCAGAAATATTAACAAACACCACTATGTATACATCGATCATGTCATATTTTTCTTCTCCAAACAAATCTTAGTCGTTTTGTCTTTCATTAATATCTTCTGGGTCAACCACGAAATCAGCAATATCAAGATGTGTATCATCATTTATACCATCAAAAAAAGGCCCAGATTCGCCATAGATGAAGTTGGTTTCACCTTTTTTTCTTTCACCTTTTGTTATTCTTAATACAGATCGGTTAAATATTTCAGCGTACGACATATACAATACCAATGTCCTTTAATAGCTTCCCTAAGACGAATACTTCAAAATGAAATACTATTATTTTATGTTTTTACCGACCTACCACTACAAGAAAACATCCCGATTTCCGACAAAAATTCCGACCAATTTAAAATGGTCGGGAATTTCCGACCACATACCGACGACATTCCAATAAAAACACACCCGTCGGAAATTGGTCGGTAATTCCCGACCATTTTAAGTTGGTCGGAATTTTGGTCGGAAATCACGACCGATTTCCGACGGATTGGAGACCGAATAACAATCGCCGGAAATTGGTCGATATTCCAGACCGATTGCCGACTGTTTTCCGACGAGATATACACGTTAATATATCCGTTGCATTAGCCGTTTATAGCCGTTGGCGAATATTAGGATGGTCGGAAATTTGATTAAATTTCCGACCAATTTCCGACCAGTAAGGAATCCGACCAACTCCCAACGAAATATATACGTTAATCTGCCCGTTGCACTAGCCGTTTCATAGCCGTTTGAATTTTTAACAATGGTCGGAAATTGGTCGGGAATCCGCGGAAATTTTAATTATAAATACAACACCACCCTCATTCACAATTTACACCCAAAACAAAACATAGAAAATGTCTTCTTCAAATCCAAACACTAGAGATTATTTTCGATCGTGGATGGATAGACCACGGCAAGATCCAGCGATGAATATACTGATGGATGAGTATGCACAAGGTGTTGAGGAATTCATGACATTTGCGACAAACAATAGCATGACGTCGGAATACGGTAAATTGTATTGTCCTTGTCCTAATTGTCGGAATCATAGATTAGTCTCTGTTGGGGAAGTATGAAAGTATATTTATAGGAATGGGTTAATGCCGAGTTATAAGATTTGGTATACGCATGGAGAAACTGATGCAATGGTGCAATATCATTGTAGTGGTTTTAATTATTCGGGTAGAATAGAGGAACCAACACCGGAAGTAGATGCAAACGTTCAGATGGTGAATGATGCGTATCGCGAAAACGTAGCATCGTATGTTCCGGATGGTATTAGAATAGAGGAACCTAATTTAGAAGCTCGGAAGTTTTTTGATATGCTAGATGCATCTAAGCATCCACTATACGAAGGATGTAGAGAGGGAATATCGCCTTTATCAACTGCAAGCAGGTTGATGACAATAAAGACCGATTTCAATTTGGCGGAGGATTGTGTGGATGCGATAGCTGATTTTGTGAAATATATTTTACCTGAAGATAATGTCTCACCGGGTTCATACTACGAGGTTCAGAAACTTGTAGCTGGTCTTGAATTGCCGTATCAGATGATAGATGTGTGCATCGACAATTGTATTATATACTGGAGAAAGGACAAAAACCGTCGCAAGTGTCGTTTTTGTGGGAAACTTCGGTATCAGGAAACGGGTGGCAGAGTACCAGTTCCACATAAACAGATGTGGTATTTGCCGTTAACAGATAGGTTGAAGAGGTTATATCAATCCGAGCGCACGGCAGGAGCTATGAGATGGCATGCAGAACATAACTCAGATGGAGAGATTGCGCATCCCTCAGATGCAGAAGCGTGGAAACATTTTCAAGAGGTGTATCCTAGTTTTGCGGCTGAGCCAAGGAACGTATACCTCGGGTTATCTACAGATGGATTCAACCCTTTTGGGAAACATGGGAGGCAATATTCATTATGGCCAGTAATCGCCACACCTTACAATTTTCAGCCTAGTTTGTGCATGAAACGAGAGTTTTTGTTCCTCACGATTCTTGTCCCCGGACCGGAGCATCCTAAGAGATCCCTTGATATTTTCTTGCAGCCATTAATTTATGAGTTGAAAATGTTATGGAAAGATGGTGTTCAAGTGTTCGATGTTTCTCTCCAACAGAATTTCACGATGCGTGCGGTACTTATGTGGACCATAAGTGATTTTCCAGCATTTGGTATGCTATCTGGATGGTCGACTCATGGAAGGTTGGCGTGCCCGTATTGTCAAGATAACACTGATGCGTTCTAATTGAAGCACGGTCGAAAGATTTCTTGGTTCGATTGTCATCGACGATTTCTGCCGCATGATCATCCATATCGTCGGAGCACGACATTGTTTAAGAAGAACACAAAAGTATTTGATGGTCCACCTCCTGAGCCGGATGGGAATAACATCATCACTCAGTTGAGAGATTTTGGTGCTGAGAAGACGGTTTCATGTGGTGGTAATGGTCATTTCCCGTAGATGGTTGTGGCGAGTACCACAATTGGAACAAGAAGAGTATTTTTTGGGATTTGCCATATTGGAAGAACCATCTGCTGCGCCATAATCTAGATGTCATGCACATTGAAAAAAACTTTTTCGAAAACATCATGAATACTGTTCTAAATGTGCAAGGGAAGACGAAAGAAAATTTGAAGGCCAGATTGGACTTGCCAGAAATTTGTTCTCGGAAGGAACTCCATATAATGGCGAACGGAAAATCCCTGGCCCCCGCTTTCCGTTTGGATGAGCCTTCAAAGGAGGAGTTCTTCGACTGGATTACGCATAGTGTTCAATTCCCAGACGAATACGCATCTAACCTTCGTAATTGCGTTAATATTGGAGAAGCGAAGTTTTCAGGGATGAAGAGTCATGATTGTCACGTTGTCATGCAACGCCTCCTTCCATTTGCCTTTGTCGGTCTTCTTCCTAGAAACGTCCATGGAGCTATTACAGGTACATTTACAAAATTATATCTAAATTAACCGCTAAATTTTTTAAATTTTACTAATTTTATTTATCATTTATGCAGGGATCGGTGCTTTCTTCCGGGATCTATGCACGAGATCACTTACAGCAGACAGTATCAGAAATTTGAAGGAGAAGATACCGGTTCTCCTATGCAACCTCGAGAAAATATTTCCACCAGCATTTTTCGATGTTATAGAACATCTTCCTATTCATCTCCCTAGGGAACACTTGGTGGGCCAGTTCAATATCGATGGATGTATCCGTTTGAGCGATATATGTTCCACCTAAAGAAGAAGGTTAAAAATCTTGCAAGAGTCGAGGGTTCTATTGTTGCACAGAGCGTGAATGAAGAAGCATCCAACTTTGCTAGCTACTACTTTCCATCTTCGGTGAAGACTAAAAGTAGACGACCTGCACTTCATGATGATGGAGGAGAAAAACCGATGTATCCGGTCTATGTCCCAAATCTATTTGCAGAAATTGGAAGGCTTAGTGGAAAAGGGAGGTCTAGACGACTAACAGAGGAGGAACAAAGGCATTTGCATACATATCTTCTGACAAACTGCGAAGACGTTTTCGAATATGAGAGGTACGTCACTTGATTTTTAATAATGTATTTGTTTAGTAATTACCAAAAATTAATCCTTGATAGTATTTTGAATAATGTATTTGTTTTATTCACAGGATATACATGGAGCAAATAAGGAATTGGTTTCCAAATTGCACAGAGGATGAACTTATGGTCCGTAAACAGAATGAATTCGCGGATTGGTTGAAATATTACGTAAGTGCTCAATTTCCCTCAATTAAACTAAATTTTACATGCTTACACATATTGTTTATGAGTGTCCACAAATTGTACAGGTTGATCAGATGAATACTACCGGGATATCGATTCCCACATGGTTAGTTGAGATGGTGCGTGGCCCTACTTTTGTTCCAAGTGTTTATCCGATGTATTGCACTCGGGGGTATGCTTTTAAGGCTTTTCGTGAAGGGAGCTCAAGGACAACATTCAACTACGGTATTTCGTCTACATCCGGAGAATTTGTCTACTACGGAATACTCCGCGAAATATTAGAAGTCAAATATCCAGGAATGATTGGTTTGAAGTGCATTGTGTTCTATTGCGATTGGTATGATCCAGTGGAAGGTATACGTCAGGATGAATTCGGTGTGACATCTGTTCACAGAGGCAAGCGACATCGAAAATACGATCCATTTATTCTTGCTTCACAAGCAGACCAGGTTTCCTACATTCGATACCACCGGGTTAGGAACAAGCAAGATCCGTGGATTTCAGTAACATCGATACAACCAAGAGGAATGATATCTGGTGTTTCCGAGCATTACCATTTACAAGAAATTCCAATTGGTAATTTAGGTGAAATCGAGCATTCTCTAGAGGTTGACCTTGTGGTTGACTTCACCGGCATGGGCGAACTATTTGAGGATTCTCAAGAAGAGAGAGGAGAATTTGATGAGGATTCCGATTCAGCTACTTCAGATTATTCATCGGACTCAGAATAGGTTTTTGTAAAAAATATTTTATATGCATTTATTTTTAAGTAACAAATTTATGAAACTTTTTTCACATGCTTTAATTAGTTGTACGATTATTTTTAATTAATAAGGATTCCGATACATCTATTTCATTTTATTCATCAGTACCATAATAAATTTGTAACAATGTTTTTTCATATGCATCTATTTTAAATCAACAAATTTTTCAAAAAAATTTAAATGCTTAAATTTGGTGTACGGATTTTTTAATACATTTATTTTGATATTCCGACTATTTTCCGACCGGACAGGAGGATCAGTCGCCAAATGGTCGGAATAGCAAATTATATTTGCCCCAGATAAAACTTCCCTCGGCTAAAACGTTTTAGGCGGGGCAATTCTTTGTTTGGTCGGAAAGTTAACCTCATACTCACAATAAACGTGCTAAAATTATCAAAGAACGTGTGGTTTATTAGTTGGTCTGAATATGGTCGGAATTCCTGGTAAATTCTGACCAAATTCCGACCATTTGAGGTTCCAAAACCTCAAATGGCATAAATTTGATTTGGACTATGTTTAATATGGTTAGATATTATCTTTTGAAAGAATTCAATGTCCATATAGCTTAAGTAAAACAATTTTGGGGCATATAATAAAAAACGTACAAGAAACCGAAAAGTATAAGTATAAGGTCAATGTTTCGTTTTGAAATGTTTAACTCAATCTACTTTCAATTTAGAAAACATCATATACTCTATTAAATGTTTATTTTGCCATATATTTGTTAGACATAAGAAGTTTACATGTTTTTTAAACAGTATACAGTTTGTAAATTAAGAATTTTAAACCCTAAACCCTATATGGTCGGAAATTGGTCGGTAATTCTTGGAATTTCCGACCAATTTCCGACCAATTTGAATAAATGGTCGGAAATTACAAGAAAATTCTAAAGTTTTATGTTGGATTTATAAACCCTAAACCCCATATGAAATACTAATTTTTATAAATTTCAAAGTTTAATGTTGGATTTATAAACACTTAGCATTAATAAACCCTAAACCCTAAACCCCATTTATTCATATTGGTCGAAAATTTACCAATTCTAAAGTTTTCTAGGATTTATAAACCCTAAACCCTATATGAAATACTAATTTTTATAAATTTTAAAGTTTTATGTTGGATTTATAAACACTTAGCATTTATACACTCTAAACCCTATGTGGTCGGAAATTGGTCGGAAATTCTAAAGAATTACCGACCAATTTCCGACCAACCCCAAAAAAAACCCGAGAAACCTTACCGCGAAATGAAAAGTGAGGCGGTTTATTTTTTTTCATAAACCGACCGATTTCCGACCGTATGGGTTGGTCTGATTTAAATAGATCTAAAACCCAGATTTTTCTTCTTCTTCCTCACTTCTCGTCTCTTCGTCTCTTCTCTTCGTCTCTCTCTCTCCGGCGATTCTCCCTCCGCCGTCTGCTCTCACCGCCGCCGTTCTCTTTTTTTACGGTAAGTCTTCTCTCCCTCTTCTCTTCCTCTTCTCTTCCTCTTCTCCTCTTCTCTTCCTCTCTTCTCTTGTACTCACGGAATATTTTTTTTTTTTAAATTAGGTCTTCACGGAGCCGCCAGAGCCGCCATCCGCCGGAGAATTCTGTCCTCCTCCGCCGCCTCCTTCATCTATCACCATGTAAGCCATGCATAACGATGTTAGTTGTTAGGATTTGTTGGTTTTGTGAGATTTGTAGTTAGATTAGTTAGATTTGTAGTTAGATTTGTAGTTAGATTTGTTGTTAGATTTGAGTTGAGATTTGAGTTTAGGTTAGATTTGTTTATGTTTTGTTAGATTTGTTTAATTTTAATTTTTGTTTTGAATAGTTATATAAAACTTGATTAATTTTATAATTTTCAAAAGATTTTTTTTTTTTAGTTTCATTATTAAACCTAAGAAAAAATCGTTTTTAGATTAAAAAAACCAAAAATATATTTTTTAAATTTTATAAAAATCGTTTTCAGCATTTTTTGAAAAGAATAAATTTTTCTTTGTTATTTAAAACGTTTGAAAAGAATAATTTATTCCAAATTTGTGGGTTAGATTTATGGAATTTGTTGTGGGATTTTTTGGATTTGTTGTTAGATTTTAGTAATCGTTTTTTTGTTTGCGTTTTATTTATATTTTGCGTTTTATTTATAGTTTTCGTTTGCGTTTAATATCTAACAAAGTTTGCGTTTTATTTATAGTATGCGTTTTATTTTTAGTTTGCGTTTGCGTTTAATATCTAACAAAGTTTGCGTTTTTTTAAGGAGTACGAGGGTTTCGCGAACATGCGCATCGGTGGTTCGTCTCAAGGGATGCAACAATCTGCACGTAGCGGTGGTTCGTCTCGAGGCACACAACCACCAAGTCCGGCCGCATCGACTATCCCGGAGTCGCATAGTCAAGCTCCTCGAATCATGACCATCGAGGAATTAGTCCAACAACCGGACCGGGACTTGCTCATCCGGCTTGATCCACATCGAGTTGGAAGATCGACATGGTAAAAACCCATAGTTCATATATATATATATATATATATATATATTTTTTAATATCAAATTGTATATAGTTTATCTTTTTTTGTAGGTTTGGTATATCGAACAATGGGATTAGCAAGGCCATTATGAGGATGTTCCATTCGATCCTCGTCAAACCGTACAAGAAGTTTTCAGATATCCCGTATGATGAGAAGCAAATTTGGTTTAGACAATTTGCGGTAAGTTGTCAATTACTATATTTTTTTCCATATGTATAAGTATTTTTTTAATATTTTGCTAAGTATTTTTATTTATGTTTTCGTAGCAAGAGTTACATGGCATCACTCTCACACTGTCACGGTGGAAAAGTTATTTATGAAGGAAGCGCGTTTGCAGTTCAAGAGACACATGAACGAGTGGAAGCAAAAGTGGAGGAAAGGGGCAGACAAGCCGAAAAGCCGAAAGACATTGTCACGGTGGAAGCAAATATGGATGTTTGGAATAACTACGGACCATATTGGCAAGAGCCGGAGACATAGAAACTCTCGAAGACTAATTCGGGAAACCGAAAGAGTGAGCGCAACGGGAAGGGACAGTGCATCCACAACTCCGGTTCGAGCAGCTTCCATACCCGAGAAATTCAAATGGTAATCTTTTATTGTTGACATTGTTTTATCTCTTTAATTAATAATTAAATTATTTATTCATATTTAAATTTATTCGTTTTTATAGACTAATGAGGCCGAAGTTGTGCGTCCGAATCACTTGAACTTAATGAAGAGGTGCCACACGAACAAGACAACCGGAATTATTCAGGATCCCCTCATAAGGGAGATCTACGAGAACGTGACGAAGCAGAAGACCGATGGTCGGAATTTGGTCGGAAATCATAAATGTTATAATTTCCGACCAAATTCCGACCAAATATATTATTTTGAAATTATTTTGAAAATAATGAATATTGATTAATTATTTATGAAACCAATTTCCAACCATTTATGATTTCCGACGCGATAGTTCCGACGGGCCAAATTGATCGAAAATTCGTCCGGAAAGACATTTTCCGACCGTTTCCCGACCGATATGCCCGTCGAAAATGTATTGCATTCTTGTTGTGTACGTTTTACCGACTTATTTTACTATGAATAAGTGCACTTGGTTTGTAAAGAAGAAGTAAGTAATAAGAGAAGTTCTTTCTCTCTCTTACGTTCTAAAACATTATTTTCTTCTTCAGAAAGATTAACAAACACAAGTATGTATACATCGATCATGTCATAATAAAACATAAATTAAAAAATTATAGGAGGCAAATCTTCTATATAATTTACAATAATAAATAGAAATTAAAAGAACAATAATTTAAAACATATGATATTCGTCTTCTGGACGAAACAGTTTTTCAGGAACGCTTTCATATATGTCTTATGTATATTTTTGTTTCAAATATATCTTTTGGAAAAAATTTCTATACAGTTCTTCTAGTATTTTTCATAAATGTCTTCGGAATATTTATTTTATGGAGACAGTGATATGAGGAGACATAGTTTACCATATGATCATAATTAACCAACCATATATTTGAGGAGTCAGAACCTACCATATGATCTGAAAATCTGAAAAGATATAATCTATCATATGATCATGATCGTGAAAACAGAACCTATCATAACGATCGGGTTGGATAAGACAACACATATCATCTCGAAAATAATACATAAACGTAAATAGATTAAACATAAATTAAATCTCACATTTTTGGTATAGAAACGGATCGTGATGATAACATGTTATAAATTATATTATAATAATATATAAGGTGAGATATGTTTTATATAAAGAAAATGGATAGTGTGTATGGTGAATGTGAGAGAGAAAGAACTTTTCTAAACCAAATGCATGTATTTATAATTAAACAAATCGGTAAAAATGTAAAGTAATAGTATTTTATTATGAAGTATTGGAAAACTATTAAAGTTAATGGATAATTATTCTAACATTTTTTTTTTCCAATTGTGCATGCACTAAAAAAACATTTGCATATGACGATAACCGTAAACATATTAGGAGTCAATTTAAACCTAAATTAAATCCAATCCGCATAAATTGAATCGATCCAAACCTAACACAACCAAAAAAATGTTTGTAAAATAAATTTTAAAAAAAAAACAGAATTACGAAAAGCAAGATCTTATATCATGACTGAAATTAATTCCCAAATTGTGAGACGGTATTGTACACCAACCGTTGTTCCCGAACTACTGGTTATAGAGTAGTCCGGGGGGTTTAGGGTTTTGTGATAAAAAAAAAAATATTTAGGGTTTTGTGATGTATTCGATGGTGAGAGTTTTTCTTGTATATATAACATTTTATTATTATTTAAATTATACTTTTGACGAAAACGATGTGTTCTTATCTTCAATTCTGCATTTACTCCAAGTTGCAGAACACGACCATTGACTTCATCATCATTTGAGAACACACAAGTGGATAGAGAAGAGAACATCCACGTTAGAGACCAAAACGACATTTTGGCCATGCAACTTTGTGTTGTGTAATTGTCTCCATCCCAACACGTGTCACTCTGGTACTCTCGCCTTTAGAGAAGCTTTTGCTGCAACTCCATGATGAATCTACCAGCTGAATCTACGATGACATTTTTGCTTTTCCTCGTTGTTATCGCCTAATTAATCAGATTTGATTATTTTTGTTTCTGGAAATTGATGAAATTGCAATGCTTCATTGCTTAATTATCTTTTTCAATAATAATACACTCTTCGTTAAATGTTTTGATTCTAATCCTCACTAGAAATGTAGCAGATTCTATTAAGAAGTTTGGAGCTTTTAAATCTCATCTTATTTGTAATCACTCTTCTCCTCCAATTTTTGTAATCAGGCTCAAAAACTCTTGAAACCCTCTTTAAAGTTTTAATTTCTGCAATATATTAAGGGCTTAAGAAACTTGGTCACTTTTTTGGTTATGCCTTTTTCTAGAAACATGTTTGGTCCTACATTTGTAATAATTATTCATTAATTTAAGCAGTGTTTGGATTGAAGAAGGCGCAATGGGTTGGATTTGGAGGAAAGGGATTAGTGTTGGAAAGAAGGTTCTTGCAGCAGGTTTCGTTATGGCTTCTGCACCATTCCTTGTTCCGCCACTCGTTGTTGCCTCCACGATCGCGTTGATCTCTTCCCTTCCTTATTGGTAATACTTGGCGAGCTATGTTTGTACTGAAAAGCTGATGAGAAAACTGCTTCCTGCTACTGCTTTTGGTGGAAGAGGTGATAAAATGGTGCTACTCCGCGACAAGATTGGTCACGGTGATATTTATGATGACCGCATAGCACGAGTGGCTATGAATGAACCGTTTTTTGTTCAGACCAATGAAGAGGGGACTGCTGCATTAATCGCTTTTCGGGAAGATGACAGAACACCCTTGAGGCTGGCTTACATTGTTTTTGATGTGTATCAAAGCCCTGGGGATATGAAAAAAGAGTCAAAGAGCTTGATAGAGAGTATTAGAGATGAGGATAGAACTAATAAAAGAATCTCGGAGAAAGCTTTTGGAGAGGAGGACAAAGAGTCGATAGATCCTAGTGATGCCAAGTCGTCAGAGAATGTTGTAGCAGGAAAGAAGAAAGTCTCTGGGACTAGACCTAAAGGTGTGGTTTATAATAGTTAAACTTGCAGGTTTTAAAATTGTGAAATTAGCTTATGATGAACCTTCAAGGTTTTTCCTTTTTTGTACAGGGGAACGTGAGTCCACTACAACTAAAGCATCTACAAATGAGGTTAGGATAGTTTCTATTCATTACTTAACGACAACATAGCATTACATCCATCTTACGGTTGAACTGATTGAAATCATATTGTGCGTCCATGCTTCATTCTGGTTTCCATATAAACTTGCTAGTTTCTCTATGGTGTTATTTAACTGAATGTTTTGGCCATTTGTGCTGGACTTGCTCTGCTATGTGGATTCCCGTTGCTTACCTGATTAGTGACCTTTTAATGACTAATAATCTTTCATAAGATAGTTTAATTGGTCTTCGTGGGTCAATCCTCTCTTGTGAAGCTTCTTGATTAGTGTGATACTATTATGATCTCAAGTCAACAAAATATGGTGTTATTTGATAACTTTACATGACTAGAAATGGATTTTTAAGGGTTGATTTGATATTATTATAGGGTGAGTCAAGTGGTTTTTATAGTGTGTAAAACTATATGTAAATGGGTCAGATTCACGGTCAAAGGCTAGGTTGCTGGTAGGATGATGACTCTTATAAGGTAGAGAACGTAGAAGCAAATGGCATCAGGGTCCGTTGGTTAGTTAAGTTGTTAATTGACAATGAGATCTTCCCATACCGGTGAAGACAAACATAAAACCATCGTCCAGGTAACCGGTTTTTACTTGCTCATCTTCAACTTCATATTTTGGTTCATACAAGGCGTAAAATCCTTTATATACATATATCAACATGATTATAAGAACAGAAAGGATGGATTTTTCATTCTTCAGTGAGTCGAAGGGGATGTTTTGGTATGGTGTCTTAGACTGCTTTCAGTTCTTTAGAGTCAGCTCTTTTGGGTATGTATTTTCTATTTTGAACAGAGTTTATTAGAGTCCATGAAGTAGGTGTAACAGCTTAGTTGAATTCATTTTTCTGTCTTTGTCGATGGATCCAGATGTTGTTCACTTTGATTTGCCTCTCTACTTCAAAATGAATAGCTCAAAGAACTGTTCCACTTAACTCCGTCAAAGTCAAGAAATTGTTCCAAGCATGAACCATATATGTACTGGAGAACTTATTCAAGAAGCTTGTAGGATATTAGCCGATATGTCGTAGGGATTCTTACTCCTTTTCTTTTTCGATGTATATTAAGATCATGCATTGTATTGTTTGATATCAAAATCACTCTCAAAGAGACTGTACAAGTAGTGTTACTGAGAATAAGTTTTTATGAAGGTGTTGTATAGCGAGGAGCAGATATGGGCAAAGATGGAGGCATTAAGGAAGATAGTTGGATACAGTGTTGCGAGGAGTACGACATATTCAGAAGAACTTAAGGCACTTTACATGTTTGCAGGTGTGGAATTACCAACATCGATGTTGGAGAAGGAGAGTCAAGATATTGCACAAGTCAGTGAGAGACTTTGCTTTCTAATGTCTGTCATTGGAATCAAATAGTTCTTTTGATAGTGTATTGTTATTAGCTTAACCACTCTGCTTTGGTACTGCACAATTAGAGGTGTTCTTGTTTGTCTTTTCGGACATGAGATCAGAGAATTTCAACATCTTTCCCCAAAAAATTACATTCACATCAGAGAATACCAAAAAGAAGTTCCGATAAATAGATGCCAAAAAAGACAACAATATCAATGATAACATACTTTTCTTCTTCTTTTGTGCAAAGAGCACAATGAATAAGCACTTTTTCATCAAAAGCCCACAAGCCATGAACTAGTTTTGGTTTCTTATCTCGGTACAACTTTGTTCCCAAACTTCCAACAAGAAGATTGCACACTAAGGGAAAGAACAAAATAAATGAGGGTTAAGACCGCGGAATTAGGCAATACTTCCGTAGTCCATCCTTCCATGAGACGTCGCGGAATTAGGCAATACTTCCGTAGTCCATCCTTCCATGAGACGTCGATGGAACATTCGGGACATGATGGTTAGTCCTACGTCCTCCTTACAAGATGAAACAAACAATTTAATTTCCGGTCTAAGACCATTCGGAGGCTGTAAAACAAGAAAGAAAGTTCTAGAGAAAGTTTAAGATGAGTGAAATAAAGTACCCCAAGGGACACCATTGGTGAATGAGCTACTTCTGGGTGAGCGTTGAACCCCAGAATTAGTGTTGGAAGGAGGAAGCTGAGCGTTGATGTGATTCCGATCTATAGCTCTTCCAGCATTTGGTCTCCCATGGTTGAACTGTTGAGGAGGTTGCTGCCCTAAGCGACTTGGAGAGTTCTGGGAGACATGAGGAGTGAATTGTGATCCTGGCATAAGTTGGCCAAATCTGGCATGAGGATCATTACTTGGAGGGCTGCCAATCTCTACTTGCGAAAAGGCTTGATTGAGAGCATATCTCCTGAAGTAGATTCAAAGTTACATCAAGAGTGAAACAAACAAAAAAAATAGCGATAAAAGGGTATCAGAGGACGTTCAAGTGATAAACAATAACATCATGTCTGGAACATCGCAACTTGAGCTGCCTTCCTACTGGGTCATAGAAAGTAGAATCATTTTTATTTACTCTTCCTAATTGCTTCAGATACACGTCAACCAAGAATCAGTCTTCTACAACGGTTTACACTACCCTTTCTAATAGAATATAAGTCCTATCAAGACGGCTATATGCACATAGGTAATATCACGAATTCAGGAGGCATCAACATCAAGTCTGGGACTTTCTGCGTTTCTATTTTCTAGTCGGAAATCCCTGGTCCAAATTTAACATAGTTCTGATACTCAAAGCTACTACATAGTTTGTCCTCATAAGTATGTATGGAAGACGTGAGATCTACATATCACCAAAGTTATTGGCGGGGTATATGTCCTAACATCAAAAGAAAAAAGGGTTTTGAGCATACTTTCCCCAAGATGTCTTTTAGGTTACCTTTGGGTTGTCGGATTTGAGGATGGGGTCGAGGCATTACTGTTGAATCTTCTGGAACTGGAGGCATCTGTTGAACCAAGTTGCATACCTCTGCTGAATGCATTAGCAATAACACTCTCATCTGCGCTATCTTCTTGTAGAAGCAAGTCATCACTGTACACATAACAAAATTGTGCATATTAGAACACTTCCAACTAACGGAGAAAACATGTAAATCTGAAAACAGAATTTTGACATACAAAAAGCAACTTATGCGACTGTACATACCAAAATGAAAAGAGGTTAAACAAAACAGAGAATAACATCAGGTAACAAAGAATGATTGCCTATTCAAATGGACACTATAATAACGTGATTGGTTCTAGATGTCACTCTACTGATCGATTTTGATACAGTTTCAATGCCCAGAACTTTGTCTATCTATGTTTAAAACCTAGCTACCAGTTAACAATGATCAGAGATCAGGGGCTGTGACATGCCTGGTCCGGTATGGTTGGAACTGAGGACAATACATAAGCACAATATTACTCATATTCTAGATAAACCTGCTAGATTTATTCACGTACACAACACACAGTCGCAGACATAGAACCTTGACATTCTATATAACCTGTATATTAAAGAATATCTTGTTTACTTGCCTGTAATTTGGGTCCCAATCTCCTGGATCAGGCACTGATGAGGCAGTATCCGGATTCTCAAGATGGGGTCCAGTACTGGATGGGTTATACATATTAGACCGAAGTGATGAGCTGGAAATATTATGACTAGAGTACCCAGTACTTAATGAAGTGCATCCTTGTGTCTGCTTACGGTTTTGGAACCCAGAATCGAATTGCCGGTGTGAAGGTGAACCAGCGAATTGTCCAGCATACCCCTCATTTTGATAAAAATTATCCATACCATGCCCATGCGCTTGTGACAAGGAAGAATCCTGCGACTGAGAACCTCCAGAATATCCAACGCTTATTCTTCTGTTAAACTGACTATATGCGGCCATTTTTCCCAAAGGAGACCCATGACTACTGTTTCTTACTGGAGATGTCGGACCATGGTGTCCAGGAGAGCCAGCTAAATATTGATTGTTGGTATTCGGTGGAGTAAATTGCGACGGACTAGTGCCGAGGGGTAGTGGTGCAAAATTTCCAGCAGATGGACTTGTACCAAGGCTACCTCCATGCGGGTACTGCATAACCCTACGTCTGGCATCAGGACTAGTTCCAAGCATTGAGACACCACCTTTGTTTGGCATATATTGGCCAGAATGATTCACAGGAGAATAATAGGCAAACATATTGCCGGTCTCTCCATAGCTCCCGTAGCTATTTCCCTGTATAGTACCATCATTGTAGCTACCATAGCTTCCGATACTCCCATAACTATTTGCATGTGAATAAGGTATCATCTGAAAATGCGGACTATTGTGACTATTGTGCATCGGGATTCTGGTTCTCCCTGATACCTGTCAAAGAAGTAAATAACTTTAAAAAAGAGGTGCACAAACAAGTACACATAGTTCAAAGGGACAAAGAGCCCATACGTGAGGAGAGAGACCAGCGGCAAACCAATGCCCTCCACCTGGATGATGGTCCACTTTGATATTTTGAGCAACATTCTGCAAAGAAAATGGAAAGGGAACACACGAACAGATTCAATGAATATAGGAATTTTTCAATGAATATAGGAATTTTTCACACGATTCAATGAATGTAGAAATAATTACATTTTTCTTTCAGGTAATTTTCTGCAAGATCTATTAACTGAAACATTTGTATCAACAACAGAAAACGTTGTAAAACCGGAAGACCGTGCTAGAAGGAAAAGTATCCTCAATCCATCTCATGATTATTTGGTTTAGAAAATGATGAAATAAAACTATAATTGTGAAACAAACATGAATCCAATACAACACATCCACTGCTATGAACACCAGTAGTATGACAACAAGGCCACACAAGCAGTTTGAGACCTGGAAAGGAATTCCATCTGACTTACCACATGAGGTGTTTCTGGCGGAGGGTTGTATGGGCACGTAAAAGGTTCCCCAGTGATAAAAGGGTGCTTTGCTGCCTATAGAAATGAAAAGTAGATGTTTTTCCATCATGGGTAGCAAGAAAATATGAAGCCTTTAAAACTAAAAATATAGATGACTTTAGCCAGGAAGTTCAATACCTGAAAAGGCGACCAACGTTTTGCTGGATCAAATTCAACAAGTCCTCTCAGAAAATCAATAAGAGCTAACCGGATTTGAGTTTCTGTGATAGTTCATGGGAAAGAAAAAAAAAAACAGTCACCATGGAAAATAGTCCAGTGAATATCCATGGAAACTTAAGAACATCAAAGCATCCTAACTTTACCTTTGACTACATCGTCTTCAGGCAAGTTTATCTTGTAAGGATAGCTTTTAACAATTTCTTCAAGGTTCTTATGGCGGAAGTACTCTTTGCCAACCTCTGGCTTTTTCTTTTCTCTCTGCAAAGTTAGAAGTAAAGAATGGCACCAGTTATCCAGTGAAAAATCAACAACATCAAATCTTAATGACTTTATAAGAATATAATTCAATCCCCTCATGAAACAATCTAAATCTTCTCTGCTCACTGATATAATTGTCTTCCTGATTTCCAATAATCATTTTCATATTTTTGTTTATCTCACAGGTAAAGCAAGAATTACTTACAGCTTCAAACTCTTCTTCCGTCAATGCCATATAAGCACTTTTGAGGCCACCATAAGTTCCACCATTCCCTAAATTGTGGACACTCCCAACACATTTAAAGAACTTATTTGTATTCTTTGCTTCCTTGAGCACATAATCAGGTGGCTGTTTGCTGGAAAACAATTTGACATAAGAAAACGCAAGAAACAAAATAAGAAAAGTTCCTCGTTCCTAGAAATCTCAACACATGTTGCTTAAATAAAAGCAAGGACTTCATAGTTGCACAAACGTTGATAAGCTAAAATAAGACAAACGTTGATAAGCTAAAAATAAGGATTGCTGAATACAGATGGCGATGAAAGAATGACCGTGAAGTACCAAGAAAAGGCTAACACCATAAAATAACCGCTACTAGGAAAATTATTTGTTGTACAATATATGAAACAAAAAATGCAACAGTATGAGTATTTGACCATCAAGGGTGCAGACCCAAAAAAATCCCTGACCCCTACAATCATAGACTGCTTGCTCATTTAACAATTCCATAACAAAAGATCATACCCCAGTATTTCAATCATACGCCTCAAGATATCAAATTCTGAAGCTCCTGGAAACAGTGGCAATCCAAGAAACAGCTCGGCAACAATGCAGCCAAAAGACCACATGTCAATAGCTGTAGTGTATCTATATAGTGGTTAAGCCTCAGCATACGATCTGAAGATACTTTTAGATATCATGAACCATAGGAAGAAAATAGCAACGAACTTTTGTTTGCAGTCAAATTAATCCGGGATAGGAAAGTAACAATTTGCAGTACCAAAGACTATGAGAAAATATTTTAATTTTTTTATTATCTTTAAACTAAAAAGGATACTGGTACCCAAGTAAAACTTCCGGCGATCTGTAGTACCGACTCTGTAGAACAATTAATCAGTTGGGTTGACATATTCGAATAGACAGATAAATAGGAAGCAAGAAGAAAACCTGAATATATGAATAAACAGTCCTATCTTCCATGCACGCTGATCCAAAGTCAATTATCTTAATTTCAGTTGGCTTCACACTGATGCAATCGAAAAAAAATTCAACTGAATTAAAGTTATTGATTCCAGTTGTGTGTATAGGATTGGTGCTAGAGAGTAGACCTGGTACACAGAAGAATATTCTCTGGCTTCAGATCACAATGGATTATGCCAGCATCTTTCAAAAGAGCCAAACCCAGTAAGATCTATGGGACATCATGAGAAAACAGTTGATGCAGAAAATTAGAAAAACTTGAAAGAAACAAAACGGTGTAAACACAGATCTAGAAAATCTAAATACCTGCTTTGAGAAGAGCTGGACTATGCTTAATGAAAGGCCTCTAAATTGATTTATCTTTATGAGCTCATACCTGAACCATAAATTACCAAGGACATGGAATTATCATCAACAAAAACTGGTTAACAGTTCGCATGAAGGAAATCAGAGGACAAACATAGAGTAAGAAAAAGGAGAAGCATACTTCAGTTATATATACAACTCACAGATTCATGTCGAGAAGTTCAAAGCATATGCACAAATGACGTCGATGTAAAAAGTAGTCGTATATGCGAACAATATGGTGCTTATCCTCTGGATCATACTTCTTGTTTAGCTACACACTCGAGCAAGAGACAGACCTCATTAATGATTTTCAATACCAAGAATATGAATACAAAGGATCATTCAAATATAAAAGAATTACATACCGTTGTCAATATAGATACTTCAACCAGCGCCTGCTGATAGTATGCAGGCTGGTTTTTAATTACTTTTACAGCAACAAAGCTGTTTGTCTCAGGAACCCAGCATTTAGCAACCTGACCAAAAGTCCCATGGCCAAGAAGATCTTTGACAATGTATCTAAGACCAAGAGTAAAGCTTAATCAAAAAGACGTCTTTTGTAGGTAGAAAGCGGTTCAGAATTTTTTATCCCTCAGACAGCATAACAAAAGGAGGAATAGTGTCAGCGAAACGAAAATTGAAGATAATTAGACAATAGCAAACCTCTGCCGTGAATCTGAACTGCACAAATCATCATTTACAGCCAGAATTAGATCGGAGTTGACATTATCAAAGCCATCATTGAGCACACCAACTGATGGAGTAGTCAAGTACCGCTTGGGATTCAACTCTCCTCTATATTTGAACTGTGGGTTGCATATTTTGTATGTCTCAACCAAGCCCCTAGTTAGTCTCACCACTACCTGCAAACAGACAATTTACAAAGCTAATTTGAGCACTGAAAAGTTTTGCAACAGTGCCAAAATCTTGACTGTTACCATCCCTGAGTAGAGATATACATGTCTGGTGTAGATAGAGTATGGAAAATAAGTATAATCTCGCTTAAAGTCAAGGCAAGAAGACAGCAACATTTATCAGTTAATTTCAGAACCTTGCCCAGCAATCACAGCAGAATGATAGCCAAATTACAGCGGCTAGAAAACTAATGTAAGACACATAAGTAAAAGAGACTTGATATGTACTCCGCTAGAAAGTTACACAACAACGTCCAGATATCATGTTAATGTCACCTTAACTCAGGTCAGCATTTAAATGATCCAAGAAAGCTACCAGCCAAATAAATATTCAATTAAGCTAGTGTTCACAGACATTCCCAACACAAACCCAAAGATCAGAACAGACTATACCCAAGTAATCATCCACTGCATCTGTAGCAGCTAAGATTAATGCAAGAATCTGCGCACTTGTTTATTACAGTGAGAAACACTGGGTATGTCATATCCAATCATTCAACCAGAACACTCAGCCTCGTGAACCACACAATAAGCAAATGGCTAACAGGTTGGATCGAATTCATAAATGAGCTGATTTTGGTTGGATGACACCTAAAAGCATGAAGGAGCAGTCGATAACTCTAACCTGACACTGAATTCCCAATGACAAATTTGTTGAACTATATGTCCTTCATCTAAAGTTCTATGGTAAATGTATTGAGCTGTATGTAATAATAAGTAGTTTAGATATTGATCTATGAATGAGTTTTTCAACAAGCTGAGATAAGATAATAACAAAGAATCACACATAATTTCTGTGAACCTTCAACAAAGCCAAACACCCACCCTAGCCAAGAAAAAAATCCCAAGCATCATCAAATTTCGACACGTCCAAGGCACTCGCAAGTGCATTGCCTACTTAATAACCCATGATATAGTATAATTTCGGTAGATTTAGAAATCAGAAACATCTTCTAAGCCAACTTTATTATAGACCCTCTTCATTACTATTGTAACACATACTAGGATATCTGTAAGAGAAGGCTATTTGTAAGACTCATTACTGAAACTAGAGCTAGTTCTGGCAACAAAATTGACATTTATTGCCTTGTCTCTATCCGTTCTCACTATACCAAATCTAAAAGATGTTATCTTTTGCCAAATTCTAAAAACAAAAAGCTTGCTTTGATGCATTCAAAGATGAAATGAAATTTGCAGAGCTCCCTCCCAAAACAAAAGAAAGAGAGTAAGAGCATTACTCACCGGCTTCTTCTTCGCAGCAGCAAGCAATGTCTGAGCTTCGATATCAGACCCTTTCTCAGTAAAATAACGCTTGAAAACAAGCTGAATTGGCTCCCACGGTGTTGATGCACCTCTAGAGCCAATCTCACGAGCTCGTGACGCACCACCAACGCCGGAGTCAATGTCAACCATGATCGGAACGAAACAAGTAAAATCACCCTAACCTCTCAATTGACCACACCAAACTCTCTCATAAACACAACTTGAGATAAATTAAAATCACCAACTTTCTATCTCTCTCCGCCCTAAGAGCTCAGAAA
This sequence comes from Eutrema japonicum, assembly GCA_030161315.1. Lineage (NCBI taxonomy): Eukaryota > Viridiplantae > Streptophyta > Magnoliopsida > Brassicales > Brassicaceae > Eutrema > Eutrema japonicum. The sequence continues at coordinate 43,991,391 of BSQW01000011.1, forward strand.
TCAGGAGTCTGCGATGATCAACGGAGACACCCGATTGACTCTAGTCCCATGCCCCCTTTCTTCATCCAATCAAACCCAAGTCAGCGCACTCGAAACCCTTAATCGATCCATAGGGCTATCGAGAAATCAACGTAAATGTAGAGAAAGGATCGAGTTTTGTGGCGTCGGAGGAACACCAGCAAGAGGGTATGGCCGAATTTCAAGTATGATTCGGAGAATAAATTGAAATCGGAGGACGCAGGAATCGGAAGCCTTAGGTGTATTGCGAGAGGAATGGAAAGGAAGGCAAGGAGGGAGATTTTCAGAGAGAAAGGATTCTATAGAGAGAGGTCGATAGAAAGTGAAGCTTTTGCTTTTGATTTTGATTACTTGTCTGAGGAAGATGAGTCGATGGGTTGCGTCTTCGGAACGACCACTCCTGATTTTGTTGTTCTTTCTTCTCGCAAGAGGGATTATGTTACTAGATTATAATTTTTGTTAATTTTAAATATTTTATGTTTTTTTTTATGTTAATCAATAGAAGAATTTTTTTTTTTTAAATGTTAAATTTATTAAGAGTTTGGAAAAACAGAGATATGAAGTGGAAAATGTTTATTTAATTACTCATCTATTTGTAATTGATGTTTTTAATTCCCAATTATCGGTTGCGCAAAACAATTTTCCAACGCATCGTTGATTTCTAAAAATCGTGATAAAAATAGTCAATCGTTAACCTTGAAACAATGAAACGTTAAATCAATTTATCTGTCATCAGGAAAATTCTCATTTAATTCTCTAACTATTTGCAATCGGCATAATAAATCTCCAACTATCTGTATGCGTAGAATAATTCCTCAACTCGTGGTTGACTTCACAAAATCGTGATAAAAATAGTCAACTGTTAACCTCAAGAAATTTTGATCTTCTCCATCGTTCAAACCTTTTTCATTAGATAGGTCCAATCTATGGCTCATGGTTTTGTTAATTTTCTCAATCTGCTTGATTGTAAAGGATTATCATCTTTTTATTTATTTTATAATTGAGAGAGAGATAGAGGGGATTCTTGCTTGATTGGTACTTGGAGAAGTTCAATGTGTGGTATATTGATTTCATTATTGTTCATGGTGATTATATTACTTAATGGACGGACTCTCATATATCCATATCGGAATACGTTTTTTTTATTGTAACGAGTTAGCATTGCATTTACAAAGGTGTGAACAAATGTGTGAACGATGATGAAAATTAAAACTTCGTGATGTTAACAGTTGACTATTTTTATCATGATTTTGCGAAGTTTACTGTGAGTTGAGGAATTATCAGAGAAATAATGTTAACGTTTCACCATTTCAAGGTTAACGGTTGACTATTTTTATCACGATTTTGCGAAGTCAACGACGCATTGGAGAATTATTTTGCGCAAGCGATAGTTGGTGATTAAAAACACCGATTGCAAAAAGGTGAGGAATGAAATGATCATTTTCCCGATATAAAGCAACAAATAATCGAAAAAACAAAGCAAATTGAATTGATGGAAACAGAGCAGAAAAACAGAGCATCTCCTTTGGATATTGATCGATCAAACAAGCCTATAAAGGGGTCATCGAGGAGGGAGATGTCGAGCGCTACTTGAGCGAGTGAGCATCGGGATAGATTGTTCGTCTTGGTCAATGGAAAGAGATCGGATGCGTTGGTGGACGTCTTTGTCAATAGTGTGAGTAAGGTGAAGAGCGGAGCATATTTTCGATGTTTCCTTCCATTTCTCTCCCTCCATATACTATACATTGTTGCTTGAAATGCTATACAGGCCAGAAGATAGTCAATTTTGCTCCTCCTACGATTTGCCAGCGAACGAATGTTTATCTTCCAATCGGGATTCATTGTCGCGTCTAAGATACTTGAGTAAAGTCAATTCTAAACACGGTTGAGTTATGCCCTAGTGTCTCATCTAAGTGCACATAGCTAGACAAGCGATGAATGTGTGACTAGGAATGGCTTGGGAAAACCAGATAAGCTTATACCACCAAATAGCCAGGTTCGAGACTCGAATTTGCTCCCATGTTTTCTTTAAATAGAAGTGATATTTAAATTCATTTGGACCATGTCTCCACAGCACAACATCCGGACCAGCCAAGGGATTTAGAGTTGGGATGGAACGAATTTGTTGGACCACATTGTGAAGGAGAGTTCCTCGACATCTTCTAATAGCTCAGGTCTGATTACGAACATCATCGGAGACAGAAGCCAGACGAGCCACACCCATATTTTTCGAGTATCCGAAACACATGTGACATCAGTGAGACATCTCATATATAACCAATTGTCATACTATAAGAAGTTAGTGTCACCGTTCCTTACTTTGTGGTGAATGAAATTGGCTACAAGGGGGCATAGTTTGAGAAGCTTATTCCAGATCTAGGAGCCTCAAGAACCCTCTGGAGCATCCCAAAATGATGAATTACGGAGGAGGTAATGACGAGTCTAAGCTACCCGAATTTTTGAATAGTCTCCATATGAGCTCCAAAGGGAACATATGAGAAGAATCATACATCTTTTGGATGCCAAGACCTCCTTCCTTCTTTGGTTTACAAACATGGTCCTAAAACAATATCACTTTAGTTGTTGTATGCGGAGAACCTGGCCATAAGAAAGTTGAACACATGCTCTCAATAGTGTTAAAACAACGCTTAGTAAAACGAAATGCGGAACACCAAAAATATTGGTGATGCTGGCAATGACGGATTGGATGAGTAGTAATTTACTAGCGAAAGATAAGGATTTGTTTGACCAAAATATCATACGGAAGCGGATTTTATCAATGAGCGGTTCATATTCCAGCCGAGACAAACTTTTAGTAGTAAGAGGCAATCCCAAGTAACGAATACTAAAAATGTAGATATTGAGTGAAAAATAAGGAAATCATATGAACAAGCAAGATAGGCAGTTGAGGTACGCTTATCTTTGGTACTAAAATTTAATCATCCAAAAAACATTTTATGTTGTCGGCCTTCTGCTCTGATTCTCTGATGCAATTATTTCAAGTTTGAATTTGAGATTACAGAAAATGGAAAAGTTATTTTTTTTTTCCCGAAGAATCCTAAAAGATGAACGTTCTCTATTTCCATGTTCTACATTGAACATGAATAATCCATTTTCATTGTCAATATATGTAGCTTGCATTTAAGTACTCCATCAATATTGATTATGATCATATGTTTTCATAAAAAATTATATGGCATGCATGCTCAGTAAGAAACTTCTGAAATATCATTTAAACTATTAAAAAAAACCTTAGGTTCTATACAGATTTCTAAGACATAGTTCAGAGCTTTTTCAAGATGATGACAACTATTGAGCTCCTTTATGTCTATATTAGTTTTTAGTAGAATGAGTGTTAAGTTAAGCTAAGATCAACTGTGAATTAGAGAGATTTTCCCACTGCTTGTGTCATGGTGGAATTTTGGAAAAAAATATTCATAATCCTACTTCGCAGAGGATTATATTATTAGACCATGAAAAAGAAATGCATATAAGGATAAATAATACTGAGAAACATGCATATGTGTAGGTGATAAACCACATTTAGAGAAAAGGCATAATGCAACACTTTGAGAAGAAAGCCAAGAGACCACAAAGGACCAAGAAACGAATGTGATCCTGATAGAGGCAGGGCCGGCTCAATACTTCTAGGGGCTTTTGGGCAAAAACAAATATTTTGGGGTCCCTGAACAATTAAAAAAAAAAAATCTGGGCCTTTTGGGCAATAAAAAAAATTTCCAAAGACCCCTATGCAATAAAATATCAGAACCAAAAAAAAAAAAATTTGCGTGGGCCCTGCTCGCCCCCCTAGTTAAGCCGGCCCTGGATAGAGGATAAGAAAACAAAGACAATAATGGCCATCATTTCATCGGATGAGATAAGGATATGATATGCTTATCAATTTTCTCATGTCTTTGTTTTGGTGATGCTGATGATGTGGTTATTGTTTATTAAGACATGTTAACACTACAAAAACTTCGTATCTTATAGCCCGAGTTTGAGTTGTCTGCATTCTTTGACATTTGAATCTTTGAGTACAACGTGTGAGATGTTCAAGCATAAGAATTTGATGAACTTACTAAACTTTGCAGCTCAGACATCAAAGATAAGAGTGATGGAAGAGAAAAATTTGTAGAGGTCAAATGACTCAAATCTAAGGAGACTGTTCAGTATGGCTTGTTTTAGTTACAAAAGATGAAGCTAAAATACTAAACACTTGCGTCCATATGAACTATTAGCTTAATACTCAATCCAAACTTCTTATTGGTCTCATCTTTGCCGATCTATATACACATAAAACATATGGATGTCAAAATTAGAAGGGAATACATATAAAAAACGAAAACATAGACGATGATCATACTGTTTGTGGTTGTTCATGTATGGTGATTAGTTAATGTTGTAGCTGGAATTAAAATGGTCAAAATTTGTAAATAGGTATAAACGTAGGATTTCGGCTTATCTTTAATAACAAAAGAATCGAAAGACTATCGAGCAATAAACAAAACAGTTTGTTGCTCGGAAAGACCAAAAAAGATCTAGAAGCAATTTGAACAAGATTTTTGCGAAGTAAACTGGATTTAGTATTTCGATCTCTAGAATGGTTTTACAAGAACAAAGATTTGTTAAGTGTTGAAGTGTGTAGTGTTAGGTGAGGGAAGAAGAAGGTGTGTTGCTCTTTACCCCGTCCTTGTTTTACACACCGAGATCATGTTTAACGTTAATGTTTACTCCGCCTGATTCACCATGAATGGTCTTAAATGCAGAGGATCCGACCGTTACGTCAATGCGCCTTAATTCACCGGTTTGAATGAGTCTTTGGTCTCGTCGGGATTGACTAACAGTTCTGCATTTAATCCCCTTTGACCGTAAATTTCACCCTATTTCACCTCATATTAAGAAATAAAAATAGAAAAAAATTCAGATTGGTTAGTCATCGAACTGTGGGTTTTGAAAGTGTTCGATGAAATTCGCAAGAGAAGCATACATATACATATAGTTGCGTACATGTGTACCATATTCGCGTGAATACGCTTGCATATCCATATAGATGCCTACACGTATACCATATGCTCGTGGATACACATGCATATCTATTAAAATACGTACACGTGTACCATATGCACATGAATACGCATGTGTTCTATCCATGCGCATGTGGTACATGTGTACGTAGCTATATGGATACGCATGCGTTCTATCTATGTGTTCGAACAACATGTAAGTAAAATATTGTAAAATGGGTATAAAAAAATAGTTTATAATGCAAAAAAATTGTGAAATTTTTTTTTATGAGAATAAAATAAGAAAAACAAAATATGTGGGATGTGGAAAAGAATAAAATAAAAATGAGTGATTTACAGTTTAAGACACTTTCTCATTTTATGTTTACATAAATGACACTTTCTTATTTTGCACACACTTTTGTTACTTTATACTATCAACATTGGTTTCAACACTACTTTTTCTTTTTTAACACTTCACGTCATCTTCTCCATCTTCCACATAATAATTCAATATCCATTTAATTTTAAACTATACAATTATTTTGTTTAATAAAATTCAACACTCTACCCCACTACTTTTATTTCATATTCTTGATTTTTTTTAACGTTATTCTTGTTTTCTTTTATGTTTTTGTTTTTGTGATTAAATTAAAATTAAAATTAAAATTAAATTAATATCAATTCTCAAAAACAATAAATTAAAATACTCAAGAGTTAAAAAATAATTAAATTTCTTTCTTTTTTATATTCTTAACAAAAAAAAATTGCAAGTAATAAAAACTAGAAATATAGATAGTCATTATTAAAACAAATAAAATTATGAAAAACTTAAAATGCAATAAAATACACGAAGAAGCACACAATGGTCCATTTGAGGCTTTTCCAGCGAGCATGAGTTGAATGCTCTGCATGTGAAGTGGCTTCATTAACACCACTCATACCAGCAAGAGCCATTTATGTAGAAAATTTAGGAAATTCAATTGTTCCAACATTCGGAACAATTTCATTATCCGTTGGAGTAAACTAATAAAGGGGATGTTTGAGATGAATATGGCATCATCGATCCATAATATAGACGCTATTTTGGTGGAAAACCATAATTTGGTATATTTTGGGTTGGTTGGAAGATTAATTTTGAAATTGATAATTGTTGGGATCTATTTCACTAAAAAGACGGATAAATATATAAACAAGATAAATAGGAAAATTATAGTAAAAAATGATTTTTTTCGATGTCTAAATCAAATGAAACAAGTCTCTATTTATAGAGTATGAAAATGATGAATTTTAGTATAAAAAATTAATAATAATAGTAATTTACTATGAAATAATTGATCTCAAATAATTGGGATAAAAAAATATCAAGAATCTCAACAGCTAATACAACCACAACACGTGTTCCAATCCATATTTTATATTGCACTCAATTTTTGTGTCCAATCGAAAAATACCACATGAATATTTCAACAAAATTTAATCCACCTTATTTTCAACCATTTATTCAACTCACAATTGTATCTATTCAAAGTTGAATATTTTATTCAACATAGCCATTGTAAGTAGTCTTATGGCACATGAAATGACATAATATAAAGGTTTTTCTCTTTGGATACAAAATATATACCCTTTTTAATAGTATAGATACCAATCGGATATTTTGAAATCTTTTTTAACCATGCCCAACTCAAAGCAAAATGGGATCAAATGCAATAGCTAAAGTTCGGGGGTCTCTAAAGAAGAATCTGAAAATAAAGGGGGGGAGGTAAAAGTCAACAAACAGAACAATGAAGGATAGGACAGTAATTAAACACGTCGCCTGCCCACAAAGAATCAATCCTAGCCAATCACAACTCTTGCCTACGATCTCTCATCACGACTCTCTTCAGAATCAAATTTCGTTTACCAATTTTCAAACTCAAAAATAAAAAAATAATAATATTCTCTGAGAGGCTCAAGTTTCATCTTGCGGCTTAGATTTAAAATCATCAGCAATTTGTTGAGAGATTCGTCTCTCAAATATCTGAAACTCTTCTTCAGTATTTAAACGAAGAATTTTCCTCTCGATTCCTTGAAAATGTCGATAGCCTCTACTTTCTAGCTACTTGCGTTTTCTCGGGAAAGGGAGAGAAAATTCTCAAGGTTTTGTATTGATCTGATGGACGCAGCTTCAAGTTTTCTTTGCAGAAGCATTAGGATTCCGTCGACGGCGTTCACGTTCGCTAGACCGCCGGCGAATTACGTTTGTGTTGTCTCCGTCAAGAGAGATTCCGACGGTGGCTGCGTTCGTGGGAAGGTCTTTTGCAGCGGCGTTAATGGCGGTTCCAGTGCTACCAAGAAGAAGCCGCGAAGGAAAAGTAATGTTTCCGATAAACTTAGGTCTAGGAAAATCGAGAAGAGGAACGATAGTGAGTCTGTGAGTCTTAGTATTGAAACTGTTGTCGATGAGAAACCGGAGGAGAATAATAAGGAATTGAGTCTTCGTGCTTTGAATCAAAATGGAGATCCATTGGGGCGGAGAGATTTAGGGAGGCACGTAGTGAAGTGGATTAGCCAAGCAATGAAGGCGATGGCCTCCGATTTCGCCACCGCCGAGGTTCAGGGTGAGTTCTCGGAGCTGAGGCAGAACGCTGGTTCCGGTTTGACGTTTGTGATTCAGGCTCAGCCGTATCTCAACGCTATTCCCATGCCACTAGGGCTTGAAGTCATCTGTTTGAAGGCTTGCACACATTATCCTACCTTGTTCGATCATTTCCAGAGAGAGTTGCGTGATGTTCTTCAAGACCTGGACCGCAAGAACATAATCGAGAATTGGAAGGAGACCGAGTCTTGGAAGCTGCTCAAGGAGATAGCAAATTCAGGTTTATATTCTTTAAGTCTATGCAAGCTGATTCCAATCCATTTATAGTTCTTATTGGTTTATAGTTTGGCTGAAGCGGAAATTTTGGTTAATATGGTGTTGGTGCAGCTCAGCATCGGGAGGTTGCTCGCAAAACTAATCAACCAAAGCCTGTTCAAGGAGTTTTTGGGATGGACTCGGAGAAGGTGAAGGCTATACAGGCAAGGATTGATGAGTTCACTAGCCGTATGTCGCAGTTACTTCAGGTGGAACGAGATACAGAACTGGAAGTTACCCAGGAAGAACTAGATGTTATCCCTACTCCAGATGAGAGCTCTGATTCCTCCAAACCCATCGAGTTCTTGGTTAGGCACGGTGAAGCTCCACAGGAACTTTGTGACACAATTTGCAATTTGTATGCAGTTAGTACCTCCACAGGTTAGACTTAACCAGATATTTGTTTGTCAATAATTAAGGTCTATCTTGTTGTAATATGTTCTCTTTCAGTTTCACTGAAATTTGTTGTAATATGTAATCAATATGCAGGACTTGGAGGTATGCACTTGGTGCTGTTTAGAGTTGGAGACAACCACCGTCTTCCTCCTACTACACTTTCACCTGGTGACATGGTTTGCATACGAATTTGTGACAGTAGGGGTGCAGGAGCAACTTCATGTACGCAGGGGTTTGTTCACAACCTCGGAGATGATGGGTGCAGCATTGGTGTGGCTCTAGAATCTCGTCATGGAGACCCTACTTTCTCCAAGCTGTTTGGAAAGAGTGTGAGAATCGATCGTATTCATGGGTTAGCCGATGCCCTTACGTACGAGGTATATCTTTGTTCCATAGTGGTTGAAGATGCAGAGTTTATTCCCAGTAACTTTCATCTTAACGACATAAAAATGTGCTTATCATGGCCTATTATTGCAAGTGTTTGCTCAAATACTGATAGTTTACATTGCTATTTTTTTTCTGCAACTCGCTTATTGTTGTCTTCTGTTGCAGCGTAACTGCGAAGCCCTAATGCTTCTGCAGAAGAATGGTCTGCAGAAGAAAAATCCATCAATTTCTGTAGTGGCGACGTTATTTGGGGATGGGGAAGATATCACATGGCTGGAGCAGAATGATTATGTAGACTGGAGTGAAGCGGAGTTGAGTGATGAGCCAGTGGGTAAGTTATATGATGATTCTCAAAGGAGAGCCATAGCTCTGGGAGTAAACAAAAAAAGACCAGTTATGATAGTTCAAGGACCACCTGGCACGGGAAAGACTGGAATGCTTAAAGAGGTCATTACCCTCGCTGTTCAGCAGGGAGAAAGAGTACTTGTAACAGCACCTACTAATGCAGCTGTTGATAATATGGTCGAGAAGCTCTCACATCTTGGACTAAACATTGTCCGAGTAGGAAATCCTGCAAGAATATCCTCCGCTGTTGCTTCAAAGTCTTTGGGGGAAATTGTGAACGCTAAGCTTGCAAGCTTTCGAGCAGAATTGGAAAGGAAGAAGTCAGATTTAAGAAAAGACCTTCGGTATTGCCTGAAGGATGATTCTCTTGCAGCTGGCATTCGGCAGCTCTTGAAACAGCTCGGGAAGACGTTGAAGAAGAAGGAAAAAGAAACTGTAAAGGAAATACTATCGAGTGCACAGGTTGTTTTTGCCACTAACATTGGAGCAGCTGATCCTTTGATTAGGAGGCTAGAAACATTTGATTTGGTTGTTATAGATGAAGCTGGTCAGTCTATCGAGCCGTCATGCTGGATCCCAATATTGCAAGGAAAACGTTGTATTCTTGCCGGTGATCCATGCCAATTAGCACCAGTCATTCTATCACGTAAAGCTTTAGAAGGTGGGCTTGGTGTATCATTACTGGAAAGAGCTGCATCTTTACATGATGGACTTCTTGCGACAAAATTAACAACTCAGTATCGTATGAATGATGTCATCGCTGGCTGGGCATCAAAGGAGATGTATGGTGGATGGTTGAAATCTGCTCCAAGTGTGGCCTCTCATCTGCTTATCGATTCTCCTTTTGTGAAGGTACTTCTTCTTACTGTTTCTGCTGTTTGATTGGCTTTGTTACTAATGTGGTGGCAACATGGCATGCGATCACACATATGTTTACTTTTTTAGGCTTTTTCTTTAGGAAAATTTCGGCTATAGCAGTACTTGGTTTCTTTATCGAGTATATTGATTTGTGTTTCATGATACTATCTTTGCTTGTGGCTGTAACTGTAGATCGTATGCACTATGGTAACCCCATGACTTTTAAGATGTAACACCATCCTCTTTTTTCCACTTGCTGCAGCCTTCTTGGATAACGCAATGCCCACTGCTTCTCCTTGACACAAGAATGCCATATGGGAGTTTATCAGTGGGCTGCGAGGAGCGTCTAGATCCGGCTGGCACTGGGTCATTATACAATGAAGGAGAAGCAGATATTGTGGTTAATCACGTCATTTCTTTGATATATGCAGGTGAGTGTTATATTTGAAGTTGAAAAACTAGAATATTCAATTTGTTGCATATTATTTGGGTTCATGTATTTAAGCTCGATAACCTAATAACCAAGTGGTTCCATGATTGTAGGTGTTAGTCCAATGGCTATTGCCGTTCAATCCCCATATGTTGCTCAGGTGCAACTTCTCAGAGAAAGGCTGGATGATTTTCCAGTGGCTGATGGAGTTGAAGTCGCAACCATCGACAGTTTTCAAGGCCGGGAGGCCGATGCAGTGATCATCTCAATGGTACACACTATTCTCCTCCTGTTACCTTCTGTAGCATGCAATGCATACTTTTACTTCTTCTGCTCATAACTTGACAAGCGGATCCCTAAACCATTTTCTGAACCGGGTTTAAATACCAAATCTAGCGGATAGTAAAGAAACAAATATAAGATTATGTTTTCTATGTCGAACTTGATCAGAAATTTCGGTATGCTTTTCCATCAAAAGAACTCCTTGTGGTTATTGCTCCAAGTATACAAATAAGACTCAAGTCCTTCCTGTGTATAGGTTCGGTCGAACAACTTAGGTGCAGTGGGATTCCTAGGGGATAGCAGAAGGATGAACGTAGCCATAACAAGAGCCCGGAAACACGTGGCAGTGGTATGCGATAGCTCGACAATCTGCCACAATACGTTCCTTGCAAGACTGTTGCGTCACATACGATATTTTGGGAGAGTAAAGCATGCGGATCCAGGTAGCTTGGGAGGGTCAGGACTAGGCTTGGACCCATTGTTGCCTTACCTTGGCTAAAATCCTCCAAACACAAAGTAAGTACTACAAAACAAAACAAAACAAAAACCAGAATCTTCTTACTTTCTCCCTCTCTCTCTCTCTGGGTGTAAAATGTTTCCATGGCGAGTTGTTCGTTGTACAGGAAAATATTTGTTCCAATTGTTACCACAGAAAGTAGTCTGTATATGAAAGATACATAATTCATGTATATTTATACAATTGGTTTCTGCGATTGAATGTTCCAAAGATGAGTCTTAACGTAGTTGTGGTCTAACAGATCCACCAAAATCTGTGCAGACAACTATCCGGATTTGGATCCGTAATTTCGGAATATCCGACTCTTGATATCTGTCCAAATATCACTACCATATGGATTTGGATCCCTAGTTTCCAAATGTCCGCCAAAAGATCAAGACTATCTGGATTCGGATCCGTAGTTTTGGAATATCGGACTCCAGATATCTGTACAAGTATCACAACTATCCGAATTCAGATCTGTGGTTTCCATGTATCCGTCCGAACCTTAGAACTATCTGGATTCGGATCCGTAGTTTTAGAATATTGGACTCCGGATATTTGTCTAAATATCACAACTATCTGGATTCGGATCCGTAGTTTCCGGATATCCGCCCAAATATCAGAATTTGGTGACACATCGACAAATATTACCACAAATCACCAATTCATATATGTTCTGGTTTGGTAAAGCAAAAACAACTTAACAAATTTGAAGTAGTGATCAATATTCTCCAAATCTATTTTGTATCCATTTAGTTAGTTTCAGTATTGTAGTAAATCATTAAAATTGGCAGCTTAATGGCTAGTAAATTTGTTAAGCTGTTTTTGGTGTTCCATTTTATTTTTCATCTCCAACCACAATATTAAATCTCACACTAAAAATAAGATTCTCTATTATTATACTATTAATTTAAAATTTCTCTTTATTATTTGATTTTATATTTATTTAATTGATCATTTTATTAATAAAATAAGTGAATAGTGTTTGGTGTTGTGAATTTGATGTGATACTATTCAAAACACTATATTTGATGTTAATTTTAGAATCTTATTGGAGAGATTTGATACAAAAATTACACTATATTTGGTGTTCTATGTTTTTAGCGCTTCTTTATCTTGACTAAAATAGTTGGCAAAGGAAAAGTCGATTTTGCTTCTACCACAGAATTCGGTACGTACTATACACATCACATCACGCAGTATTGTAGCGGAGCAAAATCAGAAAAATTGGCTCGTCTACAATATATTAAGTGCTCCTTTTGCAAAGTCTTTTCAAATATGTGTCATTTAGTGCAAAATTCCTTTGGTAAATTATTGGAAGTCTTACTTCGTACAAAACAAACAAGAAAACAAATACTCTAGGTGGTGGTTATAATTATGCCTTGATTTGCTCGAAAAGTATGTTTTCTAAATTATTTGTAGCACGTAACAACTAATGACAATCAAATGAGTGTTTTGTCTATATTAATGTATCTTCTTCTGGAAGAAAAAGAAAAGAAGACAAAAATCCTTAATTACTCTATAATGATTACGGTTTGGTAGATATATTATTAGTACTTTATACACACCTTTGAAGATTGGTGGATCTACAATGTAATACTCGTAGCCCATTGTTCCGGAGATTTTTCGTCCATTTGGGGATTAGTTTCCTGCACTATAAAGCAAGTGATGCCAGAATTCGGAAAACATGATGTGGGTGTATTTTCCGATGACTTTCCGACGCTCAAGTCAGAAAAGCAGATAAGAGACTACAAAGAATGGCGTCAGAAACGGAAAAGAGTTAGGAAATAAAAAGGTATGGTGACTTCTGGTCCTGAGGAATGATAGATCTGCAAAGTATATGAACAGATTTGAGTGATAGTATTTAGGAAGTTGAAGATGAACGGAATATTCCGGCGACAATATGAAATATCTCTGTGAATCCAGATGAGACTTCGTCTTGAAAGATAAAGAAAAGCTAAGTGTTTTTAGAGAGAGTTTTCTTAGAATGTGAAAAATTCGAATCTCCTTCCTCCTGGGAGTAAGGGTTTAATTCATAGGAATACATGATCCGCGCTCGTATACCGGGTTGCGTTGGTTTTCTTGGGTTGGGTCCCATATCCTTAGTCGGGTCGTGTACGGAATAATTGAGTGCATTTTCATCTATTCCCTTTGTCGCTTATGTATGATCTCCCAACAAGGTTATCACGAGGTGCAGACCTGCACATGCTTTGTACTGCCTCTGGCGGTTTATGCGCTACCACGCGTTCTGAGCGCCCATACTTTTATCTTCCCCATGAACAGTGATATGTCGCTTCCACCTGTCATATAAGCCAAAATTAGCCAGTTATGAGCTTAGTACGAGAGTCAACTTATTTCGAAGTATTAAGGGAGGGAAATTTATACATAATCCCGCGTCTATTGAGTTGTCTTTTACCTTTTATGATAACCTTATAAGGGATATCGGGTTATTCTTACCTTTTCGGGTATTGCTACCCGGTTGTCTATGATCTTACCTTCCCATGCATTGCTGCCCGGTATATATGTTGAAGTAGTCGAGGAGTAGACATGTTCCTATTGAGTCACTCATCTCCCTACTGTTAGAGGAGGATTTAGCACCCTCCGGTTTAACTCGGTTCGAACCAAGACCAGTATTGGTTTACAACGAGCCGGAAGAAGGGAAGACGGGCTTCGGTTTAAAGGGCCGAGTTCTACAAAGCCCAAAAGGCAAAGCCCGATCACTTCCGCTACCGGACTCTACGGCCCAACAACGGCCCAGCCCGGCGTAGCAAGATAAGCCGACTTCCGAGATAAACGGAAGTTTTCCTTATCTCGGAAGGGATCCGGAATATTTCCTTTCCTAATCGAACTTGGAAAAGGAAAATTCTCTTAAACAACCGACTCGAAATCCTATAAATAAGGAGGAGACAAACTCGAAGAATCCATAAACAATCATCCGAGAGACAGAAGAACAGAGAGAAAGCTTCATCAAGCACCGACCTCAAGTTCTTTAGTCTCCTTAGTCCTTTTTCATCGAAACTCTGTTGTAACGCCGAATTCAATCAATAAAACGAGTTTCCGATCAAAGTACTCTGTTTCTCTCCTTGTGTGATTTACGAATCAACAATTGGCGCCGAATGTGGGGAGAAAGAGCCAAAACAGAACTTTCAGATCTCGGTTGATTGAGTTCGGCAAATGACGAACCCATTAGACATTCAAGCAGTCATCACCAACAACGACGATCAGGTAGGTAACGGGACCATCCCTCAGAATACCGATCTAACACCAACTGGAGGAAACCCTCCGAACTTTCCAACAGGAGAGAACGACCCTCCGAACCTTCAGACGACCACGCCAGCAGCCCCAAAATCAGTCGATACCACCACGCTCCTAGAAGCCATGGCGGCCCAGCTCGCGGAAATCTCCAAGAGGAATGAGGAACGATTTGAATCTCTGCTAGCTTCACAAGCCGAACTCAGAAGCCAGATCGGGATATTAGACCCGAACCCGATCACACCCGAGAACGATCTTCGCCGGAACCTTTTACCCGAACTCGACGGTGCCCGAAATCTGAACACGGCCGACCTACATACCATAAGGTCAACTGCCAATCCAAGAGCCCGCATCACCGATCAAGTATCCATCGGCCTGGAGTTCGAGGACGTCCGAGCCCAGCTTCAAGATATCCGATCCAAGGTCCACCAAGCTACAAGCTAGGCACCAGAGATCGATCGAGTTATCCATGAAACACAAAAACACCGTTCACGGATCAGATCATCAATACTCCAATCCGACGCTTGGAGAGAGTTAAGATCACCGCATACGACAGACACACTGACCCACGTCACTTCCTGACCTCGTTCGTGATCATGATGAACCGTTTCCGTTTCTTTAACAAAGAAGAAAAAGACGCGGCCATGTGTCAGCTGTTCGTGGAAAATCTGTGCGGGACCGCACTCGACTGGTTCTCACAGCTTGATGCAAACTCCATCAACAATTACAACGAGCTCACAACAAAGTTCCTAAAACACTTTACCATGTTCATGAAACAAAAAACAAGAAATGCCGACCTCTGGGCACTCGAGCAGAAAAGCGACGAACCTCTACGAAGCTTCATGAACCGCTTCAAAGAAGTGGTATCTCATTGCACAATCGACGACGAAGCCGCAATAGAGGCCCTTTACAAAACGACCTAGTATCGGTCCGACTTTCACAAAGAAATCAAACAAAACTGGCCGAAATCGTTGGAAGATATCCTGCACAAATCGCACATCTACATCCTCGAGGATGAAGAGGAAGCCGCAAAGGATAAGCAGTACGCTCCGTTAAAACAACCCCTCGTCAAGGAAAAGCAGAACGCCACTCCGAGGCAACCTGTTAACGCTGTCCAAACACAATAAAACTGGAACACATGGATCCGGTCAGATGACTCAAAAGAGTCCGACAACGAGTCCGGACCGTTCTGCCACTTTCATAATCAGAAGGGCCATAACACCGAAGACTGCCGACACCTCCAAGAGTTCTTACTAATGAAATACAAGAAAGGGGAGATCCCGGTAGAAGGAGCGTTCCGACCTACAGGCAGACCCGCCGCAGTAACAACGGAAAGCGACGTCAATAAAAATACCGAGCAATCAACAGACGCTGCCGACTTAAGTCAACATAAACACGATCGGGAGGAACGAACAGACAGCCAACATACTCCCTAGGTCCGGAAACGCGTCAACATGATCATGGGAGCACTGGAGTCTTGCAACTATTCTGTCCGGGCAATTAAAGAGTATAGTAGAGAAGCATTGGCCGCACAACGTGAACACCGAGCCACAATAAGCGGAGTGCCAATCACCTTCTCTGAAGCCGATACGGAAGGACTTCACATGCCTCATCACGACCCACTAGTCATCGAAGTACTTATCGGAGACGTCGCCATCGGACGAGTCCTTGTAGATACCGGAAGTTCGGTTAATGTAGTATTCAGAGAAACACTCAGAAACATGGACTTCCCGGACGCTCAGATCAAGCCAAACATCGAACCATTAACAGGATTTTCAAGCGAGCAGGCCATGACCGCGGGAATCGTACAAATGGTCAAATTCCTAGTCCTAGATAAACCTGCCATCTACAACGTCATACTTGGAACACCGTGGATTTACGCGATGAAAGCCGTCGTCTAAACTTATCATCAATGCTTGAAATTCCCAGCACCATCTGGAGTTTACACTCTGAGAGGCGATCAGGTGATGTCCCGAACTTGCTACATCAACGAGTGCAAATTGAGAACAACACCCCGAACATGCGTAATAAATACGAAAAGAACCAATAACGACCCCGATCTACCGAGACGAGAAACAATTATTCAAGTCAACATCGACGAACTAAACCCCGACAGATGCGTCGGAATCGGAGCCGAACTCGATGAAGAAATCAAATAAGATCTAGTCCGCTTTCTCAAAAGGAACGTGTCAACTTTCGCCTGGTCTATCAACGGCATGATCGGGATCGACCCAAAAATCACAAGTCATGAACTCAACATCGATTCCACCTTCAAACCGGTCAAACAAAAACACCACAAGCTCGGACCCGAGAAAACTCAGGCTGTCAACGACGAGGTCGAACGATTACTTGGAGCGGGATCAATTACGGAAGTTCGATATCCGGACAGGCTGGCAAATCCAGTCGTCGTCAAAAAGAAAAACGGAAAGTGGAGGATCTGCGTCTACTTTACCGATCTCAACAAAGCAAGCCCAAAAGACAGTTTCCCACTCCCACATATCGATAGACTTGTCGAAGCCACGGCCGGCAACGAACTCCTCTCCTTCATGGATGAATTCTCGGGTTATAACCAGATACTCATGCACCCAGGCGATCACGAGAAAACTTCTTTTATTACCGATCACGGCATCTACTGCTACAAGGTCATGCTGTTGGGCCTGAAGAACGCCGGAGCAACATACCAAAGACCCATAAACCACATGTTCGCTAGCCAGCTCAGCAAAACCATGGAAGTCTATATCGATGACATGCTCGTCAAATCGCTCGTCGCTAAAGACCACATCAGACATCTCAACACATGTTTCGACATACTAAACGAGTACGACATAAAGCTCAATCCAACTAAATGTACGTTTGGAGTCACATCGGGAGAATTCCTCGGGTATATCGTCACCCAAAGAGGAATCGAAGCTAATCCTAAATAGATCTCCGCAATCCTCGATCTACCCTTCCCGACAACGAAAAGAGAAGTTCAACGGCTGACTGGCCGCATCGCCGCACTCAATAGTTTTATCTCACGGTCCACCGACAAGTATCTCTCTTTCTATCAACTACTACGCGGAAACAAGCATCTGGAATGGGACGACCAATGCGAAGAGGCATTCAAACAGCTCAAGGAATACCTGTCCACGCCACCGATCTTATCCAAACCCAAAGATGGTGAAATCCTATACCTTTACATCGCGATTTCAACTTCAGCGGTCAGTGGGGTCCTCGTTCGGGAAGACAGAGGCGAGCAAAAGACGATCTTCTACGTAAGCAAATCACTTGATGGCGCCGAAAGCCGATACCCAACACTCGAGAAACTTGCTTTCGCCGTCATCACTGCTGCTCGGAAACTTAGAACATATTTTCAATCGCACTCTATCACCGTCTTAACAGATCAGCCGATCCGAACGATCTTACACAGTCCAAACCAATCCGATCGACTCGCCAAATGGGCAATTGAGCTCAGCGAATATGATATCAACTATAAGAGTCGGACAAGCCTCAAATCGCAAGTTCTCGCCGACTTCCTTATCGAGCTACCACAAGAGTTCGTCGATACTGACATAACAGCTACCGAACAATGGATCCTCCACGTGGACGGGTCATCATCCCATCGAGGGTCGGGAGTAGGCATACGACTTCAGTCTCCAACCGGAGAACTTTTGGAACAATCATTCCGCCTGGCATTTAACGCATCAAATAACGAAGCAGAGTACGAAGCGCTACTCGCCGGACTTCGATTAGCCAAAGCCATCGGCGCGAATCGCATACATGCCTACTGCGACTCGCAACTCGTCGCCAGTCAATATAGTGGGGAATACGATGCAAAAAACGATCGAATGGACGCATATCTCAAACTCGTGAAAAAACTCGCCACCGAATTCGAATACTTTGATCTCACCAAAATCCCAAGAGGGGAGAACGCTCCGGCTGACGCACTTGCCGCGTTAGCATCAAGTTCAGATCCTCATCTCAAAAGGACAATACCAGTCGAAAGTATACCCGAGCCGAGCATTGGAAAAACAAAAGAATGCAACATCGCTACGCGCAGGCGTAACTACGAAGATTAGCCCGCAGCCAAACCCATCCCACGAAAACAAAGGCAAACACGGACAACATACGATGAACACAATGCCGAGCTCGAAAACAACGAAGAAACCCGACACATCGTCGAACCGACACAAAATCACTCCGACGACGAAACCAAGTCAGAGGGGCTTCATACGCAAGTAAACATCGCACCCTTAAGCGAACTTACACCCACTGACTGCACACAGGAAATCAAAATATACATCATCACCAGAACAGTCCCCGCCGACAGATGGGCAGCCCGACGGCTCAAAATGCGAGCTGCTCGATACGTACTCATCCGAGACGGCCTATTCCGCTGGAGCGCTGCGGGCATCCTTCTCAAATGCGTGTCCAGCAACGATATTCACGAGGTCATGAAAATGATACACGACGACGATGGCGGAAACCACGCCGGAGGGCGCTCCTTGGTACTAAAGATAAAAAAGGCGAGCTATTATTGGCCAACCATGCAAGCAGATTGCGATAAATTCGTAGCCAAGTGCGAAAAATGTCAAAGGCACGGCTCAATGATGCACCTCCCAACCGAACTGTTAACTACATCAACAGCCCCATACACGTTCATGCGCTGGGGAATGGACATAATCGGTCCCTTACGACGTTCCACGACACAGAAAAAATCCATCCTCGTCATGACGGACTACTTTACCAAATGGGTCGAAGCCGAGTCATACCCTGAAATCCATGCCATCGATGTAAAAAAATTCGTCTGGAAAAATATCATAAGCCGACACGGAGTCCCGTACGATATCGTCACCGATAACGGACCGCAATTTATCTCAACATTATTTGGCGATTTTTGTGCAAAGTGGAAAGTCCGACTAAGTTTTTCCACACCGAGATACCCCAAAAGCAACGGCCATGCCGAATCAACGAACAAAACCATCATCGACGGACTCAAGAAACGCTTGGATATCAGGAAGGGACGATAGGCCGGCGAACTTGATGGAGTCTTATGGTCTTACCGCACCACTCCAAGACAATTAACAGGACAATCCCCTTTCTACCTGGCCTATGGCGTTGAAGCTCTCTGTCCCGCCGAATTAAACATCCCGACAATACGCAGGACAATGTTCGTGGAAAATCCCGGTCTAAACGACGAAATCATGCTCGACAACCTCGACGCACTCGAAGAACAACGCGATCAAGCCTTACTTCGCATCCAAAACTATCAAAAACTAGCAGCACGCTACTACAACAAAAAGGTCCGCGGACGCCACTTCGAAGATGGCGATCTCGGCTTACGAAAAGTCTTCGAAGGCACCGAAGAGAAGAACGCAGGAAAACTCGGCAATAACTGGGAAGGACCCTATCAGATCATGAGGGTCGTCAAACCTGGAGTGTACGAACTCATGAAGTTGGACGGAACACCGATTCCGCGATCATGGAACTCGATGAACCTCAAACGCTACTACTACTAGAAGTGCCCAAAAAAAATGTGTAATATGAAATACGAATGGCTTGATCCTTCTTTCGAGGGTACGTAGGCCGAACTTTAAACAGTTCGCCGAATCCTAAAAAATTCGTATTCATCAAAAGCTGAACTTTAAACAGTTCGCCGAATTCCAAAAATTCGTATTCATCAAAATCCGAAGTTTAAACAGTTCGCCGAATCCTAAAAAACTTGTTTTCATCAAAAGCCGAACTTTAAAAAGTTCGGCGAATTCTAAAAATTCGTATTCATCAAAAGCCGGACTTTAAACAGTTCGCCGAATTCTAAAAATTCGTATACATCAAAAGCCGAACTTTAAACAGTTCGCCGAATCCTAAAAAAATTCGCATTCATCTAAAGCCGAACTTTAAAAAGTTCGCCGAATTATAAAAATTTGTATTCATCAAAAGCCGAACTTTAAACAGTTCGCCGAATTCTAAAAATTCGTATTCATCAAAAACCGAACTTTAAACAGTTCGCCGATTTCTAAAAATTCACCGAACTCCGAAGGTTCTCCAACCAATCATCACGGTTCCCACATCGACGTCCTGGCCAGACGATCGATAAAATCAAACTAAGCCGAGCTATTGCTCGCACACATCCACATGGTGCTATGGATAAAACACCTTCCATGTATAAAGCCGAGACCAGTCTCGCACTTAACCTATTTCTCAGACCATTCGAGCTAAATAAACCGAGCATGTCTCGTACACTCGGATTCGATCTGAGAAAACCTTGGAGTATCTTAAGACGAGCTGTTCACGTACTCTTTTGCCGAGCTCCATAGGTAAAACCGAAAGTCATTTCTCGTAAAAATATAAACCGATTCCTCAACAATCGTAGAAATCATAAGCCGATTCCTCAACAATCGCAAAAATCTAAGCCGATTCTTCAATAATTGCAAAAGCATAAGCCGATCTAATTAAACAGACCGCCGATTTCGAATAAATCGAATCAAGTCGGTCCTCTTCACCCCGGGTAAGACCGTACTGTTTACGGCACCATTTTGTGTACGATAGACTTGAGAAGTTCGTATAAATTTATGACTCCAAACAATCCGAGATTCGACAAATGTTTCGCAAAACAATTAAGATTCATATTCATAAAAATGGAAAAAGAGTCACATAAAAAAACTAGCGGATACCGGACTTTAAAAACCCTTCGGTCCAAAGGGTCGAGTTATGAGCCTCATCGGCCAAAAACTAAAACATATTACAAATTAAAGATGTTAGACATCCTGATTCCGGACATCACAGTCCGATTAGGACCAAACATATTAATGCCCGGCGGGACCTCAGTGCCCATAGGAAGAGAAATCTCCGGATGAATCGGCTCGACGAAGGGCGACACAACCTAGTCCTCCTCGGCAAGCTCGCACAGATCGACCGCCTCATACTCGGCTAACTTCACAGCTTTGAGCTTTTTACCTTTCTCGATACAGGACGGCGGGACGACAATACCGTGCTTCGTTTGGAGACTATCACAGAAGCCGAGCAACCCTTGAGCTTGATTAATAGCAAGGAATGGTTTCTTAACTCGATCCAAGGCCGCCAAATGATCTTTAACTTTCTGGAGCCGAACCTGACATTTTTCGGTAACTTCCTTCCTTTTCATAATCTGCTGGGTCCGGCCAGCTCTTAAACGGGTCGTCTCCCGACACAGGGTGCGAGCAAGGGCATCCTTCTCATTGACCAGCTCGGCTTTAGAAGCCTTTAACGCGGCTATCTCCTTTGTCAGCTCGTTAACCGTATAATCTCCAGCCCGCGTCCTTTCCTGCTCGGTGAGCAACGCTTTGCGTAGCTCAACAACATGTACGCTGGTCGTAAGAGCCTTTTGGCGAGCAGAATGGAGTTCACGGTCGTAATTGCCCATAAGCTCGTTCGTTTGAGCGACCATCTAAAAAAAGAAAAAGAGAAGAAAGCCTCTCACGAAAAACATCCAAAAAGAAACGAACAATACCAACTAAAACCGGGAAACTCGTTTACCTCAGCAGTGGTCCGAGCCAGCTTCTTGTAAGCATCGGACTGGAAAAGATCTTCAACCGGAGGAAGCGCCTCTGAGCTGAATTTTAGTTGCCGATATAATTCGGCACAAGCCCCGGCATCACTCGTCACTGGTTCGTCCTTGTCATAACCAAAGTTAACAGAATGAGCCGTAGCCCTAGAGGTCCGCTGCCTCTTTGATGCAGTAGAGCGGTCTGATATAACCACCGTCTCGGGATCAACCCTTTCAGGTTCGGCATTTCCCGTACCGGCCTCTGAAGCTTGCTTCGCTGGCCTCTTCCCCTTTTTCTTCCTTCTCATCTTCGCCACATCCACGGAAGGAGCACGTGGTTCAGCAGGAACCGACTCCTCACGCGGAGCCTGTTCTTCGACGACCTCAACCTCGGCAACGGGTTGTTCGTCCTGCGCAGCGGATGGGGCTTCAACAGCCCCTTCTTCAACATCCATCTCAGCGGACAGATCCGGGATGTCATCCAGCTTCATTTTCCGTCGATGAGAATGATTCACTATATAAAACAACAAAAAATCAGACTACATCATCAGCAAAGCAATGACCGGACTACGAAGGAGAATTTACCGACATATACCTCTAAGAGCTATCTTGGTTTTCAAATCAAGCTTGTCCTGATAAGCTTCAGGCCACCGAGCTTTCCCAGCCGCGCTTAACTGCTTCACGTGAGCAAAAGTAAATCCTGGTGTGGTGATAAGGAAGCCCTGTATGTGACGATCTGAAAACAAAAAGGAAAAATATAACTTAGGCAAAACAAAGCAATCAATAGAAATCAGAAATCAATGTCTACCGATGGGAGTCCTCCACTGAGTTCGTTAACTCCCGTCCGGACGCTCAACGGAAGTTTCGTCAATCTTCACATAAAAATATCGAGCATTCCAGTTGTTGACCTTGCTCGGCTTGTTCCCGGTAACAAGGTCGTATTCCGGCTTCGCATTAGCCGATAAAAACCAAGGCCTAGCCTTCGACAAATTCACCCGGAATAACCTCTCGAAGATCTTGGCCGTAACAGGGATGCCACACTCCTCCCCAAGAGTAAGGAGACCCATAATGTTTATTATCGTAGCCGGCATGAGCTGAGAGAGCGCGACGTGTCGCCTCTTACAGTACTTATAAAAGAGCTCCGGGATAGGAAACTGGAGACCGCACCTTCTGAAATACTCCTCATAAACACATAAATAGCCTTCAGGTGCGTCCCACAGACGATCGGCCACCTTCGGAATCTTGAAAAGAAGATCGTTCGGAGCATTGCACCTTTCCAGGGTAACCTGGACCGTCTCCGCCTTAGAACGAGACGGACCGATGCTCGCAGGTCTTTCAACTACTCGTCTAGTAGCCGACATGGGAACATCATCTGCCACATTTTGACGAACATCTGGCGAGACAGCGCGATCGTCTGGACGAGCTGCATCATCGCCCTCAGCGAGCCGAGCTGCAAATTCTTGATCTATCCATACTTGATCAATTGATTCGGCAACTTCCTCTTCAGGCTCATCCTCATCAATAAGATGAGGGACTTCAATAACAACCCTCGGATTGCTCGGCCCGGCAGCAGCACGTTGATAGTTACGCCTAATCAGCTCCTGCCAAACATCACTCAGACCATCCGAACTCGAATTGGAGCTGTCAATAAACAGCTCAAGATCAGGGAATTTGGGCGGTGGAGTTCGGTCATTAACAGAGGAAGAAGAGGTTCTTGTATTCATTTCGATTGAAAAGAAGGAATTGATGAAGAACAGGTTGAAGAACTCGAAAATCTTCAAGCAACCCAGAGAAATCACGGCCGAAGAGACGATCGGAGAATGGAAAACAAATAAAATCTAGAGAGAAGGGAGAGCGCTAGAGAGGGAAAATCGTTTACCTTTTGAAAGCAAGGAAGAAGTGAGAAACGGAAGGAGGTTCGAGCGATATTTATAAGGAAAAAAGCAATGATGAAAACTCCTCGAAACCCGCAACTGAAGGAGACGAATCGACACGCGGCTCCTCGAAATCTGAGACCGAAGAAGACGAATCGACACCCTCTTCCCCAAAAAAAAAAGAAGAAAAAATCGCTGAACTCGAAAGTTCGAAACTAAATGTGACGATTCCAGACTCGAAAGATACTCCAACAGATTGTCCAAACGCGAATCATCAGACGGGTCATACCGATCTCAATTTTAACCGAGCTAAAGAGTTCTCCAACGAAATCCGCCGAACTCGAAAACTCCTTCGCCTAACTGAAGGGGGGACCAATTGTTAGAGGAAGATTTAGCACCCTCCAGTTTAACTCGGTTCGAACCAAGACCGGTATTGGTTTACAACGAGTCGGAAGAAGGGAAGACGGGCTTTGGTTTAAAGGGCCGAGTTCTACAAAGCCCAAAAGGCAAAGCCCGATCACTTTCGCTATCGGACTCTACGGCCCAACAACGGCCCAGCCCGGCGTAGCAAGATAAGCCGACTTCCGAGATAAACGGAAGTTTTCCTTATCTCGGAAGGGATCCGGAATATTTCCTTTCCTAATCGAACTTGGAATAGGAAATATTCTCTTAAACAACCTACTCGAAATCCTATAAATAAGGAGGAGGCAAACTCGAAGAATCCATAAACAATCATCCGAGAGACAGAAGAACAGAGAGAAAACTTCATCAAGCACCGACCTCAAGTTCTTTAGTCTCCTTAGTCATTTTTCATCGAAACTCTGTTGTAACGCCGAATTCAATCAATAAAACGAGTTTCCGATCAAAGTACTATATTTTTCTCCTTGTGTGATTTACGAATCAACACCTACTACCGCAATCTCCAGATTATGAGGTACGAGTTAGTGGACTCAGAAAAGGTGACTCTCTTTACTTTCGAGACAACTCATCTTCTTACTTCCCACTCTTACTATTTGGGAATGGTTTTGGGAGAAGGTGGTGGCACATGACCTGTCCTAACCTGTCCTAGGGTTCGACCACCTAGCCTCGTAACCGCGCCTCTTCTAAGTGACACGCTTTTAGGATAAGTGGTCGTCTATTCAAATGTGACGTGTGTCATCTTATGATTCGCATGTCCTAAGATAAATGATTTACCCCCAACACCCATCATTACCGTATAATATATTCATGTGATATATGCTTGGTGTTTGATATATATATAATTCACAATCATTTATTTATTTTTGTCGAATATTAGGCTAATTTTTCATTTAGTATCTATTACAAAATGCAACAAAATGTTTATATCAATCGTGAATCTAACTTCTCGAACAGCTCATCCATGTTTTTCCACGGATGATTCCACAACGAATAGTTCTACCTACACCACAAAGATCCATGATAACAATTATATCCTTAACATACGAGACCACGGCGAACGACTCTCCCTGCACAATGCTTGAAATTTTTGATAAAGTTATTTTAAAAAATCTGCATAATTCCGCATTAATCGAATCTCAATTTTGGTGTAAAATAATTAATAAACTTTTAGTCTGCTATTAAACCAAGGGGTTCCACATATGATTCACATTTTTTAAAATCATATTTAGTTTTTTTGTTTTGTAATATGTTATTATTAAAAAAAAGAGAGTCAATTAGGTAGATAACTATGAAACATAAAATAATTAGGTAACTAGCCATGATGTGACAATATGAAGAACTTAATGTTCTTGTCGGCAAAGGTTTTTACGTTTATGTCCTTGGGGATAAAATCTTTGAGATTCCTCGCTCACTATTATAAAACACAAATATACATTATTGTAACGAACTACATAAAAAAATAA
Organism: Eutrema japonicum; assembly: GCA_030161315.1. Taxonomy (NCBI): domain Eukaryota; kingdom Viridiplantae; phylum Streptophyta; class Magnoliopsida; order Brassicales; family Brassicaceae; genus Eutrema; species Eutrema japonicum. Next base: position 44,017,018 of record BSQW01000011.1, read on the forward strand.
ATGTCTATATATTTAAATAGCACATTATATTTTTGTAACTGTTAAAATATCTATTGTATTATGTAAATATTTAAATAGATCTTCAACTTTATATTTAACACGATAACTCAATTATTGTATGTTTATGACAGATTAATGCTTTGCTTCTCCATCGTTTCTCTCTCTTTCTCCATCATTCTTTTTTTTTTCTTCTTTCCGGCAACAAAAACAGAAAAATACAAAACATAAATGAATCTGACAAAACTTTGAACACAAAACATAATATTTCTACCGCTGACAATATAACGAGATCCATATACCAATGGTTCTAGTGACGATGATGGCGCCGGCATCAGCCACCGTGGTTATTATCGTAAAGGATTACAATTTTTTTTGTAACATGTTACCAATTGTTGTATTACCTATAAACATTATATTTATATCTAATTTTATATTTATCGTGATATAAAACATATTGGATCGATAAAAATAGTCTTGCAACATGTTAAAATATTTATTGTACCGGATAAATATTTAAATGTATCTCCAACTTTATATTTAACATAATAACTCAATCGTTGCATGTTAGCTTTCATATTCTTAGACTTAAGGCATAAATTGGTTGATTCGACTCTGACAAATATTCTAGTAAAGATCGGGTAAATCCAAAATAGAGTGATAGATCTCTCGAAGATCGGATGAAATCTTGCAAATTTCCTATACAAATCCGGTAAAAACCATGTTGATGGTGCCGACGTCAATTTGTGTTGTTGTTAAACATCTATGCTTACCTCTAACATTTAACTTACCTTGATAACTCAATTATTATACATGTCTATATATATAGATAACAAGCTACATATTCTTTTAACATGTTAAAATATTTATTGGACCTAAATACATTTTGATATACCTCTAATTTTTTATTTAACGAGGTAATTAAATTTGTGAATGTTACCTTTCAGATTAGAAGAATATGGGTATCCTCGCCGTCGTCGTCATTCGGGACCATTGTCATCATCTGAACCATGGGTATATGAATATCGTTAGATTGGCATCAGTAAGGAAAAAAAGTTTTGTGTTCGAAATTTTGTGAATTCATCTCTGTTTTTTAGTTAGATTGATTTGTGTATTTAATGGGAGAAAAAAAGTTGAGAAAGAGGTAAAAAAGGAAGTGGATAGAAGAAGAAAAATAAGAAAATAGATGAGTTGGCACATGAGACTTAGGTTTGATAGGGATAAAGATGGGTTTTACTTTTTGTAATAGTGTCCAAAATAGTGTTTGGTTAGTTTGCAAATTATTTTTGAATTTATAGTTATTTGTGCAAATTTCTTAATAAAAAACCGCATTCCCAAATTTTTATTGAGTAATAGCAATTGACGGACCTCAATAATGAGAAAATTAGTTTTCTGGTTTCGACACTGTTACTAGCAACTGTTAACATACGAATTGTCAATTTAACCCCAATGTTATCAATTCAATTTCAACAAACACATTATCCTTATTTTCTCTTTCTTCCTCATCGGCTTTTTATTCTTTCCGCCAGAGAATCAGAACCATCATCTCCATCTAATGTTTTCTTCTTCCTCTGATATACCATTCATTTCACTCTCTGATTCTCCATATCCACCGCATGCCACTCATACCTAACCTCCCTCTCGTCAAGCTCCAACGCCTTTCTCCTAATTGACTGCTTCTTTTCCCAAGCACTCTTCACCGCATCTTCCAATACACGCACCGCCTCTTTCTTCACCCGATTCACCGATGCTGATATTCCTTCCCCGTTCCTCCGCTTCACCGACGCCTATAATCCGATTAATCGTCTTAAAGATCGCTCGACGGAGAACCCGGACTAAAGATCCTTTTTCTTCTCATTCCATCAAAGATGATGATGATATGCTACAACAAAACCATCGTCTTCTTCTTCTCATCACACTGGTCATGAGGTTATCACTCTTATATCGATTCAATAATACGGCCTCAAGAGTTTATAGGTAGTGTTGTTCCGATTCTACGATTTACAGTTGCGGATGATAAAATTCCTCACAATTTTATTATGTTTTGTTGGGTTTAGTGCTGAATCTTCTCGTAATTGACCAATTTCAGATCCGAGATGGTAGTTTATTACGAATACTGAGAAATCAAACCATCACTTGTCGTTATGTTAGCTACTATTGCTTTCTCCACTGCTTTAGCATTGTTAGCATGTTAATATTTTACCATCATTTTTAGCATGTTATCTTCACCATTATTATTGGTTAATATTTTGTATAAATTATACTTTAACAATATTATCGATATATTTTATTATTTTTCGAAATTAATACAAATATTATTTGGATTTTTATTATGTTAGCACATTACAAATATCATATAATATTGTTAGCATGTTACAAGTATAATATATTATTGTTAGCACGTTACATGTACATGATATTACTATTAGCACGTTAACATTCTATAGTTATCTATATTGGTTATCGGATATTACAGGTATCAGATATTATTGTTATCACGTTATATGTATCGGATTTTATTGTTAGCACATTACATTCTATATTTATCGGATAACCATAACCTTATAGTGATACCATATTAGTTAGCACGTTAATCAAATAGTTATCCACTAAAATCACATCCGGTTTTACGTTTTCCGGTGGTGAATAGTGTCATCAACTTTGTATGAACAATGTCGGTGTGCGATTGTTGAACAGTATCACCGGATTATATTGTCGGAAAAAAGTTTTTAGATCAATGACATTTTGTATAATTATCTAAAATGTTAGTATATTTTTGGTTTAATTTTTTTCTCTTTCCTAATACCTAATTTTAAATTATCCATAGCTAGATACTTAATTAACTTGTCAACCAAGACTATTTATTAAATTAACCCATTTTTATTCTAATAAATACAGATAACGAGAAATTATATTTCGCTTGTTGACAAAAACAAAACAAAAAGACTATTATTTTTCAATTACGCTTTCTTTCTATAGATGATGTGACGATATTAGATATATTAAGTAAATAGAAATGATGTGATTTGAATATTTTTTTGGGCGATTTTGTCTTTCATTTAACTACTAGTCGGTTAGTCGCGCTACGCGCGGCTTTTTATATAGATGGTTATTGATATAGTTAGAAAAGAATAAGATGATATGAAAACTTTTAATAAAATTTAGTATTTAATCAAAAAACCTAATAATAATTTAATATATTGTAGCTAAACAAATGGGACTAACCAAATAACGAATATCAGTAATTGTTAGATGGGAAATGATGATTACTGTTTTGTTGCTCTAGGCATACCATATTCTATAGATGAGACGTGTTATAAAAGTTATTCAACCTCGTTAGTTAAGTCAATTTACCAAAACATCATACAGTTAGACACCTAATGATCATAGCTAAATACGATTCAAACCAGCAATTGAATTCAATATGCATATATTGATCAGTTAACTCCTACAAAAATATTTACATTTCAAAAATGGAGAAGGAGAATAAATCTCTAAGGATTCAAAACCCAAATTGGAGAATAATAGATACATATATGTCACTCTTCTCAGATGTCCATTCAGCTGACATTAATCTCATTCCAGAAGCGTCTAACATGTTTCCAAGATTCACTCATTCTCTCTCTCTCTCTCTCTCTCTCTCTCTCTCTCTCTCTCTCATGAACGCAACACACTGAACCACATACCACATTTTGATCCGATTTAAATCTAACATTTACTTTCTTCCTCTCATTTCCCCTTTTTCTGGCCAGTTTTGATGTCTATTTTTGGTTTGAGCGTTGGAAATTTTTTGGGAGAACTTCATCTATTTGTCCTCTCAATAATTAGCTTCAATATGTTATTATTTTAGGATACCATACATTGCCTCTCATAGCATGCATTCTTACATACTCTTCAAAAGTTTAGAGTTGCCATTCGGGTTTTTAGAAACTCATGCGATTTATCTTTAGTATTTACTAAATCCGGATCTGGATCATGTTATCATATTCATGCTTATCTAATATCATATATACTTTTAATCATACATTACTTGTATCAATTAAATATTATATATCTATTATAATATAGACTCATAACTCTTGATATTTATATGGATCAAAAACATTAACACTAATTTCAATAGTAATAAGAAGCTAAATTTATATATTAGTGTAATTATATTAATATTTGATGTATTTAGTTAAAGGTGAATGTTTTCCTTTTATGTATTTATTTAAAGGTAAATGTTTTCCTAAACTATATAGATAAAATCATAAAACTAAAATGATTAAATTATAGTTTCTTTAGATCATTATTTTAGGATACCACACTTTGTCTCTCATAACATGCATTCTTATATACGCTTCAAAAGTTTGGAGTTGTCATTCGAGGTTCTTGAAACTCATGCGATTTATTTTTAATATTTAATAAATCCGGATCTGGATCATGTTATCAAATTCATGCTTATCTAATATCACATATACTTTTAACCATACATTATTTGTATCAATTAAATAATTATATATCTATAATAACATAGACTCATAACTCTTGATATTTATATGGATCAAAAATATTAACACTAATTTTAATAGTAATAAGAAGCTAAATTTATATAGTAGTGTAATCTACCTTATAAAGAGTACAGGGGATCTCTCCAGCTTCGACACTTGTCCCTCTCTCACTTGTCCCCCCCCCTTTATTGGTCATTTTTATTTTCTAATTAATATTATTTCATTAATATTTACTTTTTCTTATTTTTTCATAGAACATTAATATTTACTATTATATGATGTATATCTACATAAATTAGTAAGAGAAATAGTTACAACATTTATCGAAGGACAATAGATAATAAATTATGGAAAAAATAGTTTTCACAATGGCGCCAATAGTCAAACTATTTATTTAACAATAAATTTTTCATGTCAACAAATAAATGTAAGTGAAAAGAATAAATTATCGAAAAAATGACTATAGATTAAGAAAGTTTCAAGCAATTAAAATAAAAATTAGAATAAAAACCATAAGACAAAAGAATCGAAGAGATAACAAGTTATCAAGAAAGAAGAGAAGAAGATAACAAATAAAAAACATAAAAGACGGAAACAAAGATAAATACAAGAATTATAAAGCGTAGAAAAGAGAAACGTAATAGTGAAAGGTATGTGAGAACAAAAACTCAAAATGGTAAATTGATAAAGTTAAATAGTGTGAAGAACAAGTAAATATTCAGAAAAAAACAAATGAAAGAGATTACTAAGGTCATTATAAAAGAAAAAAATATATAAAAAGATACAAAATAATATTGAAGGTTCATCGATTCCTCGAGTAGTGTCGTCGAAGAAGAGGTGTTGGTAATCGATCTGCTATGGCGACAACCAGTCCAGGAAGAGGCCATGATCGCCTCCGCCGTAGATGCAACCTCATCCATCTCTGTCTCCGAGGATGACGCGAGTTGGGAGTATGGTGATTCATCAACCTAACAAAGACGAGAGCTCCGGCTCTTCTAGCGATGATTCATTTTGAAATAGTAATGATCGCAGATTCAATCTCCTGAATTACAAGGGGCAAGGCTAAAGGGTTCAGACGAGGAAAGGAGCAAGAGAGGCGCTTAAGGAGCCAAATAAGAGGATTCTTAATCGAACGGCGACATGCCAGCTTGTTTCAATGGGGCATGCGGCGTCTGGAAAGGGGTATCACCAGGCGGGTCCGGTGAAGATGAGTTTAGGTTTGATGGCTAATCATGATCAGTCCCAACAACAACAAGCGCAAGGAAAACATGTATTTACCGGTGGTGGAATGGATGCATCGTCGTTTATGCTAGGGAACCAATACCATCCGGTTTATGTAACCGAAATGTTGGGGAATCCAGCTTTAGCAGCAGCAGTCGGAGGAGGTTACATGTATCCGATGTTGGAGAGTGCTCTAACCCATGGTGGGTTGAGCCATGCTTTGTTGCAGTCGAGCCAAATAGGTGGTATTGGTGAGCCATGCGTTGGTGTTGGTCTATCAGTTCTGGGATCTTACTTTAGAGGCCAGAGCTTGCCTAATGCTTATCGTGATTCGGATATCGGGAAATGAGGTAATGGTAAAGATTCGGATGATGGCGGCTCGTTTCATGACTACTCAAACTATTCATGGTACGCTCTCGCTGTAACCTCTTGTGTTTTATAGCAAAGCATGTGCTCATATTGTGGTTTCAATGTCTTTGGATAAGCATATGTTGCATGATTCATAGTAGGAACGTATGTATTTGGCTTAATGGATATATATAATGAGTTACGACTTTGTGGTAGTAATCAGAATATCATTTGGCATGATGTCTCTTTAGATCTGCATTTTTTATGAAGAATTTTTTTAAAAAGGTACAAAAAACCCTCTAAATAACGCGCAGGGACTCACCTAGTTATATTAATATTTGATTTATTTAGTTAAAGGTGAATGTTTTCCTTTTATGTATTTATTTAAAGGTAAATGTTTTCCTAAACTATATAAATAAAATCATAAAACTAAAATGATTAAATTATAGTTTCTTTAGATCAATAATATATGTTATCTTTTATAAATATTATCTTTTCAAATTCTAGGAAAAACTATTATATTAATGGATGGTATTTATAATAAGAACTAAAGTTTAATAACGCATAACATAATATATCAAGTAAACAATTTAAAATTAAAAAATGAGTTGATAATATCCCAAAATTTTAATATATGAGCTTATGATGTTCCATAATTTGAATCCGAAAGTTTTTTCTCGGATTATCCTAAAATATTATGGTTTATTATCTATATATGACACTTATTTAGATTAAGTACATTATTTTCAATAATAATGAAGAAATATATCAATATATAAGATATCTTTAAAAAAAAATCTTTTCATATTCTAGTTAAAACTACTATATTAATGGATATTAGCTATCATGAGACTTAAAGTATAATAACATCAAACATAATATAATATATAAAAAGTTTTAAATTAACAAAAAATTGATGATGTGTCACAAATTTAAACTATGAGAAGATGATGTGGCAACCTAAGAAGAGAGTATATTCAACTTTATATATATAGATTATGGAAAACGTGATTTTTTTTTTAATGTAACATGTTATTCTTTTTCGTAACATATTATTGTTTTATGTAGAGTTAATAAGCTATATAACTATAACTCAGAAAATAATTAGTTATTTAACCAAAGTTTTCAAAAAACTAAAATTTAGACTATGAGAAGTCCGAATTTCCCCTTTCGTTGATGCCACATAAACATAGCGACATATTAGTACTCTTCTTCTCCATCATTTCTCTCTCCTTCTCCATCATTTCTCTTTCTTGTTTTTTCTTTTTTTTTTTCTAACAACAAAACCAGAAAAACATACAAAACAAATATAAATCTGACAAAATTTCGAACATAAAACTTATTTTCCTTATTGATAGCAATCTAACGAGATCCATATACCTATAGTTTCGGTGACGATGATGCCGTAGGCGTCGACCACCGTTCTTCTTATTGTAAAGGGTTACACATTTTTTTGTAACGTATTACAATTTTTTTTTTTTTAACATCTATCTTTATTAATATAAAAATCAAGTTAAATAAAAACAACAACACATAAAAGTAAACATACAAAGCAATAAAACAACGAAAATGAGTTTTAACGATTCTTTTCTTCCAGTTTTTCTCGCTGGAGTGTCCACACTTTCTTTTCTCATAATCGCATTTGATCTGATGCGATTTTCTTTGGCTATGATTCATCATTTCTCTTGTTGTATGTCATTGACACATTCCCAAACCACAAATTACTGTAGGATTGATCATCACACTAAACCGGCCGTTCTAGCGTGGAGATAAAAAGTAGAAGGTGGTCGATTCCGATGAAATTTCCCACACCACCACCGAAAATTAGAATCACCATCCCCAATAAGAGAAGGATAAAACGGTTTAAAAACCGATCACCAACGGATATTCCCATCACAAGAGAGACATAGAATCGAGAACCATTACCAACAATTGAAGACAATCATTGGGAGGCCAGACAACCAACGTAACACATAACCAACGGCGTTAACTTGATCGCCGTTTTGATCGCATGTGAGAGAAGAGAGGAGAAAACATTTGATGCCGATCACCGTCGCATGTGAGAGAAGAGAGAACGGTTAATGCCGGTCACCGTCGTATGTGAGAGAAGAGAGAACGGTTGATGCCGGTCACCAGCCAAAGGACGGCGAGAGTTGCAACACTTCGAAGCGAGATCAATCGCCTCTTTTATCGCTCTCGTGTTACAAATTCTTATATTATGTATAAACATTATATTTATATCTAATTTTATATTGATTGCGATATCAAACATGTTAGATTGCTAACAATAGTTTTGCACATGTTAAAATATTTATTGTACCAGGTAAACATTTAAATGAATCGCTAACTTTATATTTAACAGGGTAACTCAATTGTTGCATGTTAGCTTTCGTATTATTGTATCATATAAATATCTAGATGTAAATCTAAATTTTTATTTAGTGCACTAACTAATTCGTTGAACTTTAACTTGCATATTATGGTGTATATATATATTCGTGGACAATAATTTTTTTTGATTTGTGTGTTATATATGTTATTAATTTGTTTAATGCACTAAAAATAATATAAGTCGTTAATAAAATATATATTACGGTGAAGCAATAAAATTATAGTGCTAAACCATGTTGACCAATAAATCATGATATTTATCATTTTATAATTTTGTGTGTACAAAACTGAGAGATACGAAATTACCAGAGTCCTCAAATGCGGCGGCGGAGACAGCAGAACTATACAGGAGAGAGAAAGCGCATCAAGTCAATGATAACTCGATCTATGGCGGCGAGGATATGGGATCCGAAACATCTCGTACTCCAACAAACCTTGTATGTAGTCATACAAGCACAAATCGCCATCCCTTTCGCCGTACCGGCGGCGTAACGAGGGAACTCACGTTTTTCATGGCGGATTCTGATTGTTGTGGATCAGTTGAGAGAGATTGGAGTTGTGAAATGTACCAATCGTGGTGAATGGGAAACGAGTCGGGTTTATCTGAGTGCTTGACTCTAACAAAATATCTCTTGACTAAATCTAACTCTATCATAGGTGGAATTGGGGTAAATTTGTGTTTCAATATTTGTAATAGTGTCGAAAATAGTATATGGTTTAGATAGCAAATTATTTTTGAATTCACTGTTATCTACCCCAATTTCTCTTTTATGTATATGGAAAATACGTTTCCCGTAAGGAGAAATGGGTCTTACAGTTTAGTTTGCTACTATCTAAAAACAATTTGTCACATCATTATCATTTACTTAATTTTCATTTGGGTGTACTTGGTTTTCTCTTCTCTCATGGTATATTGTCTTTTTAAAAAGAGACCCTTTTAAAAATATGTTCTTGTGATTTTCTTACTTTTTAGATTCTGCATTTTTTTTAAATTATCCTCTCCTTAATTCTATTATAGGCTAATGTTTTCACTTTCTACATTCATTTGATAATAATAATTAAACATTGAAGTAAACTTGTTTTGATATGTCCAAAATGTGGAAGATGGTTCGTTGTCAACAAGTGGGCTTTGACTAAACAACTAAAGTCAATAAAATTTGGGCCAGGGTCAATAAAACTTGGGCCAGGTAAATGTCGAGGCCCAAGTGTGTTAGTCACACTTATATATCGTTAGACGGATGAGAAACAGATTTGTAACAAACTTTCTTCTTCTTCTTCGTTGTAACGCTCTCACCATTGTAGAGGCCAAGAAGCTCCTGTAAACCCAGAAAAGAGTTAGTGAATTCCGGGAAAGGATCCTGAAGAGAGATGTACCCAGGGTTTTGGGGAACTCTATAATCTTGTGTGTTCTTATTGCTTTCTTCTTTAAACTTCTTTAAGAGTGACTCGCGACACAAACAAAGAGAGTTAGAGAGAGAGAGAGAGTTTCGACTAACCAAAGAACTGGAGAGCTGGGCTAAGGTGGATCTGCAACAAGTGGTATCAGAGCACTCAGGTTAGAGTGATCGAAGGAAAATCCACAAAGTGTTCACAAAAGATACAGGAAGGAAGACTTACAGTAATAACGGAGGAGGGAGGTTGCATCTGAGCTTCACGGAACCTTGGTGAAATCAAAGGCGACCCCTACAGTTTGTTGGTTTGGGCACGAGTCAAAAGCTCAGGGAGAATTTCTGATCTATAGTGCAAACTTAACACATACCTTAATTTCCAAATTATCTTCATCTTGCTTAGTAGTGTGATTCTTGTGACTCATTGTGGCTCTGAGATCTATCTAAGTTGTGGTTGATCTTTCCTTTGCCTGTAGGTGAAAGAAAAAGAACACAGGTTAATCAACAAAGATGGATCCAACCCCAGGCAAATTCGAGATGGAGAAATTTGATGGAAAAGGTGATTTCGGTATGTGGAAATACAAGTTGCTGGGTCAGTTGGAAATTCAAGGACTACTGTCTGTTCTACAAGAAGATACTACCAAGCCAGTATCGGGAAAGGATGGGGAAGCAGTAGAAGTAAAGGTAGATCCAAGGAAGGCAGAAAAGGCTATAAGGGTTAGGAGTCTCTTGGGAACGTGCTTAAGTGACACTATCCTGCGAAAGATCATGAATGAGCCAACTGCTCTCGATATGTGGAAAGCACTTGAAAGAGACTATCAAACAAAATCGCTGCCAAACAGAATCTACCTAAAACAGATGTTTGCTAGCTACAAGATGGAGGAAAGCAAGACCATTGAAGAAAATTTGGACACATTCTTGAAACTCATAAACGAGCTAGCCAGTCTTGACGTCAAGATATCCGATGAAGATCAAGCCATTCAAGTCCTATCAGGCTTACCACCGCTATATGAACCATTGGTGCATACTCTCAAGTATGGGATGGGGAAGGATACGCTGACATTGCGGGAAGTAACTACTTCAAGTTATGCAAAGGAGGTGGAGCTGAGACAAAAGGGGCTGTTGAATAAGGGAAAATCAAGTTCAGAGGGTCTATATGTTGAGAAAAGGGGTAGATCTGAGAAAAGGAATGATCAAAGAAACAATGGAAAGGGCAAAGGCAACAATCGGGACAGGTCAAAGTCAAAGGACCCAAAGTCCAAAGCCTGCTGGGTTTGTGGTGATGAGAACCACTGGAAAAGGGACTGCCCACAGAGAAAGAAGAATGGTCAACAAACCAGACCTCAAAATTCCGCAAATGTGGCAGCAACACTACCAGAACCTATAGCTTTAACAGCTAGTCTCATTGTCTCTAAAGATCAATGGGTACTGGATTCAGGGTGTACATTCCACATAACACCAAGAAAGGACATGCTGTCAGACCTAGTAGAATTTGAAGGAAACAAAGTCCTTATGGGAAACAACATGTATTGCATGGTTAAAGGAATGGGAAAAATTACCATTGACAACCCATATGGTTCTGTAGTGACTTTAAAGGATGTGAGGTATATTCCAGAAATGGGGAGGAACCTTATATCTTATAGTCAGTTAGAGAAATCTGGATGCACGTACAGTGGAGAAGATTACAAAGTTCGATTCTACAAAGGAAATCAGACTGTGCTGACTGGAAAATATCAGCATGGTCTCTACTATCTTCAGGGAAATGTTAGACCAGCGCAAGCAAATGTTGCCAAGAGCTCATCAGACATGAAAAGTATATGGCACAAGAGATTAGCACATCTAAATCAAAAATCTATGGCAACACTGGCCAGGAAAGGTTTTCTGAAACAAGGAGATGTGAAAGATCTGGGATTTTGTGAGGCTTGTGCACTTGGAAAGTCACATAAACAAAGCTTCCCAAAGGCAAAGCACACTACTAAAGGGATTCTTGAGTATGTGCACTCTGACTTGTGGGGCTCACCAAACGTAACCCCAAGTATGTCAGGAGCTCAATATTTCATCACCTTCATTGATGACTTCTCAAAGAAAGTATGGATCTATTTCCAAAGGACAAAGGATGAAGCTTATCAAAGATTTGCAGACTGGAAAGTTCTAGTTGAAAATCAAACCGGGAAGAAACTGAAATGTCTAAGGACTGATAATGGTTTGGAATTCTGTAACACAAGGTTTGACAGACTGTGTACTGATTCTGGAGTTAAGAGACATAAAACATGTCCTTATACACCTCAACAAAATGGGGTTTCTGAAAGGATGAATCGTACCATAATGGATAAGGTGAGGAGCATGCTGTCAGAGACAGGATTGAAGGGAGAGTTTTGGGCTGAGGCTGCTTCAACAGCTGTGTACATCATCAACAGGTCACCATCGGCATCAATTAACTTTGAAGTTCCAGAGGCCATCAGGACAGGAAGTAATCCAGAATACAGTCATCTGAGAAGCTTTGGTTGTGTAGCTTACGTTCATACAATTAGAGACAAGATCAGTGCAAGAGCTACTAAAGGGATCTTTCTCGGGTATGGACAAGGAACTAAAGGGTACAGAGTATGGTTGTTGGATGATCAAAAAGTTGTAATCAGCAAGGATGTGGTGTTTCATGAAGAAATGTTGTTCAAAGACATAAGCACAAGAGAGAACAACAAAAATAAGACCAAGGAAAAGGGGCCTAATAGGAGAGTGACATTCAGGAATGACTTGGAAGAAGTACTAGGTGAAGGAGTATCACCAGGAGAGACTTCAATTTCAGGTGGAGCAGATTCAGAAAGTGAACCGTCAGAACAGGGACAGAGTGAAAGATCAAGTTATTCTGAGGCTGATACTGATACAGGGACTGAGACTGAAACTGAAACATGATCCGAAACTGAAGACAGGGCAAAGGTTGAAACAGAAGACTTGGGTGACTATCTCCTAGCCAGAGATCGTGTCAGAAGAGAAACTAAGCCACCATCAAAATTTGAAGATGCAGACTTTCTGGCATATGCACTGTCAAGTGCTGAGATGATCAACTTTGAAGAGCCAAAGTCCTTTATGGAAGCTCAGAAAAGTAGTAACAAAGATCTATGGAACGCAGCTAGTGATGAGGAGATGGATTCTCTTAACAGGAATGGTACTTGGGATTTGACTAAGAGACCGGAAAAGCAGAAAGTAATAGGATGCAAATGGATTTATAAGCTTAAGCCAGGAATACCAGGGGTTAGAGCACCAAGGTATAAAGCTAGGCTGGTGGCAAAGGGGTTTGCTCAAATAGAAGGGATTGATTATAATGAAGTTTTTGCACCCGTAGTCAAACATGTCTCTATAAGACTGCTTCTATCAGCTGTGGTCTACCAGGATATGGAATTAGAACAGCTTGATGTCAAGACTGCTTTTCTACATGGAGTTCTACAGGAAAGGATCTACATGAGTCAACCAGAGGGCTATGAACAGAAGGGTAAAGAGGATCAGGTTTGTCTACTTAAAAAGTCTTTGTCTGGCTTAAAGCAATCTCCAAGGGAATGGAACTACAGGTTTCATACCTTTATGGTCAGGCAAAAGTATAAGAGAAGTGATTATGATCCGTGTGTCTATCTTAAGGGAAATAATTTGGATGACATGGTCTACTTGCTCTTATACGTTGATGATATGTTAATAGCATCAAAAGGTATGGGTGTTATCAACAAGTTGAAAGATCTACTAAAGTCAGAATTTGAAATGAAAGACTTAGGGGCTGCAAGGAAGATTCTGGGTATGGATATCTTCAGGGATAGAAGACAAGGAGTTTTGAAGCTGTCACAGAGTGATTACTTAGTTAAAGTTTTAAAGACTTTCAATATGTGGGACAACAGAACAGTCCAAACTCCACTGGGTCCCCAGTTTAAACTACAGAGTCTAAGTGATAAGCAAGAATTGGAACAGTCAAGGGTGATGAACAACATACCTTACGCAAGTGCTGTGGGGAGCCTGATGTACGCCATGGTTGGCTCCAGGCCAGATCTAGCTTATGCAGTAGGGCTAGTTTGCAGATTTATGGGAAGACCTGGCAAAGATCATTGGTTAGCAGTGCAATGGATCATGAGGTACATAAAGGGAGCTACAAATATAGACTTAACTTTTACGAAAGGAGCAGACTTCAGGATAACAGGTTATTGCGACTCGGACTTTGCTTCAGATTTGGATAGGCGCAGGTCTATTACAGGCTATGTCTTCACAGTCGGTGGCAACACCATCAGCTAGAAATCAATACTCCAAAAGGTAGTAGCATTATCTACAACAGAAGCAGAATATATGTCGTTATCTGAATCAGTCAGAGAAGCTCTGTGGTTAAGAGGGATCTGTGAAGAAATGGGATTTAAGCAGGATGCAGTAGTGATAAATTGCGATTCGCAAAGTGCAATCTATCTAGCTAAAAACTACATGCATCATGAAAGGACGAAGCATGTTGCGGTTAAGTATCACTTCATTCGAGACATCATAGCAGATGGAGATGTTCAGGTTATCAAGATACATACATCGATAAATCCGGCGGATATGCTTACTAAAGTCTTACTTGGAGAGAAATTCAAAGGGTGCTTGAAGACCCTAAAGGTTATCGGCTCCTGAAGGAGTCGTCGGTGGTCATCTCCGGGAACAAGGAGATGACGAAGGGCTTTCGAAGAGGTGAAAGCAAAGCTAGCTGGTTTCTGGACCATAAGAAGTGAAGCTAGGAGACGATTGAAAGATTCGTCAAGTGCCGGGATCGGAATTCACGAAAGTTTGTCGGACTTTCAGACTAAGGGTTGGTGAGACACGAACCAAGGTGGAGTTTTGTGGAAGATGGTTCGTTGTCAACAAGTGGGCTTTGACTAAACAACTAAAGTCAATAAAACTTGGGCCAGGGTCAATAAAACTTGGGCCAGGTAAATGTCGAGGCCCAAGTGTGTTAGTCACACTTATATATCGTTAGACGGATGAGAAACAGATTTGTAACAAACTTTCTTCTTCTTCTTCTTCGTTGTAACGCTCTCACCATTGTAGAGGCCAAGAAGCTCCTGTAAACCCAGAAAAGAGTTAGTGAATTCCGGGAAAGGATCCTGAAGAGAGATGTACCCAGGGTTTTGGGGAACTCTATAATCTTGTGTGTTCTTATTGCTTTCTTCTTTAAACTTCTTTAAGAGTGACTCGCGACACAAACAAAGAGAGTTAGAGAGAGAGAGAGAGTTTCGACTAACCAAAGAACTGGAGAGCTGGGCTAAGGTGGATCTGCAACACAAAACTTTCATAATGGAAGCCGTTTTATTTATTTTCAGAAGTACTGTAATCTTTTTTTTGTGATTTACTCATCTACAATGGGTTTTGGGCCATTTTCATTGCTCCAAATTTTTTTTGCTTGCTAAAATTGCTCCAAAATATTTGTTTCTAAGATGTTGTCTACCTTCTTTAAAATTTTTTTTTTTATAACAAGATGTTGTCTAATTTCTCATACATATTGTGTGCTTGTCAGTTTTGTAGGAAAAATGCTCATTTAGTACTTCAAGTATCTGCAATTAGCATATTTATTCCTCAACTATTGTGATTGTAGATTAAATCTTCAAGTATGAGTTAGATTGCACAAAATTGAGATTTAAAAATCAATGGTTATGCCACTTTAATTAATTATAACGTTTACTGTTTATTGTTTAAAGGTTTAGTTTTGTAAATCCAATTTTATGCAGTCAACTCATACTTGAAAATTATTTGTAATCACGAATAAATATGCCAATTGTAAATATTTAATGAATTAAATAAGCATTTTTTTGATTTTTGTATGGATTTAAAAGTTTACAATTTAAAAAATTCTATTGATTTTGTTTTGGAAATTAGAAAAAATAAAATGTACTTTTTTTAATCTATTTTTTTCTTCTCGCTCCTTTGATATTTTCTTCTTAACTTCGGTTGCAAATTTTCCATGTTCGAGTTTCTTCTCTTCTTTTATATATAAACGAAAAGCAACAAAAAAAAAGAAATGAAGATTTTCCTTTTCGCGGAAAACTAAAAAGTCCGCCGCTTCAAGTTTCAAATTAATTGCTCAAAGTTTGTGTGTGTCTGTCTAAATTCAAAAACCGTTTTTTTGTCATCTTCCTCAGAGCATCGCGATTATGAAAATTCCAATTCCAGATTCTTCCCCAACCGGAGTTCTCGAAGAATTCTTCAGAACCGAAGAATTCGAAACCTCCGTGACGACGACGACGACGAAGAACCCTTCCTCCTCCCGTTTCCGAAAAATCGTTCAGCTTTTTAGAAGCACATCGAAGAAATCGCTGGAGAATCTGAAGTTTCCGTTTCACAACAACAATGCCATTAAAAGCTCTTTGAGAAGATGCAGTAGCTTGAGAGAGAATCTCAGATTTGGCTCCAACGATTCTCACTTTCTTCTACTCTCTCCTCGAAGAATCTTCACTTTCTCTGATCTCAAATCTGCTACAAACAATTTCGCTTTAGGTAACTACTTAATAATCTCAACTTTGTTCTCTCTCTCTCCATTTGGTTTAGGATCGGTTTGATCAAATTAGAATTGTTGATTTTCTGGTTTAGTATTCTTCATCTTCATCACTGAAATAACAGAATTTCAGAATCTTATCTTCGATTTTGTTAGTTCTATTAGAATTGGAAGTTTAAATAAAATATTAGATCAGTTTTGAATCTAATTATGAAGTGGTGACCATTAGCAATTGTTTTTGGTAACTTTTGATTGTTTTGAAGTAATCTTGGGTCTGAATGTTTTGTGATTTCAATTGTTATGAAGAAGTGGAACTGAATATTGAACACATACTAGTAAAACTAGAAGATTTTTTGATGTAATTGTAGCAATATTTTTTTGATGGATTTGTGACAGAGAATCTAATTGGAAAAGGAGGTTATGCTGAAGTTTACAAGGGGAGGTTGTCAAATGGACAAATGGTAGCGATAAAACGGCTGATGCGGGGAAATAGCGAAGAGATCATAGTAGATTTTCTTTCGGAGATGGGTATAATGGCACATGTTAACCATCCAAACATAGCCAAGCTTTTAGGCTATGGGGTCGAAGGAGGAATGCACCTTGTTCTTGAGTTATCATCTCATGGGAGCTTAGCTTCTATGCTTTATAGTAAACTCTCTAATTCTACATTCTTTCACTCTTATAAGCCTTTATGATTATCACATTTTTCATTAGTTGTTCGATGATATGTTAGGCTCCAAGGAGAAGATGAAATGGAGCATTAGGTACAAGATAGCATTGGGAGTTGCAGAGGGTCTGGCGTATCTTCACCGAGGATGTCACAGGAGAATCATTCACAGAGATATCAAAGCCGCAAACATTCTTCTCACGCATGATTTTTCGCCTCAGGTATGATAGATGATATGATGGTTTGGGGAAAAAAAAACAAAACACTTTTTCAATTCTTTGCCTTGTGATGAAAATGTCTTGCGGGTTTTTGATAGATATGCGACTTTGGGCTTGCGAAGTGGCTACCTGAACATTGGACACACCATGTTGTTTCCAAGTTTGAGGGCACATTCGGGTGAGACTAAGCATTAAGCATATTCTTCCTTGGATATATTGGTTCTTGCCAAGAATGTCTTAGAGATAGACTTTGCGTCCTTTGTTTCAGATATCTTGCTCCTGAGTACTTAACTCATGGGATAGTAGATGAAAAGACCGATGTATTCGCATTGGGTGTACTTTTACTGGAACTTGTTACTGGACGAAGAGCTCTCGACTACTCCAAGCAGAGTCTTGTTCTATGGGTGAGTTCTTCCTTTTCTTTTCAGATTTCATGAGGTTCTTTCTTTTCGGAATTAGCACTGGGTATCAAGAATTCCCCGAAGCGCCGTACTAATTCCGAGAATGAGTAAGCCCTGACAAGGAGTAGCCCGCAAGCCAATGGACTAAATAGTAGTCCACGCGAAGTGTTTGCACATAGCGGAAAGCTATAGCGAGTTTACGCCTTTGGCCATTGATCCAAGACAATGTGATGGGTTGAAATCCCACCTTTGTTCTTAGTTCCTTTCATTTTTTTGTGTTCACAGGCTAAACCATTGATGAAGAAGAACAAAATTAGAGAGCTAATCGATCCATCTCTAGCGGGTGACTTCGACTGGAGGCAGATTAAACTCGTGCTTTTGGCTGCTTCGTTATCAATCCAACAGTCATCAATAGAGAGGCCTGGGATGAGTCAGGTACCTAACCAAAGTTTCTTGTATAACAAGTAAAGAAATCGCCTTTGTTTTGATCTTTTACCTTAAATTAGGTGGTTGAGATCCTCAAAGGCAACTTGAACGATCTCAAGTGCATCATGAAATGCAGAGTCCCCTTTTATCGGAAAGCTTTCAGAGATGAAATCGGGCAAGAGAGATTCAGAAAATAGTTCCTGAAGAGAGGAAATGGATGAAACACATAACAAAGGGGAAAGAAGAGAAGGAAAATAAAAGGGGGCTTATATCATTTTTGGGGATAAAAAAAGATTATGCATCTAAGTGAGCCTTAAAAAGAAATGGTGTTAGGGTACTGTCTGACGCCTAAATCGTCTGGACCGTTATTTAGATGCTGAATTTCAGTTTTATAAGTTTAGGATTTTTCATAAAAAGATGTCAAATAATATTTATAAATATATATTACGAGAATGTTTAGATCGAAGGTAGATATGCTAGCAAGTGAAGTAATACAAGCAATAGAACAGACCACAAAGATTGGCAGTAATATTGTTGTTTCTGATCTATCCAAGCATTTAAACATATACTGCAATTTTACAGTCTAGATTCATGGACTAGAGGGAAACGGCTAATTCTTGCTAATTGGCATGTGTGACAATACATACCTGAACAAAGAACTTGTGTGTATTGTTCATTTTCCCAAGTATTAGGTATCAATATTCTTACATGCCAACAGTTGGAATACAAATTGATTGTTTTCCATGGATTATGGCTTCTTAGATTATTTGCCTAGTCCAAACTATCATCTAAAGAGTTATTTTCCGTCCACATTTAAGAATGCATTTGTGAGATGTTACTGGAGAAGGTGCACACGTCGGAAAATGCAGCTGATATGTTGACCAAGCCAATCACTACGGAAAAGTTCATGTATTGCTTGGAACTGCTCCAGATATTCCGGTGCTACGGAAGATGAGGTCCCCCCAGATGTAAGAAGAGTTGGAAGGTGATGTTACCTGAGATTTTCCGTCAAGGTGGAGATTGTTATTCCAAAGTGACAAATAATCTAAGTGTACTGGCTTTGGAGCCCTTCTCGAGTGAGCTGAGGAATAACACGGTTCGGTTATCAGGATATTTCCGGTTTTGGTACGAGAACAATAAAGATCTCGTAGTTATCATATTCCTTGTTGTATCGGGTTTTTGAGGTTTTTTTGGGGTCGGATTACATCCGCTCGAGATTAACCGTCTGAAAGCGACTAAGTATGGAGAGACCGCCCTAGCCAAACGAGTCAAAGTGGAGAAGAAGACAACTGAGCCAAAGGACGGCTCGGCTCCATTCTATTCGCCTCGGTAAGACTCGCCTCGACCAGTTCACCTCATGCAAAATGGGACCGATAGCCGAGGCGAGATCAATATCGTTTCTTAAATCAACCTGAGGCCGAAACATGACCAAGGCTGATCTGAAACCAGATAAAGATTATGCCGACCCGGTTCATCTTGGCATAGTACCCTGGGTCAAGCTGGAGCAAAGCTTAATGGGCCGAGACGAAGGTCACCAAGGCTGATCCGAAACAATGTATTTGTTGGTGTTCCTCCTTGTGGGGAAACCATGGGTTTGGTTGAATGAAAACCAAACTTGGACTTGGGCCATATATTAATCCATGAGATTTTTATTGGGCCTAGGGTTATGAGAGAGTATAAACATTACTCTTAACCTAATTTTTGTGTAGAGAGCACAAAAGAGAGAAACTAAGAGAAGAGAGGCAACTTTTGGAATCAAGAGAAGAAGAAAAACAGTTCTGTCAGGTTTTGTTCAAGGCAACGTTTGGAGGCTTATCAGTGCTCCGATCTGGCTGAAACTTTGAGGGAAGTTTCGTGACTCAGTGGTCTTGAGATTCACCGGTAAGATTTGCGTTTCAACGGTTGATTTGTCAGATATCTGGGTTTTAGCGTGGCTGTTTACTGCAGGCGATTTTCAGTTTTCAGCAGGTGCTGTCTTGAGTGTTTTGGAAATCCGATAGTGAGTTCTTCTCTGATTGAGCTGAAATTTTGCAGCGGTGTTGTGGACTCGTTTTGCTAGGAATTGTACAGTGGAGATTTGATTTGGTAGCCGGAATCTCAGTGAACTTAGAGTCGTTTGTGACTGCACGTTTCTAAGCTCTTGTATTGCTCTCTTGTTGAGTTTCTTGTGTTGGAGATTGCTCTTTAGAGCTTTGGTCTCTGGATCTGTTCTTGTGGAACAGGGAAGACGTGGTTGTAACTCAAATACATTGGTGATAGTGGATTTTGAGTGGACTACGGTCCCGTGGTTTTTACTCCTCACATCGAGGAGGTTTTCCACGTAAACATTTGTCGTCTCATTTAATTTCAGCTTTGAGTTATTTTGTGCCATCGTTTAGATATTTTTCTCACAGGCTCACACAAGTGCGGGGAGAACCTTATTCTGCTGCGCCGTTGCGCGTTTGTTTTTCCCCAACAAAGTGGTATCAGAGCTTTGGGTTCGAGAGCTTTGGGTTCGAGAGCTTTGGGTTCG
The DNA here is from genome assembly GCA_030161315.1 of Eutrema japonicum. Lineage (NCBI taxonomy): Eukaryota > Viridiplantae > Streptophyta > Magnoliopsida > Brassicales > Brassicaceae > Eutrema > Eutrema japonicum. The sequence goes on from BSQW01000011.1 coordinate 44,037,570, forward strand.
AAAGCTTTGGATTTTTGATAACTTTGGGTTATTGGTTTGCTTGTGTCAGCGATGGAAAATATGGGCAGAATGATAAGCTTGAATGGTGCTAATTATCATCTATGGAAATGCAAGATGGAAGATTTGCTTTTTGTGAAGGAATTTCATCTTCCGGTTTTTCAGGAAATGAAACCTGATAATAAAACGATGATGAGTGGACGTTGCTGCATCACCAAGTGTGTGGTTCGATAAGGCAGTGGGTAGATGATAATGTGCTGCATCATATTGAAAATGAGACTAATGCTCGTTCTTTGTGGTTGAAGATGGAGCAATTATATGCTCGGAAGACCGGGAATAATAAGATGTACATGATCAAGAAGTTGATTGAGCTGAGGCATGAGGAGGGAAATCCGATGACGGATCACTTGAATGCATTTCAGGGATTGCTCAATAAACTTTCTGACATGGGAATCAAATTTGAGGATGAGATTCACGGTTTGTGGCTTCTTGGTACATTACCAGATTCTTGGGAAGTGTTTAGGATGTGTCTTTGTAACTCCGCGTCGGATGGTGTTATTTCGATGGACTTAGTGAAGAACAGTGTCTTGAATGTGGAAATAAGAAGGCAATCAAATGCTAGTTCTTCGCGTTCAGATGTTTTGGTTTATGAGTCAAGGGGGAGGAGTACACTTAGAGAGCCCAAGAAGGATAAGAACGGAAGCATGAGCAAGTCTAACAGATTTGCGAATAAGGAGTGCCATTAATGTTGCATGCCAAGACACCAGTTGGGTGGTTGATAGTGGAGCTACTACTCATGCTACATCACAGCGGAATTTGTTCACTACCTATACTTCATGTAGTTATGGTTCTTTGAAGATGGGTAATGATGGTTTGGCTCAGGTTGTTGGCATTGGTGATATTTGCTTGGAGACTAGTATTGGTACTAGACTTGTGCTTAAGGGAGTTAAGCATGTCCCAGATATTCGGTTGAACTTAATTTCTACAGGAAGGCTTGATGATGAGGGTTTCTATAGTTTATTCGGTGGTGGTAAATGAAAACTTTCACGGGGTTCTATGATTGTGGCTCGAGGTGATAAGTCTTCATCTTTCTATTGGATGCAGGCTAAGGCCTCCAAAGACATTGTTAATGCATTGGAGAATGATGATGCCATATAGTTGTGGCATAAGAGACTCGGTCACATGAGTGAGAAAGGATTGTCTGTGTTGTCTAAGAAGGAGTCCATTCCAGGGATCTCCGGTTTGCACTTACAGAAGTGTGCGCATTGTCTTGCGGGAAAACAACACAGAGTCTCTTTCAAGTCTTCTGCACCATCTAAGAAATCTGAGATACTTGATCTGGTGCATTCAGATGTGTGTGGTCCAATGAAGACGAAATCTATTGGTGGTGCATCATATTTCGTGACATTAATTGATGATCATTCTAGGAAGCTATGGGTTTACAATATGAAGACTAAAGATCAAGTTTTGGGATATTTCAAGCATTTTGTGGCATTGGTTGAGAGACATACGGGAAAGAAGTTGAAGTGTATCCGCAGTGATAATGGTGGTGAATATTCTGGACCATTTGATGCTTATTGCAAGGAACTTGGTATTAGGTATCAATTTACGCCGCCTAAGACTCCACAGTTGAATGGTTTGGCTGAGAGGATGAACATGAAGATTGTCGAGAGAATGAGATGTTTGATTTTACAGTCAGGCTTGGCTATGACTTTCTGGGGTGAAGCTTTGAGCTCAGTTGTTCATGTGTTGAACTTGTCACCAAGTGCTCCATTGGAGGGTGATATCCCAGAGAGAGTTTGGACCGGTAAGGATGTTTCTTATGGCCATTTGAGAGTTTTTGGGTGCAAGGCATTTGTGCATATTCCCAAAGATGAAAGGTCGAAGCTTGAGATGAAGTTGCGACAATGTGTGTTCATTGGTTATGGTCAGGATGAGTTTGGATAAAGATTTTATGATCCCGTTGGGAAGACGCTCAATAGAAGTAGAGATGTTGTGTTCATGGAAGATCAAACTATTAAGGACATTGACAAGTCCGGAAAACCATCTCAGAGTTTTGAGAGTTTGATTGATTCAGAGGTTGGTCCTTCTACATCGGTCCACGGTCAAGTCGAGGGTGAGGTTGATGTTGATACACCTGGTGCAGATGCTCCCGCACATGATGATGATATTGGTGGTCATGGTGACGATCATGATGGAACACCAAGTATCGAGAACCCACATGTTAGAAGATCTAAGAGAGGTCTAAGACCGTCGACAAGGTATGATCCTAGTGAGTATGTGTTACTTACTGATGGGGGAGAACCTGAGAGCTTTGATGAAGCTTTGGAGGATGAACACAAGGATATGTGGCTGAAATTTTGCAGCGGTGTTGTGGACTCGTTTTGCTAGGATTTGTACGGTGGAGATTTGATTTGGTGGTCGGAATCCCAGTGAACTTAGAGTTGTTTGTGACTGCACGTTTCTAAGCTCTTGTATTGCTCTTTTGTTGAGTTTCTTGTGTTGGAGATTGCTCTTTGGAGCTTTGATCTCTGGATCTGTTCTTGTGGAACAGGGAAGACGTGGTTGTAACTCAAATACATTGGTGATAGTGGATTTTGAGTGGACTACGGTCCCGTGGTTTTTACTCCTCACATCGAGGAGGTTTTCCAATTAAAAATTTGTCGTCTCATTTAATTTCAATTTTGAGTTATTTTCTGCCATCGTTTAGATATTTTTCTCACATGCTCACACAAGTGCGGGGAGAACTTTATTCCGCTGCGCCGTTGCGCGTTTGTTTTTCCCCAACAGTATTAGGTATGAATATTCTTTCATGCCAACAGTTGGAATACAAATTGACTGTTTTCCATGGATTATAGCTTCTTAGATTATTTGCCTAGTCCAAACTATCATCTAAAGAGTTATTTTCCGTCCACATTTAAGAATGCATTTGTGAGATCTTACTGGAGAAGGTGAACACGTCGGAAAATGCAGCTAATATGTTGACCAAGCCAGTCACTACAGAAAAGTTCATGTATTGCTTGGAACTGCTCCAGATCTTCCGGTGCTACGGAAGATGAGGTCCCCCCTAGATGTAAGAAGAGTTGGAAGGTGATGTTACATGAGATTTGTTGTCAAGGTGGAGATTGTTATTCCTAAGTGACGAATAATCTAAGTGTACTGGCTTTGGAGCCCTTCTCGAGTGAGCTGAGGAATAACACGGTTCGGTTATCAGGATATTTCTAGTTTTGGTACGAGAACAATAAAGATCTCGTAGTTATCATATTCCTTGTTGTATCGGGTTTTTGATGTTTTTTTGGGTCGGATTCCACCCGCTCGAGATTAACCATCTAAAAATGACTAAGTATGGAGAGACCGCCCTAGCCAAACGAGTCAAAGTGGAGAAGAAGACAACCGAGCCAAAGGACGGCTCGGCTCCATTCTATTCGCCTCTACAAGACTCGTCTCGGCCAGTTTACCTCATGCAAAATGGGACCGAGCCGAGGCGAGATAAATATCGTTTCTTAAATCAAACTGAGGCCGAAACATGACCAAGGCTGATCCAAAACCAGATAAAGATTATGCCGAACCGGTTCATCTTGGCATAGTACCCTGGGTCGAGCCGGAGCAAAGCTTAATGGGCCGAGACGAAGGTCACCTTTCCAGCTCAATAGGTCAAACCACGAGCCCATCAAATGACCTAGGTTATTTTTTGTCCTAGGAGGTGATCCAAGTCGGGGGCCGCACAAGAAAAAATGAAATATTCCAGATTCTATCTGAGATCCTCGCCCATGAAACTTTTATAAATAGTTAGCATAATCATTTGTAGATGGGGACCTTTTTTTGACCTAGCAAATACTTAGCAAATTCTCTCGTACTCAAAGCTTTCTAAACAACAATAAAGAAACCATATTTGGATCTCCGCACTTGTGTTTTCTTTCAGAATCTTCTGTTCCCTTTTTAAAAAAAGTCTCTTACAAAAATTAGTTGTGTGAGTTTCGACTCCCACAATTTGGCGCCGTCTGTGGGGAATATAAGTTTTCTTACTCACAGAAATTGCAAGGAACGATATCTGAAGAGATGGCCGAAGATGCACCAATAACCGGCGACGACGCGAACAACAACAGTGGCGACCCTCATAGAGTCATTCCCAGCTCAGCTCGGCAGCGAATCACCCCAGGGGAATACCGAAAACCTCAGCTCGGCAGCGAATCACCCCAGGGGAATCCCGAGGAGATTCGGTCTCAACCCAACGACCCTCAACTTCTCAACGCCCCCAGGCACCTCGGCACACACCTTAGGAATCCTGAGGGGACTACCACCTTTGAACCCGGCTAACGAGATAATACCCGTGGAGACGAGGCCAATTTTTATTGAGCCACCTCGACTGAACCGAAGATCAGGAGCTACCAACGATGGACAAATCCAACAAACCGATGATCACTCAAGACTTCACCTCGGCGGAAACAATACAGCCATCACCAACGTATAGAATCCAGAGGAAATAGATCATGCCTCAGGATGCATCACGCGCGAAGAACTAGCCTCGGCATTGGAAGGAAGCGGAATTGGAGGAGAAGCTCCTATCTCGTCTCAGCTTGAAAACTTAACATAAGAACAAGAGAACCTTATTTGGGTGCAAAAAACACAACGCGAAGAGCTGAGAAGGATGGGTCGAAATCAACTTAACGAGGCTCGAGAGATGAGCCAAGCCCAAAACGACGAGATCAACAAAATCCAAGCCTCTTTGGCTCGAACCAACGCAGAGATGCGAGCCGTTCGATCACAAGTTCACCATGCAATCATCGCAGCACCCGAGATAGATCGTATGCTGGAGGAGACGCATAGGACTCCCTTCACGGCTCGGATCGCCGAGGCGAGAGTATCTGACACAGGAAAGATGAGAGTCCCGTTCTACGAAGGAACTTCAGACCCAAAGGCTCACATCACAACTTTCCGTATAGCAATGTGCCGATCCAAACTTAAAGAGAACGAGAAAGATGCTGGATACTGTCTCTTGTTCGTGGAACATCTGAATGGAGACGCTCTCGAGTGGTTCTTAAGGCTTGATAGGAACTCAATCGACAACTTCCAACAATTATCCGGCGGATTCCTAAAACAATACTCTATGTTTATGGAACGAGGGACTTCCGATGCCAACTTATGGACTATGACACAAGCACCAACTGAGACGCTGCGAAACTTTATGGGACGATTCGAGGCGGTGGTCTCAAGAGTCGAATGCGTAAGTGACCGAACTGCTCTCATCGCGTTAAAGAAAGCGCTATGGTACGAATCAGATTTCCGAAAAGAGTTCGCGTTAAACACACCTCATACGATCCAAGATGCTCTACACCGATCCTCGGATTTCATAAACGACGAAGATGAGATGAAGATCCTCAGGGAAAAACACGAGCCGGCGAACCGAAACGTCACCAACATCCCAAATCCACCAAATCTTAGAAGGAATACGCAAGGTGGAGGATTCAGTCACCATGAGGGACCCAAGTTCAACAGCAATCATAACTACCAAGTCGGAGCCGGACGTGGAAAATCCCCATGGAACACATGGACAAGGAACTGATATTCTCATATTTTACTCATTTTAGCATGCATTTATCTTAGTATTTTGAGTCTTATGCATGTGTTTTCATAGTTTTCTTTAGTGTTTTGGTCTTAATTAGAGTTTAGCTAGTTTGCATTAGGTCCTAGTGAGTTTTGCATCATTTGGAGTGTTTTCTAGATACTTGGAGACGGTTTGGAATTAATTGGAGTGATGGAGAAAAGGAAAAATGCAAAGGTCACCCGAGGTGTCTGAAAGATCTGACCGGATGAAGAGTTTACAATCGGAGTTAGCTTCGAAGGTCTACATGACAATAATGGAAAAATGAGTTACCTGTCGTCTGGAAGTAGTTTCAAGGCATTCTAATAAGTGGTTCAGGAGATATGTCAGTTTTACCAAGTACATGTCCGTCTGGCGCGAGAGAATCAACCAGTGCTGACCCGCCTTCGCCCAGCACAACCGACCGGTATCGCATCACGTCCAACCCAGGGAGAATGCCGGGACATCACACCGGACCACCCTCGGCCAATATCGCAGCAGGTCCAAACCAGGGAGAATGTCGGGCCATCAACCGGACCACGATCGACCGGTATTGGAGTCGTGTCCAGGACAGGGAAATTACCGGCCTGTTACACCACCCGACCACCGACCGGTGCCCAGGTTCAGGACGGACCGCACCGGCCCAATCTCGACCGGTGTGCCTCGCCCGGTGTCGACCAACACTTGGGCAAGGAGAATACCGGCCGGCTGCATCAACCCAAGCCGACCCGGTATGAAGGCACTTGACCAAATTCCCCTACACCGGCCCATCACACCGACCAACCACTGTCCGATGTGGACCTCGCTGACCCAGACCCGACCGTGTCAAAACCCGGTTTGTTCCGGGTTGACCCCCGGTTCGTCCACCTTTTCATTTAAATACTTTTAAACCTCACTAGTGGTTGATCCGCGCTTCGTGCGGAATTTTGTATTGTGTTTAGTGACATAGTTAGAAGAAAACTCGATGAATTCAAATCTTTTCATTAAATTTTGTATTTCACAAAAAAAAATCAAATTTTAATATTTATAGTGTTTAATAGTTTTTATATCTACTTAATGTATATATATATATATATACAATTAATATTTAGAAAATAATTACATAATATATTAATCAAAACTTTGAAATCAAATTTGGTTCGTAAATATCTGAATATTTCTGTAGGTTTATGATTTCCGAATATCCATAATCACATACCCAATTTTGGATAGTTACATTAGCGTCAAATCATTTCCACAAAAACATCATGTATTTAGTCATTTAATCATTTAAAAGTGTCTCAATTCTCTGACGTGTTTCGAAAGTGCACTCATAATCTCTCACTCTCTCTCTCTCTCTCTCTCTCTCTCTAACTTAAGCTATCTATATTTATGCGAGCTTTTAGAATTTAATATTTTAATCCTCTTAAAAAAAAATTTCTTATATTTTAGTTTTTAACCGTTTCGAAATAGATTTGGATATTCGTGGATATTATAGAACTCGAATCCAAGAATTTATTTTTTGGATTTGGTAAAACCGGATCCAAATCCAATTATCCTACAATTTTATAGTTTACTATCCATATCTACCTAATTATTTAAATAAAGTACCCCACTTTTAATAATAATGAAGAAATACATCAATATATATATATATATATATATATATAAGTTATTATTTATAAAGAAATGTCTTTTCGAATTCTTGTTAAAATCAATAAATAATAGTTACCATGAGAATTAAAGTATAATAACACAAAATATAATAAACCATATTAGCAATTTAAAATTAATAAATGAATTGATGATGTGTCACAATTTTAGAGTATGAGAAAAATATGTCGCATCGTGAGAAGAGAATACATTCTCCTTTATATATAGATCTCACTCTCTATCTCTCACTTATGAACGCGATAAAACTGCATACCACATTTTAGTATGATTAACCTAATAATTTCCATTCATCTACATCAATCTCATTCTGAAATCATCTAACATGTTTCCAAGATGCACTCATAATCTCTCTCTCACTTTATCTCACTCTCTATCTTTTTTTATGATAATCATACTCTCCATCTCTCACTTATGAACGCGATAAATTGAACTACATACCACATTTTGGTATGATTTAACCTAACTTTCACTGTCCTCTTCATATTTTTGATTTTTTGGCCAATTTTGGTGTCTACTTCCTGACTTCAGTGTTGGAGAGCTTTGGGAAGACTTCACCCATTGGTCCTCTCAATGATTGGTTTAAACACATGATCATTTTGGGATACTACAATTTGCCTCTCATAACATTCATTCTTGCATACCCATCAAAAGATTGGAGTTGCAATTCGAGCTTGTGGAAGCTCTTACGAGTATCTTTTGTTGAACGAATCCTTGTTCGCATGCTTAAACAATGATTTCTAACCATCAAAATGCATTGTTTTTTCCCCTATAACCTACTTGAAATTAACTAACAAATTCCAAAAAATTGTCCAAAACAACAACTACACAACATTCTTGATTTTATTTAGAAAACAAATAAATACATAAATTATAAACACTAAATTTTACAATTAGAGTCTTGTCCAATAAGACTAAGAAGCCATGAGAAACCAGTTAAATATTTTTATATCCAAATAAAATTATAAAATAATATTAAGTGTATATAATATTTATGTTAAATTTTATTTTATGATTTAATGTTTTAATTTTTTTAGAATTTATATTATTATAAGATTTTGCTTTTTAATGGATTTGGATATTTTCGGATATTAGAAAATCCCGATTCCGAATTTTTTTTTTTTGGATTTAGGAAAATTATATATGAATCCGGTTATCCTACCCATTTCTATCTAATCTTATATCTTATTATAATTATACATTACTTTATCAATTTATATAATATGTTTATCATAGAATCATAACTTTTTACTTTATATGAAGCTAAGTTTATAATGTAGTGAAATTATTATTAATATTTTCATGTATTCATTTAAAAGTAAATATTTTTCTAAACTCCATTAATAAACCTCATAAAACTAAAATTCATCAATTGAAATTTTTTTAGATCAATAATATATGAGATATCTTGTATAACAAAATATCTTTTCATATTCTAAAGAAAACTATTATAATAATGAATGACAATTATGAGAATGAATGTATGATAACACAATTATTATGAAAATTATGGAATTAAGTGATTATATGATTAGGGGATGTAATAGAGAATAAGTGAATGATGAGGTGTCAAGATTATAGAGAATGTGAGAATGGGGTGGCAGCCTAAGAAGAGAATGAATTCTCCTTTATATATATATATTTTCTGTGATCTAAGCTTTTCTTTAATCATTTTCTCTAGCAAAAATCTCCCTTCGAGGGTTCTAAGTATTTTTGTAAGAGAGATCTTCTTTATGCAATCTAAAGCTTAGAGTTTTCTTAATCTCTTTAATCTTTGTTCTATTTTAATCATGGGATTTAACATCTTCTCTATGGGATTTGTTAGGTTCCTTATGGTTAGTGAGTAGTTTCTTTTGGATCATTTGGGTTTGGTAGATTAGGGGGTTTCTTTTGTTAATCTTTGATGTTTAGAGCTTGACTATCTTATTTCTTTTTTTATTTAGTGTTCTTAATTCTAGATTAGGCTTGAGAAAGTTAATCTAGATCATAGAGAATTTCACACCCACAAGGTGTTTGATGAAATTGTCCAATGAACTAAATAGGAGATTTTCATACTTAACTCATGAGAATGAATGTTTAAGGTGAATTTTGGCTATAGAACTTGTGTTTAATGCTTGTTAATTACTTTTTCACAAATGAAAATTTGATCTTGATTGGGTAATTAATGAAGTGATTAGTACTAAGAGATTAGATTAGTCTTGATTAGTGTTCTAGCTTTAAGGAAGTGCACTTGTGTGAGTGTATAGACATCATTGCTTAGCTTAAGATTCTCCCAAATCAATTACCTTGTCCAAAGATCTTTTTTTAATCGTTGTCTCAATCTTGTTTAGTGTTGCTTAATTAAACGAACGAAAATGAAACCCTAGTTAAATTGAAAAGAAACGCCCAATAAATGCACGAAGTACATAATATCGAGGTGATTTCGTCGGTTGCAGCATTGGAATGAGTTGCAACCAAGACTCTAATACTAGATCCCCTTGCAAGCAACACACCTATAATGCCAATAACTCTCTTAGTTTTACTAGTCCTTGGAGGACCCTGAATTTGTGCTATCTTACAGTCACCAACAGCATCACTAATCACCTTAGTCTGGCTTGCATTATATTCTTTTTTGATGCTTGTCCGTATATCCTTCGGTAGTGAATGCATATCGATTTCAGAAGGAAGCTTAGCTCTTAAGATCAAACCAAGTAGGGCAAAGGGAAGGTCTTTCACAGATAAGAAAGCTTCAACCTCTTTAATAACGGTAGTGATGAAGAGAACTATCGCTCTTGGATTTTTCAACATACTGCTGTTCCCCGTGTTGGAGAGAATGCATTCTCTCTACAACTGGAGCGTAGGTGGATATGGAAGAATGGTTTTTATAACTCCCCTTGTCCATGCTTATGCCTAAAAAAAATGCAAAACAAAAGAAACATTTATAATTTGATCAAGAACCTCAGATACAAAACATAGCCATTTGTATCAACATGACACCTTGAAACAGAGACGAAAAGGTAAACCAATTTAGAAATACTTGACTAAAATGGATGTTTGTACTATAAAAGGTTCCTGGATCAACCTTGGTGTCACTAATCAGTCATGTTTATGTTCTTCAAAAAAAAAAACCAACCAGTTATGTTTTTGTCTGATTCATCCAATACTTTTAGTTTAGTTCTCAGATGTTAAAACACGAAAAAGCCTCAAGATCCTCAATCAGCAAAACTTACAAATTCCAACAGGCAAAGTAAGTAAAGAAAAGGCTTTAATTAATGTCTCAGCTTCATGTAGCTTAAGACGTGGTGATATTTCAAGGAATCAGGACATAAGGTTTTTCCTTATCTTTGATCAGTATGTACCTCACGTATAAGCATGCTTAAACCACATCATAAACCTCTGAAGAGTAAATGTTGATGAGAAAAGATAAGTAAGAAGTCTTTATGGTTACTAGGTGATTACCCGCGCCTAACTCTTTTTCAAATTTTTTTTTAATTTCATCTCAATCAAATTTTATATAATATATTAATAGCAACATGCTAATAATTTTTAAAATTACGAATTATGATATACTAACATACATAAAGTAAATAGTGAATTTTTCATTCATGTTCCGTTTTTTCAAACTTAAAGATGTCTCAGAACTGACTTTACATTATATGGTGTTGAAAAACCGTAAACCGGTAAAACAATCAAATGCAGTTTTTTTTTTACTAGCATCAAATTAATGCATTGCATTAACAACTTACAGTGAACTTCTTTTTGTGATTTTGTCAAATCATATTTTATTTTTGCGAATATGAATCCTAATGTTTTTTTTTAAATCAATCCCATTGTTGTCTTCGTTTAAAATGTTTTAGGTCTGAATTTTCTCAAATGATCAAATGCTAAATAAATAAATACGTTGTTTTAATGTATATCCAAAAACATGATAACTGGCTCCGTCCAATTTGTTTTTGTAAAAACATTTATCATTGTGCGGTAACAATTTTTATTAATTTAAATATAAATTATGAACTAATATGCATGCCTCATTTTTGTGTCGATCTTTGTAGCATTTGAGATTTTTTTGTCTTCTTTTCATATTTTGGTATATGCCAAATTATTATTTTTTGTCAAGCCATTCAAACATATTGGAATAATAAATCAAACATTAAACATAATTATTTTGATTTTCGACCAAAACGAGAAAACATAAATATATATTATTGAATCTCAAGTTCTCAACCATATGATTATTTTTGACACAATCGAAGTTAAAAAACAGTATTAGTAATCAGAATGGGAGACTATTTTCAAACCTTGATAAGTGTACGCTGATATAACTTTTGATATTTAGCTTCTAAAGTTCTCTTCTACACACACACAAAAAAAAAATGCTTCTCTTTCATAATATTAGTTCTGCCAAGTTAAAAAGAAAATGAATCAAAAATCATCATATTCCACAAAATCCCATCAAGAAGAAAATGAGATATTACTCCTGCATCTTCATATACTCAAATACAATCAAGAAATCGTTGAAAATTCCCATTTCTAATCCAAATTCGACGATATGAAATAGCTGAAATTATCTAATTGTGCAAAGAATTCATTTCCATACCCCAACTCTGACATGTGTCTTCGGAAGCAGCTCACGGGGCTCAGAAGCTTCTGCTTGTCGGGGATCAGTAGGATATGCGCTCAAACCTGGTTTTAGCATAAATCAAATCAGTCAATAGTTTAGAGCCTAAGTTCCAAGAAGCACCAGTAAAGTGCAACAAAAACAAGAATTTGAAGGCACTGAACTAAGTGATGCTACTTAGTGAGTTTAAAGCTGCCTGTTAACTAAGTGATGCTAATATGGATGTGTTTAAGCTATCATAAACCGACAAAATATGTATGTCGGTTTTGCCATTACCTTAATGTCATACGTATTTGGAGTAACGTGTAAGCCGGGCTAAGAACCTGTGCGGGACTATCTTCATGGGTGAGCTGCTCAGACGTAAACAACTCCTCGGCCACAGCTGAAGAAAGGGATGGAATATTCTGATGATATTCATACTCAGGACCACCCAATTGGAGTTCACAGCTTACACATGATTCTCCTAAGACAGAACGAAATTGCTCCAGTGTCTCGCTTTGGCGTTGTTTCGTGTGTAAACGATCCCATCTCATGTAAACGAAACAGCTTAAACGTACTGATCATATATAGTTTTGAAAACTCTGTCAAAGAGAGAAGTCAAACCCACTAAATTAGACCAAATCCCAGAAACTAAAAGAGAAAGTAACGAACTTTAACCCAAATCACAAGAAGAAAATCGCAAAACCCACTTCAGATCAAGCATATCCAATTAACCAGAAAGATAAAACATAAGAGCTACTGAAAAGTGAAATCGGGTTTTCCTTATGTTTCAATAGATCCTCAAAAGGAATCAGAAACAGAGAATGAGCTAAAAAATCAATCGCCCAAAATCAAGGATTATTGAATCATTTCGGATCTACTGTGTTGGCGGAACAATCTTACCTCATATATTTTGATATAAATCCCGAATTGGAGGTTGATTCTGCAAATATCACACCCTAAACCAGATCGATCCGGACAATTCACGGTGATAACATGCGGCTCGATCGTCTTTTTTGCCTCTTCGCTTCTCGGAGCTGTCATGATTCGAGAATCAAGAGATTACCGGTCAAATTCACGGCGAGGTGCTTGAAGCTTCTTCTCCTCGACTCTTCTCTTTCTCTTTCTCTTTCTCTTTCTCTCTAGAATATGAGAGATTATCATTCAGATGTTTCTACACATAAACGTTTCTTAGAAAGGTCGAGGAGTAAAGGAGTTTGGAGAAGAGGAGGGTTTTTTTTTCTCTTTTAAAGCGACACGTGGCAGTTTTTCCAGTGCTCACGTGGCAAGCTGCTGGACAGAATTGACCATATATATTAGATTAGTCAGTTATTCAAATTTTGTACTCAAACGGAAGAAAATAAGAGAACGTGTATATTATATCAAGCAACAAAAATTTACTCAGTTAGATGATATATGTTTTTTTAGGAACATCAAAATCCAAAAAATAAGAAATTTCATCAAACAAGTAATAGGGTATTACCCACAAGCAAACCTCTATTCGTCATGAACGAAACACTAATCGAAATAATCTAAAATATCTCCGCTCAGAACCGATCCCTTTCTCATCTCTTGTCAACTTTCTCTTTAGACGGTTCAAATTCAAGTTACATATGATATTGCCATCGCATCCCTCAATCCGTCGAACGAACGCAAAAGCAGTGATATATGAAGAATAGGAATATCTGATGAGATATTATGAGAGGTGATGAGAGGACGAATGGTTTGGAAATTTGGTTGTTAAGATCGAACAATCATTAACGAAGATGAGAGATTTACATTTAAAAGCGCTTTGGAGTTTTTGTTGTTAGGATGTAAATTAAATTCATATTGACTTTTCTACTTTTGAATAGAGGAGACTAAGAGGTCAGCCACGTATCTTCTTCATCTTTTTTTTTTATTCTTGATAGGTGATGTATCTTAAAAATGTGTGATGATTTTTCATCTCCTTGTGAGATTTACTGAGTCTTTACATAATAGACGTGAAACAAAATTTTAAAACTTTTTAATTGTCTAATATTATTATTAAACATGGTGTAATTTATTTAAATGATTATGTAAATATGGATAGTAAACTATAAAACTCTAGGATAATTGGATTTTGATCCGGTTTTACCAAATCCAAGAAACAAATTTTCGGATTCGAGTTCGTTAATATCCACGAATATCAAATTATATTTCAAAAAGGTTAAAAAAACTAAAATATAAGAAAACGATATAAATTTTAAGAGGATTAAAATATTAAATTATAAGAATTCGCATAAATATACAAAGCTCAAGTTAGAGAGAGAGAGAGAGAGAGATTATCAGTACATCTTCAAAACACGTCAGAGAATTGAGATACTCCCAAATGACTACATGATGTTTTTGTGGAAATAACTTGATGCTAATGTAACTTTAAATATGTGATTATGGATATTCTGAAATCATAAACTTACAAAAATATTCAGATATTTACAAATCAAATTTTATTTTAAAATTTTGATTAATATATTATGTAATTGTTTTATAAATATTGTAATACATTAAGTAGATATAAAAACCATTAAACACTATAAATATTAAAATTTGTTATTTTTTACTTTATAAAATACAAAATTTAATGAAAATATTTTATTTAATAGAGTTTTTTCTAACTATGTCAATAAACACAACACAAAATTCTGCGCGGATCAACCACTAGTATTTTATAAAAAAAAAGAAATGTGAGGTCTACCATGTGGTCTAGTTTATTTTATTTTAATTAATTAATTGTATTATTTTTAATTCATAATTTTAATATTAAATCATATTTCATATGTGGATTACATAAAGAGAAGAGAGAAAAAGGAATAGATAGAATAAAATAGAGTATGCTAGAATATATTTGATCATTAAAAGTATTTTAACCATAAGTCCGACGAAACTCTATATTTACCCTTACGTCATTTCTCTACATTACATACCCAATAGAATTGATTGTATACCCGTTTCGTAATTACAATGAAAATTCACACAGTTAAAATGTATTCACTCATCGTTTTCCTCGTCATCATCATCCAAAGCGTTGGATTCTTGCTCGTAAATCTGATACGCTACTGTCATCGGCACCATCCAAAGCTGGTTCGCTGCATGGAAAGCTATCAACCAAACCTTGCAGATAGGTTCTGGAGTTGTTCTCCATGTCACCATCTTATCTTCGTATAAGAAAAAACTAAAACAAAACCAAATCAAGCTCTTAATGAACTACTCTTGTCTCCTCCTAATCCCATAGGATCTGCATGGACTAATCAAATTATGTACTTGTGTTATGAAAGTTTATGCTTTGAAGGATACATCCATGAGAACTTATGATATCTCATCATCTTTTGCAGCCTGCATAAGAAAACATTAGAGCAACAGATAAACGATCAAAATGGCTTTTTCGGAAAACTAGTGGGTGAAGTAAACAAGATGAAGTTCGTAAGCATATGGTTACCACATTGAGTTCCTCAGATTAAAACTGAAATTATGTTGTCAATCACACCTTTAGTTGTTTCCTGGTGATCCGGTTGTCATGGTTTCAGTGCATCTTTCGGAATTCGTGTATTTTCCGACCTCTCAAACTCCTCTTGAATAGATTTAAAAACATCTTTGAAACCAGGTTCACGAAACACAGATACTGTAACATCCATCCTTTCCGGGCCTTCGAAGAAACCGGAGAACTCGGGCATGTTAGGTTGACAGACTAAACCGTGTGGGTTAAGTCACCAGGTTTGGACCCTTGGTAAACACACATGATCGCCAAGAAAACGTCCAGGTCACACAACAATATAGTGTTAGCCAATCCTCGCTAACCTGTAAAGAACAAAGGGAAGAGGAGGGGTAAGTAATGGGGATTACTCGGTGAAGATGAGCCTGGTAGAGACTCACAGTTCACTTACATACATTTACTCGAGTTACTATTATAAAAGCCTAGTCCTAAAACAAGCACGAACAAATGGGATCCACACAACATTCAATTGATCTCTACTTCACAACTCGAGCCCATTGCTCCAACTCTTATCTCATGACACCTGATCCCGCCTTCCCGAATGAACCAACCGAGACTCGGGCAGCCACCACCATTTCAATAACCACACCCGAAGGTGATCTATGTCCCGAAGACACTTCTCATTAAATTCGTGACATCCGACCCCGCTTTCCCGTCGGAACCAACTGGGAATCGGCATGCCACCACACTTTGGTCACACATACATTCTTGAGGTTCACAATAACCTCCCGACGTTGAGAACTGATGGCCCCTATAGGCTTCCCTCAGCCCCAACAAACAATATCCGCACCATAGGGATTGCCTATGACGGACACCTAGCAAAGTCTAAGTAAACTCCACACAATACTGGATTATATCCTCATCAACTCATCAATCTAGATTCAGGACTCACAAGCAGGACTCAACCAAGTTGTAACAAAGGGATCTCAACAACATCAATCAATTTACCAAGTTATTAGGGTTCATCAGTCATTAGTCCATATTCAGAATACTTGTGGAGAAAGCAACAAACATTCATCATAAAACCCTTGAACATATCTAGAACAACCTAATAGTATATCTAATAATATATATAATATATGGCGTTATATAATCACTATAGTCAATTGGCAAATAACATGAAACACTAAATGAATCTAATAGCTCGTTTAGAGGAAAGTTAGGTTTTAAAAGAAGACTTGATCAAAAACAATAAAAACACGTTTTGAAAGCAAGTGAGGGGCAACAACTAGTCCTCACCTTGGCATAGGTGGAGGAGATGGAAAGGAGAGAGGCTCATCATTGGAATCAGAAGAGGAAGAGCTCGACGAAGGAGGATGAGGCGTGAGGGACATCGCGGCGAGGAGAGAGAAATCACGGAGGAGGAGAGAGAGAGCGACGGCCGCGAGAGAGAGGAGAGAAAAAGGAGAAGAAAAAGTGGTTAGGGTCTTGGAAAAGAAACTATTGAGAGATTATACAAGTATTTATATAGGAATTGCTTGCCTAAAAAGAAAAAAGAAAAACAAAAGAAAAGGAATATTTGAGTTTATCTAAAAAGTAAATATAATCTTTTGGTTGCAAATATAATAAAAAGGAAATATTTAGAGGGAGTATTTCTGAAGGATCTAGAATCAACATAAAATCGGGAAAAATGGAGAAATACCGGACCAAAGGTCGCGATTTCACAATCTCCCCTCCTTACAAAGGATTCGTCCCCGAATCCTAGGGAGAAGATTGTGAAAAAAAAATGAAAAGCTTAGAAATTAAAAGAGAAGGAAAATTTTGAACACCAGAAATGATTCGAACACCAAAGTGGAACACCAGTGACGAAATTGCTATGTGAGTCGCCAGAGCCAAGGTGCTAGATCGGATGAAGGTAGGGTTAGGAACGTAGAGTGGATGTAGACAGAATCGTGGAAGAGAGAGAGTTCAAGGGACGTTGCCCAAAAAGTTTGAGTTAAAAACCATTGCACCTTTTATTGTCTCCTCCCCCACCCCCAAAAAGTCTTTTTTGCCTCTTCGCTTCTCGGAGCTGTCATGACTCGAGAATCAAGAGATTACCGGTCAAATTCACGGCGAGGTGCTTGAAGCTTCTTCTCCTCGACTCTTCTCTTTCTCTTTCTCTTTCTCTTTCTCTCTAGAATATGAGAGATTATCATTCAGATGTTTCGACACATAAACGTTTCTTAGAAAGGTCGAGGAGTAAAGGAGTTTGGAGAAGAGGAGGGTTTTTTTTTCTCTTTTAAAGCGACACGTGGCAGTTTTTCCAGTGCTGACGTGGCAAACTGTTGGACAGAATTGACCATCTTTTATATATTAGATTAGTCAGTTATTCAAATTTTGTACTCAAACGGAAGAAAATAAGAGAACGTGTATATTATATCAAGCAACAAAAATTTACTCTGTTAGATGATATATGTTTTTTTAGGAACATCAAAATCCAAAAAATAAGAAATTTCATCAAACAAGTAATAGGGTATTACCCACAAGCAAACCTCTATTCGTCATGAAGGAAACACTAATCGAAATAATCTAAAATATCTCCGCTCAGAACCGATCCCTTTCTCATCTCTTGTCAACTTTCTCTTTAGACGGTTCAAATTCAAGTTACATATGATATTGCCATCGCATCCCTCAATCCGTCGAACGAACGCAAAAGCAGTGATATATGAAGAATAGGAATATCTGATGAGATATTATGAGAGGTGATGAGAGGACGAATGGTTTGGAAATTTGGTTGTTAAGATCGAACAATCATTAACGAAGATGAGAGATTTACATTTAAAAGCGCTTTGGAGTTTTTGTTGTTAGGATGTAAATTAAATTCATATTGACTTTTCTACTTTTGAATAGAGGAGACTAAGAGGTCAGCCACGTATCTTCTTCATCTTCTTTTTTTTATTCTTGATAGGTGATGTGTCTTAAAAATGTGTGATGATTTGTCATCTCCTTGTGAGACTTACTGAGTTTTTACATAATAGACGTGAAACAAAATTTTAAAACTTTTTAATTGTCTAATATTATTATTAAACATGGTGTAATTTATTTAAATGATTATGTAAATATGGATAGTAAACTATAAAACTCTAGGATAATAGGATTTTGATCCGGTGTTACCAAATCCAAGAAACAAATTTTCGGATTCGAGTTCGTTAATATCCACGAATATCAAATTATATTTCAAAAAGGTTAAAAAAACTAAAATATAAGAAAACGATATAAATTTTAAGAGGATTAAAATATTAAATTATAAGAATTCGCATAAATATACAAAGCTCAAGTTAGAGAGAGAGAGAGAGAGAGAGAGAGAGAGAGAGAGAGAGAGATTATCAGTACATCTTCAAAACACGTCAGAGAATTGAGATACTCCCAAATGACTACATGATGTTTTTGTGGAAATAACTTGATGCTAATGTAACTTTAAATATGTGATTATGGATATTCTGAAATCATAAACTTACAAAAATATTCAGATATTTACAAACCAAATTTTATTTTAAAATTTTGATTAATATATTATGTAATTGTTTTATAAATATTGTAATACATTAAGTAGATATAAAAACCATTAAACACTATAAATATTAAAATTTGTTATTTTTTACTTTATAAAATACAAAATTTAATGAAAATATTTTATTTAATAGAGTTTTTTCTAACTATGTCAATAAACACAACACAAAATTCTGCGCGGATCAACCACTAGTATTTTATAAAAAAAAGAAATGTGAGGTCTACCATGTGGTCTAGTTTATTTTATTTTAATTAATTAATTGTATTATTTTTAATTCATAATTTTAATATTAAATCATATTTCATATGTGGATTACATAAAGAGAAGAGAGAAAAAGGAATAGATAGAATAAAATAGAGTATGCTAGAATATATTTGATCATTAAAAGTATTTTAACCATAAGTCCGACGAAACTCTATATTTACCCTTACGTCATTTCTCTACATTACATACCCAATAGAATTGATTGTATACCCGTTTCGTAATTACAATGAAAATTCACACAGTTAAAATGTATTCACTCATCGTTTTCCTCGTCATCATCATCCAAAGCGTTGGATTCTTGCTCGTAAATCTGATACGCTACTGTCATCGGCACCATCCAAAGCTGGTTCGCTGCATGGAAAGCTATCAACCAAACCTTGCAGATAGGTTCTGGAGTTGTTCTCCATGTCACCATCTTATCTTCGTATAAGAAAAAACTAAAACAAAACCAAATCAAGCTCTTAATGAACTACTCTTGTCTCCTCCTAATCCCATAGGATCTGCATGGACTAATCAAATTATGTACTTGTGTTATGAAAGTTTATGCTTTGAAGGATACATCCATGAGAACTTATGATATCTCATCATCTTTTGCAGCCTGCATAAGAAAACATTAGAGCAACAGATAAACGATCAAAATGGCTTTTTCGGAAAACTAGTGGGTGAAGTAAACAAGATGAAGTTCGTAAGCATATGGTTACCACATTGAGTTCCTCAGATTAAAACTGAAATTATGTTGTCAATCACACCTTTAGTTGTTTCCTGGTGATCCGGTTGTCATGGTTTCAGTGCATCTTTCGGAATTCGTGTATTTTCCGACCTCTCAAACTCCTCTTGAATAGAATTAAAAACATCTTTGAAACCAGGTTCACGAAACACAGATACTGTAACATCCATCCTTTCCGGGCCTTCGAAGAAACCGGAGAACTCGGGCATGTTAGGTTGACAGACTAAACCGTGTGGGTTAAGTCACCAGGTTTGGACCCTTGGTAAACACACATGATCGCCAAGAAAACGTCCAGGTCACACAACAATATAGTGTTAGCCAATCCTCGCTAACCTGTAAAGAACAAAGGGAAGAGGAGGGGTAAGTAATGGGGATTACTCGGTGAAGATGAGCCTGGTAGAGACTCACAGTTCACTTACATACATTTACGCGAGTTACTATTATAAAAGCCTAGTCCTAAAACAAGCACGAACAAATGGGATCCACACAACATTCAATTGATCCCTACTTCACAACTCGAGCCCATTGCTTCAACTCTTATCTCATGACACCCGATCCCGCCTTCCCGAATGAACCAACCGAGACTCGGGCAGCCACCACCATTTCAATAACCACACCCGAAGGTGATCTATGTCCCGAAGACACTTCTCATTCCATTCGTGACACCCGACCCCGCTTTCCCGTCGGAACCAACTGGGAATCGGCCTGCCACCACACTTTGGTCACACATACATTCTTGAGGTTCACAATAACCTCCCGACGTTGAGAACTGATGGCCCCTATAGGCTTCCCTCAGCCCCAACAAACAATATCCGCACCATATGGATTGCCTATGACGGACACCTAGCAAAGTCTAAGTAAACTCCACACAATACTGGATTATATCCTCATCAACTCATCAATCTAGATTCAGGACTCACAAGCAGGACTCAACCAAATTGTAACAAAGGGATCTCAACAACATAAATCAATTTACCAAGTTATTAGGGTTCATCAGTCATTAGTCCATATTCAGAATACTTGTGGAGAAAGCAACAAACATTCATCATAAAACCCTTGAACATATCTAGAAAAACCTAATAGTATATCTAATAATATATATAATATATGGCGTTATATAATCACTATAGTCAATTGGCAAATAACATGAAACACTAAATGAATCAAATAGCTCGTTTAGAGGAAAGTTAGGTTTTAAAAAAAGACTTGATCAAAAACAATAAAAACACGTTTTGAAAGCAAGTGAGGGGCAACAACTAGTCCTCACCTTGGCATAGGTGGAGGAGATGGAAAGGAGAGAGGCTCATCATTGGAATCAGAAGAGGAAGAGCTCGACGAAGGAGGATGAGGCGTGAGGGACATCGCGGCGAGGAGAGAGAAATCACGGAGGAGGAGAGAGAGAGCGACGGCCGCGAGAGAGAGGAGAGAAAAAGGAGAAGAAAAAGTGGTTAGGGTCTTGGAAAAGAAACTATTGAGAGATTATACAAGTATTTATATATGAATTGCTTGCCTAAAAAGAAAAAAGAAAAACAAAAGAAAAGGAATATTTGAGTTTATCTAAAAAGTAAATATAATCTTTTGGTTGCAAATATAATAAAAAGGAAATATTTAGAGGGAGTATTCCGGAAGGATCTAGAATCAACATAAAATCGGGAAAAATGGAGAAATACCGGACCAAAGGTCGCGATTTCACAATCTCCCCTCCTTACAAAGGATTCGTCCCCGAATCCTAGGGAGAAGATTGTGAAAAAAAAATGAAAAGCTTAGAAATTAAAAGAGAAGGAAAATTTTGAACACCAGAAATGATTCGAACACCAAAGTGGAACACCATTGACGAAATTGCTATGTGAGTCGCCAGAGCCAAGGTGCTAGATCGGATGAAGGTAGGGTTAGGAACGTAGAGTGGATGTAGACAGAATCGTGGAAGAGAGAGAGTTCAAGGGACGTTGCCCAAAAAGTTTGAGTTAAAGACTGTTGCACCTTTTATTGTCTCCTCCCCCACCCGCTTTTTGAGAGGGGGAGACAATTGAACCTTTCCAAATATTGGTTGTCTACGTACCCTTTGCAAGGATCAAGTCATCCCGTAGTTCATGGATATGATGGTTTTAGTGATAGTACTTCTTCAAATGAATTGCGTTCAACGATCTTGGTATTGAAACGTCAGACATGTTGGCGAGCTCGTACACTCCTAGGCCTACTACCTTGGTGATTTTGTAAGGTCCTTCCCAATTGGCTCCCAACTTTCCAGCACTGCATTTTGCTGTATTCTGGAAAACGTTTCGAAGGACCTGGTCTCCTTCGTTAAACTTTTGGCTTTGAACGTTGGAATTGTAGTACTTGGCCGTCGCTTGCTGGTAGTTCTGGATACATATGAGTGCTTGGTCGCGCCGTTCATTCACTAAATCCAGCTCGTCGAGAATCATCAGGTGATTGAGTCCTTCTTGTATGGCAAGAAGTCTGCGTCGTATTCCTCAAAAATCCACCTCGGGAGGAATCACACACTCTGTTCTGTAGATGAGGGCGAAGGGCGTTTCTCCTTTAGCTCGTCGTTGGGTTGTTCTGTGAGACCAAATGACTACTTTGAGCTCGTCGGCCCATCGGTCTTTCTTCGCGTCGATGCGCTTCTTTAAGCCGTCGAGAATGGTTTTTTTGGCGGCCTCTGCTTGACCTCGTGTCTTTCCTCGAGGATCTTCATCTCCTCTTCGTCGATTATGAATTCCGAGGCTCGGTGCAAGGTATCTTGGATTGTTAGAGGTGTATTCAACGCGACTTATTTTCTGTACTCCGACTTGTACCACAACGACTTCTTCCAGAGCGATGAGGGAAGCTTTGTCGCTCACGCCTTCAACCTTTGACACCACCGCCTTCAATCGTTACATGAAGTTTCGCAGCGAGAGTGTCCATAAGTCAGCATCAGAAGTTTCTCGTTCCATGAACATGGAATATTGTTTTAGAAATTCAGCGTACAATTGTTGAAAGTTGTCGATCGAATTCCGATCGAGCCTTGAGAACCACTCGAGTGTAGCTCCCTTCAAATGCTCTACAAACATGTGGCGTAATCCATCATCTCTTTCATTTTCCTTGAGGTTGGCTTGGCCCATTGATATGCGAAAAACTGTTATGTGAGCTTTTGGGTCGGTCGTTCCCTCATAGAATGGGATTCTGCTCTTTCCCAGGTCGGACACTCTCGCTGATAACACTGGTTTTTGACCATTTTTATGGATCACTTTAATATATTTTGCAGGTGTTTTAACTCCGTTTTTAATGGGTTTCAAGTGATTTCCATGTTTTAGAGTTTTGAAAGACATTTCACATAACTTGGGATAAAAGAGTGCATTTCGGAACAAAAGTACATTTTTGGATAAACTCGGACCGTCAGAAGTCTTGCCATCAAAGAAGACATTCTCACCGTCTGATCATCACCAAATTTGGACACAAAAAGTAGATACAAACAGTTTTCAAATGCAATTGGATTGGAGATGATCCAATGTTTGGATCCTTAAATACACCCGAAGCAGTGAAGGCAGATGAAGCTTCCCCGAAGAAGCTTACCACGGCAAGCCAAGCTTGACCCGCGGCCAACAACCATTCCTCAACTTCCATTTACCGCCGTGATGGAGTAGCACCTAGATGGATATCGGAGACGATTAACTATGTACCTACTGTCCCGCGTCTTTCATACACTATAGGCGAGTGCTTAGTGGCTAAGGTCAACCACGACGCAGCTGCTGAGCGTACTCGATAGCTTCTACAATCACATGCCCGTGCACCATCCGCTCCCACGAGCTCCTCACACGCACACAAACAAAGATACGCAGCCATGGAGAAGAAGATGGCACGACAAGAGAGGCGATACAAGCGTGTAATACGCTTTCTCGAAGAGCATCACTAGTTCGATGGTAACATGCCCGACTCAGAGACAGATGACTCAAGCGATGCCTAGCCATGCACATCACCACGACGGTTCAATCGATCTTCTTCTCTTTATCTTTTTATTTTATTTTCGAACCATCTATTTATTTGCACTTTTATTTTCATATCTTTTCCATCATTTCACCAACTTTTTCACACTGGGGACAATGTGATTTAAGTCTGGGGACGGATATTTATCCGTTACTAATTTATTTTTCTTTCTTTTGAATTTATCTACTTGTTTTTCTTTTGCATTTTAAACTATTCGTGTAATCTTTTTATTTTTATTAAGTATTTTTCAGGAACATAAGAACAAAATCTATGATGATTTCGATATGTATGCTTCTACACTATCTCCTCGTGCCATCTCTTTTATGGTTTGGTAGTAGACTAGGCGGTAGCTAGAGTACTTGCAATGCAACATCACCAGAGGATTTTGATCCATATAGAGATTCTTTCCGACATGATATATTAGCTCACTTTATTTGAACTTAATTTATATTTAATTTTCTCATCAATTGTTTTAGACGAGATAACGAATCATACATCTAGGACATCTTTTTTATTTTTACCATTCTTCGTTGTCCTAGATGGCCATTTCACCTTTAGATGGTACCATACCCCGAACCTTAACCATTTCATTTTCGAACCTCATGCATTCTTCTCTTGTTGTCTTATGTGCATATATTTGCAAAAACGCCGGAGAGGGAGGAACGACATAATTTTGAGTCACTCGAGAAAACATAAGACGAGATGGATTCAGTTATGGAGGTATAAAAAATCAAGCTTAAAAGTTGCCTTGGAAATCTTTTATCACTGGTAATTTTCGTCCTCCCTAAGACTCCTGTTCTAAAGGCGTTTCCCGTTTCAAAAAAAAAAATCGAAAGGAAAGAAAACAAAAACCTAAGAGTCTCTTAGAGTAGTCGATATTTTTATACCAAGGCAACCATGTTTCGTATGTGAGTAGTAAGAAGCCATTCGAATAATTTCCCGGAAAAAATTCTAAGTCCGGGGGAATGGCAGAAAAGTTTTGTCAAAGACAGAAAAGTACCGGAGACGGAAGAATTCGCAACTACACTTATGCGAGTAAGAAGTGACTGGAAACTGTGGATATCAACAGCTCCACCATCTCTTGCTATTTTGCATAATATCTATCATCCTCCGGCGGAAATACGCTCACCTATAAAAAGCCCTTAATGCTTAGCCTCGATTGTCTTGATTAATATTTTTGATGAGAATCACGCAAACTTTTAATGAATGTTAAGAGCTAGTTGACTGAAGGTTAGGATTTAAGTCGTTAGATTTTCGAATGATAGATACCGTGGACTAGCGTTTTAGTACTTTACTGAGAATTTTCTAGACTAAGTCCGATTGATGGATTACGTTGATTATGGTTTAGAAGAACGATCACTAAAATTTTCGTTAGTTCCTACGTTTTCAAAACTTCTTTCCGAGTTTAGATTTCTGTTTTGTTTGAGGACAAACAAAGATCTAAGTCTGGGGGAGTTGATAACACCGATTTTTGACCATTTTTATGGATCACTTTAATATATTTTGCATGTGTTTTAACTCCGTTTTCAATGGTTTACAAGTGGTTTCCATGTTTTAGAGCTTTGAAAGACATTTCAGGTAACTTGGGATAAAATAGTGGATAAACTCGGACCGTCAGAAGTCTTGTCACCAAAGAAGACCTTCTCACCGTCTGATCATCACTAAATTTGGACACAACAAAGTAGACACAACCAGATTTCAAATTCATTTGGATTGGAGATGATCCAATGGTTGGATTCTTAAATACCCCTGAAGCACGGAAGGCAGATGAAGCTGCTCCAAAGAAGCTCACCGCGGCAAGCCAAGCTTGACCAGCGGCCAACTACCATTCCGCCGCGGCCATCCTAGCTTAACCCGCGGCCAATCCTCATCTTCCCCCGCCAGGATGGCCCGAACCGCGGCCACTCCCTGCTCGACGAAAACAAGTCTTTTCTTCACCCGATGCCCAAACCATATTTTCACATCAAACCCTAAACGAAGTGAAGATCATATATACTTGTTTTTAGGTATTTTAGACAGAGACACATATTTCTTTTCACGCTTTAAGGCAGAGACGAATCCCTAGCAATTGTTACTCTTGTTCTTCGGTGTGGAGCAAGGATTCTTGATCGATGTTATTTGATAGAGAAGCCTTCTTCACCCCTGTTCTTTATTGTTTTCTTTTCAATATAATGATTATATTTATCTCAGCTATGGCTGAGTAGTTACCTTGTTGGGTATAGGGTTTCAAAGAGACTCTCATGGTTTGATTTCTCATTAGGTTTTTAGACTAGGATACCGATTTTCGTTTTATCCTCTTTCTTAATGTATATTTACTTGATTGATCTCATTGCAACTGAACTTAGGTATTTTTAGAAGTGAGAAAGTACTGGATCCATATGATTGACCTAGGGTAGACGAGCAAAACCGTCACAAGATATGAAAGCATACTTGTGGAGGGATTGTGAGCGTTAACGACTTTTGAGTATAATCACTAACCTTTTGCGCGGCCGGAGACGAAAGCTACCGGTCGAGTACTAAAGTTGTAGGTGTGTAGTATGTACGAAAGTAGAATACACACAATGTCCCTATTCCAAGTTCAAGAATCCAATGACGACAAAAAGTTGTTTTAAAAATCCTAGCAAAGTTGATATGATCAAGAAACCATCCGAAAAGACCCATGAACCTTGTTCAATACAAAAGAAGTCCGTGATCAACTTTACTAGCTCAACGACCACCTGGACTACATCCTCACCTCAACTAGAGCACTCCTCGAAGTTGAATCAATCCATTCCGAGTTCAAGTGAAGAAGTTATTCAACTTCCTAGACAGGTGAATCCCAACTTACGCGATTTGAATATGCGTGCGTTCAAAGGATTTTCCCAACCGAACCAGAATGAATCAAGCTATGAACTAAAATGTTCTGGAATCTTGATTCATCAGAAAAACCGAAAAAATTGGATTCACAACAACGCCGGTTCAGACTTGAGAGATATGAATTTTACAAGTCAACCCATCTGCATCAGACCCTATTACGCATCAGAATAAAATGTAAAATTGAACGTTAGAAGCAGGCCCGGCCCAACAAAAATGGTGGTCCGAGACAAGGAAAAAAAATGTGGCCCTTTGTAAGATGTATAAAATAAAAGTTTTAAGGTATAATTTCAATTTAATTTGAAAATCATTAGAAAAAAAGAAATAAAATAACTTGATATAAAAAAGGACAAGTATAAAAACAATTTGGTGGTCTTATAAAAAATGGAAACATCAATTTTGTGGTCCATCAAAAACTAAAAAAAAGATGGTCCAATGCCATGACCTAACCTGCGTAGCCTCTGGGCCGGGCTTGGTTAGAAGTTGACAAAAAAAAAGTGAACATTAGAAACAAGAGACAATTAAACACAAATGCACTTTGTGCACTTTGTCTTACACATATAGGCACTTTTAACTCTTTTTACACCTATATGCACTTTCCACAAGGTAAATAACTATTTCACCCTTTATTTTTTTTATCCCCTTTCAATTCCACAAAAACAAGAAGATAATAGAAAGAAAAATCTCTCTCTCTCTCTCTCTCTCTCTCTCTCTCTCTCTCTCTCTCTCTCTCTCTCTCTCTCTCTCTCTCTCTCTCGTAGAGCGTGGATACGAGAGAGTGGATATTAGCATTCGCACCTATTAGTTGTCTATATATGGGCTTGAAAGCCTTGTCTACCTCTAAAGAGTGGATACGAGAGCATGTATACGAGATACGAAAGGGTGGATACGAGAGCGTGGATAGAACATCATAAACCTTCTTCCATATGATTTACGGTCACCATGATTGGTGTTTGAGCTCCGCATAGCTATAAATAACTTGCAAATCATGTCCACGGTGATCTATCCATATTACATCGTCCACGCTCATCATCCAGATGAATGAATATATTTTTCGCATGAGTAGATTTTTATTTATTTTTTAGATTTCGACATCTAAACTATAGTAAATTGGGTCTTAAAATGAAGGAAAAATAGAATTATAATTCATTGTAATAGAAAAAAAAATCATTTATGTCTTTCACATTATACAAAAATCGAAAACAAATCAGTTGGGGAATAATAAATACTTCACTTGTTTTGTAAATTTATAACTCATCCATGTCGTTGCATCCACCGTTATCGTGTACACAGGGGCAATTTCAGATTTAATGAAAATGAACAGTAAAAAAAAATACCTCAATAGTTGAAAGTGCCTACTTCCATAAGAAATCTTGATAAAGTGCCTCATTCCGTAAATCACTCTAGAAACAAAGCTCACTTTTGTAATGATCTCAAATAAAAGTAAATAGATTGAGATCTTGAAATATATACAGAAAGTGGAAACTATTCTTTTCTTTAGTTATTATGCAAATATCATATGTAATTTCTTAAGAACGGCCCATTATAGAATCAATGACCCATTAAGATTTTAAATCGGACATGTTTACTATAAAAATACAATATTAGTGTTTAATTAAAGTTTATGTAGTTAATTACCCAAAAAGTTGATATGTATTAATGTTTTGTTTGATTGGTTTTTCAAATTAATTTTTGTTTATTAGCTAGGTGTCACCTTCATTGGCCACAAAAAAAAGCTTAGGTGTCAACATATGGAGAGGCATTTGTGTTTTTAAAGTACTGACTAGTGGTTGCTCCGGGTTTTTCATATATTTTGTTTTTTGAAATTATTTGTTGCTCTGATCGATATAAAATAAGGAAATCAATTATGGAGAATGCGTGAACATGTCATTCATAATAAAGTCGAGAAAGTACTGGAAAATGTTTTTAAAACATGGTGGTGCTTGTGCTGAAGTGGTGGTGGATCTATTAAGGGTTCCGGCGTGGACGTTTGTTCTTTGTGTCTTCACTTGCAAGCTAAATCTTCTTGCTATTTTCTGTTATTTTCTTTTCAATGGAGGCCTTGTTCTTGTTGTCACTGTCGGTTCTTTTCGTCTCGAGAGTGATGGTCTTAGTAATTTCAGTAGGTGACAGATGTTCTTCATTTTCTTTTTCAAGGTCACCATTCGGGTTTTTTGTTATGAGTTTCGGAAGTTCGGCAGGCTTTACGATCTTGACTGTGATATTTTGCCTAGTAGCGCCGAAGTTGTAAAGTGTTACTTTGACTTTGAATTTGTGTGTCTGGCCGATGGCATCAAGCCGACTCTATGGGATTGGTACCTCATCTCTTGCACTCTTATCTCCAACAGCCTGCAAGATATGCCCCAAAAATGTTGTGAGGTTATGTTGTTTATATATTTTGGGTTAAGTGGTGTACATGGTTAATTACCTCGAAATAGTCGTCAATTATATCTGCAACTTTTTTCCCACTTAGCTGAGTTCCAGCATCATCGAGAAGAACAAAAGTAACTTTGTTTTCAATGTCGTGGACGGATATTTCCACTCGATACATGTGTGTGAGAAATATCAATATGATTACATTTTTTTATTATAATAGTTGGAGATTGTATGTCCATACTTGATAACTCCAATAGCGTTTTGTGTTTTGCATGTATTGCACACCAACGAAGTAGGTCCTCGGCTTGCTTTTGTGTTGCATCTAATGCAAGAGATGTAGTACCCACTTTTTTCTTGTTCCACGCCATCAATGGTTGCTATGCAATGGAAGCTTGCCACCTGTTATTATATAGATATGGAGTACTTAGTATGAGAGGACCACAAACTAAAAACTGAAGTGGGCATACAATTTTAAGAATAATGAAGAGACAATTGAGTTCTTGAGGAATATTAAATGTCAATCAAGCTATTTCAGTCAACATAAACACTAAAATGCAAGAATGTTAAGAAATAAAAACGTGTTGATACACTGTAATAACTATTTTAAAATGATGACAATGTGCATTGCTCTACACACATGAGCGAGTAACAATTAAGTTGGAAATAAATACTTTATTTCTATTTGATTTCCAAATGAATCATCAACTCATGTTCGTAGGTATGAATCTAAATAGATAGTTTAGAAAGTCAGAGTTGATTATTAGGTCTAATGTTCATTTTTATATAAATATTACTGATTTTAGTGCTCATAGATTTTTAAGTACATGGGTTGGTTCTTTTCGCAAGAAGTGTAATATTTCACCAATGGTGAGAGTTTCAAGCTTGGTGACCTCGGACGCATTGACGCTAACGCTGCTTGCATTTTCATCAAGCTTGAAAATTGTTTTTACGTGTATAAATAATATGTAGATATGACCATAGGTATTAGAAAATCATGGGTAAATTGAACATACCAAGTTAGTTATTCATTGGTCGGAGCAACCTCACCATCAAAGAAAACTCTGGAGGAGGACATAGAGGTGAGAGACATTCTTTATGCAGGGTGTTTATTTTCACATTTCAGATAAATAGAAATGAAATGATTTTCTTGTGAGATCGGAAAAAATCATAATGTTTTAAATTATGAGAGTAACATGCATAAAAAGAAAGGAATCATTATATTCCCGTGAAACAAAAGTACTGATAATTTAAAACATCTCATTCTAACCTCCAAGTCTCTTAGGGTTGATTGTGGTAACCAAAAACATCAATGTTAGCTATTGTTGTGTTTATGACCCATTAGAGAAATGGTTGAAAGAAACGATGTCATACCTTTTCATCAATTAGGGGAGGGGAATCGTTTGATGAGGTTTGAGGGGTGATTAAAGTCAGAGCTGATTTGAAACGGTTGTAGTTTTGTCGATTTAGCTTCATGTTTCCGTTGCCGGTGATTTGGAAGTCGGAGGAAGCGGAATCGTTTATGTGTGGCTTAGGTTGTTACAGGAAATTCTGGGTTAGGAGGCGGAGATTAAGAGTGAGGTGGATGAAGATGTGCTTTCAGATTGTGCTGGTTTGTAATTCTCCTTTGGGCTTTCTATTGGCCTTGTGCCTATTTTCCATTGTTTAGTTAGTTTTTTTTACAAATCAGAAGATGATGTGGCGAATTTTGACGTTTTGATTGGAGGATTATTTCTCAGATTGTTTTTGCCTACGTGGATACCCTGAGAATGCTCTAAATCAGTCTCTTTTATATAAATGAGATTTAGTCAATGTTGATCTGTTACATTCATAATTATATATATGTATTCAAAGTCCGAGAGACATTATAGAATCTGACTAAAAATGAAGTTGGTAATCCTAGTATCTTTCTTGCTCTTTCTCCTAATGTTTTTTTCAGGTACAAATCAACTATCATAGTGTGTTAAAAAAAAAAAATATCAGTGTTTTATCTAATGCATATTTAAAAAATTAAGTAGCTCTATTTAAGTTTATGTGCATGGAAAATATTATATATTTTAAAATTATAGCTTTCTTCCTCAACACAATCATTTCTGACGAGATTTTGGTGGGACTCAAATCATGGAAAGAAAAAGATGTGTATGATCTCTCGGGAGAAGATCACAAGATCAAAGCGAGATGGAGACCTTGGCTTTAGAGAAATACATAGTTTTAACGATGCTCTTCTCGCTAAACTGAGCTGGAGAATCCTTAATCACCCGTCATGTCTTCTCGCAAAGGTCCTCTTGGGTAAATATTGTCTCGATAAGCCCTTCTTATAAACACTTGTGGTTGTTGCGGTTTCACATGGGTGGAGAAGCATCTTAATTGGGAGAGATCTACTAAATAAACAGCTCGGGAAAGCCATTGGTAATGGGAAAGACACATCGCTTTGGAATGATCTGTGGCTATCCATCTCCCAGCCTCTGAAACCAATAGGTCCTCCTAATTTAGCTTCAAAAGACCTCACGGTTTCCAATCTACTCTCAGAAGATCTCTAGAACTGGAATCGACAAAAAATCGATGCAATTATCCCTGAATGGGCCTCACAAATCCTCTGTCTCATACCTAGCATTAAGGGAGCAGCATACTCTCACATTTGGTTGCCAAACAAATCGGGTCTGTATACTCCAAAATCAGGTTATCACTTTGCGAAAGCAGAAGAGTTATTCCCCGACCAGCAGGAATTACAAGATTTCAATTGGAACTCTACCATCTGGAAAGGAAAGTTCTCTCCAAAAATCTGTGTTTTCCTGTGGACGGTGTTGCAAAAATCCCTTCCATTGGGAGAAAATATGCTCAACAGGGGGCTATTGGACAAAGCTTGATGTATACATTATGGAGATCTAGAAACTACCGAACACCTGTTCTTCCATTGCGATTTTGCTCAAAAGGTGTGGCGAGCAGCTCCTTTCTGTTGATCCGTAAATCACACAAAAAGGGGGTAAAACAGTACTTTGGTCGGAATCTCGTTTATTGATCTGAATCGGCGTTACAACAGAGTTTAAGTAAGAAGGCAAAGACAAAAGACTTGAGATCGGTAATGAGCTCTCTTGTATTCTCTGTCTCTGCGGAAGTTGTGGATGTGTTGATGAATGAACCTTCTCCTCTATTTATATTGTCTTGAGGCGGCTCTAAATGTGAATATTCCCTTTTCCTTACTCGATTAGGGAATGGAAATATTCCGGATTCCCCTCCGAGATAAGGATATATTCTTTATTCTTGGCGGTCTATTCGCAAGGAATATTTCCATTTCCGAGATCGGCGGGAAAGAGGAAATATTCCGGTTTCATCTGTTGTAACGGACTGGGCTTGTGATGGGCCTAGATCGGTAGCCGAGGTGGGCTTTCAGCGAGATCCCGAGCTCGGCCCAATGTTTTCGGGCCGACTTATCCTCGATCCGAACCATCGTAAACCGGTCTTGATTGAACCGATCTCGGTTCGAACCGAGTTAAACCAGGGGGTGCTAATCCCCCCTCTAACAATTGGTCCCCCCCTCAGTTCGGCGAGGGAGTTTATGAGTTCGGTGAATTTTTGGGGAGTATTCTTTAGCTCGGTTAAAACTGAGATCGGTACGATCTGATCAGATTCTATTTCGAGTGCGGCGGATTTTTAGGTTCGGCGAATTTTGAGTCCGGCGAACTTCTTTCGAAAGTGAAGATCGGAATTCTCGCGGTTTGACTAGTCTATTGAATTTTGAATTCGGCTGATTTTTCTCGGGTTGTTGAGCTCTGATATATTTGAAGTCGTACATAATACGAACCTCTCGAATTTATCGTACACAGTGGTGCCGTAAACTGTACGGTCTTAGCCGGGTGAAGAGGATAAATTCGACTGAACCTGCTCGAGGTCAGCAATCCCTATCGTAGACCGGCTTACTGCTTTTGCGATTGTTGAGAAATCGGCTTACTTGTTTTTGCGACTGTTGAGAAATCGGCTTACTAGTTTTGCGACTGTTGAGAAGTCGGCTTAGATTTGCGAGGAAGGACGTTCGGCTTGACCCTAGAGTTTAGTTTAAGAGTACGTGAACATCTCATCTTAATATGCTCTAGGTTTCTCACATTGAATCCGAGTGTGCGAGACGGGCTCGGCTTATTTGGCTCGGATAATC
Organism: Eutrema japonicum; assembly: GCA_030161315.1. Classification (NCBI taxonomy): domain Eukaryota; kingdom Viridiplantae; phylum Streptophyta; class Magnoliopsida; order Brassicales; family Brassicaceae; genus Eutrema; species Eutrema japonicum. Next base: position 44,070,708 of record BSQW01000011.1, read on the forward strand.
TGAGAAGTTGGTGCGAGACTGATCTCGGCTTTGAATGTGGAAAGTGTATTATCCATTGCACCATGAGGATGCGTGCGAGCTAAGCTCGGCTTTATCAGATCGTCTGGCCAGGACGTTGATGTGTAACCGTTGGTGGTTGAAAATGCGAACTGTTGAAGTTCGGCAAACGTAAAGTTTGACTTAGAGAATACGAACAGTTGGAGTTCGGCAAACGAAAAGTTTGACTTAGAAAATACGAACTGTTGGAGTTCGGCAAACTAAAAGTTTGGCTTAGAAGATACGAACTGTTGGAGTTCGGCAAACGAAAAAGTTTGACTTAGAAAATACGAACTGTTGGAGTTCGGCAAACTAAAAGTTTGACTTAGAAAATACGAACTGTTGGAGTTCGGCAAACTAAAAGATTGACTTAGAGGATACGAACTGTTGCAGTTCGGCAAAACTAAAAGTTTGACTTAGAAGATACGAACTGTTGGAGTTCGGCAAACTAAAAGTTTGACTTAGAAAATACGAACTGTTGGAGTTCGGCAAACTAAAAGTTTGACTTAGAGGATACGAACTGTTGGAGTTCGGCAAACTAAAAGTTTGACTTAGAAAATACGAACTGTTGGAGTTCGGCAAACATAAAGTTTGGCTTTAGAAAATACGAACTGTTGGAGTTCGGCAAACAAAAAGTTTGGCTTTGAAGGTACGAACTATTGGAGTTCGGCAAACATAAAGTTTGGCTTTGAAGGTACGAACTATTGGAGTTCGGTAGAATGCCTTGGTAAAATTTTATTAATGTTATAGCTGCGCCTTGTGAGGGCTGCCTACGTACCTTCGAAAGAAGGATCAAGCCATTCGTAGTTCATCATAAGATGGCTTTGCGAGCTGTGGAAGCTTCATCTTACTTAGTCGTTTCTTGACTGTTAATTCCGAGGTCGTGTTACACATCCTCTCGAGTTCATTGTGCACACAATTGGTGCCGTACATAATACGGTCTTAGCCGGGGTGTAGAGAATGAACTCGATCTTACGACCTGCTTCTAGGTCGGCGATCGTCGATTGATCGGCTTAGTTCCCATATTGGATCTGAGTGTGCGAGACAGACTCGACTTATTTGGCTCAGACAATCTGGGAATTGCGTCATCCGGCTTATAATTTGCGAATGTTGAGAATTCGGCTTACTATTTTGCAAATCGAATCCGAGTGTGCGAGACGGACCCGGCTTACTTGGCTCGGATGATTTGGGAGTCGTTTTAGACTGTAGTGCAGACTCTAGAGTACGGCTTCAATATGAGCTTGACGAGCTGAAATTCTGAATCTGATGAGCTTGAATTATGTACGAAAAACTCATCTGAACTGAAACTACTCTGAAATTCTGAAGTTCTGAATGAAGAACTGAAACTGTGAAGTTCTAAATCTGAAGAACTGAAGCTGTGAAGTTCTGAATCTGAAGAACTGAAGCAGTGAAGTTCTGAATCTGAAGAACTGAAGCTGTGAAAACCAATCTGAACCGAGACGAGTTGAAACTGATAAACCATTCTGAACTGAAACTGATAAACCGTTAATTGGACAAATCATGTCATAATGAGCGTGTTGTAGCTCGGTAGAAGATGTAGCTCTGTTGGAGAGTGTATTGTTACTTGATAGAGGAGAAAGCTTGATAGCGAGAGCGTAGCTAGGTAGAAGAGCGTCTCTTTTTTTTTTTTTTTTTTTTTTTTTTTTTGTGAACTGTGCGCGTTCGTCTTTTTGAGTTCGGCGAACTGCTGGAGTTCGACGAATTTTTAGAATTCGGCGAACTGCTGGGGCTCGGCTCATTTTTTGATTTCGGCGAGCTGCTGGAGTTCGGCGAATTTTTTGAGTTCGGCGAACTGCTGATGTCCGTCTTTTCTTTTCTCTGTTTTTTTTTTTTTTTTTTTTTTTTTTTTTTTGAAGATGCAAACTTTTGAGTTCGGCGATCTTTCAAATTCGGTGAACTTTCGAGTTCGGCGAACTGTTGGAGTTCGGCTTTTGAGTTCGACGAACAAGGTCGGCGAACTGTTGGAGTTCGGCTTTTGAGTTCGACGAACAAGGTCGGCGCGATGCCTGACTGCGAACAAGGTCGGCGCGATGCCTGACTGCGAGCAAGGTGGGCGCGATGCCTGACTGCGAGCAAGGTCGGCGCGATGCCTGACTGCGAGCGGGGTGGGCGCGATGCCTGACTGCGAGCAAGGTCGGCGCGATGCCTGACTGCGAGCAAAGTCGGCGCGATGCTTGACCGCGAGCAAGGTCGGCGCGATGCCTGACCGCGAGCAAAGTCGGCGCGATGCTTGACCGCGAGCAAGGTCGGTGCGATGCCTGACCGCGAGCAAAGTCGGCGCGATGCTTGACCGCGAGCAAGGTCGGTGCGATGCCTGACCGCGAGCAAAGTCGGCGCGATGCCTGACTGCGAACAAGGTCGGCGCGATGCCTGACTGCGTGCAAGATCGGCGCGATGCCTGACTGCGAGCAAGGTCGGCGCGATGCCTGACTGCGAGCAAGGTCGGCGCGAAGCCTGACTGCGAGCAAAGTCGGCGCGATGCTTGACCGCGAGCAAGGTCGGCGCGATGCCTGACCGCGAGCAAAGTCGGCGCGATGCTTGACCGCGAGCAAGGTCAGCGCGATGCCTGACCGCGAGCAAAGTCGGCGCGATGCCTGACTGCGAACAAGGTCGGCGCGATGCCTGACTGCGAGCAAGGTCGGCGAGATGCCTGACTGCGAGCAAGGTCGGCGCGATGCCTGACTGCGAGCAAGGTCGGCGCGATGCCTGACTGCGAGCAAGGTCGGCGCGATGCCTGACTGCGAGCAAGGTCGGCGCGATGCCTGACTGCGAACAAGTTCGGCGCATTGCCTGACTGCGAGCAAGGTCGGCGTGATGCCTGACTGCGAACAAGTTCGGCGCATTGCCTGACTGCGAACAAGGTCGGCGCGATGCCTGACTGCGAGCAAGGTGGGCAGCGATGCCTGACTGCGAGCAAGGTCGGCGCGATGCCTGACTGCGAGCGGGGTGGGCGCGATGCCTGACTGCGAGCAAGGTCGGCGCGATGCCTGACTGCGAGCAAAGTCGGCGCGATGCTTGACCGCGAGCAAGGTCGGCGCGATGCCTGACCGCGAGCAAAGTCGGCGCGATGCTTGACTGCGAGCAAGGTCGGCGCGATGCCTGACCGCGAGCAAAGTCGGCGCGATGCCTGACTGCGATCAAGGTCGGCGCGATACCTGACTGCGAGCAAGGTCGGCGCGATGCCTGACTGCGAGCAAGGTCGGCGCGATGCCTGACTGCGAGCAAGGTCGGCGCGATGCCTGACCGCGAGCAAAGTCGGCGCGATGCCTGACTGCGAACAAGGTCGGCGCGATGCCTGACTGCGAGCAAGGTCGGCGCGATGCCTGACTGCGAGCAAGGTCGGCGTGATGCCTGACTGCGAGCAAGGTCGTCGCGATGCCTGACTGCGAGCAAGGTCGGCGCGATGCCTGACTGCGAACAAGGTCGGCGCGATGCCTGACTGCGAACAAGTTCGGCGCATTGCCTGACTGCGAGCAAGGTCGGCGTGATGCCTGACTGCGAACAAGTTCGGCGCATTGCCTGACTGCGAGCAAGGTCGGCGTGATGCCTGACTGCGAGCAAGGTCGGCGCGATGCCTGACTGCGAACAAGGTCGGCGCGATGCCTGACTGCGAACAAGTTCGGCGCGATGGCGCTAGAAGGAGGGGGTCCTCCTCCGGTTGTCGGTAACTCAGTGTCGGTTGGATTGAGTTCGTCAGCCCGAGGGTTTTGATCATCGTTTTCTGTGCCGTTGATGTCGACTACGGAGGTGTTGGCTCGAAGGGTCATCACCGAACTCAATCGAACAATATCCGAAAGTACTGCTCTAATCTGTCCCCACAGTCGGCGCCAATTGTTGATCCGTAAATCACACAAAAAGGGGTAAAACAGTACTTTTAATCGGAATCTCGTTTATTGATCTAAGTCGGCGGTTACAACAGAGTTTAAGTAAGAAGGCAAAGACAAAAGACTTGAGATCGGTAATGAGCTCTCTTGTATTCTCTGTCTCTGCGGAAGTTGTGGATGTGTTGATGAATGAACCTTCTCCTCTATTTATATTGTCTTGAGGCGGCTCTAAATGTGAATATTCCCTTTTCCTTGCTCGATTAGGGAATGGAAATATTCCGGATTCCCCTCCGAGATAAGGATATATTCCTTATTCTTTGGCGGTCTATTCGCAAGGAATATTTCCATTTCCGAGATCGGCGGGAAAGAGGAAATATTCCGGTTTCATCTGTTGTAACGGACTGGGCTTGTGATGGGCCTAGATCGGTAGCCGAGGTGGGCTTTCAGCGAGATCCCGAGCTCGGCCCAATGTTTTCGGGCCGACTTATCCTCGATCCGAACCATCGTAAACCGGTCTTAATTGAACCGATCTCGGTTCGAACCGAGTTAAACCAGGGGGTGCTAATCCCCCCTCTAACACTTTCGTCTCTCAGATTTTCTCGGTCAACTTCCCAGACTTTAAGACAGGCTTAACAACTCAGATGAAATCGATTAGTCTCCCTCTAACGGGGTTAGGTACAAGCCCTCTCTTTCCGTGGATCTGTTGGTCCATATGGTCGTCCCGCAACTCTCTCCTCTTATAAAACAGAGAGTTCAAAGCTAGGGAAACTTTACTCATAGCTATTGGAGCAGCTAGAGAATGGCAAGTAGCTCAGTATACAGATCATAACCCAGTTTTTCCTGCTGCCTCGCGTATCAGTTCGGCGCCCACACCAGACTTTATCACATGCTGATACAAGACTTTTTTGTGTCTCTAGAGTCAATTCTCTAAATTCAATTGTAGCATAAGAGGTTATCGAACATTATCGGGATTTTTCCTAATCACTAAGAATGCAAGGTACTTAAAGCAAGTTAAGTTAAACAAGTGTGGTTGTTGTTAAATATCCAATTCTAATTAAGCAAGCAAAAGCACTAAACAAGATAGTAAATCAATAAACAAAAGCGGAACTAGAGATGAGGTTATTGATATAAGGTGATCCAAAACCAATTAGTGATGTTCATTCACTCAAAAACCTAATTCCTAGGCAAAAGATCTCTAATCTTGATTAGTTCTCTTTCAAGCAACTAATCACTATGATAATTCATTAGAAATCATGTAATGTTGACAAAAAAATTATGTAATATTTCTGATAAGTTAAATAAAAATACTAGTCATAAAATTTCCAAACAAATATTTTACTCCATTAGTTTTCAAAAAGTGTCATTTTGGAGTTATTAAAAATGTCGTTTTACATTATCAATGTAATTTTTTAGACAATTCCTATTTAACCATTCATCCAAAACTCATCTATTTTTATTTAATTTATTTTCCTCTAATTAATGATATGTTAAATAAGTGTGTATATATATAATTAAGAGTTTATTAATTTGTATGAAATATGTCAAAATAACACTTTTTGTAAAATTAGGTGTTGTCATTAACTACGAAAACCATGGATAATTAGTCGGAACATGTTCGTCAAAAATTAATATATCTTAGCTTTAAAATACCCTTGATCGTTTTTTTTAGTTCGATAATATTTTGATTTAATTAATATGACGAGCTCTGTGAGTGTCAATCGAGAACGCTGCTAAATCCATCTCAGAATATGATCGAGGAGGAAATGAGAGATAACCGAAGATGGGAACTCTTAGCAGACATGGATGAAAGGTAGTTAAAGCAAAAATCGAAGCTACATAGGCTGAATATTGGGGATGGGAATAATCGATTTTTTTACCAAGCTGCAAAGGCAAGACAAGCAAAAAATTCAATCTGAGAAATACAAAGAGCAGATGGGTCTATCGTCGATAAGCCAAATGAGATCAAAATGGAAGTTGTGGATTTATTCCAGCTATTTTGTTCGCACATGCCAGAGAACTTTGTCGAAGTTAATCATCACCAAGCATTAAAGGGTATGCTTGATTTTCAATGCAATGAGACATATGGGGACATGCTAAGTAAAATGGTGACAGAGAAAGAGGTGAAAATTGTTTTATTTGCAATGGCGAGTAATAAATCTCCGGGCCCAGATGGATATACATGTGAATTCTGTAAAGCAGCCTGGCCAATTGTGGGGAAGAAATTTGTCGCTGCCATCCTATCCTTTTTCGAAAAAGGATTCTTACCGAAGGGGATAAACTCAACTATTTTAGCTCTTATACCAAAGAAAGACGAGGCAAAGGCAATGAAAGATTATAGACCCATCTCGTGATGCAATGTGATATACAAGGTTATCTGGAAGATTCTTGCGAATAGATTGAAAAAAATCTTGCCAAAATTCATTGCTCCCAATCAATCCGCGTTTGTGAAAGATCGTCTGTTGATGGAAAATGTTCTTCTAGCTTCTGAGTTGGTAAAGAACTATCATAAAGACACAGTATCGGCTCGGTGCGCGATAAAGATAGACATTGCAAAGGCTTTTGATTATGTGCAATGGTCTTTTCTTATCTCGACACTACAAGCTCTGAATTTCCCAGCAAAGTATATCCATTGGATCCGGCTATGTGTAAGGACGGCATCTTTCTCGGTTCAGGTAAATGGAGAACTCGCAGGTTTTTTTCAAAGCACTCGGGGACTTAGACAATGATGTGCTTTATCGCCTTACCTCTTTGTCATATGCATGAATGTGCTATCCAAAATATTAGACAAGGCAGCGGTGGAAAGGAATTTTGGATATCATCCATCTTGTCAGAATCTGAAACTCACCTATCTTTGTTTTTCGGACGACCTAATGATATTTTCAGAAGGGAAAAAGAGATCGATAGAAGGTATTCTCGAGGTATTTAAGGAATTTGCAGAAATCTCGGGTCTGAATATAAACTTGGAAAAGTCTACACTGTTTATAGCATGGATTACAGCGGAAAGTAGGGATGCAATCCTGGATCATTTCCCCTTTGAGATAGGATCTCTCCCTGTTCGATATCTAGGCCTTCCGTTGTTGACAAAGAGGATGACAACTCATGACTACACGCCGTTATTGGAGAAGATATGATCGTACACAAAGAAAGTGGTGCCTTATGTGGAGAACGAATTGCACCCACGATGTGCAATTGCAACGCACTTATTGGTGACTGAGCTAAACAGCTTTCAACTTGAATACAGCGTTATTGGACTTGATGGGAAGACGTATTTGGTGGACTTGTTAAAGAAAAGTTGTTGTTGCAGATGTTTTGATATAGACAACTATCCATGTGTCCATGCAATATCCGCAAACAGGGCACTCATGAGCAAGGAAGGGAGAACAACGAATATCGAAATCTACGACATGTGCTCGAAATATCACTCGATTGAGATGTGGGCATTGGCATATTACATAACGATTTATCTAGTGCCGCATGAGTCTACGTGGAGGATTCCTGATGATATAAAAGAATTGTTCGCCTTGCCGCCGGATTACAAAAAAAAACTGGGAAGAAACAAAGAAAGGCGGTTTCCATCCACCGGAGAACGTCGCTGAAAGAAAAGTACCAAATATGTGCCTGGCATAAACTTGGAGAGGTGGTTGCAGGGCGAAACTAGTAGAAAAACTTAATTTGTGTGTTTGTATTTTTATTTCTCGGGTTTGTACTACCATGTGAAACTAGATACAATTAAGACCAGTTCTGTATTTAATTTGTGTGTTTGTATTTTTATGTCTCGGGTTTGTACTACCATGTGAAACTAGATACAACTAAGACCAATTATGTATTTAATTTGTATGTAGTTTTTGTGTATTTGTATTTTCTCGGGTTTGTAATATAAAATTATGTGAAATCCTCCAATTAATAAGTATTAGTAAAACATTAAAAAGTATAAGGAAACAATTAAAAATATTGATAACAAGAAACAATTAAGAAGTATAAAGAAACACCCCATATACTTCTTAAGGAAGACTTTGACAATGTTAACCACCTTAGAGCATGTGCATTGGTGAGACACCCATAGGGTGTCTCACTAATATAATATTAATATTTTTAGTTTAGTTTAATATGAGAACCTCTATCTAAAATTTTACCTCCATTGGTGTGACATCCATATGGGTATCTCATCAATATAATATTAATATTTTAATATTTTTTGTTTAAAAATTTTATATTAAATTTTATTTCTCATTAAAAAATTTAAAACATATCAAATGTATAAAAGTGGATTAATTATATTTAACTATAAAAGTAATAATAATAAAATCATAAATATAATCAAAGATTTGGGTACTATAATCAAATATAATCAAAGTAATAATAATAAAATCAATAAAATCATATATATTGGGTACTATATTGTGGAATTTTTGATGGACTCATTTGGATTGAGGTTGAAACAGGAGGAAAAATATTTGTAGTGTTCCCTTCTTGTTGATTATTAAAAAGATCTATGAAATTTGTTGATAAATGAAATGGATTGTTCGAATCCATGATGAAAAAAAGAAATATAAGTTGAAGATATGAAGTGTATGATAAAATGAAGATATGAAGTGTATATATAAGGAAGGAAATTAATAATTATACATGATTTTATCAAAATATCAAATTATAATTTTTAATTTTTCGAAAATAATAATTATACATGATTTTAATTTTTCCTATCTCATATTTTGTTCATAGTATTTAATATTATTGTATTATATAAAAATAATTTAATATTATGTATTAACCTTAACTAATATTAATTAAAAATAATATTAATATATAATTTAAACAAATACTTAATGGAACTTGATAGATAGATAATTTTATTTTGTGATTTATAAAAAAATAAAATAAAAATAAAATAACAACATACAAAGTATTTATTTAACATTATATATTAAAGTGTATTTGGTTTAACTACAAAAATATAAACCATTTACAATATGACATGTGTCATGTTGTAGAGTGTCTCATGGGTGTCTCATTTGAGAACCGATTCTCACCTTTATTGAATAAAAAACAATTTTTTATTTTTATTTTTTTTATTTTAAAGGGTGGTGTCTTTGAGACACCACCAATGCGGGTGCTCTTATTATGCAAGAACTCCAAAATATATGATATTGCACATGTTTTATTATGAAAACATCGTAAATGTAATTTAATAGTCGAAATTAATGTGTACAACCACAAAAAAATCATTTATATCAATGTTCCACTACAAAAACTCTAACATCGCAAAAGTACAACTATTAGGATATTTGTACAAATGGACACTTAGGAACAACTATGTTTATAACACATGAATTTTTTATTGATTTAATGTCCACCATTTACCGCCGGTGGGAAATTTTAATGATTTCCAAATTTATAATATTTCATATTTCCCCCAATTCGTAAATAATTCATTCCTCATTTCATTTTCTTCATTTTCGCGGTTCAAGTATAGAGAGAGAATCCGAGAGAGAGAGTGTTTCTGTGTAGAGCGAGATTCACGATTCCGATTTAGTTTTGGAGCCAAGCTCGAGGAAGGTTAGCAATTTATGGGATTTATGTGTAAATCTAGGGTTAATAATTTATGGGTTCGTAGATCTAGGGTTTGCGATTTTTAATTTCTGGATTTTCGGCTTGCCGTGTCAATTTTTACAGTGATATGGAAAGAAATTTTAGCTTCACTCAAAGCTCTGAATCAAGAGCAAGTTTTAGTAGTGGCTGTTGCAGAACTGATGGTGAATTTGGAATTCCGAAACGATGTTCATGTGGTGGACAAGTGACTCAGTAGACATCTGACTCAGAAATCGACCCAGAGAGGAGATTCTTTACCTATCGGCTGCGTGAAGTAAGATTTTGTGTCTCGGATTTAATTTATGGATTTTGTGATTTGTGTCTGGATTTTGTGTTTGTGTCTGGATTATATCAATTTATGGTGCCATGTTTGTGTCTGCGATATCGTCGGCTTTATGTGTAGGATGGTGGCTACCACATTCAGAAATGGTGGGATGAAGCTATTGAGGAGGAACTAACAATTCTACGGATGCAGATTGAAGAGCATACAGAGAAGATTCAAAACATTCATAGAATTGGGGGTGTCTTGACACGCGGTGATGAGACAATGCGTGTGGATATGCAAAGCAATGCTTATGAGACAATGCATGTGGAGATGCAGAACAATGTTTATGAGATTGCAAAACTGAAGGAGTTACTGAAGGGTCTTGTTACTCTTACGGGTGTAATTTTGTTTGTTGCTACATGTTTCTACTTGTTTAAGTAGATGAGAAAGACCTTATTTGTGTTCGTTGTACTGTCTTAATGCGGAAGAATATCTTTTAGTTTTCAGTCTTTCCAAAAGGTCTTCGTATTGTAATTGACTTCGTATTTTCTACAACTCAAAAACCATCAAATTCAAAATAATTCTAAGCTTAATCCATCTTACAATCTCCAACTAAAAGTTTCAAACCAAGAAATGACAACAACATAGTCAAAGAGTAGAGCTAACTATGCCCAAAAACAATAGTAACTACCGATCACAATAACTCCACACATAATCATACTCTTCAAGAAACGTATCTCCGTTTTCATTGCCTCCATTTCCTTCCCATATCCACGAACTACTATCTTCATGTCTTTGATGTCCTTCTCAAAGACTTTGACAACGGCTTCACAAGTTCTTGTATCGAGTTCTAAGTTCTTTACCGTTTCCTTCATTTCGAACATCTCCTCTACCATACACTCATCTGTCCATTTGAACAAATGGTAGTTGTCTTTTTTCGAACCTTTTGGACATCAATGAAATAGTCTTCCCAGATTTTTAGACGTTCCTGAAGTTCTTATCAAAGAAGCTTCTCCACACCTACAAGCATTGGGCATACCTCTATGTCTTTCAGGAGCATCACGACTCATACTTACACTAAACTCTGCAAATTTGAATCCGAAATTCAATTTTAAAATTTGAAATCGATATTTAATTTTCACAACACGAAATCTCTTCAATTCAATCACTAACCTACCTAAAAATCGTTTCCATTCAATCCCTAAACCTACATGAAAATCACAGATTCCGAAATTCAATCAATCCCTAAACCTACCTAAAATCGATTTCGGTTTTCAATTCAGTCCCTAGACCTACATGAAACCGCTATCGAAGATCAATTCAATCTTTAAACCTACCTGAAATCGCCACTGAAGCGTTTGAATTCGATGATGTAGTCATTACGAATCGCGATTTCGAACCCACCCTAGCTCTAGATGATGTTCTTCGGCCCGATGTTCTTCCCCAATTTCCCCAATTTTTGTGTTTGTTTCTACTTTTAGACTAAAACTGAAACGACTTCGTATTAGAATTCACCGAGCCTAATACACAGTTGAACTTAATAGCACCAGTTGTACAAAAACAAAAGCAAAAGTAAAATGAATTTAAGTCAACTTTTATTTTTAGACATTCATTAAAACGACTTCGTTTAAGAATTCACCGAGCATAATACACAGTTGAACCTAATAGCACTAGGTGTACATAAAAACATTCTTTTTTCGTTCCAATAGTACATTAAAACATAATAGCACACTTCACATTCCAATAGTACCAAAAACCACAAATTCCACAAAACATCCTTAAAACCACAAATTCAACAAAAACATTCAAAAAAATTCTTATTCATTGCTTTCTTCTCTTCCCTTATGTATAAGGGGGCTTCTTGAATTTTGATGGCACTCCCTTCCTCTTTCTACTAGGATTTCTACTACTAGTAGATGGAGTTGCAGACTTTCTCAAAGAAGACTTCTACCTCTTGAAGGGACCCTGCTCAGCTACGGGCACATTTGTTTCGACATTTGCTTCAGATTATGCCTCCTTCTCAGCTACAGACACACGGGAATCGACTTCAGCTTATGGCTCCTTCTCAGTTACGGCCACACTTGTTTCGGCATTAGTTTCAGCTTCTGGCTCCTTCTCAGTTACGGGCACACTTGTTTCGGCATTAGCTTTAGCTTCTGGCTCCTTCTCACCACTTACAGTTGCAGCAACATGACCAACACATCTTTTAAGAACAAATATCAACAATAACTCCATCAAAGTAAACTAAAACACTCATAGTTGTGTTGGTCATGCACATAGTTGTAAGCTTCTTTGCTTAGCTGGTCGTTCACATACTTTTCAACAGCTTTCAGTCTCCCATCTATGCTATTGATTTTGGTTTCCATTCCACCAAGCTTCTCCATGATTTCCTTAAACCCTTTATCCATCGATTTCTGCAACTCCAGAGCTGATGCAATATTTCCAGGTTCATGTTCAATTCCCTGTTCAGGTTCAGGGACTTCAGATCGAGAAGCCACGTCCAACTCATACAGGTCTTGCCAACATATCTTCTTCTTCTTCTTGGTTAGATGCTCTGTCCAACTCTCAACAATTGGATCAATAAAACCTATCCTATTATCAAAATCGTTTTCTATGATGCGCGCCATAAGAGCTTCTTCATCCGAGTTAGGTTCCAAGATGCTAGTGATATTCTATGAATATCAATGAATCTAACTTAAAATCAAAATCGATACCAAATACAACTATTTCCAACTATGACGAGTAACTCTAACCTTACTACTTCCAATAGCCTGATTTATGTCTTCCAATGGAAAACCTTTCATGCTACTTCTTTTGAACTTATGCTTGCACAACCTTGGACAATCCTTCTCTGCGCCTACATGTTCTCGAAATGTGCATCCAAGATTGGGAATAGACTCAAATGCCATAACCTACACATAGAGTTAAAATATCTCATACTTAAAATCATAAAAACTAATACTTTAATACTCACAACTAAGAGTTACCTCTAGAGGAAGAATGAAACCAGAACATGTAAGTGTTGCTTTTGGTTTCACAGAGCCATTGAACTTCTTCATCACGCGTTGAATCTCATTGATACAATCGTCAAATGTGTAACGCCCCCAAGGAAATGTTTTACACACCTCCAAATCATCAACAACTCTAAGCAATAAAGGATATATGGGGTCAACAACCTTAGCCTTTGCTTTCACTACTTTGCTTAAGAAATAAAGGACATCCATCTTCTTCCTATCTACACAGCTCCGCATTGAATCTAGCTTCTCTTCCACATCTGAGATCAATATTTTATCTTCCCTTCCAAACAGCCTTTTCACAAACTTCAAATTGCCCAGTTCTTTATAGTTATTGGGGGTATTCATGGCAGTCAAATCCAAGGAATACCTAATATGGACTCCATTAACCATAAACCAACACTCTCTTTGCTTCTCAGTATAAGCTGTGCGAAGGAGCAGCATCCACATGCCTTGAAGCTGGTGGTTTGGCTCCTTAGGCATGTGAAATATATGCTTAAACTGAGAATGGTTTCTGAACCATTGAAATTCAGATGGCAGATGCTCTATCCTTTCCACCGTCTGCATCACTGAACACCTCGTTCCTATCTTACAAGGCCTGCTATATTGGCTTGGACCGAAGAAAAGCTTCTCTGGTTGCATTGGCTGGCTATCATCATCGGTATCCTGCAATTTCAAACATAGTATCCAACTCCTAACCTCTACCATTCTAAATCTCAAGTAAAGTACATGTATATACCTTCGACGGTGAAAATAGAGAGCCTTCCTCTACTTCGTTCCCATCAACTTCTGTTTCGACTACCGTTGGCGGATCAACTTCTGTGGGTGCTTCTATTTTAACTACCGTTGGCGGATCAGCTTCTCTGCCTGCGATACCCTATGTTGACTCATACTCCACATTAGAGTTTTTAACCCGAGCCATCTGTGAACAGGACATCAAATCCAATATCATTAAGAACCATTCATTTTCTAATTTCATCAACAAGATATGTGGAATTCACAATTCAACAGGAAGAGATATCGAACTCCGCTTATCTCTGAAATCAATCGTCGAACAGATTACACACGATAGAGGAGGAAGAGGAAACGACACGGAGGACAAAACGGAACAAAACGGGAAACATATATCGGAGGAAGAGGAAGAGGAAAGGACACGGAGGAGAACGAGGAAAGGAAATAGAGGAATTCGCCGGCAACGATAATTTTGAAAGGAAATGGAATCAACTCATTTTTTTTTTACTTTGACTGAATCGTGAAATTAGGTTTTTTCGTTTTTTATTATATAAATCGATAAATGAAAGGAAATGAAAATAAATGGTGGGTTTGGGTGGGTAATCTGGGTGAGTGGATATAAGTGTGATTGGATAGTAATTTTAGAGATGAATGGGGATGGTATGCTAATTTCTCCCGTGTTTTTAGTATTAAAAAAAAATCTAAATTATATTCATTATTAGAGGAATGGTTTTTCGGTCCGGAACATCACCGCATATACCATTATGAGGAAAAAAAAAACAAAACTACCCTAACTTAATCTCCATACCACTCTCCTTTTTAATGAGTAAGTAAAATTACAAATTTGCCATATCCAAACCCAACCAAATACCCTACCCAGTATGATACAAACCCAAGGAAACCAGCCAAATTCTGTTAGATCAAAAAGAAAAAAAAAGAAAAAAACAGAAAACTCGACGTGGGAGGAATCCAGCTCCGACGTCGGCGCCGTCGCATCTTAGCTCCATTGAACTCCCATTGATCTCCATTGCATTGGAGATTTGAGATTCAATTGATGAGTTTGCACATTGTTGTTTAGCAATGATTCTGGGTCGATTGGGACTTTAAGTTGAGTAGAAATGCATTTTAGAGGTAGAGTCGTTGTGGATTGTATGCAGATTGGAACCCTAAATCGAATAAATTTGTGTTCCTGCGCGAGGAGAACTAGGCACAACTAGGTATCACTGTGAATAATCATATATTAATTAAAAATGGTGGTATAACTGTGGACAACTGCGTAACACTGTGGACAACTTCGTAATACTGTGGACAACTAGTGTAAAACTTGGTAAAACTATAAGTATATATTGAGTTGTTTGGTGTTGTTTTCGCAGGATAGAATGAGCAACATCGTCTGCATCTATTATAAATGTCAGGGGCGCATTTATAGTGTAGTGTTGAAAGAGGAGATAACTTTGGAGAAGGTAGAAGATAGGCTATACAAGAAGCATGCGTTAGATGAAAGTAAGGTTAGATTGGAATTGAGTTACGTTCCTATGGTGGTTGGATGTGAAGAACATTTGAGTATTGATGATGATGAAGATCTTGCTGGTTATGTAATGACCGTTGATAAAGAGAACCGTAGACATGTTTTGAATGTGGAGGTCATGACTAGACCAGAGTTGCCCTCGCAACAGTCGATAGCGGGGAAAAGCTCGTATGGTATGAACTATGACGATGATGAAATATGACCTAATGCCTTGACGTTTTACGTAGACAACATACAAGCAAATGAAGAAGAGGAGGTGATAGAGGATGATGATGATGTATTAGAGGATAACAGTATGGATACATCGGGTATGCGTGATGAATATTATGAGAAAGCACCCGTTGTTGAAGGTATCCAGTTTGTAGCTCCATGGGAAGACGGTTTTGGTGTGAGTGTGCGTCAAGAATTCCGAGATAAGAAGGCGGTTATAGAGTTGGTCAAGAAATTGTCATTTCTTAACTCTTTTGATTATGTTATAAAACATTCTGATAGAACGCGGTGGGTGGTTAAATGTTCTATACAAAGATGTAGTTGGGGTCTACGAGCAGCAAGGATCGATAACACGGATATGTTCTCTATTAGAACGTATACGAAGATGCACACATGCAACCGGGCTGATCAGAGTGCAAGCGTTGATAAGAGGAGAGGCTCATCACAGCTAGTTTCATCTTATTTGAGTGAGAAATATCCCGGGAAACTCGAAACTCCAAGGCCTAATGTCATCAGGGAACTAGTTAGGCAAGAATATGGTGTAGAAATATCATACTCGACGGCGTTGAGAGGAAAAAATCAAGCGGTTTGTGATATGCGTGGTAGTCCAGAAGATGGGTATAAGATGTTGTATAGTTATTTGTACGTCTTAGAGGAGGTCAATCCTGGAACGATAACTAGTGTGGAACTGGATGAGGCGGGAAAATTTAAGTATCTATTCGTAGCTTTGGGAGCTAGCATTGAAGGGTTTGCATGCATGAGGAAAGTGGTAATTGTGGATGCAACTTTCTTGAAGAACGGATATGGTGGAGTACTAGTTTTCGCCGTTGCTCAAGATCCTAATCGTCACATTTATCCCATAGCGTTCGGTGTACTCGACGGTGAGAACAATGCGAGTTGGACATGGTTTTTCGAGATGTTGAAAAACGTTTTAGGCAACGTAGGGGACTCCTCTGAATTGGTATTTGTGAGTGATAGAAATCCAAGCCTCATCAATGCAATAGCAAACGTGTTCCCACAAGCTCGGCATGGGTATTGTTTATGGCATTTGGCCCAAAACGTGAAAGGTAATGCTTCTAATGCAAACAAATCCGTAGTGGCTTTCAGATTCCAGGAGTGCGGTTGGGCTCACACAGAGGCTGAGTTCTACAGTCGTTATAACATGTTTAAGAGGAGATTTCCTTCTGCGGCGAAGTATGTGGAGGAAAGCACCGTGAAGGAAAAATGGTCAAGATGTTTTTTTCCCGGTGCCCGATACAATCTAGACACGAGCAATTCTGCGGAATCTCTGAACAACACTTTTAACAATGCGAGGAAGTACTCCTTAATACCCATGCTGAATACTATCATTGCAAAGTTTTCTGATTGGTTTAACGAGCATAGGAAAGAGGCCGTGTCAGGACATGTTGATAACAAACTGGTGCCTTTGGTTGAGAACTTCTTGCATGATAACTGGGCTACTGCTAAGAAATTAACCGTGAGGGAGGTAAACAGTTACGAGCTCGAATACGAAGTCGTTGATATTGATACTAAGGTTTATTTGGTGAACTTGGAAAAGAAGAGTTGCTCTTGTAGGTTCTTCGATATTCAGAAGTATACTTGTCTCCACGCACTAGCAGCATACATCTCATTCAGGAAAAATGGTGGTGGAGTTAGTTGTCGTGATACCCAAATAGAAGTCCATGAGTTGTGTTCAAAATATTATTGGACGGAGTTGTGGGCATTGGCTTATCACATGTCCATTTATGTTGTCCCGGATATGTCTGCATGGATTGTCCCCGATTACATCAAAGAGAAGCAAATCCGACCTCCGGATCGCAAGATAAACAAGGGTAGGAAGAGAGTGACGAGGTTTCCATCAGCAGGAGAAATGCGTCATCGAAGGACACCGAATAAAAGGCGTCGAAGAACACTACCCTGGATTTTATTTGGAGATAAGAACTTGTGATCTTTGTTAGCTTTTGTTCTGTAAAACAACTCAGTACAACTGGTATTTCATTATGTAAAACTATTTATGTCCTCGAAACAACTAGGTATAATTCGGTATCACTATACTTTATCTTCAGAGATTATGTTCTGGTAGAAACAACTAGGTATAATTCGGTATCACTATACTTTATCTTCAGAGATTATGTTCTGGTAGAAACAACTAGGTATAACTCGGTATCACTATACTTTATCTTTAGAGATTATGTTCAGGTAGAAACAACTAGGTATAATTCGGTATCACTATACTTTATCTTCAGAGATTATGTTCTGGTAGAAACAACTAGGTATAACTCGGTATCACTATACTTTATCTTCAAGGTGGATAATTTATGTATTCATAAAATATTTGAAATGATATTTGGTGTCGAATAAAATGTTATAACATCAAGAGAGTAGCATTAAAGATGGAAAATATTAAATTCCCATCTTTTTATGAGTTGTTGTGGAAACAGTTACACAACATTGTCCTTGTAGTTTTAAAAGCATTTACGTAGTCTTATTCAGTTTAGGAAGACCTACTAACCTAAATAATGATTTGACGCAAATGACTGCATAAAACAATAAGAACTATATGTATAAGCACTTATCTATTCGGTAAAACTACTAAAACATATCTTAAGGGCAAGTAATACTAGATAAACATAAAACCCGCAAAAGTACAACTATGACCAAAACTCGTAATACTAGTATCCTCTGGACAACTATGACCAAATATTTAGAGGTAAATTCGAAATTTCAAATTTCAAAAATTTCAAAAATAAAAAATCTAATTTTTCAAAATTTTTTGCCAATAAAAATCCAATAAAAAGATACAAATTAACATAATACTTTCTCTCTCTCTCTCTCTTCTCTCGCCCTTCTCTCGCCTTCTCTCGAATACTTTCTCTCTCTCTCTTCTCTCTCTCTCTTTTTCTCTTCCTTCCTTCACGATATCTGAAATCGGAATGGGAAGTAGCTATCACCACACGGACAAATATGAAATCTGCGATGAACTGGGGCATTTCGACATGCTTGGCTTCATCGCCGACGCCCAATATGGGATTCCAACGAAATGCCCCAGTGTTGGACAAATCAAGCAAGATGTCTCCACACATCCAAAGTTTCGGAATGATTTCGACACTTTACCGGGCAGTAGGTTCTTCACCTGCAATGTATTTAAGGTAAAAGTTCATTTCTAGGTTTTTTCTGGGGAATACTAGTTAAACTAGGTAAAACTATTTGAATGTTCTTCGACGGATAACTAGTAAAACTAGGTAAAACTATTTGAATGTTCATTGCTAGGATGATGGACTCCACTTTCGCCAGCCGTGGGTTTTTGGTGTCGAGGAAGAGATTTCGAAGCTAATCCGGAAGGTTGAAGAGCAGAGCGAGAAGATTGAAGAAATGCAAAAGAAGATTGAAGAAATGCAAAATGAGATTTAAGACCTATTATCTAAAATGTTGTATAAGACATATTATGTAATCCCAAAACTTCCTTTCTATTTTGTATAAGACATATTATGTTTGCTCAGCTAATCATATCAATGGCTTTGTTTATGAGAATCTTGTTTTACCAACATAGTATTACCAAACATTACGAACATAGTATTACCAAGTATTACCAAGCATTACGAACATAGTATTACCAAACATTACCAACATAGTATTACCAAGTATTACCAACATAGTATTACCAAGCATTACCACAAAAGTTTAAACCAACATAGTTTTACGAATATCAACATAAGATCTATCTACAAACCACCACAAAAGTTTAAACGAACACCAAGTTCTACTCTTCCATAGATGCTTCCACCACAGCCAATCTTGCATCAAATCCATTCACCTTCTCATGTATCTCTTTTATGGTCTTCAAGATCTCGGCCAATTCGGTTGGAGGTGTTTGCACCGGTGGGGCCTCTAATCGTTCCATCTCCTTATCCTTTTTGGCACGCGCAGCAACGTCTTGATCAAACAGGTCTTCAAAGAAGATAGTGTAACCTCCGGCCAGGCGATTGATCCAACTATCAACCACAAGATCATCTTCATCACGATCCTCGTCTTACTCTAAGATTTGATCCAATAGCATCTTTTCCTCTCTCATACTGATTAAAACGAGGCTGTCAATGTCCTGCTATGAAAGAATCAAATAAATGTTTCCAACTCAAATAAATGTTTCCAACTTAAATAAATTTTTAGATGCAAGGTACAACTTACCTTAGTAGTACCAAGTTCTTCATTGATTGCCTCAATCGGAAAGCCTTTCATATCTCCTTTCTTGAACTTCGACTTGCACATCCTCGGACACATCGAGTCTGCTTCTGGGACACTCTCCCTAAATCGCTTTCCCAATTGAGGAATCGCCTCAAACGCTAGTAGCTACAAAACAATTATGAGTTGTAAGACTTACTATGAATTAAAGAAACATCAACATCAACATTCTCATAATCATTGTACTTACCTCCAAAGGAATACAAAATCCAGGAATGGGCCATTGTGTCCCTGCCTTCACCCCCCTTTGGTTTGAAAATGTTCCACCGTGTGCATGATCTCCTTCACCATGAAGTCGTAAGAAAATCTTCCCCAAGGAAATGTCCTACAATAGTCAAGATCTTCCACAGCCCTTTTAAACACTTCCAAAACGTCGGGTGCACCATCTCCAGTCTTCGTTTGTGCACAAACTATACTCGAAAGGAAGAACAACACAACCATCTTCAATCTGTCATTACCACCTCCCATTTCTTGAAGCTTTGCTTTCACATCTTCCTGCCTCACCGTTCCCGTACCGAAATGACGCGTGATGAAATTCATATTACCCCTTTCCTTATATCCAAGAGGATAGTTTCGGCAGTTCAAACCCGAGATCAACGCGTGTTCCCTGAGGCCATAACGCACAAGAACTCCATTTACAACGAACCAAACTTTCTTCGTCTTCAGGATCTCGGCTGTTCGCAACACAAGCATCCACATGCCCTGAACCTTGTGGTTATGGTCCTTAGGCATGTGGAATAGGTGTTTGAACTGAGGATGCGAGACAAACCATTCCCTCTCTCTTTTGGTCAGGGGCGGGTTCAGACCGTCAAGCGTTTTGAACACGTCTTTGAGATAGCACCGTGTCCCTACCTTCACAGGATGCTGATAGCTGCTAGTAGGGAGGTACAAACTCTTTGGTTTTAGTGCCATAAACCTCTGCTCAATCTGCAAAATAACAATCAACTTCACTCAGTTATACAAGAATTATGCCATACAGTTTTACCAAGTTTTCCTAGAGTTACTACTATAGTTTTACCAAGTTCTACAGCTACATTTTTACCAAGTTTTCCAAAGTTATACTAATATAGTTTTACTAAGAATTACCCAGTTATCCTATTTCTCACAAGTATCACGAATATACCAAGTAGAGTTACCAAGTATTCCCTAGTTGTTCTATTGCTCCAAGTATTACTAGTTTTCCCTACACATTATTCCCTATTTCTACTAGTTTTCCCTATTGCTTCTTACCTCACTCTCCCTCTCCGATCCATATTCGGATTCGGTTGCTTCACTTGATTCTCCACTCGAGTCATTGGCTATCTCCTTGCCCTTGGTTGCTGCCTCCTCTCCTTCTTCTTCGTTTTCTTCACCGCTCTCTTCTTCTTCTTCTTTTTCTTCTTCTTCAGACTCCTTCTCTTCTTCTTCTTCTTCTTCTTCAGACTCCTTCTCTTCTTCATCATCCCGATTCGTCGTACAACCACTCATAACGGCCACCAGAGGAAGCAAAGATGAAGCATTCACCACCGGAGGAACCGAAGGAACCACCGGAGTAGAAATTTCGACCACCGAAGGAATCACCGGAGTAGAAGTTTCGACCACCGGAGGAACCACCAGATTCTTCTTCTTCTTCGCATAAACCCTCATTTTCGAAGTAGAAGCTTCGACCACCGTCTCCGGAACCGTAGATGAACCTTCCACCGCCGTCGGAACCACCGTCTCCGCCGCATGCAAATCCCGTACTTCTTTTGGGCCGATCTTCATCTTCTTCGCCGCTCTCTTTTCGGGATTCTTCTTCTTCGCCTCCTTCGCTTTCGCCGCCCTCTTCTTCGCCGGATTCTCCATCACTTTCGCCTCCTTTGAGCCGCTATTAGGGTTTCGCACACTTCTCTTCGACCGTCGGGTTTCCACCATTGTCTGAGTGAAGGAGGTGAATGCGGAGAGGGGAAGGGATTTGGGGAGAATTCCTCAGTTTTTCCGAATTCTGCGGTGGGTTTGCGGTTTTCGGAATTAATGGGGGAAAATTAACACTCGATTTATGAATTTTGAAGAGAACAAAAACCGAATCGGATGTAATCGGGTCAAACCCGCGTCTCTACTATCCGATCGGATGTAATCGGTTAGAAAATCGGATCAAACCAAGTAAAAACTGTAAATATCATGATTTTGTTCTGGTTTTTTAGTAACTTACTTGTTTTTGTTTTTAAAAAGAAAAATAAATATACTTACTTATATTAGGAGGAGATTTGAGAAGAAACTGTCACGATACTGGTATATGAGAGGATGATCCGTTTTTCGGCACAAGTTTGAACAGGGAGTGGTATTCCAGCCATTGATCCCAAGGTTTTCCTCCCAAATTTCCGGCGAGAGATGACTGAAAGTAACCGAGCCAAGTCGCAGAAGCGTGGCAATTGCTGCATTTCTCATGAATTTGTGGACGCAGCCTCCCTAAACCCTGACAAAATCGCGGTGATTCATGCCTCGGGCTGGGCGGCCAGGATTGAGTCGGAATCGGAATCCGTTAAACCTTTTGATTCTCAGTCGCATGTTTACGACGGAGACAAATGTTTCACATTCGTCGAGGTTTCGTCATCCATTGATTCCCTCAGCTCTCGTCTCCGTCGTATCCTCGATACTCCCAGCCACAATGATCCCTACCTCATCAAACAACGATTTGGTACTTTTTGAGGTTCTATGAGTATAATAGCAACAATTTCTCTTTACCCATCTCATAAAGTTTTAACTTTTGACATTGCAGAGAAACTTGACTTTGAGGCTGATGCAGATGTTTATATGCCAAAGGTATTGGCTTTATATATGCCACCTTCAGTTGAATACATAATCAGTGTTCTTTCTGTTATGAGATGTGGAGAAGCGTTTTTACCTTTGGATCCTTCATGGCCAAGAGAAAGGGTATTGTCGATTATTGCCTCTTCGAATGTTGCTCTTGTTATTGCTTGCGGCTCTTCTTTTGATCGATTCGGGTGTAAGCCGCTCGAGAGATCACATTGGCTTGTCGGAAGCATCGTTTGCCCTATGTTATTCTTTTCGATGAGTGAAAGATTGAGTGCGGAAACTGGTCGCTCGTGGTTTGTTTGGCCTTGCAAGAAAGAAAGGCAAAGAAAGTTTTGTTATCTGATGTATACTTCTGGATCTACTGGGAAGCCAAAAGGAGTATGTGGCACTGAGCAAGGTTTGGATATTTTTCTTTTCATGATACAGCTGTTTGAGGCTGTCTCTGCTACTTTTGTAAATGCAAATACATTTTTAAGTATGATGACCTCTAAATTCGAAAGTCTTATTAGTGTTTGATCTTTAAATGGGTGGCAACAATATATATGTAAATGTACCTTTTCCTTTCTGGATAAATATAGCATGTAATGTTAGATTGTTCTTTGTAAACATGATACAGCTATAACTCTCTGGAACTGCATGAAAACTTTGACCCTTTGGGATATCGAAACATCTTGTTGGAATAGATATAAAGCATGTCTGTAGCTTATCTTATACATTCTAGTTTGCCCAAGGTTGCCGCGCAGCTGTTTTCATATATTTCAGTCTTCCCATTGATTATTCTATAATTTATTTTCTATTCACTGCAAGTGAGATGGTGTATTTCAGGGCTTAACACCAGTAACTTACTAATGGTAGGTACTGTGTTTTTTATCACCAGTAATTTTAGGGCTTAACACCAGTAACTTAACACCAGTAATTTAAATGAAATTCATCTATACTTTTAGTGTATGCTATTCTTTTTCATGCAAAGTGATAACATATGAAATTCCTGTCTATTGCTCTCTGAAGGACTTTTAAATCGCTTCCTGTGGATGCAAGAGCTCTATCCTATTGTTGGAGAGCAGCAATTGGCTTTCAAGACTTCAGTTGGTTTTATTGATCACCTGCAGGAGTTTCTTGGTGCTATTCTTAATTCCACACCACTAGTCATCCCTCCATTTACTCTCCTAAAAGAGAATATGTTATCCATCATTGATTTTCTTGAGGTACGAGTTATGGTTTCTATAGTTTGGAAAGACAGTAGCAACCACCTTCTGTAGAAGTCATGCTGTTGAAATTTTTCTTAATCAAAGTATTTTTGTTGCCAATATCTCTTAGATGTTCAGTAGTCGTTTCTCACTTTTCTGTTCCTATTTTGCTTTCAAATATCCATTTAAAAGTCGGGAAATTGGTTTAACCATATTCACTATGTTGTATATTGGGGATAATTTATGTAACTCTGAGCAAGAACCAATGCATACAGTGCTGTTGTGTCATATCTTATCTTTGCTATGATAAATCCATTGGATGCCATGTTGCATAATGATAGTTTTCTGATTTCTTTTAGTTAACTTCAATCTACTTATGATTTCTCTTCAAGAACAGCATATGGCGTGACTAGATTTCTTAGTTTGGAGCATGAGTGAAGTGAATCATTATTTCGTGACGAAGAACAGATATAGCTTCTCTTGTTGGTTGCTTAAGTTAAGGTTCCTGTCATTAGAGGAAAACTGATTTATCTTTCAGTGTATTAATTTTACTTTCCATTCGAGTAATATTGGCGAAACTTTATCAATCTTGATAGGCGTATTCTATCAGTAGACTCCTAGCTGTCCCATCGATGATCAGAGCTATTCTACCTACTTTACAACATCGTGGACACAATAAGCTCCAAAGTTGCCTGAAGCTGGTAGTTTTAAGTGGCGAACCCTTTCCTGTGAGCCTGTGGGATTCACTTCATACCTTACTTCCCGAAACATGTTTTCTGAATCTATATGGGAGTACAGAGGTCAGAAAATATGCTTATTTCGATTTAATCTCAGGAGATCTTCTTAAGCTTGTGTACTTAAATAGTTTGTAGGTGCCGGGCTTGCTGGCTAGTTAGTACCGGCTTGTGTTAATTGTTTGAAAGATGTTGATAAGTGCAACGTACTTTTGGTTTGAAAGATGTTGATAACTTGTTAGCTTCGCTTGTTTGATACTAAGGTTGAGTCTAACTGGTTGTAATTATATCTTTTCTGCATTTTCTTAACTTATGCAGCAGTTTGTTGAAGTTGAATGTGTATCGATTAGCTTTTTTTTGTGTGTAGGTATCAGGGGACTGTACTTATTTTGACTGCAGTGGGTTGCCAAAACTCTTGAAGACCGAGAAGATTGGTAGTGTTCCTATTGGCAAGCCAATATCCAATTGCAAAATTGTACTTTTAGGTGACGAAGATAAACCTTGTGAGGGAGAAGTATGTGTTAGCGGTCTCTGTCTTTCGCAAGGATACCTGCATTCCTCGATAGACTCCCAAGGCTACGTGAAGCTACATAGTAACTCGCTCTGTAATCATTTAGGCAATGATTGTGGAAGTCAGCTTTATTATAGAACTGGTGATTACGGCCGAAAGCTTTCTAGCGGTGATTTGATTTTCATTGGGAGAAGGGATCGAACTGTTAAACTCAATGGACAGCGCATGGCCCTTGAAGAGATTGAAACAACTCTAGAACTAAATCCAGATGTTTCTGAAGCTGTTGTTCTATTTAACACAGATCAGACAGAGCTTGCTTCACTTGAGGCCTTTTTAGTACTGAACAAGGGAACCAAGTCCGATGAAGGTATCATATATTCTATCAGAAACTGGATGAGCGAAAAAGTTCCTCCGGCGATGATTCCTAACCATTTCGTTTTGGTGGAGTCATGGCCAAGTGCTTCAAGTGGAAAAGTTGATTATGAAGCACTAGCAAGGTTGAAAGGTCCTAAAACCCCTGCTCAAGATATGACGCATACCAATAAGACTAATATTTTATTGCAAACTATTAAAAAGGTCAGACAGTTTCCATGCTGTGCTTACGCGTTTTATTTTCTCCTTATGGGTAAGCCCTTTCAGTATCTTGCTTCTTTCTCTCTTAACCATGTTAGGAAGTGAAATCTTTGATAATTTTCTTTGGGTAACCTTTGGAGGGTTGCCATTCTGGGTTGGGAATATAGTTCAAACGGAAAGAGGTTAGAGTTTTGCAAAGGAATTTGATAATTAAGTTGACGGTTTAAGGGTGTTTAAGGGTATCTTTCTGTCAGAGTTTTTTATCATAATGTTGTTGAGCCTGGAGTAGACGAACAGGGAGTAGAGAACATGAGGTGCAAGGGGAATTAAAACAAATGCAATATTTGTTGGGATACTGATTATAAATTCTTCGGGCGCAGATAAACTTAGAATCTCCAAATTTGTTTGAGCGATTATGCTTACGAAAAAATGTAGACAACATTGTTTGTTTATTTTTTTTTATTGACCATACAAGAGGTGTTATCATTTCTTGAACTTTTGATATAGGCCATTTGTGATGCATTACTGGTCAAAGAAGTTTCAGACGATGATGATTTCTTTACGATTGGTGGAAACTCTTTAGCTGCAGCGCATCTTTCTCATAGTCTTGGTATCGATATGAGATTGATTTACCAATTTCGAAGTCCATCTAAGCTCTTGATCTGTTTGTCAGAGAAGGAAGGAAAGTTAAGAGAAGATATGCAACACAGCACCACTCTGAAGCTAGACTACAAGAGTGAGAGTCAGAATGGTAATGAGTTTGTTAGTAGAAATATTCCACTTCATTCTGCTGTTACATCAGACCCAACACCTTTTAGCGAGAAGAACATCTCTACAAAGCGGTTGAAAATTGATTCAGAACAGTTTTCGTCCAAAAGAATGGAAGATAAACAATCATGGGATTCAGGATTTTCTCAAATACAATGTGCATTCAGTCGGTGCAACAAGGTACATCATCCAAACTCATGTAGTAATGAAGGGCAAAACCAAGAAAACTGGTCGGTGGAGTTTCCAAGGAACCAAATGGTCTCTATACAAGAGCTATGGAAAGTTCATATGAATTCTTGTGTAGATGCCTCGCCCCTAGTTGTGTTGAAGCATTCAAAAACTTATCTATTTATTGGGTCTCACTCACGTAAATTTTTCTGCATCGACGCGAAAAGGTATGCATCTTTTTTAATCTTCTGTATCTAACATATGAAGTTTTGAGCTGTTTTTCTTGAACTACTGATTATTGGATTTGGATCTAAAATGAAATGAGAGGATTGGGTTTGATTTTCTTAGGAAGTTTGCTGGACTTCTAACAAATGATACACATACAATTTATTGTGCTAATTAGTGGTTCTATCTGTTGGGAGACACTTCTAGAAGGAAGGATCGAAGGTTCAGCCATGGTAGTAGGTGATTTTACTCAGGTTAGTCTTCTCAACAATTTGTACAAGTTGATGTATCCTTTCTAATTCATTTGAACAGTTTTAGGGACATCTCCAATGCTAGGTCGTTATTGGATGCTATAAAGGAAAATTATATTTCTTAGATTTCTCAACTGGAAGCTTATGTTGGACTTTTCAAGCAGGTGGCGAGGTATGATCTGCAGGAAAAATGATTGATCATAGATTTGTACTCTGTTTGTCTACATTATTGCTCTGTATCATATATTTTCCCAGTCCTAGAAGTTGTTCTCAGATGGCTAGCTGACGTAAGACAATTTTTTTTCTTTTTCCGATGAAGATAAAGTGCCAACCTGTCGTGGACACATCTTCACAACTGATATGGTAATACTGTGATGACTATTTTTGCTACAGTTTTTAGCTCCCTGTGTGTTTACTTAAAAGTTTTATTTCATTCTGTAGACTATATTTTGCCCAAAGTTCTTTTAAAATTCATCAACCACCAAGCTAAATTCTGCACCATTTCATGCAGGTGCGGATCACATGACCACATTCTTTATGCCCTTGACTATAGGAGCCAACGCTGTGTTTATAAGCTGCAATGTGGTGGGAGCATATTTGCTTCACCCATAATTGATGAGGTGAAGGCTTAAACCACTCTATCCACTTGGTTATGCATAGTTGCTTGTCCAAAGCTAAAAGTACATCATCTGTGGTCGGGGTTGTTTTTGATTACTGGATTTTTCTTGATATCACCTGATTCATCTTTGATGCTTCACCTAGGGTCATAGTTCACTTTACGTGGCTTCTACAAGTGGTCGCGTGATAGCTGTATCAATAGAGGTATGGGCCTTTTGATCCATAAACTTAATTAAAGCCATATGTATTGTTGCTTGTATATCTTGTGTATTCCATTTGAAAATGACGATGTGTTGGACTTATGAATTTCATTGCCTTATTTTCTGTATTCCAGTTGGCCAGTATGATATGAATAGGGAAGGTCAGATCTAGAATGCATTTTTTTCTGCTCTACATAACTGAAGCAGAATTTCACTACCAAAATTGTGTTCTGAATGGTCTCTGCCTTACTCGATAGAAATGTTTAGCTTATCTGATTTGCATTACATTTTACTTGGCTCCAGAAGGGAATTTGTTTCTTATAGATTAAATTTGGAGATGAAACCTTGTTTATTCAGGTTAATTTTGCAAATGCAGGATTTCCCATTCCACACCTTGTGGGTACTTGAACTAGAGGCACCTATTTTTGGTTCCCTATCTATTAGCCCGACAAGCCGAAGCGGTATTTCTTCTTATTTTTTCTCTTTTCTTTCTGTTTCAATGATTTCAGCATTATTGCCATTCTCTATTTTCTGTCACAGTGATATGTTGCTTAGTTGATGGCCAAGTTGTCGCAATGAGTCCATCCGGAACTATTATTTGGAGGGTATGTGTATGATTTGATCTCGGTGCATTTGAATGATATTGTAAAGTCCATATAGCGTCCCCTGACTCTTTGCTATTTAGGAGATACTGAATGATGATAGTTAACTATCTAGTCAAAAGGGCTTTCAACATCTTTTGTTCCTGTCAGTTTTTTATGCCATCTCATAGTGCTCAAACTACTCAGTTATTACATCGATGCAGTATAGGACTGGTGGACCAATATTTGCTGGGCCTTGCATGTCGCATGTTCTTCCGTCTCAGGTATTCTTTGTGTTTCCATTAGAAAAGTCACGTGCCAATTCGTGTTCATCATTTGTATCCCAAGTAAATCTGCAATCCATCCTTTTTGTGTAGAGGTTTCTCGCTAGGCTAGTTAAATGTCTATTTTGCTGCAGGTGCTCGTGTGCTGTAGAAATGGAAGTGTTTATTCACTAGAACCGGTACTTTCCTATATCCCTTGGACATGGATATCGTTCACTTATTGCTGTTTACTGTTATTTATTTGTGAGAGGTGCTTTGTTTTTAACTAGTGCGATAGACTTAAGCAGAACAACTTCATCATGTCTCCATGTATTCTAAAAATATTCTCTCTTCCTATGCATCTCCAAGGAAGTCTTTTCTAAAAGACGATTAGTTTACTAAGAGTCTTCTGCCTTCATTGGCTCATCGATTTTCTGAGTTTATATTCGAAGGGATATAGTATACTCTCTTAAGAAGTTAACAGCTTGTGGATGCATTAAAGGTATTCTTGAATCTGTAGCAAAATTTGTGGAATCAAATCTGCTCCAAGGGAAGTCATATTTTAGTTTTGTACTAAACACCTTTATATTAGGTTTCATTTTAGGACAACAAATACATTGATAGGGAGACGTTCACGAGTTTTAGTTGTTGTGGTACTCATCTCAAAACTTCAGTATCATGTGATGACTGTTTTGTGGAATTTTCTTCAGGAATCCGGGTGTCTTGTGTGGGAATACGATATCGGGGACCCGATCACAGCATCTGCATACATCGACGAGAATCTGCATTTTGAATCGCATCAAAGGCTTGCATCAGACAGGTATTAATTACAAGAATAAATACATATGAATGAGTTTAATTATCATGGAGGTATGATGATGCTTCCTCCTTGTGTTTCCATGTACTTTTCCAGGTTGGTGTCTGTATGCTCGAGCACGGGAAGAGTTCATGTCCTTCATGTGAGACCTAATCTCGGCAGAGATTCACATGAACCAAAAGTAGGAGAAATCGCGAGGTTGGAATTGCAGGCAGACATTTTCTCTTCACCAGTGATGATAGGTGGCCGGATTTTTGTTGGCTGCCGTGACGACTATGTGCATTGCCTCTCTCTTGAGAGTATACAAAGTACGCCTTCATGTAGTTTATAGTTTTAACAATATAAACTTTGATTAGTGCATAGAGAATGACTCTGCTTCGTGCTTATGTTATGATGAAACATTATTGTTGCTTGTGGTCCATGAAAGGAATCTAGCCAATGCCCTCAAACGTCCTGACTTTTCGTCGCTTCCTCTGTTGGTTGATTTCATACAAAGGTTCCTTGCCAGCCTCATCGATAATCCGCTCAAACTCCATCTGAACACATAATGTTATACTCGTATTGATATGGCACGCGTGCGTCCCCTCGTTGAAGTGGATCTAGAGAAATCTTTTCTGAACCAGATTCAAGCTACGACGGAAACAAATGCCATCATTATCCATGGCACATACCCTTGGCTTCCCAGACAATGCTCTCATTGTCAGAATCAGGGTAGTATTGTGAATGAATATCAGTCCGCCGCAAAATCTAGAAAAGCGGGTCTTGTGGTGACTATGGAGAAGCAACATGACTTTCTGCTTCCGGAAACTGTTGCAACTCAGACAATAATTGAAATTTTGGAAGTGCTGCAAGAAATCACCCTAACCGTTACCAAGCAGCAAGAAAATTTAGTTGTTCTTATCCTTGTTTCTACCTCAACAAGTAACTGGAGTGGACTGTAGTAAAAAAAAAAATGGCATGCAGAGTTCTCAAAATCTTGAACCCCAATCGATGATGTGCATACCTCTGAAGTAACCAACTCTGGGTTCAAGAGCTCTCATATTGTGACTTATTTAATTTAAAAGCTATACTCGCACAAACTGTTTATAGTGTATGTGCAACTTAGACTTTGATTCGATCTTTAGATTTTGGTTCGAGACTTAGATGTTTTCGCTTGGAGATGAATTAGAAGAGAAAGATAAAAAATAGAAAAGAGACGACACCGAGATTTAACGAGTTCAGTGACAATCTGTCACCTACTTCTCGCCGGAGAACCTCCGGAATCCACTAGAACAGCTCAAGCTCGAGCTCCGATCAAACTCTCTGTACAAAACCTAATTTCTCGGATCAGACTTAGTCAACTAATGAACAGATAAAAATACGAATTTATACTTAGTCGTTTACAAAGTTTGGCACTCACACGTGAGAATGAAATAAGCGTGTGGCATGGTTTAGTTCAATCTAACTAAACCAATATTCAACTAGTTCAATAGCCCGGTTTGATCTAAGAATTAAGGACACTATTTTTTAATTCTCTATCTTGTCATTTATCCTAACTTTGTTCTAGTCACTTGTGGATTCCATCTCCGGTCATGAGCAAACCCGCCCATCTTCATATCTTCCTGAGACTCTTCTCAGCTTTTTGCAACACTATGCAACTTCATATTGTTGAACAGAACCAATGAAACAAGCACAAGAAGGTGTGAGCGGCCACTGTTCATCAGTCCCTAATCACCACACATTTAGTTGATTAAGTCAACGATACTATTACAGATATTTGTTTAGCTTTATCCACTTGCTCAACTTGTGTTCATTTATAATCTCTTGTATACCACAAGATAAAAAACGCAATAATAATATTTGGAAGTTCTTATCTTGTTCTCTCTCTCTCTCTCTCTCGGTCTTGGTTGATCTTGCTTGATCAAAGCTTAATCTCTACAAAATCTCACACATATCTCCCTGAGTAAACCCACTCAGCTGTTCTTGAGCAAAACCTGCTTAATCTGAAGTAACCCTTAGTAGCTCCAATGCATCTTGAAACTTGCCAACATGTAACGTCTTTGTAAAAATGTTTGATGGATTGTACGTTGTTGCAATCTTCTGCACTTGGACTAAACCCATAGCAATCAAATCTATGATGAAATGATACTTGACATCGGCGTGTTTTGTTCTCTCATGGTGAAATGCATTCTTTGCTAATGCTATTGCACTATGTGAATCACAATATATGTTTATTGCACCTTGTTCAAACCCAAGCTCATTCATCTGACCTTTTATCCAAACTACTTCTCTTGTTGCATCTGACACTGCCATATATTCTGCCTCTGTAGTCGACAAAGCCACCACTTTCTGCAAACTTAATCTCC
The DNA here is from genome assembly GCA_030161315.1 of Eutrema japonicum. Taxonomy (NCBI): domain Eukaryota; kingdom Viridiplantae; phylum Streptophyta; class Magnoliopsida; order Brassicales; family Brassicaceae; genus Eutrema; species Eutrema japonicum. The sequence goes on from BSQW01000011.1 coordinate 44,102,182, forward strand.
AGCTGATTGTGTTGCCACCTGCAGTGAAAACCATTCTAGATAGAGACCTTCTTTTGTCCAGCTCCGAAACAAAATCCGCATCACAATAACCTCTGGCTATAAAGTCTTTTTCCTTTCGGTAGCACAACTGCATACGCAAGATCAGGTCTCGTCCTAATCATTGAGTACATAATATTCCCAACTGCACTCTGATATGGAACCTTTCATCACTTCTAGCTGATCTTGCAATTCTTTATCAGATACTGACTTTAACTTGAAGTGAATCCCCATCGGTGTTAAAAATGGTTTTGACTGGTCCATCGTAAAATTCCTTAGAACTTTCATAAGATAACCTTCATGTGAGACTGTGAGAGTACATTTGGTTCTGTCTCTGATAAGCTCCATCCCCAATATCTTTTTAGCATCTCCCAAGTCGTTCATGTCGAATACAGAACTCAGTAAAACCTTAAGATCAAAAATATGCTTATTGTCCTTAAAAGCAATCAATATGTCATCCACATAGAGTAATAGATAGACATATTATCCATTGTTCAGGTTCTTGAAGTAGACACAACTATCGTATTCACTTCTGATATACCCACTTGCTTGCATGAACTCATCAAATATGTTATTCCACTGACGTGGAGACTGTTTCAGACCATATAATGATTTCTTGAGAAGACATACCTTATTAGGATGCTTCTTATCCACATACCCTTCAGATTGTTCCATGTAGATATGTTCTTCTAATACCCATGTAGAAAAACCGTTTTCACGTCTATTTGTTGAGTTCTAAATCAAAATGCACCACATTGAAAGAAACAATCTTATTGAAATGTGGTTTACCACTGTTGAGAATATTTTTTGATAGTATATTCCTTCTTTTTGGGAGTACCCCTTGGCCACCAGTCTAGCCTTAAACCTTGGCCCTTCAACTCCAACAATACATGTCTTCCTCTTGAATACCCATTTGCATCCAATAGGTTTTTGTGTCTTGACTCTATCCACTAATACCCAAGTCTTGTTCTTGTTCAATGAGTCCATTTCTTCATCTAAAGCACCTAGCCATTTATCACTGTCTGGATCTTCCAAGGCTTCCTGTAAACTTTGCGGCTCAGGTGTTCCTCCATCTTCTATCATTTGAAGTCTTCAAGTCTTGTTGGCATTCTGGTTTGTCTTCTGACCCTGTCCCTAGCCAACTGATAATCTGACAAATTTTGAGTCTCCTATGTAACCTCTTCTGTAACACCATCTGTTGTCTCATCGTGATTTTGCTCTTCTTGAGTTTCTATCTGAGTAACTCCACTGTGAACTGAATCTTATGGTTCCCTGTTTTCACCTGCAAAATCATATCTCACAAACTTGTTAGATAACGCTTTTGTACTAGAATTACATGATTGTGTCTCTGATTTGATGTCCTTGTACATCACATCTTCTCTGAAAACTACATTACGACCGATAATGCATCTCTTGTCTTCAAGCAACCATACTCTAAAACCCTTTACCCCATCTGGATAACAAGTAAAAACTCCTTTCTTTGCTCTTGGATCAAGCTTTCCCTCACTTGAGTGTACATAAGCAATACATCTAAATCTTCTTAAACCACTTAGGTTTGGTATTGCAGATGTCCACCTTTCCTCAGGAATATCAAAGTCAATTATGACGACGGTGTTCTGTTTATCAGGTAGATTGACTTGATGCTGCCTCAGCCCAAAACTTTTGATCCAAGCCACTTTCGCTCAGCATGTTCCTTACTTTATTCATAATAGTCATGTTGAGTCAATATGCAACTCTGTTTTCCTGCGGCGTGTAAGTACATGTCTTATGTGTCACTATTCCTTCTTCTTTGTAGAAATTACTAAACATGTGGTTGCAAGACTCTAAGCCATTGTCGGTCCGAAACTTCTTAACCTTTCTTTCGGACTGCACCTCCACCATTCTTTTCCACTCCATGAACCTATCAAATGCCTCATCTTTAGTCTTCACAAAATAAACCCATATCTTCATTGACCAGTCATCCATATAGGCACATTGAGTGACCCCCATAAATCTGAATGAATGTAGTCTAACTTTTGTTTTATAACATGCTGAGCTTGTCCAAAGCTGGCCTTATGTATTTTTCCTAACACACAATCCTCACAAAACTTAATCTCTGAGATTTTACCTTCTCCTAGACACCATATCTTTACCAGAGCCTCTAAAGCCTTTTGACCCACATGACCCATACGGCTATGCCATATTCTTGTTTAGTCATCTCATGTATCTTGTAGACCAGTACCTTTAGTAACCACAACACAAGCTTTTGCTCTCCTTGTTGTTGCATGTAGAATGTAAAGAGTGTCTCCACTCTTCCTGATACCTTTCATGATGATGGTACAACCTTTGACAACTTTCAACTTTCCTTTTGGTCCTCTGAACTCACAGCCTTTATCTTCTAGAGTACCCATTGAAATCATATTCCTGCCAATCTCTTGCATATACCTGACGTCATGCAGAACAAAAGTAGATTTTCAAACCTCACTGAACTTATGTCATTGACTTCAGAACTTGTGTTGTTTGCCATTCTGACCTTACCCTTAGAGACTTCTTATAGTTCAATGAACAAATCTCTCCTTGGTGTCATGTGAAAAGAGCAATCCGTATCCATTACCCATTCTTCTTGATCAATAGTGCTTTGTGAAATGTTGACCTCACATGCTATTAACCCCAATAAGTCTTGAGAATCATTCTGAGCAAGTGACGACTCTCCTTTACCATATGCTTAAAGCTTTCCCTTGTTTCTTTTGAGCCACTTTTAACATTGTTTCTTAAAATGCCCTTCCTTACCGCAAATCCATCATATCTTCTTGCCATCTTTGGATTTCGATCTTGATCTATTGTTCTTCCATTTTCCTGACTGAGTATCTCTCGTTTCTGTTCTTCCCCTAACGTAATGACTTTCCCCTACATTCTTAGAACTAGGTGCATCTTTATATTATGTTTCCTTGGATCTAGCTGCACACACTACACCCTCTAACTTTATCGCTTCTCTACTATATATCAAAGTTTCTTTCAACGAATTATACCTTGAGGGAAGCGAGTTCAAGAGTAGGATCGCCTCGACCTCATCTTGTATGTCAATGCTAAGATTACTTTGGTCTGCGACTAACTTCAAGAAACCATCCACGTTCTGATCAATAGATCGAGTCTTGCATCATGAATGCATAGACCTTTAACTAGGAATGAACACGATTTGGCAACGTCTTTGCTATGTATAGCATGTCGAGAGTCGACCATACTTGAGCAGTCGTAGGGCACTTGTCTAGCTTCCTTAGAACATGATCGCCGACTCCCATAAAGATGAGATTCAGTGCTTTCTCATCTCGCTCCAGTCTTGCGGCTTCTTCTTGAGTTTTATTCTTTGCCGCTTCTGGATCCTTCTCGTCTCCAACCTTAGATGCTGAGTCTTGCATCTGCTCCGTAAGTACATCCTTAAGACCTTGAACAGTAATGTTCGTAAGCATCTGCTTCTTCCAGATCCCAAAATCGTCGGATCCGTCGAACATACTTATCTCAACTCGCTGCGCCGTAGACATCTTCAATCGAACCGATTCTGCACTAGAACACTGCGCTCTAATACCAATTTGTGCAACTTTGACTTTGTTCGATCTTTAGATCTTGGCTTGAGACTTAGATGTTTTCGCTTTTAACGAGTTTTAAAAGAGACGACACCAAGATTTAACGAGTTGTCACCTACGTCTCGCCGAAGAATCTCTGGAATCCACTAGAACTGCTCAAACTCGAGCTCCGATCAAACTCTATGTACAAACCCTAATTTCTCGGGTCACACGTAAGAATGAAATAAGCGTGTGGCCTGATTTAGTTCAATATAGCTAAACCAATCTTCACCTGGTTCAATAACCTGATTTGATCTAAGAATTAAGGACATTGTTCTTCAGTGTCGTTCATCAAAGCCTTTAACAAAGTGGTTAACTATTACGGCCTCTGAGATCTTCCATTTGTGGTTCCTCAACAAAATAGTTTGTTTCCAATTGTATGGACGACTTATAGTGCCACCAAGCGAAAATATTTTTACTGGCGTATCTTACACAAAGAGATCCATTAGTTAATGATTTGCACATAAGACATATAAGAGTTTGTCAAAGTAGCGGAAAGCTTGTGTATATATATTGATGTAGAAACATATATATAGTTACAATGAAAACCCTAAGGCATATACAAAGACCAAAGTAACCTTAATAGAGATTACACAATATTAACGTAATAGGAAATGCTCATATTCACAATACTCCCCCTCAAGCTGGAGCATGAAGGTCACAAATGCACAACTTGCCAAGAAGATGTAGTAGTTGAACCCTGCCGAGAGCCTTAGTAAACATGTCAACAAGTTTCTCTAGTGTGCGTATGTGAGCCGTCTTGATCAAACCATCCGTAATAGCATCACGAGTAAAGTGACAATCATTCTCAATATGCTTTGTTCATTTGTGAAAAGCAGGATTAGCCGCAATGTGTATGGTTGCTTGATTATCGTAATGAAGAAGAATAATTTGATCTTGACGAAGACTAAGGAAACACAAGAGTTGTCAAAGCCACTTGATCTCGCTGACAGTGTCAGCCATAGAATGGTACTCGGCCTCAGCCGATGATTGAGACACCACATTGTGTTTAATCGTTTGCCAAGATATTGAAGATCCACCAAGAATCATAACATAACCGGTAAGTGAGCGTCGCGTTACCAGACATGCTCAGTCGGCATCACAAAATGCTTATAAGTTGAGATCAGAATTGGCTCGGAACAGCAAACCTTGACCCGAAGAACCTTTGAGAAACCGCAAGACACGAAGTGCTGCATCCCATTGTGACTGACGCGGACTTTGCATGTCCTGAGAGAGAATATGAACGACATAAAAAAGCTCTGGTCAAGTGATGGTAAGATAGATGAGACGTCCCACAACACGATGATAACATTCAGGTTCAAAAAAATGCATCCGTAGCTGAAGCGAGTCGATGATTTTGCTCGATGGGAATCAAAGATGGACGACAACCAAGAAGTCCACATTCAGTGATAATATCCAAGCACTATTTACGCTGACAAAGAAAAACCCATCTGGATTGCGCGCAATCTCAAGACCAAGAAAATATCGAAGATCTCCCAAGTCCTTGATGTGAAAACAATTGCTCAAATATTATTTGAAACTTGCAATTGAAGTAGGATCATTGCCACCAATAACTAAATCATCAACATAGACTAACACGTAAAGATGACTATCACGAAGCTAGAAAATGGACGTGTCAGCCGTTGATTGTTGACAACCATACCGAAGAAGGGTTACACAAAACATATCAAACCAACAACGAGGTGCTTAAGACCATACAATGATTTACAGAGCTTACAAACTTTATTCGGAGAACCCTTTATAAAAATCAGTGGGATCTTCATATAGACTTTTTCATCCAACGTACCATGGAGGAAGGCATTGTGAACATCCATTTGATGGGGTTCCCATTTACGAGCCGCTGCAATGCGAAGAAACGTTCGAACCGTCGTCAATTTGGAAACATGAGCAAAAGTCTCTGTATAATCAATTCCTTCTTCCTGGTGATTCTCAAAGGCAACTAACCGAGCTTTGTATCGTTCCATAGTACCATCGACATTATGTTTGATTTTGTATATCCACTTGCAGCCAATGGATTTCTTGCCATGAGGAAGATCGGTAATGGTCCAAGTTGCATTGTTTTCTAAAGCCATGATTTCGTCATACATTGCAGCTCGCCATTCCTGAAATGTCATAGCTCGCGTAAAGGAAGATGGCTCTTCAGCAGCAGTAATCGGGGCCAAATAGGCACAGTATCCTGCTGAAAAATGAAGAGGTGATAGATGATCAGCAATAGGATAAGTTGTACATGGAGGACCCGAGGATGTAAGAGACAGGGAGTGTGATGGTTCTTCAAGTGCTTTGACTGCATATGTCTCGTATGGTGCAAGTAAAATTGACTTCGTCTTTATGTGTTCACCGCGACCCAAACTCTTAGTCTTAACAACAACACCCGGAGATGAGTCCTCAGTACCAACATGAGAGGATGATGTTTCAACAATAGCATCACCAGAAGAAGACGGAACAACATCATCGTTACACAACGGTTGGACCTCGACAATCGAAAGATCAGTGTTGCTCCCCCTTTCATGAATAGCTGGGATAGGACACACCTCATATGTGTCAACAACAAGAGGCGAAGATTGCACTAGTGAAAAATGAATAGGTGAATTCGTGCTTGCAATGGGAAATACGGTTTCATTGAAAACCACATCCCTTGAAACAAAATAGTCTTCACGATTCAGATCATAAACTCTCCATCATTTTTTACCATGAGAATAACCAAGAAACACACACCGTGAGGCGCACTCATCAAACTTATCATGCCGTCTAGTGCCTTTGTGAACATATATAGCATAGACATCCAAAAATACGAATCTGATCGTAAAGGGGTTTCATGTTGAGAAAGATCCCATAAGGCGTACGACCACCAAGAACAGATGATGGTGTATGATTAATGAGATAAGCGGATGTAAGTACACAATCTCCCCAAAAATTCAATTGGTAGAGAAGCCTGAAACCGACAAGAATGAGCAACATTCAATATATGTATGTGTTTTCTCTCTACCCGACCATTTTGTTGAGGTGTGCCAACACACGAGGTTTGATGCTGAATACCCATGAGCAGCGAAGAACGACTTGAGACACATAAATTTTGTCCCGTTTTCACTGAGAACCACACAAATCTTTTTATCAAATTGACGCTCATCCATGTGACAAAAAAATGAAGTACGAGAGATACGTCACTCTTAGTTCGAAGTAAATGTACCCAAACTGCTCTAGAATGATCGTTGACTACAATAAGAATGTAAATTGATATGCATGTAGCTGGGGTTTGATACGGCCCCCAAACATCACAATGGATTAAAGCAAAAACTTCATCAACTTTATTATTACTCTATGTGAAAGAAAAACTAGGTTGTTTCGCACAGACACAAACGTCACATGGAACTTTAGAGTTTGAACTATCACTACTCAAATCAAGAACACCAGACAAATGAGAAAGCAAAGACTGCGATGGGAACCCCAAACGACGATGCCAAAGCTCTAGAGAAGCCATTGCAGCCACATTAACTTGAAAACCAAAAATTCCCCGAAAGAAGTATAAACCATCACACTCACTACTCGGTCCAATCAGCATCCTCATAACACGGTCCTGCAAGTAACAAACCTTATCAATGAATATTGCTAAACACGGTTTCTCCTTCAACAAAGAAGAAACATACAACAATGCCGCTTGAAGATTTAGTATGTATAGAACATAAGTAAGAATAACTGAATCTCCAAATTTCAATTTTCCTTGTTTTGTTGCATTTGCGGACTCTCCATTAGGTAAACCAATAGGACAAGGGGTTATGTCATACAAATCAAATAAGAAACCAAGATCCTCAGTGAGATGCACATAAGCACTGGAATCAAATACCCGAGAGGCGATCGCGAGGAGTCGGCTTAGCTGAGTTGAGAAAATTCACCAACGCGTCCCATTGCTCGTCATTAAGTGCCAAACCTTGACGATTAGCACCGGTGATAGTGATTAAACAGAGTTTGCTCTTCCATAACTTACTTCACGCCCACGACCAGCGTTATTGCTACGTCTGCGACCGCTACCACGACCGGAGTCGGCTGAAAAACCATGAAGCTGATAACATGTCTTCTCCTCATGACCAATTCTTCCACAATAAGTGTAGGTGAAAACAACACGACCACACCCATAATTTCCAGAAACATTAGAAACTTGAGCAGAAAAACCAACGGCTCAGGTCGAGAATCGGAAATTCTAGTAACATACTAATGATCAGGATCAACACTTGCTGACAAATAGTAATCGGACAGAATATTCACATCTCGACCAATCTCGAGCTGCGATTTCGCTACAACAGAAGTGTTATCACCATCGTTAAGAAAGAAGAAAGAAGAAAGAAGAAAGAAGAAAGAAGAAAGAAGAAAGAAGAGCACGCTAGGAAAATTTTAAACCCTATAGCTCTGATACCATGTCAAAGTAGCAGAAAGCTTGTGTATATTCATTGATGTAGAAACATGTATATAGTTACAATGAAAACCCTAAGACTTATACAAAGACTAAAATAACCTTAATAAAGATTACAGAATATTAACGTAATAAAAAATACTCATATTTACAATAGAGTTAATACTTTATGAACCATTTCAATTTTTATAAATTTGTTGACAAAAGAAAAAAAAATGACAATATGAGAGAATTAATACATCTTGTCAACCATGTGGTGAAGTTAAGGAACGTGTTAATCATTTCATGTTCCAACGCAAAATAGCAAGAACAAATTTGGAGTTGGCACCAAATTAATATCCATTAGGTGACCAAATGCTACAAAAACTCCCATATCGATAATTTCACTGCCATGGTTACATTTTATAAAAGAACTCAGACTTTGCTGGATTTATTTGCATTTGCATTTATGTTTTTTTTTTGTAACCAGGGGATGATATGGAGAATTACCACCGTCTAATCCTTTAAGGTGAATGTAGTTGTTGAGTAGCCCACTCACAAAGTTTTTTAATGGGTCTAAAATATAACATTGCAAAAACTCGTGATACGTCACAGAGCCGCCTCAGCCCCAATCCACCCTACGACTTTGGTCTATAAATCTCCTCCCATGAGATCTTAGCACATGTGGAAATATTGTAATTACCCGACCATAAAAAAACTCCGCGCATCTTTTTGATCTCGTCAAAACAGCGGGACGGTAATCTGAAAACTGAACACCAAAAGTTCGAAATGCTCGATATTACGGATACTATAAGCTGAAGACAACCTGCGTAAGAGAGTTGTTTACTTGTCCAATATAGCATTTGGGAGTGAATTTTATCGATAAGAGGCGAGTATTCATGACCCGTCATAGTTTTCGCTGTGAGAGGAAGACCAAGGTAGCGAATGGGGAGAGTATCAATCTGATATATTTGGTCAGTTCGATTCTAGTGATTTTGATTTCTGATAGTTTAGATTTTGACAAATAAAATCCAATTATGAACAAAATTTTATTTCAGTTTGGTTCGAAATTACAAATTTTGATTAATTTAGTTCAGATGCACAAAGGTTAGCTTCGTTTCGGATAATTTAGTATATAAATTTTTATATTCATATTGATAAATTTCAGTTTGTTATGTTCGGTCACCTTAGATATGCAAATTTATATTCTTTTAAAAGATAGTTCCGTAAAAATAAACTAATTACATATTCTTATTTGTTTGATTAAAAATTAACTCAAAACATATAAAATTAAGATTAAAAAAAGAGCATTCTTAGGTAAATAATATTAATAGAATAGCACAAATTGGACAAAAAAAATAAGGGAAAAATGCAAAAAAAAAAAAAAAACTTCCAAATGACAAAAAATACAAGGTCAACTTCGATCTAAAAACACTGCAAAATAAGCTTTCAAGTGCAAAATCAACCTCTATAAAAACAAGAGCAAATTGCTGTTTTTACACCAAAATTTCAGTTTTTTTGACAAAAATACACCATCGTTTCAATAAAATGATGCGCTACACTTTCGGGGGTGGAAAGTTACAGTTACCCCCTTATGACCAAACAAAAAACGCGAAACCGCTATTATCATTTTAACCTTCGCGACATGTCAGACTTCTATAGAGGTCTGACAATTAGACTCTAATAGAGGTCTGAATGATTTCTCTTAACAGACTTCTCTTAGACGTATTCGAGAAGTGTGATACAGATTAAAATAGTAAATTTAAATTTAAATTTTTTTAAAATATATTTTTTTAAAAACGTTTTTCCTACAATAATTAAATATATACGATTTTGATGTATATAAATTAATATTTCATAAAATTGAATCAAATTAAACAAGGTTAGTTAATTATGCATATACCTAAAAAAATATCAGACTTCTTCAAAAAGTCTGATACAGATTTAATTAGTAAATTTAAATTTAAAAATTGTAAAAAAAAAATTTTTTAAAAATTTCTTATACATAAATTAAATATAGACGATTACGAAGTATTAAAATTAAATTTCGTAAAATTGAATCAAATTAAAAACATGTAAGGCAAAGTAGGTTGTAAACCCCAAAATATGCTTTGTAATGGAAACATTTACATATATAACTTTGGGGTTAGATTCATGGTTTACCAAATACACATTTGAACTTTTAAATTTGCACATATGTGTTGTAATGTGCATATATTTCACGAATTTGATGCTTCCTAGAAGTTTTGTTTTAATATTGTCACTCATAAGTGCTAAATATTATATTTAGGATTACTCAGACTTCTCGGAGAAGTCTGAGAGAATTGGGGTTTCTCAGACTTCTTCTCAGAGAAGTCTGAAACGTATTTAATTTGAAAATTTAAATTTTAAAAATATTAAAATTTTAGTTTTTAGAAATTTTGACTACATAAATTACATATACTCATTGTTGATGTATATAAATTAAAAGTTCATAAAATTTAATCAAATTGAATCATTGGATATGAATTTGGATCTAAATACAAGTTTGCGGTTTCTGAATTGTATTTAATATGAAAATTTATAACCCTCATCTTCTCTGATATCTTCCCTCATCGCAGGTGAGATTTCACTTTCAATTTCAATCACAAAGAGTGTGATCCGTGCGGACGTGATAAACACTTTTTTAATCTAACGTTATTTTATTTTATTTGTTCTTGTAGTTAATTTAATTATCTCTATCAGCTTAAAATCTGTGTATTTGTTTTTATTTAATTTATTATCATCTATGTGTTTATTTATTGGATGGTACGTATTTTTACCTATTTTTTGTTGGTGATCAATTTTATGCAATTAGTTATTATTTTTGGAGTGTTTATGTATGATTTTAACCCTATTTTATGTAAGGTTTTAAAAAGGAAGATATTTACATTTTAAAGTTGCATTATAAAATATTTTTTTTGTTTCATGTGAAGTTATTATTTTTAGAGTGTTTATGTATGATTTTAACCCTCTTTATGTGTGCAATATGTTTGTGATTCATAAGTATATTTTTCTTTTATTTCTTTGAGAACGATTTCCATATATAACTCGAGAGAAAGATGAAAATTTAGCCAACACATAAGGCTATTGATAAGGGGTAAACCCATTACAGCAACAATAAAATTAACAATTGATCATCTTTTGTTGATTTTAAATATATTTATGGATTGCATGTCACACAAATTCAGATTTAACCGTTTTAGAATTTGTTTATTCAAGACAATGTGTTATATTATGTATTTTGATAAAATAATGAATTTAATAATGAATTTAATTACAGAAATAATTAAAATCTAGCCAACACATAAAGCTATTGATAAGGGATAAGCCCGGTAAGATTCAACTTTATATAAGAAAAATGTTTGTGACCCGCGAGTTTTTGTTTTTTAAAATTTATAATAGTTTAATTTATTTATGAGAACTTTTTTATTCATTTTTATTAAAACAAACCATTCCTTATAGATTGTAAACCTAATAAATCACTTCTATATTATTTACAAATAATCATGTTTGTTTGGAACTTTCATATCTTATCTATATTTAAAACCAAATAAATCATGTTATCCAAATATCTTAATTACTGAACGTTTCATTTTTATTATTTTAAATTATGTACCTTTTTAAAAAAATTTGTTTTTTATATATAATTTATTTAACAAAGTTACTATTATATGCATTATTAAACGATAATGATTTTACTTTTTTATTTATTAGATATTTTGTTTTTTTTCAAAACAAATCTCTATATATTTGTGATAGTTTAAATTAATATTTTATACTATTAGTTTAGTTTGGATCAAATAATATCCATTCACTAAAAATCTTTTCGATATAAAACTTTAACCTTGTAACTATAATAAAATGTGTAATATATTAGTAAAACTAAAATTTTAAATCTATTATTGTTTCAATAAATTTTGTTGATTTTTTAAAGTTTTCATGATATGAATATGAAAATGACCTTTCAAATTTCTTACATAATTTAATAAAATGTATAGGTAATATGTATATCAAAGTTATAACTAATTAAATTATAAAAATTAAATATCAAAATGATGTGGCATATATGTAGATGATATATGTTACATTAATATTGTATATATTATCTACTATTAGTTTGGATCAAATAATATTCATTCACTAAACATTTTTCGATATAAAATGTTAACTTGGTAACTATAATAAAGTGTGTAATATATTTGTAAAACTCAAAATTTTAATCTATTATTCTTTCAATAAATTTTGTTGATTTGTTTTTAAGTTTTCATGATATAAATATGAAAATGACCTTTCAAATTCCTTGCATAATTTAATAAAAATTATTTTGTTACATTAATATGTTTTCTACTAATAGTATATATTTTCTACTATTAGTTTGGATCAAATAATATATATTCACTAAAAAAAATTTCGATATAAAACATGAACTTTGTAACTGTAATAAAGTGTGTAATATATTAGTAAAATTCAAATTTTTAAATCTATTATTCTTTCAATAAATTTTGTTGATTTTTTTTTAAAACTTTTCATGATGTAAATATGAAAATGACCTTTCAAATTCCTTGCATAATTTAATAAAATGTATAGTTAATATGTATATCAAAATTTAAACTAATAAAATTATGGAAATTAAATATCAAAATGATGTGGTAATGATGTGGAAGATGAGGTGTCTTCATGAGAAGAGAGAAAACCTAACTTTATATATATAGACTAGTGTGTGATCCGCGTTACGCGCGGACGTGAACACAATTTTTTATAAAACAAAATTGGTATAATACTATTTTAGTTTTATTAGTATGATTGTTAATAGATTTGTATCTATTAACTTAAGAAATGTGGATTGTTTTTTTTTAAGTTTTTTTTTCTTTCTTAATTTTATGTATTTATTTAGTGGGTGATCCACAATTTGATTTTTTGTTTTTCTTTGGTTGACTATTTATTCAATTAGCTGGTTTTTAAAAATTAAGTTTTTGTCATTTTAAAGTTTAGGAAATTGTATATTTTTTAACCCAACTGAATACTAATAAAATAAATACTTCGAAATTGAGTTAGTTTTGTTTGTATACTCCGAAAGCTACTTCGAATACTAATAAAAGGAAAGTTAGTTTTGTGAATTTAGAATTCTCCGAACTTATAAAAAAAATACATCGAAATAGGTCCATGTATTTTTATCTAGTTTTACCTAAAACCGAATACTAATAAAATGTTCAGAATTTACTATTATTCATCTTCGATGATCCAGTGTTGGTGACTACAAAATGAATGTAATTTATTTGAAAAACGATTTAATTTCTATCACTAATTTACTATCACCTTCATCGTAGATGTATGGGTTAATAGGAATGTTTGAGATAATATGGGCCGATTTAGAAAAGTATAAGAAATATGGGGTCGAACATCGATCTAAACATTTCAAGAGAGAGAGAGACTTCTTGTGAATAAGATTATCCTGTAAAAAAAATATTACCCACTCCTCTAAAACCCTCGTCTTCTCCGATATCTTCCTTCATCGCCCGTGAGATTTTATTTTCAATTTCAATCACAAAAGGTGTGATCCGCGCGGACGTGGTAAATAATTTTTTTTATCTAATGGTACTTTATTTTATTTGGTCTCATAGTTAATTAATTTAATTATCTCTATTAGCTTAAGATCTGTGTATTTGTTTTTTTTGTTTTTACTTAATTTATGACCATATATATGTTTATTTATTGGATGGTACGCATTTTTACCTCTTTTTTTCTTTGGTGATCAATTTTATGCAATTAGTTGAATTTTTTAAAAGGAAAATATTTAAATTTTAGAGTTGCATAATAATTTTTATTTTATTTTGTTTCATGTGAAGTTATTATTTCTGGAGTGTTTCATGTATGATTTTAACCCTCTTTATGTGTGCAATATGTTTGTGATTTCTACGTCTATTTTTCTTTTATTTGTTTGAAAACGATTTCCATATATAACTGGAGAGAAATATGGAAATTTAGCCAATACATAAAGTTATTGATAAGGGGTAAGCCTATTACGGCAATAATAGAATTAACAATTGATCAAATTTTATTGATTTTAAATCTATTCATGGATTGCATGTCACACAAATTCAGATTTAACCATTTTAGAATTTGCTTATTCAAGACAATGTGTTAGATTATGTATTTTGATAAAATAATGAATTAGTTTATGAATTTAATTACAGCAATAATGGAAATTTAGCCAACACATAAAGCTATTGATAACGGGTAAGCCCGGTGAGATTCAACTTTATATAAGAAAAAAGTGTGACCCGCGAGTTTTTGTTTTTTAAGTTTTATAATAGTTTAATTTATTTATGAGAATTTTTATTCATTTTTAGTAAAACAAACCATTGCTTGTAGATTGTAAACATGATATTTTATTTGAAACTTAACTAATTGTTTCTCTTATTTCTACCTCCATTAAAATGAAAATGTAAGTGTTAGTCAATCACTTCAATATCTAAGGTCAATCACTTCTATATTATTTAAAATTAATCATGTTTTTTTGAAACTTTCATATCTTATCTATATTTAAAGAATAAATAAATCATGTTATCCAAATATCTAAATTACTGAACATTTCATTTTTATTATTTTAAATTATGTACTTATTGTTTTTAAATCGATTTTCTTATATATAATTATTTAACCAAGTTACTATAATATGCATTATTAAACGATAATGAGTTTACTTTTGATTTATTAGATATTATGAATTTTTTTTTAAAAACAAATCTCTATATATTTGTGATATGTTAAATTAATATTGTATATATTGTATACTATTAGTTTGGATCAAATAATATTTATTAACTAAACATATTTTCGATATAAAACTTTAAGCTTGTAACTATAATAAAGTGTGTAATACATTGGTAAAACTAAAATTTAAATCTATTATTCTTTCAATAAATTTTGTTGTTTTTTTTAAAGTTTTCATTATATGAATATGAAAATGACCTTTCAAATTTTTTGCATAATTTAATAAAATGTATAGTTAATATGTATATCAAAATTTTAACTAATTAAATTATGGAAATTAAATATCAAAATGATGTGGCATACATGTGGATGATATATGTTACATTAATATTATATATATTATCTACTATTACTTTGGATCAAATAATATACATTCACTAAACATCTTTTCGATATAAAATTTTAACTATAATAAAGTGTGTAATATATTTGTAAAACTCAAATTTTAAATATATTATTTTTTC
Organism: Eutrema japonicum; assembly: GCA_030161315.1. NCBI lineage: Eukaryota > Viridiplantae > Streptophyta > Magnoliopsida > Brassicales > Brassicaceae > Eutrema > Eutrema japonicum. The sequence continues at coordinate 44,117,481 of BSQW01000011.1, forward strand.
AATAAATTTAGTTGATTTTTTTAAGTTTTCATGATATAAATATGAAAATGACCGTTCAAATTCCTTGCATACTTTAATAAAATATATAGTTAATATGTATATTAAAGTTTTGACAAATTAAATTATTAAAATTAAATATTAAATGAGTTGGCATACATGTGGATGATGATGTGTCATCACCATAAGAGAGAAAACCTAACTGAGGTGGCATCATGAGAAGAGAGAAAATGTTTCTTTATATTTTTTTTTTTCGACGAAAAATATATCTTAATTAAAGATGTAATGTTGAAGTTACATAATCTCTGTGAAGATGCGGAGTTAACCAAACAGGGAGATTAATACAATTGGAATAGAAAGTGAAATCTTGTGGTGCATTCTTCGCCAACGTATGAGCCGGAACGTTACAGTTTCTCCGTACGCTTTGAAAAATAATATTGTTGAATTTCTTTCCCCATCGTGAAATTTCCAAACCAAGATTGTGAATTCCATAGTCTTCATCTTCTCCATTTAGATGTCGAGTCAGATTTGAGCAATCACCCTCAAAAATAACTTCGCGATAACCCATACAATATGTAATTTGAATTGCCATTAGAAGAGCTTTCCCTTCAGCCTCAAGAGCACACGTTGCTTTTCCAAGGGCCGATGAACCCCAAAAAGAAGCAATACCATCGTTATTTCGTACAATCCATCCACCTGAACATTTTGAAGTAGAGATATCATAAGCCGCATCGTAATTACATTTGAACATACCCAAAGGAGGTCGTTTCCACGATGGTAACTCATGATCTCCATCTTTCGAAAACTGAGCTTGATTTATATGGGAAGAACTGGTGATATTTGTGGCATCAATCCATTCTTGTACATCTGCCATTGAATATAGCACATCTTTCGAAGGGCGTGGAAGCTGTTTATTGAAGATGAGGTTGTTACGAGACTTCCAGATACGCCATAAGAGCCAAAATGGAAGAAGTTGTTGTTGTAGAGATAGATTCTGAACATTGAAGAACTCCACTAACTCCTTTATATTTTCTTCACATTCTGAAGATGGTTGAAGCAGACAGTGTATTGGAAGATTTGCTAGTCTCCAAACCATTTTTGAAACTGGGCATTCAAAAAACATGTGATTCGGAGTCTCTTCAGCTAGCCCACATCTCTGGCAAGTCGTGTCTACATGAATACCCCGAGTTCGAAGTCTAGTTGAAGTTCCTATTGCCTTTGAAACAACACGCCATAAGAAAAGGTTTCTTTATATATATAGATTTGTCAAAACAAAAAGTAAATGGGGGTAAAAATCAAAAGAATAAAATTTTGAAGGACTATATTATAAATAAAAAAGTTCAACTTCAAAATGGGGTAGAAAATGGAGTTACTCTATACTTGGAGGAAAAAATAGCACTTCTCTATTTTGGAGTTGAAAATGGAGTAGGATTGGAAAAGAAAATGGCATTTGGAATAAAAAAATATAGTAGGTTTGTACATGCTTTTAGAAAGTATCTTGGTCAATGTAATACTTCTTTATGATAATAAAACAAAAAAAACAACAGAAGTTACGTTCTTGCCTCTTAATATACTAAAATAATTCAATTGAGTTCCTAAAACTCTAGCCAAGCCAAGAGAATAGATTACCCTAAACACACACAAATCGTGTAAATCGCTCTCTCTTGAGACCCGAGAGAATGAGCGATAGTAACATGGACGTAGACGAATCACAGGTTTGTTGCAAAGCAAAGTCCCTGGAGTCACTAGCAGACGGTTCTTTTTCCGGAGGATACTTTCCAGCTCGCTACATTGGAAGCGGAAAGTTAGAGGATCGCAACCTAACAGGAATGCGAAGAAGAGATAGAAGAACCACAAGGACAAGATGATTCGAGAGTCTCCCCTTTAACCCCTCGAACCTCAACATGTCAGATCGATGCTTCCTGGATTGATCATGGCCTTGTTAATGGTCTAGGGTGGAGTCATAGGGATCACATGGGACGAGAGATCTTCGGATTCCAAGGATGCCGTAGAAGCTTCTCGGCATTACATGTTGAGATGGATGGATTCCTTTGGGCTATGTTATGTCTGAGACAAATTGTTCAGATTTGGTGAAGATGATCGAGAACCCGAGAGATTGGCCAATGTTTATTTCGGAACTAGACTCCTTTCATGTCCTCATAGCGTCATTTATCAATTTCAGCCTATCTTCTATTCTACGAGTATCGAATGTATGTTGCGACTTTCTTGCAAAAAGAGTTCAAACACGAGGTTTTTTATTTTCCCATGTAAATCAGATGGAGCTGGTAAGGGATAATCACGTTGTCGGCTAAACTTGATTTAATAAAATAGGTAGTTGACAAAAAAAAAAAAAATCAGTTGGAACTCACATAAAAACAAAATTAAAAAAACAACGAGAAGTTACGATCTTGCCCCTTACTATACTAAAATAGATCCATAGTACTCTCTCATTCAATGGAGTTCCTAAAACCCTAGCCAAGCCAAGAGAATAGATACCCTAAACACACACAAATCGTGTAAATTGATATCTCCCTCTCTCTCTCTACCCGAGGGAATGAGCGATAGTAACATGGACGTAGACGAATCACAGGCTTGTTGCAAAGCAAAGTCCCTGGAGTCACTAGCCGACGGTTCTTTCTCCAAGACTCTCTCGAAACTCTCATCGTCTTCTCGTGTGATTCCGACGAGTAAAGATTTCCACTTTTACTACAACTTCGACGATTTCAAACGACCCATCGACGAGATAGCTAAAACCTCTCACCCAACCCTCGAGACGATCGGTGATTCCGAGCAGGTTTGGGGGAAATCGATGAGGTTTCCCGGCGATATCGAAGAAGAAGATGCGGATGATTGGCTTTGCAACGTGAACGATGAGTTTCTCGAGAGGTTTGATGTTTCGGTTGATGAGTTTCAGAGGTTTCGAAAGAGAGAGGAGGAAATCGTTCGGACATTGACGGCGGCTCCTGTGTCTGATTGTGAGGAGAATGGGTTTCAGATGGTTTATGGGAAGAAGAAGAAACCGGTCAGTAATGTGATTCCTGGCTCTGTTATGAACGGTGGTTCCATGCTTGATGTTAAGGTAGCTGAGAGGGATAATAAGAACTTATCTGGTTCTGGTAAGGCCAAAGTTCCTTTCCATGTACCGACCATTAAGAAGCCTCAAGAGGAGTTTAACATATTGGTGAACAACGCGAATCAGCCGTTTGAGCATGTTTGGTTGGAGAGGAGCGAGGACGGTCAGAGGTTTATGCATCCACTGGTTAGTCTTTAATTTTTTGCGTTTTTAGAATAGTGATTTGCCTGTTTGTTTAGGAGATATGGTTTAAGGTTGTTGAAAGAATCAAACTTCATGTGATGGCATCCTGCGGATAGTGTAGTAGTGAATTCCTTTTTGAGTAGTCCTAATTCTAAACAACCTGATAGTGTGGTATTAAGGTTTTGGAAGAATTAGACTTTATGTGATGGATGGCAACACCAATTTTGGGTGGATGCTGCGAATATGTAGTCTTTTGAGTGTAGTGAACCTTTTTGAGTAGTCTTGACAAAACCTGACCTTTGCTGCCTATATTGGTGGTATTTTGGTTAGAATTATCCGTATTCTTAACCACCTCGTTAAGAGACTAGATTCTGTAAGCTTACAGTATTGTATTGATGAAAAGGTGGCTTGGGAATAGATATTCTTTTGAATATTTTACGGGTTTTTTATATGGATGTCTGCATTTGGCCTTTTCTTTGCATATTTTCTACTCTTTTTTAATATGTTTATGAAATACTATGCAGGAGAAACTTTCTGTGATTGACTTCGTTGACAAAAATGTAGACGAGATTGAACCTGTTAAGACCCTCCCATTGGAAGAGACTCCATTCAAGCTTGTTCAAGAAGTGAAAGATCTGAAAGACTTAGTCGCTAAATTGCGTACTGTTGAAGAGTTTGCGGTAAATTTATTTTCTGATTGTTTATTAGTCCAATGTGCAGTGCATTGTTTGACCATAATGTCTGTTGGTAGAAATAGTAAGAAATGTAGTCTCTTGTAAACAATATTGAACTACCAATGTGATAGTTATTTCAGCATTTTGGTTTGGAGAATATATAAGTTTTGTCACCTAAAATTCTTTCTTTGATTAGATAGGCCCAAAACAACTCAACTTGTGAGTTTCCAAGGCTGATGCCTCTACCCTTCTCTTAAAGTTGTTTTGTTTTGCTCTGTTTAGGTTGATCTGGAGCATAATCAGTACCGATCTTTTCAAGGATTGACATGCTTAATGCAAATTTCCACCAGAACAGAGGATTATATAGTTGATACATTCAAGCTTCGTGTTCACATTGGTCCTTACCTAAGGGAGATTTTCAAAGACCCTAAAAAGAGAAAGGTTTTGCCTGGGATACATTAATTTCCTTTGTAATTGGTCTAAAAGATTTGTTCTGCAGTCTGTAATCTGTTAATTTAATTAGGTACTGCATGGAGCAGATCGAGATATTGTTTGGCTTCAACGGGACTTCGGCATATATGTCTGCAATCTCTTTGACACAGGACAGGTTTGAGATTGGTTTCAGTAATGGTTTCTTATTTTTTCTGTGATATTTCCTATCACACTAAAATGTAGGAGATCGATTTTCCATAATGTACACCTTTTGCTATATCGGAAAAGATTATGGCAACTTATTGGCATTTGAATTGATTATACCGCTTTATTCCTTTTATTTCCTCTAGGCCTGGAAATAGAAAACTAGAACTTTTCTCCCTTACAAAGTACACTGAACTAAGTTATTTGGAGAATATGTGTTGTTATTTAATTATATACCATCAAGATAACTAGCAAGAATTTGCACATCACTGAATTTTTACTTGTCCTTTTAGAAGATACTTTTATCACCCTCCTGACTGTCAGTAACTTATGGTATGTGCTTTTTAAGACACAGGACAATAAGTATAGTTAAAAATCTGTGGATTTCATATTGTAGCGATTAAGAAGGAAATCCCTGGAAGAATTTTTAATTCTGTAGCGTTTTTGTTTCCGTAAAAGTAGGAAGGTTTTTGTTTTACATTTTCATTATTTCAGGCTTCAAAGGTGCTAAAGTTGGAGAGAAATAGCCTGGAGTTTCTTTTGCAGCATTTTTGTGGAGTTACTGCGAAGAAAGAGTGCGTACTAGTCCAATCTGTTTTTTTTTCCGCTCTCTTTCTTCTCACTTGACAATCAACTTATGTTTTGTTCATCGCTGTAGATACCAAAATGCGGACTGGAGAATACGACCCCTTCCAGAGGAAATGACAAGGTCAATTCTTCTCTGTCCTGTATCTTTTCACTACTGTTCTGGCATCAGTTGATTTGAGCTCACCTTTTTGGAGTCCTTGCAGATATGCAAGAGAAGATACCCACTATCTTTTGTACATATATGATGTAATGAGACTAGAATTGCAAAGAATGGCAAAGGGCGACGAGAATACTGACTCTCCTCTGCTTGAGGTAGTCGTCAGTAAACTATGCTGACAAGTCTAATATTCGTCTGCATGTTGGTATTTGCATGATAGATGTACAGTTGTCTTTGGTCTGACTATCTTTCTGTTAGATTCCCATACTGGCCACGTAGGAATTTGTGTGGCTTAAAAATCTTGATGGCATAGAATTGTTTGTGGAAAATGAAATGTGGCCAAATGTGTAGGGTTTATATGCGTGGATTATGTCGTCTTGTACGCTAGTTGGATTTTCAATGTTCTTAATGTATATTAGCTGCCTAACCTAAGTGATTCTCTAGGTTTGCAGCATTCTTATGCCTTTTTAAAAGTAACTTTGGGAGGTATTCGTCAGTACAACATAATTGGCGGGTTATGTTGTACCGTACACTTGTTAGATTTTCAGTGTTCTTATTGTGTATTAGCTGCCTCAACTAGGTGATTTTATATGCTTCTAAGAATAATTCTGAGTGGCACTCATTATGCATTAAATTGTTCTCTGGCTTAATTGTATTTACTAATCACAGGCAAAAGAAGCTCCTGCCACATGTTTTGGGAATTCATCTAGGTTATTGGCTTTCACATTTGTGTGGAATTGGTGATTTAGCACCTTTTGACTCGTTAACATTTTTGCTTGTCTATATTTTGCTTCATCCAGTGGATGTATAGCCCAGGAAGAATATGCTCTTTCTTATTATAAGTTTTGGCCATTTTGACTTGCTGTTTCTTTCAGGTTTACAAGCGCAGTTACGACGTGTGCACACAACTATATGAGAAAGAGCTTTTGACCGAGAATTCATACCTTCACGTATATGGGTTTGTTGCTTTGCCTTGAAAGAATCAATATACTTTAGTTTTACTTTGTTTCTGCAGACAAGGTGTATGTGTTTGTTGATAAAACCTGTTAATCATTTTGTTGCTTCATTGGCTAAGATTACTTCATGAATAGACTTTTCTTAATCTAAGTTACATAAACACTGATATTGTTTCTATCATCTTGGTAATTTGTTAGGCTTCAGGCAGCGGGCTTCAAGGCAGCTCAACTTGCCATTGTTGCGGTACGATGTTCTCGTCTGATGTATTAAATGATGAATTCTTACTTTGTTGTTTGTAATACTATATGGAGCTCACTTGAATTTTTCTGTCTTTTAGGGACTTTGTGAATGGCGGGATTACGTTGCACGTGCGGAGGACGAGAGCACTGGTTATGTATTGCCAAACAAAGTTCTTCTTGAAATAGGTATATAGCTGAGAGTTCAATTTTACCATCTGATTGTTCTAGCAATTCCTAACTTGGTCTAATGTTTGCTATCATAATAGCCAAGGAGATGCCTGTTAGTGTTGGCAAATTGCGTCGGATGTTGAATTCAAAGCATCCTTATATCGAGCGTAATGTTGATTCGGTGGTCAGTGTCATCAGGCAATCAATGCAAAATTGTGCAGCATTTGAGTCTGCTGCTCTATCTTTAAAAGATGTGTCTCCTGGAACTGTAAGATATCTCTATTGATCGAGTTTCTGGTCTGTTTCTGTTGATGTAATTATAACTGTAAGCTTTCAGTTGATGTGTATAAGCTAATTGAAAGCCTGTTAGGATAATAAAATCCTCTGCTACTCAACCTGCAAAGAAAACCAGAGCCTAGAGCTAGAAAATTTAATGTCAATGGCTAACTGTGAACCCAAATTTGTAGTTCTGAAATCTCACTTCATAGCTTGAACTCAGAATGCATGTACTGCCTATTGGTCTCTACTGTTTTGCTATATTCTCCACGCCTGTTTTAATTATGGACTTCTCTTATTGTAGGTAATGGATAAGAATACTGAACCTATTGTTGAGAGGAAAGACAAAAATCTTCACATAGAAGACGTAGCGTCTCCGAGTTTGAAGGAAAATTCTTTGCGTGTTGAGAACAATATCATGGGCCGAATCACTGTTGCAGCTGATACTAATGAAGGGAGAGGTTTAGGCACAGGCTTGTTTGGTTCAGCTAAGGTGACACCTAGTTATTTCTTTTGGTTGGTGCTCTTTTTATAATCCATGCTGGACTCACAAAGACCTGTCTGTTATTTATTAGGTTCCTGCAGCTGTTCTGATTTCTAAGAAACCAAGCAGTGGTTTAGGAGCATTACTGGGAAGTGCAGCCTCGAAGAAGAAATTCCGAACTGATAAGACTGTGAGTTTTTTTAACTGAGAACTCTAGAGTTGGTTTTGGTTGCAGTATGATTAATAAAAATGTTTTCAGGTGAACGAAGAGGTGAAGCTCGAACAGATAAGATCATCTGTAAATCTGCCATTCCGTTCTTTTACCGATGAAGGTTCTGACTCAAAGTCAGCTACTGGACCGTCTCTGAAGGTTTATGGAAATCCCAAAGAGGTGTCCACTACTATGCCAACCTCTGTTTCCAAGCAAGATGGTGTGACAGGGTTGAAAGATGATTCAGAAGAAGCCTCAGAAATCGTTGGTACTTCTGGTAGAGTTTCAGAGTCAGTAGTATCTGGTTTTGAGACAGACGATGTTATACTGTTAGACAATGGTCGTGTGAAGGAAGTTGATGCGGAGGATGAACCAATGTCTCTCTCGGAGTTGTCCACAAACTTTAAGAAGTGCTTTAACTCCATGAATAAGAGCAACAACAAGGCCCAAAAGCCTGAGTTTATCAAGATAGAGCCGTTTGATTATGAGGCTGCAAGGAAAGAGGTGAAATTTGGGGAAGGACAAAAGGGAAGACAAGGAGGAAAGAAAGAAGCTGGGTCAGGTAAGAAGAAGGGGTCCGGTGCAGAGGAGTCAGAGTTTGGGCAAGGGAAACGGCGTCAAGCCTTTCCGGCATCCGGGAACCGAAGTGCAACCTTCAAGAGTTAGGCTCCAAAACACTGCACTCCAACTGAATGGAAATCAAAGCATTATCTGATCCATGCAGTCAATATTGTTGTTTTGCTTAAATTATTATTACTCATTTTTGTTGTGGTCAATGGTGATTTTTGGTTTGATCATTTTCATTTTGTCTACTACATATTTCCCACTTTGATGGGACTTAGGGATACAAACAAATTTTATTCATAGTTCAAATTATTAACCACTATCACTCGTCCTCATGGATCATGCACCTCTTTTTTTTTTTTCGTCATAGTCCATCTTGTATTCGTACTTCTCAATGCAAAACAATACCAACACAATCACTTTACCACTATAACACCATTGCAACTAGTAAGGCTTGGAATGATGAACTCAATGTGTTGGGCGACAGTTTCATAACTTCCACCATCAATAACGAAAATGCGTACCTTCGATTGAATATTGATGAAACAAATTCTCACACATTATCTTTACCTCAAAGAGTGGACATTATGATTGTTACAAGATTCATCTCTACCTCAAATTTCTTTGCTTGTACTGGGTCACTTTGTTTCCAAAAAAATAGCTATTAAGAAATCTTGCCATAGTAATTTCTCTCTTTTATAATATTTTATGGGGACATCACCTCGTTTACCACCCTCATAAAAAACCAATCCCATATCTCCCTCTATTAATTTTAATTTTGTTTGAAATTATTTTTAATCCTTAAAATTGGTAAATTACTTAAAACCCAAACCATTTACCTTGATTTACCCTTTTTACATGGATTTCACCCGGGACCCATCCAAACAATTCGGATCTAACCGATTTCCTTTCCTTTCCCCAAATCAAATCGGGACCCTAATTTTTGATAACGGAACTCTATCGATCGATCTCCTTTCTCTTCGTGAAACTAGGGAAAACTACTGTCCGTTTTCGATCGATTCTCCGAAAATCTCAGTCGTGCTTCCGATCCGATCCAAAGATGGGTCCTAAAACAAGATGGACGAGGAAAAAGAAAAAGAGTGCTCCAAAAGATACGGCGGAGAGGAGTACGGATCCGGCGATTGTTGAGGCATCACAAACAAACAATGAGGTTGAAGAAGAAGTAGAGATGGAGCGAACTCTACTTCCGGCGGTTGTTGAGGCATCACAAACGAACAATGAGGTTGAAGAAGAAGAAGAAGAAGAAGAAGAAGAAGAGGACGCGAATGAAGAAGAAGAAGAAGAGGGCGCGAATGAAGAAGAAGAAGAAGATGACGCGAATGAAGAAGAAGAAGAAGAGAGCGCGAATGAAGAAGAAGAAGAAGATGACGCGAATGAAGAAGAAGAAGAAGAAGAGGGCGCGAATGAAGAAGAAGAAGAAGATGACGCGAATGAAGAAGAAGAAGAAGAAGAAGAAGAAGAGGGCGCGAATGAAGAAGAAGAAGAAGAGGGAGAAGAAGATGACGCGAATGAAGAAGAAGAAGAGGAGGACGCGAATGAAGAAGAAGAAGAAGAAAACTCGAGAGAAATCTCAGACATGGATGAAACGGTAAGTACTTGGATTGGATTTGCAGTTAAGTAGAACTAGGGAAAACTAAATTGTGAGTTTTAAGTAATACTGGTAGATCTAGGTATAACTATGTTGATTTTCTAAGTAATACTGGTAGAACTATGTAGAACTAGGCATATTTAATATGTAATACTAGCATAACTTGGTACAAATAAATATTTGTTGCAGGATTCCGAGGAGGAAACGACAGCAATACAACCGCGAATGTACTTTCCGGCAACGGAGTATAAGAAGAAAATTAAGATATTGACGAGGTGTTATATCTACGATTTCTTGAAAACGTTAAAGGAGTTGAAGCATCCACTCAATAGTGTTGAGAAGAAATGGTTTGAGAAGCATCCGCAGTTCAAACACATTTTCCACTTGCCAGAAGACAAAAACCACAAGCTTATGGGCATGTGGATGCTCCTTCTTCGAACGGCATGCATCGAGAGGGAGAATGAAGTTTGGTTCGTCGTAAATGGCGTTCCCATCCGCTATGGTCTAAGGGAACACGCCTTGATTTCGGGATTAGACTGCCGCAACTATCCACTGAATTATATGCAAGCGGGCAGTACGGACTTCGTGATTAAGCATTTTGGGAAATCAACAATTAGACATCAAGACGTGAAAGAAAAGTTAGAGGAAATGGAACCTTCTCGGGATAGGTTAAAGATGTTGGTCCTCTACTTCTTATCCAGCATTGTTATAGGGCAGACAAAGACTGGACCAGATGCTACGCCCGTGTTGGAATTCTTTCAAAGAGCGGTGGATGATCTTAAGTTATGTAAGAGCTTTCCTTGGGGGAGATTGTCATTTGATCACATGCTAAGTGAGATCTCTCACACTATGACGCATTTTGAAGGGGTCGTCAAAGAGGGTGTATTGTGGCCGATTCCAGGTTTCTGTATTCCTTTAGAGGTAAGTAAAATTTGTTTGAGGTATTAGTCATTGTTATTACTTCTTATATTGAAGCTAACTCTAACTATATGTGTGTTGTGTAGCTTTTAGCATTTGAGACAATTGCAGATTTGGGGATTAGATTCCGAGAAAGTATTCCAGGCGCATACATGAATTGCCCTAGGATGTGCAAGACAAAGTTTAAGAAAAGCGAATTGAAAGGGTTTCCTCTTGAGAAAATAAATGCAGAACTTGGTGAAACCACGGTTAGTTATCTTTTGCATATGTTTACATTGTTCATGTAAATGTTTATATTCATTGTTTACATTCACAGGACATTGAAAGTATCATGGTAGCTAGAGATGAAGAATATTCACTTCTGGCTCAAATCACAGAAAAAGATGACGACGATGATAAGCATGATATGGTTGTTAACGGTTGGATGCAGCGTCTTCGCCAAGGATATACCGTACTGTTTGAAGAGTTACGCAACCAAGATGTGGCTTCCCGATTAGCACCACCAAACCTGCCTTTAAATGAGAATACCGCAAATGAAAGCCCGGTAAACACGCCTTTAACTGAATTGGTGGAGCTGTTAAACACCATGAAAGCAGATATGGGAGAACGATTGAATGTAATTGAGGGCAAGGTTGGTGGATTGGCCGAAAGAGTCCAACTGTTGGAATCTTTTGTGAATGAGCAAGTAGGGGAAGGAGAAACGTCAAAGGTAACCATCTTGTATTATTAAACTCTGTTGTTTAGTTGGTACTAAAGTATAACTGTATTTGATTGCAGGCTGCTGGAAAGAGGAAGCGAACAAGGTCAAGAAGAAATGAAGACTAGAAGACTATCTTTCTTTGTTTTTGTATTTTATTTCGTACAACTGGTAATACTGCGTAAAACTATGTTGTTTGTTTTGGGTATTCGATTTCGTGCAATGCAACTGGTAATACTAAGTATAACTATTTGAAAACATTAGTGGTAATACTATGTATAACTATTTGAAAACATTAGTGGTAATACTAGGTATAACTATTTGAAAACATTAGTGGTAATACTATTTGAAACAAAGACAGAGAACATTGATTGAAACAAAGACATAGAAACATTAGAAACAAACAAAGACATAGAAATAAACAACATAGTTTTACAAAACATTACAAAAACAAAAACATTGGATAGTCTTACAAAACATTAGGAGAACATAGAAATTGTCTTGTAAAACAAAGATAAGCTAAACATTTCGACCCACAACAGCCGCCAATAATTCCTTCAGCTTTGCAATCTCTTCAGTATTGTTGTTCAGCTCCATACGCATTTGCTTGATCTGGAATTCATGGATTCCATGACACGCAATTACTTTTTGTCGAACCTCATTCTTTAACTTATCCATCTCTTCTTCGAAAGCCTCAACCCATTTTTTTCGAATGTGGTAGCCATCATTCTACACATAAAGACAGAAATCCTACTGCTTTTATTTATCCTAAACCCAGAAATTAAAAATAGTAAACCCTAAAACGAAATTTAGAAACTATACCTCATACACATTGCAGGTGAAGTATATCATTCCTGGTAAAGTGTCTTCACTGGCTTGAGAGGTCTCATGGATGATTCGTCCACCACATGGACAACTTTTCGGAATGCCATAGTCACCGTCGGCTATGAAATAAAGCCTGTCGATTTGCCTCTTGGTTCTCTTGTCGTCGATATAGCTCGGGTCCATAATAAAGAGTTTGTTTGAGAGTAATGAAAAAGAGAGGAAGATGTCCCGAATCGGAATGAGTCACGAGAGGGAGAGAAGTGAAAGAGAGAGAAATCGTGGATGAGAGGGAGAGAAGTGAAATGAGAGAGAGAGAGGAGAAAGAAATAAAAATAGATAATTCCAAAATTTGGGGTATTTTGCTTTTGAGTATTGGGCGCCAAAAAGTTTGGGGAATTTTTTGGTTTGGCGCCAAAACATTTAGACGTTGTTATACAGAATATAGTAGTTGTACGAAAGTTACAAATAGTTTTACTTTGGGTGTTTTCCACTTAAATTAGTATTACTTACCCTAATTCTTTTTTTTTTTTGTAGTTTTACAGATGATTTTAGTCGATTAGAATCTATTTCTAATTGAACTATGCAGGAATATGTTTAAAATAAATTTTGGTGTAACTTTTGCATCCTATGTTGATTCTTATTTACAAAATGATCTTAAAAGTATAAGGAGATATAAGGATAGATTATACAATTAACATTCTAATATAATATTATTTTATAATTTCCTACTTAATACATTTGATAACATTTTTGGTTTGTACATTAACATCCTAAATATGTAGAGTAATTTTAGCTTTATTACCAGTTGCACGTTCTTGGCTTAGTATTACATAAGGAAAATCCAGTTTTACAGAACCAATATATAGTATTACATAAGGAAAACCAGTTCTACAGAACCAATACATAGTATTACATAAGGAAAAGCCAGTTCTACAGAACCAATACATAGTATTACATAAGGAAAAGCCAGTTCTACAGAACCAATACATAGTATTACATAAGGAAAACCAGTTCTACAGAACCAATACATAGTATTACATAAGGAAAAGCCAGTTCTACAGAACCAATACGTAGTATTACATAAGGAAAAGCCAGTTCTACAGAACCAATACATAGTATTACATAAGGAAAAACCAGTTCTACAGAACCAATACATAGTATTACATAAGGAAAAACCAGTTCTACAGAACCAATACATAGTATTACATAAGGAAAAACCAAATGTAAAGATACAATCAAATAGTACTACGATTTCCAAATAACAACCATTGGAGTGCTTGTCTTGGTCGCCTTTTATTTTGTGTCCTTGGACGCCGTTCTCCAGCCGATGGAAACCTTTTAAGTCTCTTTCTTCCCTTCTTTTTGAGGAGATCCGGAGGTATGATCTGCATCTTTTCAACACCATATGGGACATTCCATTCAGACCTATTCGGCACTAAATAAATTGTCTTGTGATATGCCAATGCCCACAACTCCGTCCAATAATATTTTGAACACAAATCAGGTAATTCTAATTGGATATCACGAACACTAATATCATCGTTTTTGAATTCAATGAAAGCGGCTATTGCGTGCAGACAAGGATACTTCTCAATATCGAAAAACCTGGAACTACACCTTTTCAATACCAAATTCACCAAATAAGATTTTCCATCAGTACCGGTGACGTCGTATTCAAGCTCGAAATGGTTTAACTCCGTCACAGTTAATTTCTCAGCAACAGCCCATAAATCGTGCAAGTAGTTCTCCACTAAAGGTACCAGTTTATTATCAATCGATCCAGATACGGCCTCCTTCCGATCGTATCGAGCATGGGTATCAAGGAGTACTTCCTTGCATCCTCAAAAACACTGTTCAAAGATTCCACACTGTTGCTTGTGTCTATGTTGTATCTGTCACCTGGAATACAACACCTTGCCCATTTTTCTTTTACGGTACTGTCCTCTAAATAGTTGGCCGCGGAAGGATATCTCATTTTAAAAGACGCATAAACAAAGTTGAACTCAGCCACCGTGTAAATCCTACTGCATTCCATGAATCTCCATGCGACTACGTCTCTGTTGACGTTAGTAGCATGACCTTTCACATTTTGGGACAAATGCCATACACAATATCCATGATGTGCTTGAGGAAACACATTACCTATGGCGTTGATGAGACTTGCATTTCTGTCACTCATAAATACCAATTCAGAAGAGTCCCCTATAACGGTTTTTAGCATCTCAAAAAAACCAGGTCCAACTTGCAATATTCTCACCATCGAGTACTCCAAACGCTATGGGATAAATGTGGCGATTAGGATCTTGAGCTGAGGCGAAAACTAGTACACCACCATATCCATTCTTGAGAAAAGTTGCATCCACAATTATCACCTTTCTCATGACTTGAAATCCTTCAATGCTAGCTCCCAAAGCTATGAATAGGTACTTGAATTTTCCCTTCTCATCCAATTTCACACTTTTTATTGTACGAGGATTGACCTCCTCTAACATGTACAAATAACAATACAACATCTTGTAGCTTTCTTCCGGATTACCACACAAATCACTAGCAGCTAGATATTTCCCTCTCAACGCTCTGGAGTATGATATCTTCACACCGAATTTTGTCTTAACACGCTCCATGATAACTTTAGGACTTGTAGTTTTCATTTGTCCTGGATAATCTTCATGCAAAAGACATGCAGCTAATCGTGGATTGCCTTTCCTCTTAGAGTTGCTGGTACTCTGACTAACCCGAGAGCATGTATGCATCTTCGTGTGTGTTCTAATCGAGAAAATATCTGTTTTTTTAATTCTTGCAGCTCGTAAACCCCATTTACACTTTTCTTGAGAACATTTTACCACGTATCTCGTCTTATCCGACCATTTAATAGCATAACCAAATGAGTTTTCAAATGCGGCTCTATCCACGAACTCTTGCAATGCCTTCTTATTTGGAAATTCATGATGCTGACTTACACCCAAACCGTCTTCCCATGCCACTCTAAACTGACCAGATTCTACAGCAAGGGGAGGCTCAATATATTCATGATGCATATCCGATCTATCCACACATTCATCACGTGATGTATCATCATCATCCTCTATCACCTCATGTTGTTGTTTTGCTTGATCGTTGGCTACGTACAGAGTAATCGCATTAGAACCAATTTCATCATCATTCCTATTGTTTGCTCTCGATAATTGCTCGGGCAGTTCCGAAATAATCATGACCTTCACATACAAAATACATCTACGGTTCTCTTTATCAGTGGACGTCAGAAAAACACACAGATCTTCATCATCAGAAATATTCCACTGTTCCTCAACTCCAACAAACAGTGGAAAGTAGCTCAATTGCAATTTAACCTTACTTTCATCTAACGCAAGCTTCTTGTATATCCTAGCTTCTATCATCGACAGAGTTATCTCCTCCACTGATGTCTTCAACATTAAACTATACATACGATCTTCGCATTTAAAATGTATGCTGACGTTGTTGTTCATTGTATCCTGCCAAAACAATACAAAAACTCTTTCAGTAATACTAGTTATCTACAATTTACATTCTCTTTACTCAGTAATACCATTTGCACCAAGTTTTACTCAATAAATCATGATTTTTAGTAATACTAGTTTGATTAGTTTTACTAAATTTATCAGTAATACTAGTTTTACCTAGTTCTCTTATGGCAAATAAGAGGATCGTTACAATTCACTACGATTCAATCATTGAAATACATTGTTACCAAATTAAAGTCGACCCCGAAACCATGCTAAAACACCCAATGTGAGGGGAATGTGAGGGGAAGTACTAAAATAAAATAATCAAATCGAATTCGGGATTCTCATTCAATCCCCCAATTTGCACCACCATATCCGGAATGCAGCTCAACATAAGAACATACCTGGATTTTCAAGCTACAGCTTGACGAAGACGAAGAACGGCAGCAACGGAGTGGTCGATGCAGGCGGTGGCCAAGAAACAGATCGGCGTCAGAGGAAGCTCAAGACCCGATTGTCGAAAACGGGGTTTGTTTTTTTATTTTTTTATTTTTGATTATTAATTAAAAGGGTAAATGTTAAGGGTTTAATTGTCTTTACACATATAGAAGGGAGATGGTAGATTAAGTAGGGAGATAGGAGATTAGTTTTTTTTTTTTAGTGGTAAATTAGGTGATGTCCCTATTTTATGTCAACATGATGATCTCCAACTTTGAAAATAATCTTCCACACTTAGCAACTTTAGATGTATACTATGTAATTTTCCGCGCGTTGCGCGGATTGTTGCTTTTATATTTTAGTTTAAGTTATTTTGTATTAGCCAAAGTAAAATTTGATCATTGTCTACCAAATTTTTTTAATAGTTATAAATTAGAGATTGGAACCAAAACACTAATAAATTTAAAGCACAAATTTAAAATATTAAGGGAATGACTGCACTGGTAAAATTAATTATTAGAGCAGATTATGTACGTAAAATGTTATATAAAATATAATTTTTACACTATCATTTCTCACTATTTTGGTGTGAAACTTGTAATAAGGTTTAAACTGATCGTTTGCCACATAAAGTAAAAATTCATCAAATAAGACTTACTTGTTCGAACACCAAATGTTGATCTCAATCTCCTTCTACTACCTTCCACTTTTATCTTCAACATACATATTCAAAATAAGTATTAAACTAGATTCTCACCGCGCGCCTGCGTGGGATATTTTTTTTTATAGATTTAATATAATGTTTTCAGATCCTGAAAAATCTGGGATCCAAACAACAATATGGTCCATATATAGCTCTGAAACCTGAGACTATAAAATCCGGTAAAACCCGTAAAAACTCAGCAAATAACCGTGAACCGGACATAATCGTTGATCTTGATGGATCATTTTTCATTAAAAAATTATAGTGCAATCAAAAGGCTTCCTTTATTGTTCTTATTGAGTGTGATTTTAAAACCTGGTACTTTGTGATATTCTTTCGTTTATGAATAATACTTTATCAAATACATTAATAATTACTTTGTCAGTTTAACATATTTTTTTTCAAACATATCTTCGAGATTTATAGTTTTCATACTATATATATATAATTTCACTAATTGTTGATTGCGGTCAGACTGTAGTACTGGGCCAACACACGGATCCGGTGACCCGAAGGACTCTATGGTTTGTTTCTTGGGTAAGATTTCAAAAAATTAATTTAAGGTATTAAAAAAAAATTATAACATACTTTTTAATGATTTAAGTTAAAATCAGAAAATTTAGCGAAATTTGAACAATTTCGTTTGATATTTCTAGCTTAAAGTTTTTAAAATCTAAAATGATTTAATATTTTTTTGCAAAATTTTATATTTTCTTATTTTCTCAGTTGTCTACAAATTAATTAATGTTTGGTAATTTAATATTATTTCTGGAAAAATATTTTTTAACATTATTTATTTTATAAATTCATGTTTGAAAATTCTATAAATATTTTTTCTGATTTTTTCTTTAACATTATTTATTTTTAATATACTAAACCAAAAAAATCTCGAAAATCTTTTGTATGTTGTCTAATAAAATCTTTTAAACAATAGATTTTCAACACCACCTCTCACCCGCAAAATTTTTCTGAAGATATTAAATTTAAATTTATATATTATCCCAAATTCGGAAATATATTTATTTTTATATATTTATATTTGTAAAAACAAACTGAGATAATGTTAAAATAATTTCCAAACAGATTATTTTTTTAAAATATGGAGTATTTGGATGCATATACTAAAATTGCTTCTGTTTTAATTGAATAGATAATAACAAATTGAGTCTCTTTAAAAAATGCTTTCTTCCATTAATTTACCCTTCTCAATATGGACCAAATATTTTGTTTGTCTCCAATCCTTTTTTTTTGTCTAATGTTTATTGGAGAAAGAAGAAAAGATGTTGAACTATTTCTTAGCAGAGTATCTCTATGTGACCTTTTTTTTCTAATGAATCTTAACAATAAATAAAATAAAATAAAATAATTTTCTTATGGTTTTACAATGTATAATTTTTTTTTCAATTTATTATTATGAATATATACATATATGTATGTATATGTCTATATAATTGAATATACTATTTGATTTCTAATAATATTTGATGCCAATTATAAAAATCATTTTTCTTATCTTTTTAATGTATAGTTTATTTTTTCAATTTATTATTATGAATATATACATATACAATTGAATATACTATATTTCTAATAAAATCAATAAAATATTTGATGCCAAATATAAAATTCATTTGAAATTTAGAGTACATAATTTTTTTAAATAAAAATCCACATAAATATTTTATGAATTTTTATAGCTCACATATAATAATATTGTGGAAAATACTCCCAATATTATTTAACTATAATTTTGTTTTTTGTCAACTAACATAATATTGATAGAATATGCGGAAGTGAATTGTATTCTTAGCCTTTGGCCGAAATATATAGGTATAAGGGTTTAACCTAATCAACTAAGAAAGGTAATTACAATAGAAAAGGTAAGTAAAGATATGTGCAATATCCTTTCTTCCAATACTCTCCCTCAAGTTGGAGCATACATGTTACAAATGCCCAATTTGACAAGAAGAGCTTCGAACTGAGCACGAACAAGAGGTTTCGTAAGAACATCAGCTGGTTGTTGGCGTGTGGAGATATATATTGGTAGAATCTGGCCGTCGACAACTGCATCACGTATGAAATGGAAATCAAGGTCAATGTGCGTAGTTCATTGATGTTGAACGTGATTGGAAGTGAGAGCAATTGCAGATT
This sequence comes from Eutrema japonicum, assembly GCA_030161315.1. Taxonomy (NCBI): domain Eukaryota; kingdom Viridiplantae; phylum Streptophyta; class Magnoliopsida; order Brassicales; family Brassicaceae; genus Eutrema; species Eutrema japonicum. Next base: position 44,136,514 of record BSQW01000011.1, read on the forward strand.
GACTATCACAAAATATATGAACAAGACCATCAGACGACGCTCCAAAGAAGGAGAGAAGTGCTCTCAGCCATTTGAGTTCCTTGGTCGTGTCAGCCATACTTCGATATTCAGCCTCTTCCGAGGAAAGAGAAACGACGTTCTGTTTATTGGTTTTCCAACAAATAGATGAACCACCAAGGAGGAAAGTATATCCAGACAATGAACGCGGTGTATTCGGACAAGCCGCCCAATCGGAGTCACAATAACCGTCCAAGCATAATTCAATACCAGCAGATAAAAAAATTCCTTGTCCCAGAGACCCTTTAAGATAACGCACATCACACATTGCATCTTCTCAATGAAAAACACGAAGTTGTTGCATAAATTGCGATAAGATATGAACCATATTAGTGATATAACAATATCTTCATATAGAACACCCAATTTTGTAATATATTAGTGAATAAATTTTTAGATCCATAGATTACTTTATTTGAAAATTAGAATAAAATTTTATCTATTTGTATAATTGAAAAAATATGGTAAGATTTAAGTTTCTATGCATGTCGTAGTCGTGCACATAAACTTGGACACATGTATGCATGGAAAAGGGTTAAAATCAAGCTATACTAAATTCAATGTGCCAAAAAACATGAACTAAAATACAATGCAGTTTTCTACTTTCCGGACATAAAAATTCAAATATCCTATCCAAGCTATTGAATCTAACCCAAATCCATCATTGACAGCAAATACGTTAGTCAAACCATTAACAGCGCTGACTCATCAGTCTCAGTCATCTGCCACATCAGCTAAAACGTCCACAGTTGCTGAGTCAGCTGTCACGTCAGCCACCATTTTTTTTTTTAAATACCAATTTTGTTTTTTCAATTTTTTTTTAAGAATGATATCATTTTCTATATATATATTTTTGTCTAAATTTTTAATATTTTATTAATCTTAATTACCTAAAAATGATTCAAGTTAAATCTCAATTTTTATGTTGTAAATTTTCTTTTAATCACACGAGCGAAAAATGTATAATTAACTTATTCTTTGTGGAACTAAATTTTAAAAGAATATAAATTTCATGTCTATGGATAGATAAACAAATCAAATGGAACATAGATAATTATATCATTAAAAGAAGTCTATTATATTACTAATGTGGATGCTACCAATTGGTTTAAGTTATTGGAGGTTAGCATTTTTCTTTATTTATGTAATTGATTTAAGTATCTAGCCAAGCCAAGCTACTATTTTCATCAACTTGTGAAGTCTCTCCAGAAACCCATCAAGTTTCTGAGGTGGTTTAAGCATCTAGAAAACTTCATCAAGATGGTTTACTTGCGCAAACGCGTCTTAGCATTTTTCTTTATTTTTGTAATTAATTTTTATCTTTCATTCTAATAATAGAAATATTTAGGTATATGGTCGGTTCGATTTCAAATTTATTTCGGTTTGGTTTGAATTCATAAGTTTTGGTTAAGATAATTTAGTGTTTCATAGTTTTTTCGTCACTTTTGGAAATCAATCCACGTAGTTAAGATTAATGAATTGTTACAAATTTAGACAATAAAAATAAATATAGAAAAAATAATTGAAAAATGTGACGTGACAGCTGACTCAGCAATTGTGGACGTTTTAGCTAACGTGACAACTGACTAAGAATGCTGAGTCAGCGCTGTTAACGGCTTGACTAATAGATTTGCGGTCAATGCTGGATTTGGGTTGAATTCAATAGTTTGGATAGGAAATTTGAATTTTTATGTGCGGAAAGTAGGAAATTGCCCCGTATTTTAGTTCATGTTTTTTTCGGCACATTAAATTTTAGTAGATGTTGATTTTGACTATTTTTCCCATGTATGCATGACTAACTTCAAACTTTGTGTGGGTATTGGTGCATATGTATGAATAATCAAAAAAAAAAAAAACGAATGTAACAAAACGGTGTAGAGTATTAGGTGAAGTGTGATGTGGTGGGTGTGAAGTGTGATGTGGTAGAACAGACATACTTTCTATTTATAACAAAAATAGTGTAGAGTATTAGGATTTGGATGATTCATGTGTAAATTTAAAACACATACGTTACATGAGAATTATTTTGTTTCTATAACAATTAAATGTCTAATATATATTTTCGTTTTGTTTCTATAACATAAGGATGCTTTCTATAGCAATTAGACACATTATGGATCTAAGTAAACACATATTAAATTTTGTAAACTAATTAAGTAAATGCATAACAATACAAAATTAAATGGTAAATGTAATAAATGCACTTATTGAGATAATACCAATTGTTCATTATGTAAACCATTACATCAATGATTTAATAATATGAAAAATTAAAATAGATTAAAGTGAAATATATATATATATATATTTTTTTTTTTGCAATGGTAGTGCCAAGTGGCCCAATAGGGAAAATGAAACCATTATTTTATAATATGATAAGCTTGACAAAAAACACTTATTTGGCTTTTTATCACAACTTTCATTTTCGTTCATGTATCAATGGCCATTTTTTGTTGTTATTGTTGTCACTAATTAACCCCACCAATTAATTGCATAATCACAAACTCCAGTATTTCAGTTTGTAGCATCTTCGTTTCTAAGTAGTTTTGGTAATTGAAAACCAATTAAATCTTGTTTTTCTTCCCACTCTAGATAGGCATGTGGATCATTTACCTTCTACAAAATGTACAACGATATCCCTCCGAAATTTCATGTGGTAACAAGTAGAGTTGAAGTTCTCATTCAACCGTTCCATCCAAGTATCTGCATCTAAGAGATTAGTATCCCCTTGGAAGGATATAGTGTTTAACTATATATATGACTTAAGGTTTAATTTACATATATTATTGGGCCCTCTCATCCCCATAGGGACAAAGTTGAGGGGCAAAAGCGGCTTGTGTTTGCTCTCTTAATTCGGAAAGCATGGCTGAGCCCTCTACTAAAGGATATTGTGCATGACCAGCAAAAGATACATGGAAATGGTCAGTACTACTAGAACTCTGAGATCTCGCATATTGATTTTTCATAATGTTTCCCTCGAACTACTATGATGGATTCAATTCTTGGGTACTCAACGAATTACCTATTATCCTAGAGAAATCTCTATGTATCTAAGTACCCAATCCAGTAACTGCAGTTAGAAGTCAACTGTCATACTTCAACCCACTATTAGTCCTAAGACATAAGAAAAAGCTAGTGTTTAGCAAGTGTCATTTGGTTTCTCTTACTCGAAAACCGTTAAAAACATTTGAAAACTGGTTTTGCATTAGCGTAGGATAAAACCATGGTCTGATACCACCTTAATACAGTTGTAACATCCTAATTTCCCGTAGTCCTAATTAATCAACATTTCTATACCATTCGTAAGACATTTGAAAGACAAGATACGCTACATGGACACTTACATTAATGAGTCATGAATTTCATAACAAATCCGCCAACTCCAACCTTTCACTCACAATGTCACATCGAGACTCACAATTTCAAACCCGAATTCTCCATTGTGAAACTCGGCTAATTCTTCTTAACTACTCTATAACATTTTAAAACGACGCTTATACTAAAATAAATGGTATACAATATATATATAACAAAAAAACTTGAAAACATCAAGAGGTGTCGCATGAATAAACTTACAAATTTACAAGAGAAAATATAAAGACACGAGGATCTCTTGTCAAGCTCCCTCCGAGTTCCCCAAACACAAATGCATGTTTTACTAATTTGATACATTCAGTTCATATCATCTCGATAATTAAAAAATACAATTTTTAATGATAAACCACAATAATTTTATTGTCGAATTCGTTATAGGAAAAACGAATATTGTTTTTTAAAAAAATTCACTTGTTCTACGATTTGTAAATTTTTTATTTATTTATGGTATTTGCTCTATAATCTATCAAGTTTAGAATAAATATTCTACTATTTGTTATGCATTCTATTGGCCTTATAGAATCTGTCATCTAGAATTTTGTGTATATTCTACCAATTTTTGAATACATATTCTACATTATTCTATATATTCTACTTTTTGCAAAATATAACTTCTATCGTTTTATCTTTGTTATACGGAATGTGGAATACATATTCTGTCAAACGGTTAACAAAATCTAAGAAAATCTAGGATCGACTGTTAATCACCAAAACTGAAAATCTTTAAAAATCTTTTTTTCTTTATTTGGTTTTCACGTTTTTTTTCCTCTTTTCTTCTCCTTTCCTTTAACGTTATTTTCTCTCCTCTTCTCTAGCGCCTTCACGATTTAATAAAAAAACTTTTCATGAGGTATCGGCCAGTTGATTTACGTCCCGCACCACTCCACAAAAGCTAGAAGCTTTTACTCTTCTCCTGTCACCACAAAGATGATCCTCTCATAAACCAAATTGTCCAAACAAATATTCGCATGATCAGTGGTTTACACATAGAACATCCAAAAAATATTTATAAGTGTAATATTATTTCTGATGAAGTTAACATGAAATAGTATGTAAAAGGTTGATCGTAGAGTATTCAACAGAGACAAAACAATTTTCGACCAGCTGAGATACATTTTTCATTTTTTCTTGTTTTTTTGACAAAGAAAACAAAGGAAAGAAGAAAATTGTCAAGAAATATCTCTCTCCCCAAACAGACTAAGCTATTGATCCTCAGGAGACAAGAAGATATTGAAAACAATGACTCCATATAAAGCTTTTCCAATATGTTTCTCCTATCCTCGAATAGTAGTATATTGGAATATGTTTTTTTTTGTTACTTAATGTCTTCTCAAGCATAAGTGAGTTCTTGGTAAGTTTTTATCTCAACTCCGATACAATTTAGATATTGCTTTTGTTCATCCGACGAAAGAAATTTCAATTTCATAAGTTCGATCAAAAGCATCAGAAAGACACAAACATGAAAGGAGGAAGATGAGTTTATCACCTAAAGATGAGTTGAAGACTATGAATAAAGGAAAGGTTCAGAAAGAGGAACTTCACCAAGAATTGGTTCTTTAATATAGAAATAAATCAAATCAAACAAATACAGCATGCTATGCCAGCTGCGTACTTCCTATCATACAACATGCTAACTTTCCCACATTCGATCAAAAGCTGTTATAATTGGATCAATAATATGTTTATGATTGTGGTTCTGCCTTGAGAGAGGTACCATGTTTTTGCAATGTTTGATGCTGGTATATCATACAAAGGTTAAATAATTTTACTAAAGAGGGATATGGGACCAGATGCAATTTAGGTAATCAATAAGAGTGTTTTTAAAAGTTCTAATGACAGAATGCTCTAATTCTATCAATTGTTTAGGTGAGAATAAGGAGATATAGAGTGGACACTAACCGTTTCAACTTGTTCACCATGTTTTCGTGCTCGATCATCTGGAAGCTAACAACGACACAAAAGAAAGAACTATGGTGGACACTTGTCGTTTTAACATGATGACTGTAGAATATGGACTCATTATCTATGCATTTTCACAATATAACATCATAGCAAATATTTTTGTCTACTTGAAGCGCGACTAACAACATGCTGACTTTAGAATTTCCATTTCTATTGTAAAAGACAAAGCAAACAAGAGAATATAGAGCTGGTTGAAATCAAGCTTACGGAGAATTAGATATAGATGCAAACCCATGACTTACTAGTATGTGCGTTGAGATACGATTGTTGAAACAAATAAAACACCAATTCTTTGATTTTCATACATAGCAAACCTAAGATAGATTTTCATACAAAGCAATGTCTTCTTCTTCCAAGGCCTCTTCATATTAGCTGCTCCAGAGAATTCTCCTGACAAAGAAATCTCAGTGAGTAAAAACTTCATTAGTTCACAGGATCGAAACATTTATGTAGCTAAAAGACTAACAAGAGCTTGATCATTTCAAGTTGTTGTTTGTACATGAGAAGAAATCCAGATATAAATGAAAAAACAGAGAATCGTGTCTTCACATCTCAATCAACTCTTTTTTTTGGTTTGAATTATTTGTTCAAGGTAAATAGTTGAAAAGTTTTTTGCAAGTTTGGTTTGAAAGACAACAAATATTTATATTTGCTGCTTTTGTGATTGTGTTATCTTTTATTTTCCATGTTCTTGTTTTTTTTTCTACCGTTGTCCATTCAAATATGATTATTCATAGCTATCAAATTTACTTGGGTAAAAAACTAATTCTGAAACTTATAAAAACTGATTTCAAATTACTTAAGAAGATTATACTTAAGAAGTGAAAATATGCAGGGGAAGAGTTAAACCCAAATAAGGAAATCAACACTAAACATATGCAGACACTTATAATTACACGAAACCAAAGAAGAACATCAAGAGAAAACAAAACACATATACAACGGAATGGTCAAAGATAATTTGAACAATTATATAAGAGTTGAGAAGTGAGATGAAGTAGATTACCGTGGGAATAGCACTAGCCATGGAAGCGACGACGGTTGTTTTATCTCCAGCAATAGCTCCGGCTGCACCCGAAAAAAATCTCAAAATCAATTTGGTCAGATTTTAAAACCCTAGGGGCAAAATTAACTGAAAGAGCGGTAGAATAAGGCAGAGGAGTCGGACAGTAGGAGGAGGAGGATGATCGGCGGATAATTTTCACTTACTGGAGATACAATTGGCGGAGAAGGCGGCGGAGATGATGATAACCGAGAAGAGGAGAATTTTTTTTTCTTTATGTGTCGGGGAAAAATGATTTTTTTTTGGTCGTTGAGAAAATATTTACTTTTAATTAAGATTTACAATTTTTTTTAACAATGTAAATTATTATTTAAATCATATGTTAATATTAAGGAATCCAATATTTAGGGGTAAAACTGGTTTAACATTAAAATAAATTATAATGTGATAACATTAATGTAAACATTATTATTGGGATAATAGTATAATTTTGTTGTCATATATTTACAATTATTCCTATAAACAATCACACAATCAATCAATCATCAATTACTTAACTAAATTGGAGCAACCCAAATCCAATTGAACAATCAATCAATTAGTTAAGTTGTTGGTTCAAACAATCAATTCAAAATTCAATATAGTTTACTTGGTTTTGGACCAATAATCTCAGTTCACATACAAATGAAATAACATCGTAGAAAATACAAGAATTTTAAGAATTACCATGAGATGAACGTGAGGTTGACGTTTACAAAATTTGAAATTGGATATTATTCATATCAACTAATTCCCATTTTTTTATAAAATCCAATTTATATAGGGTGTCAAGCACTGAGAGAGACATGGTTGAAAAACTCAACTATTTGAAGCTAATGAATGGATTTGCTGCAAAAGAAAATGGTAAGAAAATTAGTTTCCATGAATAATGTGATTGTTAAATTATTTACAATTGTTTATAGTATTAAATTATTTTATGATTTTAAATAATTTTTATATTATATTAATATTATTTTATTGTTATTAGTATTAAGACTTCAATCCGTGCCACATATAAACTTATTTTGTATAACATATTATTCAAATATCGTGTTTTGAGGTTGTAATGATAAATATATAGAGACATAAATACAAAAAAATCGCGACTTAACTCTTATAAGAGTTTATATGTGAAAATATGGAAACAAAAAGTTTACGATAAAATGACACAAGTATTTTTGATTGGTAAAATGCTTGTGGTATTGTGTTAGAAAATAAAAATATCATTTATAAAAATATCGTTAGAAATTTTGATAAGCTTTTCATTACATCTTCTTTTGATTCTCGAATGCTGCCTCTAAATGTCCATGAGGTTGATTTTAGGGTATAACCTCTATTTTTGTTGTTTGACAACAACCTAAATGCATTTTCTTTATTTTTTGTATATCAATACGTTGCATGCAATAGATCAATACAAAACATAATATGAAAAATAAAAATATCATTAATAAAATGTATCTAATGGCATAAAGTGGTCAAAAACTTTACAATGTGCATATATGCTCAACTAATTTGCAATCACCAAGACACATTTTCAGATCAAGTTTTTGATCATCGTCATCATCATCATATATGACGTCGCTTGCTTTTTCTATCTGCACAAGGCTACTATTCCAGCATATATGAACTTTGATGGATTCAACAACATTTTTTATACATAATATCTCACATACGATAAAATCTTTACGTGTTACCTTGTTCATTTCTCTGATTTTCTTGCCAGTTTTTTTACTCCAACACAACCATATTTTGATTATCGTGTTGTTGTCTTTAATGTCTCAGCAAAAAGAGGTCAAAAGTTGAACCAATGCCCATATATCATACGGCCAATTTGAAAAGAAATATTGATTATTGTTCTCCTGAAAATACATTACGCATTCTCATTAGAATATGGAATCAAAGCCTAAAAATGTATACTATTTTAGCTATTGATCTCATGTATGAGAAGCAAAATCCCACATGCCTCTTCACTCCACATGTTAGCTATACTCTTTTCTGTACTTGTTGCATTGTAGATTCTTATTTCACTATGTTTAACAATAACATTGGTTTTCTTTTATGTATAGGGATCATTTATTGCATCTTTCTCAATAATATTGCATGAACTTTGTGCCAACTTCCTTTTTAAGCATCCTAAAAACAAACCTGATGAGGTTGGAACTTTTGTTGTAATGTTCTCTAATTATTTTTTCTCACTTCTACAAGTTTAGTATGTACTATTCTCTAAATCGTTTTTGATGTTTTTTTCCTAGCTGGAACTCCATTATGAGCAGCTTGAGCATTGGCTATTCACACTTAAACTTACACTAACTCAAACTCGGACACATACCATCACATTTGGTGGCATTCCCCTTTGGCCTGCTTTTTCTGCTCCCTAAAAGATTTGCTGAAAGGAAATCTTGATTGATAATTTCTTAGATATAAATACCACAATAATATGGAAATATAAACACCAAGTGATTATGAGTCATGATCCATCTAAAAAAACAAAATAATTTCATGGTTATTAATTTACAAAATGAAAATAATACATTGATACCACACCTTATATATATATATATAACAATAATAGTAATATCAATAAATTTAAACAATTATTGGAGCCTTTTGAAGTGTCCTAGAAGAGAGTGATGACTTCACAAGAGAATAAAGAGACTAATGCATCATATATAAAAAATCCACAAACTTGTAGAGAAGCAATAAAAGGAAACTATACAAAAACTTCAAGAAGAAAGTGAAGACAAGTACTATTTAAAAAAATATATGTATATCAAAACAAAGGAATTTACAACTTACAATAACAATATCTAATTATCTATCTACGTCAATGATCACAACTATTTTACATAACCTTCAGCACTATTTTTTTTCTGACAAATAATTTCATTGATTTCAAATTGAGATTACAAAAGTAGTCCACCGAAAATTCGGAGAACAAAGTATTACATATGAAGATATATACATCATATGTTAATACATAAATATTACAATAATTGAATTTGACGATGCTTTCCATAGATAAGCCTTACTCGCTATCGGATCATTAAATATATTATTTTATATTCACATAACAACACATATTTTCACACCTTTTATCATATTTTTAGTACCTTTTCACTTATAACAAATTTTCAATAATAACAAAAGTTGTAGAAAATCGTGCCCGCCCATCTGACTTTTTCACTTTTAACCTTAACAATTATAGAAATAGTTTTTGGATGTTCACCGTCTCTGTATCATCACTTATCGTTCTATGCATTTTCACTTATAATCGTTTTTAATAATTTTCCATTGTATTATAATGATCACTTTTTGTTATTTGTTTAAGCAAAAATAATACGCCAGTACACAACTCTCATACTCTGCTTGTGACAGTCACTTATGCGAATCCAATAACACATTTGTTGTGATTTCTATATATGCCAGAAAACAAAAAAAACATAAAATTAATATAACCAATAAACAAAAGAAAAAACTCAAACAGTCAAAATTATTTTTCAAACTCTTTAAGCACAAACATACAATAACTAAGAGAGTGACGAAGTAGTAGCTTCTTTATGATCATAAGAAGTCTCTAGATTGATGCATATATAAAACTTGTAGTTGGGGCATATGTATGAATGAACCAACATAAAATGCCCATCATGTGGTTCATTGCTCACTTCACGAACTCTTTTGAGATCTGGTTCAACCAACAAGCGGTCAAAGGAAGATGAATATAACTTCAAGTTATTGGATAACTCATCTGTTCTTGGTCTAATACATCTAGCATAGAAGATTCGACTTTGTGGCGTGTTGATACAGTCTACAACCACAAGTTCTCTTTCTCGTTATGTAGTTTGTTCTTTTAGAATTACCCTTTTACCACTAAAGGGATACATAATATTGTGTTCACTCTATGCACGAAGACTTACAATGTTTAGCAACGTTTTGTTCATATAAATCCTTGTACGAGACAATGAAGTCGCAACTGTTAAAAGAGCAAGCACGTTGGGTGAAAGCACACTGCTTTAAATGAGTTAATATTTCATCATAAGAGACACTCTCGGAACAACCAAATTCTTCATTTGGACATGGAAATTAGTTCAAGAACCCGCTCCATAGGTCTATTGTGGGATAGAGTGGGTAAAGAGCATGTTGCACATTTTTGCCTCAACTTTTCGTAGGAAGTAGAGCATACTATATGACCATTATCACATTGAATGCCAGAGAATAGTTGTTTGATCAATAATTGTTTGCTAAATAAATATACCAACAAAGAAATTCACATGGCTTTGTACATCTTTATTAACGTTGAGCCTGAACATATTTCTCCATCAAAAGAACATAAACAAACATTAGCAAAAAAAAAAGAATTATGATATATAAATGCAACCTTGCGAGTTATTTTTTTAGGATTATTATTATTTATAGATGTGTGTATGACTCTATATATTTTTAAATGTGCTTTATGCCGCTGAAAACTATAGGACGACTCTAAAACAATCCATAAGCGGAGGTAAAGTTAATTTTAAATTAAGTGTTTTGACTCTTGAGATATTTCTTTTGATTATTGTTTACAAATTACAACTCATCAAAACCTAGGGATGTCAATCGGGCTGGCCCGGCCCGGCCCGAAAAAAATATCGGGCCTATATTCCGAAGTCCGGTCCGGCCGGAACATTGCTCTAGGGATTTTCGGAGTTTTCTTTACAAACACAAAAATTCAAAATTCTCAATTGAAAAATAATTAAAACAACATATTTCTCAAACTTAATCTAAATTGAAATGTATTACATCAAATCCAATTAAATTTAAAAGTAAGAATTTGACAAAAAAAACAAAAAAAATTCAAATAAATTGTATTACCAAATAAAACATAAAATCAAAACACTTCAAATATAGGTAGTAGAGTTTAGATTATAATCTCCTTCATCGTCTTCTAAATCCTCATCACCATCAAGAGCTATAGATAAAAAAATATATTAAGTTTTGACATGTATAAATCATATAGAAATGTCATTGAAAGTCTATCGATAATGATTTAAAAAATATGAAGTAAATATGGATGATTTTAAAAATATGAAGTAAATATGGATCACGAAATGTATAGAAAATATTTCAAATCTAGGTCATATTTTATATTTTCTGTACATTTGTGTGTATCTTTGATGAGTTTTTTTTTCCTGTAATAACCACATATAACTAATATATCATTGTATCAACTATTTTCATGTTACTGTTATTTTTTTAGAAGATAAAGTAGGATTACAACTTAATATTAACAATTACAAACAAACTAACATATAAGATTCGCTTGTACAAATATTTATATAATCTTAACCTTATTAGCGACCTCAGTCAACAATTCAATAAAAAAATGTTAATAATAATAAAATAAGTCAAATATAAATTTCTTAAACATTAACAAAATCAGACTGTCTTAGAAATTACAAAAATAAAATGATTGTCAGCTACACGAAGTATTGCCCATCACATGGTTACACATCCCAACTTTAAAAATATATTTGTAACTATATCAAGTGTTGGAATCGCTCCAACTAACATAAGTTATGTTGTCAACACCATAACTATCAAGTTAAAAATTCTTAGCGTTAATCTCTAACGCAATCCTTCTAAATCCTACTAAACATGGATAATTTGGTTAATATCCAACCTTATTTCAATCCGATCCAATACAAATTGATTTCTGACTAGCAAAAAAAATAAGAATTTGGGTTAAAATCAAGTTAAGTATAAACTAAGTTAATCTCGGTTTAGTCGGATTACGTAAGAAATTAACGCTAAGAAATTATAATTTGATGGTTATGGTGTTGGCAACATAACTTATGTTAGTTGATTAATGTCACCATATGATTACAATACTTGATGTAGTTATAGATACATTTTTAAAGTTGGGATATGTAGCCATGTGATGGGCAATATATACTTCGTGTAGATGTCAATTATTTTTCCATTACAAAACTAAGTTCCAAAACAGAATATTCATATCAAATACTAAAATGTCTTAAATATTAACAAAATTAAGATGTCTTAAATGTTTACAAAATTTCACCTCATTTTTAAGATCCATCACATCTCTTGGTGGTGGGTAGACGATAAAATTAACAAAGGTTGAGATTCTGCATTTTCTATTTAAGAATATACTAATAGCAAATTTTTGTAAATAGTGGATGTATTTGTTCTTCATATAGAAGTATATGTATCTAAATCACCTTTCAAATCTGCAAGTTGAAATATAAGAGTTTAGATAATCCAATATGGCATTTTTCTGGGTTTTTGAATCCAACGATAAGAATGACATGAAAACATCAATGACTAAGAAGTGGGTCGAATACATAATATATGGTTTTCTTAAAACATTATAATATGACATTTAATCAAAGCTGACGTGGTTGAGTTTGGTGAGTTTTCAGTATACGAAGGGAATTTATTGAGTTTACTTCTGGGGCCTATAGTTGAAGATTATGGTAAGGTTAGCAATGTTTATATATAAGAGAACTACACATGTCACTCAAGTTGTACATAATTTGGAGGAGGCACGTTGCTAGTGGCCTCATACAATTTGTACTTATTGATGTGTATTTCCAAATTAAGCATGAGTGGATATTCTATGAGATATGTTATGTTGCATTGCGTAATATCTTTTTGCAAAGAAGTGACCGTCACTATTGAAGTGTTGACTAAACTTATGAGGCACATAATTACAATCATTCCATCGGATTTACAATGAGCACTACAAGAGAGTGATTTGCTACAAATACAAGTCCATAATTATTTGGAAAAGGTTCATCACATTAAGCAGAAGACAACAATTGAATCAAATCTTACAGTTGAGTATGCAATGGTTCAATCCTAAGTTTTTTTGATGTAATATTTTGAATATATGCATCACATATGAGCGGAAAAATGAAGATCATTGGGTTGACAAGAGTGATGGAGTACGTACAACATAATAGATGTGGGACTATAGATAAAGTTGTGTATATGTTGAATTGTACCAAGTGGCAGATGACTAAGGTGTTACTTACGGATATGCAAATATTTCAATTTATATTTCTGAATTGGTTTGCAGAAACTAAAATAAAATATTCAAAAATAATTTATTTCCTATTAAATGACATGGTTATTGAGAGCATTGTTGCTTAATTTGGTCATTTCAATAAAAACAAAAGAGTATTGCGTTGGTTGCTTCACAATTTGGTATTGGTGTTGGTTGCTTCACAATTTGGTATTGGTGTTGATGTTAAACTTATTTAGGGACTAAAGATTGCATGATGTATATGTAAATGGAGTGGTTGTGTAATCTTTACATTCAACATGGGTCAAGGTGAAATCTTTCACATACAAATCGAATACCACAATTGTTGAAGACACAAAAAATTTCATACAACATGGAAGTTCAAATACAAAAAAAAGTAGGATATAACAATGAAGTATCAAAAGAGCCTGATAATACTATGAATGTATGAATTTGAAGAAGAAGAGACTATAGCTTGTGAACTGTAGATAGATTGTTGTTTCAAATTCAGGAACATGTGATAAGAACTTAATGTACTACAAATTGATTCAATATTCCTTGACACTTGATCCAAAGTTGTATTCTACAAACTTATCAATTGTTTCTTTCCTTAACATGTTCGAGTTACTAATCCTTTATGTTCATTTTTTTTAATTTCGTGTGGCCTTTATTTTTAATTGGGTCTTCTAATATTTATGAACATTTGTCACCGACGTTAGGTTAGAGTTTCGGTAAAGTTACAATAACTTTTGATTAATAAAACAAACATAGAACTTTTTAGTTCATATTTTCTTTGTTATCGACATTCCTCACGATTTAACGATTATTAAGAACCCTCGTCTGAACTGCCATTTTTTTTGAACCAACGATCATCGAGTCTATCCAGCTTGATGTTGCGCCATCAATTCAATCAAAATGCCTAGAGGTGCATGTATATATTTCATGGGTGTTACATCATGAATATATTCAGGTGCCAATGAAGATTGAATCAGTTTTACAGACGTTGGTTTAAAAACAACAAAATCAAAATGGAAGAATCGCATTAATTACGACAAGATCAATGCGGCATTAACCATGGAAGACGTTTTTATTCGGGAAACAAAATAAAAAGAGAAAAAGGCAACAAGAAAGGGGATCCATCTTTTGACATACAAAACTATAGCAAATTTTTCTAGTAATCTTATCATCGACATTAATCAATAAAATCATTATTTCTGATTCATTTTCATTTCGAGAATTTTTATTAATACGAACGCTTTAAACCTGATATAAAAATTATATTATGTAATTGGATCTTTCATCCACATCAAGAACACAACTAAAAAGGTTTTGGAATACATTCATTCAGAACTTTGGGGGTCTCCGGGGATGGATGGCAGTCTCTCGAAGTGCAAATACTTCATCACCTTCATTGATGATTACTTTGAAAAACTTTAGATCAGTTTTTTGGGGACTAAGGATGAAGCATTTCAGAGTTTCAAAGACTGAAAACATTTTGTTGAAACTCAATCATGGAAAAAGGTAAAATTTCTGAGAACAAGAAATGGGTTATATTTTGAAATAATCAGTTTGATGGTCTTTGTAAGTCTTCAAGGATCAAGAGACATAAGATATGTTCCTACACACCTCAACATAATGATGTCTCAGAAAGGAATAACCGTACCATCATGAACAAAGTCAGATGCATGTTGGCTGGGACTGGTTTGGCAAACAATTTTGGGCAGAAGCTGCATCTACAACTACTTGATTAATATGTCACATCAGTTTTGGAATTCAAGATTCTAGAATAAGTGTGGTTTTGTCACAATGTCAGTTTGGATCATCGTAAGAGGTTTGGAAGTGTGGTGTATGTTCATGTAACTATGGATAAAGTAAATCTCATAGCTGTTGTTGGAGGTGAGTTTAGCACTCCCCGGTTTAGCCCAATTTTAACCGAGACCAGCCCAATTGATCCCGGTTTGCGACGGTTCGAATTAGGAAGGGGAGTCCCACAATCAAGATTAACGGGCCGAGCTCGGTTTAAAGCCCAACTCGTTATGAAACACGCCGACCTCCGAGATTCACGGAGATCTTTCCCGATTTTAGAAGCGGAAAAAGAAAGATTTCCTTCTCCTGATGGAACTAAGAAAAGGAAATCTTCTCGTGGCTGACGGACTCGGGACCTTATAAATAGAGAGGCCATCACTTCATATAAGATAATCCACAATCATCTACGAGACCTAAGAAGATTCAAAAGCATAGAACTCAGCTTTTTTCTTCTTAGTTCTTAAAGTCTTTTTCCCGATCAAATAATCTTGTACCTCCGCCGAGTTTAATCTAATAAAACGAGATTCCAATCAAAGTTATTGTTTAAAACTCCCTTGTGTGATTTTCAAAATCAACAATTGGCGCCGTTTGTGGGGACAGTTTTAACAAACAACCAAACTTTTGGATCTCGGTGATTGAACTCAGCAATGGCGGATCTACCGCTCGACTCAACGCTGAACGCTCAGAACAACGAGCTTGACGGCCTCAACCCAGAAAACTGTTACCCGACCAACGGGGACGACGATCCACCACCAATGATTTCGCCAGGCACTTCCACCGCGGCCCCCGCTCCAGTCGACCAGATAAATCTCATACAAGCTATAGCGGCAAAGCTCGCCGAACTCGTCAAGAAGAAAGACGAAAGGTTCAATTCGTTGCTCGCAAATCATCTCGGCGAAATCCGGCATAACCCATATGCCCGACCTGAAATCACGACACCCCCTTTTCGCAGAAACCTTATTGCCGAACTGAATCAAAACCATTACACCACTATTCGACCTCCTACTCTTGGATCCACCAGCAATCACGAGACTCATATTTCCGATCAAGCATCACTAGATCGGAAACTTGACAACTTCAAAGCCCAACTTCAGGACATGAAATCCAAATTCCATCAAGCCACCAGCTCGGCACCTGATATCGATCGTGTGATACAAGAAACTCAGAAAACCCCATTCATGCAACGAGTTCTCGATGTCCCGGTCCGGCGTCTAGCAATGTTCAAGATCTCAGAGTACGAAGGCAACTATGACCATCGACACTTTATGACTTCCTTCGGCATCATGATGAATCGCTTCAAATTCCAAACTGAGGAGGAACATATGCTGCAAAGTGTCAATCTTTTAGAAAACCTTGGCGGAACCGCGCTCGATTGGTACTCACAACTCGAAGCGAACTCGGTCGACAGCTATAACGAGCGCTTCACCATATTCATAAAAAATATGGTTGGACTCCAGAAGGTGGCATGCCCATAACCTTCACAGAAGCTGACACGGTTGGTCTCCACATGCCCCATAACGATCCATTGGTCGTCGAGCTACTAATCGGCGACGTTACCGTCGAAAGGATTTTGGTTGATACCGGCAGCTCGGTCAACGCCGTTTTGAGGCAGACGCTAAAAGACATGGATATCCTGAACTCCGAAATCAAGCCATATATCAAACCTCTGACCGGATTTTCCGGAGAACAAACCATAACCGCATGAAAAATTAAGATGCCGATCTACGTCGGCGGAACAATGAAAATGGTGAAATTCCTGGTTTTAGACAAACCTGCGATTTACAATGTCATCCTCGGGACACCATGGTTGTATGTAATGAAAACCGTTATCTCAACTTACCACCAATGCGTCAAGTTCCCATCATCATACAGTATCTTCACCCTTAGAGGAAACCAATCAATGTCTCGTTTATGCTACATCAACGAATGCAAACTGCGAATTACGTGTCAAACGTGCGTAATCAGCTCAAATTCGACTCTCACCGACCTGCTAAATACAAAGAATAATCCCGACTTACCAAAACGAGAGTCAGTCACACAAGTTAGAATCGACGACCTAAATCCCGAGAGATGCGTCGGTACTGGGGTCGACCTGAATGAAAAGATCAAAAGCGACCTCATTCGCTTTCTCAAGAAAAATGCGTCAACCTTCGCTTGGTCCATCGAAGATATGCCCGGGATCGATCCTAAAATCACCCATCACGAGCTCACTATTGTTCCGACCTTCAATTAAACAGAAAAGACGAAAGCTCGGCCCAGAAAAAGCTCAAGCAGTGAATGACGAGGTCGAATGACTACTCGGTGCAGGATCAATCACCGAGGTCAAATACCCAGACTGGTTGGCTAACCACGCCGTCGTCAAGAAGAAGAACGGCAAGTGGAGAGTCTACGTCGATTTCACCGACCTCAACAAAGCATGCTCCAAGGACAGTTTCCCACTCCTGCATATTGATTGACTTGTCGAAGCAACCGCGGGCAACGAGTTCCTCTCCTTCATGGACGTCTTCTCCGGTTACAACCAGATACTCATGCATCCGGATGATCGTGAAAAGGCAACTTTGATCACAGAAAGGGATATCTATTGCTATAAAGTCATGCCGTTCGGCCTAAGAAACGCCGGAGCAACTTATCAAAGGCTCGTCAATCGTATGTTCGCAAGTCATCTCGGTCGGACAATGGAAGTCTACATCGATGATATGCTAGGGAAATCTCTCATCGCTAAAGACCACGTCGGACATCTCAACACCTGTTTCGACATACTTAACCAATACGGCATGAAGCTCAACCCCAATAAATGCACATTCGGAGTCACATCCGGCGAATTCCTCGGCTACATCGTTACTCAGAGGGGTATCAACGCTAATTCAAAACATATATCGTCAATCCTTGACCTCCCATCGCCGACAACGAAATGCGAAGTCCAACGATTAATAGGTCGAATAGCTGCACTCAACATATTCATCTCCCGATCTACAGATAAATGCATGCCGTTCTACTAGTTACTTTGCGGTAACAAGTGCGAAGAAGCGTTCAAGCAACTTAAAAAATACTTATCAACCCCGCCCGTACTGGCAAAACCTGGGGATGGCGAAATTCTCTATCTTTACATAGCTGTAAGCGGAGTCCTAATTCTGGAAGATCGAGGTGAAAAAAAGCCCATCTTCTACATCAGCAAATCTCTAGACGAGGCCGAAACAAGATACCCTACACTCGAAAAACTCACATTGGCTGTAATCATCGCACCTCGAAAACTCCGTCCTTATTTCTAATCTCATTCAATCACAGTCCTCACCAATCAGCCTCTGCGAACGATTTTGCACAGCCCAACCCAGTCTGGCAGACTCGCTAAATGGGTAATCGAACTAAGCGAATACGACATTGAATTCAAAAGCAGAACCAGCATCAAGTCCCAAGTTCTGGCCGACTTCCTTATCGAGTTAACACAAGAGCTAACAATCACCGAACTCCCAGGAGCGGAAAAATGGCTCCTTCACGTCGATGGCTCATCGTCACACCGCGGTTCAGGAGTCGGCATACGCCTCCAATCACCGAAAGGCAAGATTATAGAGCAATAATTCTGACTATAATTTTAAACATCAAACAACGACACCGAGTACGAATCACTTCTAGCCGGAATCCGATTGGCCGAGGCAGTTGGAGGAAAACACATACAAGCATAATGCGACTCCCAGCTTGTCGCTAGTCAATACAGCGGTGAATATAACGCAAAGAACGATCGCATGAGGGCATATTTAAAATTGTTAAGGGAACTCGCTGCCAAATTCCAATCTTTCAACCTCACCAAGATACCTCGCAGATAGAATGCCCCAGCTGATGCCCTCGCTGTCCTCGTATCGAGCTCGGACCCTCATCTCTGACCTACAATCCTGGTCGAAAGTATCTCGCGACCCAGAATCGAAACGACTGAGGAGTGTAACATGACCACACGCAGACGTGATTACAAGACACATCCTGTTGTCAACCCCAAACCACGATTAACAAGGAACAATTCGGATCCCGAGCCAGACACGAACGTCGGAACCAGACACGTCCCAAACGATCCCGAGCTACGAGATCATTCAGATGAGGACGAAGAAGTATCTGAAGGACTCCATGCCCCTATGGATATTGAGGCCGAAGAAGACAAAGAGCCCGAAGATTGGACTATCGAGATCAAAATGTACGTCTGTGAAGGAACGGTCCCAACCGACAGATGGGCTGCTCGGCGACTTAAAATACGATATGCCCATTACATCCTTCTCGATGGCGAGCTATTGCGATGGAGCACTTCAGGAGTCCTCTTGAAACTCCGTCCTTATTTCCAATCTCATTCAATCACAGTCCTCACCAATCAGCCTCTGCGAAGGATTTTGCACAGCCCAACCCAGTCTGGCAGACTCGCTAAATGGGTAATCGAACTAAGCGAATATGACATTGAATTCAAAAGCAGAACCAGCATCAAGTTCCAAATTCTGGCCGACTTCCTTATCGAGTTAACAAAAGAGCTAACAATCACCGAACTCCCAGGAGCGGAAAAATGGCTCCTTCACGTCGATGGCTCATCGTCACACCGCGGTTCAGGAGTCGGCATACGCCTCCAATCACCGAAAGGCAAGATTATAGAGCAATAATTCTGACTAAAATTTTAAGCATCAAACAACGACACCGAGTACGAATCACTTCTAGCCGGACTCCGATTGGCCGAGGCAGTTGGAGGAAAACACATACAAGCATAATGCGACTCCCAGCTTGTCGCTAGTCAATACAGCGGTGAATATAACGCAAAGAACGATCACATGAGCGCATATTCAAAATTGTTAAGGGAACTCGCTGCCAAATTTCAATCTTTCAACCTCACCAAGATACCTCGCAGAGAGAATGCCCCAGCTGATGCCCTCGCTGTCCTCGTATCGAGCTCGGACTCTCATCTCCGACCTACAATCCTGGTCGAAAGTATCTCGCAACCCAGAATCGAAACGACTGAGGAGTGTAACATGACCACACGCAGACGTGATTACAAGACACATCCTGTTGTCAACCCCAAACCACGATTAACAAGGAACAATTCGGATCCCGAGCCAGACACGAACGTCGGAACCAGACACGCCCCAAACGATCCCGAGCTACGAGATCATTCAGATGAGGACGAAGAAGTATCTGAAGGACTCCATGCCCCAATGGATATTGAGGCCGAAGAAGACAAAGAGCCGGAAGATTGGACTATCGAGATCAAAATGTACGTCTGTGAAGGAACGGTCCCAACCGACAGATGGGCAGCTCGGCGACTTAAAATACGATATGCCCATTACATCCTTCTCGATGGCGAGCTATTGCGATGGAGCGCTTCGGGCGTCCTCTTGAAATTAGTCGCCGGTAAAGACATTCATGAAATCATGAGTAAAGTACACGATGGAGAAGGTGGAAATCATTCCGGAGGACGGTCTTTGGTTTTAAAAATAAAAAAAGACAAAATACTACTGGCCAACGATGTTAGAAGACTGCCAGAAATTGCCACTAAATGTGAAAAATGCCAAAGGCACGGCCCGATGATAAAACTCCCAACCAAGCTACTCGCCACTTCAACGGCCCCTTACCCGGTCATGCGATGGGCAATGGATATCATCGGTCCACTCCGCCGTTTTACCAATCATAAGCAATTCATCTTGGTTATGACTGACTACTTTACCAAATGGGTTGAGGCTGAATCCTATGCCTAGATACATGCTCTCGATGTCCATAATTGTTTTTGGAAATACATCATATGCCGACATTGAGTACCATACGAGATTGTCACAGTCAATGGACCGCAATTCATTTCGGCATTGTTTAGCGACTTTTGTGCTAAGTGGAAAATTCGACTAAGTTTCTCCACCCCGAGGTACTCGCAAGGAAACGGCCAAGCTTAAACAACCAAAAAAACTCTCATCGACGGCCTCAGAAAACGACTTGATACGAAGAAAGGATTCTGGACCGATGAGTTAGACGGAGTTTTCTGGTCCCAACGCACTACTCCTCGCCGATCTACTAGACAATCTCCCTTTTCCTTAGCATACGTAGTCGAAGCTTTGTGCCCTGCCGAACTCGATATTCCAGGCATACGCCGGAAAATGCTGACCCAAAACCCCGACCTGAACAACGAGATGCTCCTTAATAATTTGGATACACTTGAAGAACAACACGGTCAATTATTTCTCCGAATCCAGAATTATCAACACTTAGCCGCACGCTACTATAACAAATAGATATGAGGTCGACACTTCGAAGACGTCGACCTCGTCCTCCGAAAGGTCTAACAAAACACATAAGAGAAAAACGCTGGCAAACTCGGCGCCAAATTGGAAGGACTTTACCAGATAAGGCGAGTCGTCAAACCCGGCGTCTATGAACCTATGAAGATGGATGGAACTCCAATCCCGAGATCATGGAAATCAATGAACCTCAAACGGTTCTACTACTAGTTCGGTGACTCCCTCTAGTGCCCGAAAAAAAAACTACTATCTCTGATGTAATATGAATTACGAATGGCTTGATCCGTTTTCAGGGGTACGTAGGCAACCCATCATGGGTCCAACTATGACTCTAATAAAACTTCATTTATCAACTCTTTCATAAAACCGAGATATCACAGTTCGCCGAACTCAAAACAGTTTTTATTTTTATTTTAAATTCGAACTCTTCAGTTTACATGATAGTCTGAAATGACTAAGTAAAGCAAAAACCGAGGTATCACAGTTCGTCGAACCCAAAACAGTTCATATCTTCTTAAGCCGAACTCCTTAGTTCGCACTTAAAACCATCGCGGTTTCACACATAGACGTCCTGGCCAGGAGATCGATAGCACTCCTCAGGGATGCAAACGTTAAAAAGTCGAGATCCATCTCGCATAAGCCGGGAATAAGACCCGCACTTAAATTCGTCCTCATATCATTTGAGCTTAATAACCTGAACCGACCTCGCATACTCCGATTCAATCTGGGGACCCGGAATATCTTGAGACGAGCACACCCTCGTAGTCTCATTCTAAGCTCTCGGGTTAAAGCCGAACGACACAATCTCGCAAAAAAAAAACTACTATCTCTGATGTAATATGAATTATGAATGGCTTGATCCGCTTTTAGGGGTACGTAGGCAACCCATCACGGGTCCAACTGTGACTCTAATAAAACTTCATTTATCAACTATTTCATCAAACCGAGCTATCACAGTTCGCCGAACTCAAAACAGTTTGTATTTTTTTTTTAAATTCAAACTCTTCAGTTTACATGATAGTCTGAAATGACTAAGTAAAGAAAAAGCCGAGGTATCACAGTTCGCCGAACCCAAAACAGTTCATATCTTCTTAAGCCGAACTCCTTAGTTCGCACTTAAAACCATCGCGGTTTCACACATCGACGTCCTGGCCAGGAGATCGATAGCACTCCTCAGGGATGCAAACGTGAAAAGATCCATCTCGCATAAGCCGAAAATAAGACACACACTTAAATTCGTCCTCATATCATCTGAGCTTAATAAGCCAAAACGACCTCGCATACTCCGTTTCAATCTGGGGACCCCGAATATCTTGAGACGAGCACACCCTCGTAGTTTCATGCTAAGCTCTCGGGTTAAAGCCGAACGACACAATCTCGCTCAATTAAAGGTTTAAAAGCCCCTCAGGCAACAAATCGAATTACAAAAGCCACCATGGGCAGGAGTTCAACAAGAAAGCCTCATCAGGCAAACGATTTAAGACTTAAAAAAAAAAGCAGGGAATTTTAAGGAGAATCACGATTCCTAATCTCCTCAGACATTCTCGTTTTCAACTCGAAGGGCCTCAAGTTCCTCATCCTTCACAACAACTCCATCCTCGAGCTGAGAGACTTTGATCTGTGCCTCGGCCACATCTCCTTTTAACTTCTCACTTTCACCGGCATCCTGAGTCGCTGATTTTAGTTTACGGTCAAGTGACCGAATGATCTCGTTCGTCTGCGCCTCGACCTGAAAACAGAAAAAACCAATAAGATGACCAAAATCTAACCACGGATAAATTTTAAAGAGAGACAACATACCTGATTACAGCGTATTTTTACTCATTCTACTATCTATTTTAGAATACTTTAATAAGTGTTTCACTTGTTTTTATATACTTTTACTATGATATTTGCATATTTGTAGTTTCAAGACTCTTTTCAGGTTCCTTAGGTAAAAACGGGGTAAATTAGAGAAGATCCAGATTTTAGACAATTTTGGACCGTCAGAATTTTGGCATCGTATGGAGACCTTGTCACCGTCTGATCATGACCAAATTCGGACACAAAATATAAAGGAGAAGTACCTTTCATACCAAGTGTGTTTCAAGGAAATCCAACGGTTAGATCTCAAGATATATCCAATTAACTGAAGGCATATCCTGCTGTCTCGCGAGCGAAGCAAGAGAAGAATTGAAGACACTTCTGGCCATGGCGGGTCCAGCACTTCTGGCCATGGCGAAGACACTACTGGCCGCTGATCTAGGCTCTCCAGCCGCGGCGAAACACCCTTTGGCCGCGTGTCCAAGCCTCTCACCAGCGGTGAAGCAGAAACGGCCCAAGACCATCTATTTCAAAGCCCATCTTCAAGCCCCTTTGTTTTCTCTTCAACTAAAACCTAAGGTTGATGAAATCAAGAGTGGAAGACCTATAAATATGTGTTCTAAGACAGAAACGGCCTTCAACCTCTCGTTTTCAACTCGAAGGGCCTCGAGTTCCTCATCCTTCGCAACAACTCCATCCTCGAGCTGAGAGACTTTGATCTGTGCCTCGGCCAGATCTCCTTTTAACTTCTCACTTTCACCGGCATCCCGAGTCGCTGATTTTAGTTTACGGTCAAGTGACCGAATGATCTCGTTCGTCTGCGCCTCGACCTGAAAACAGAAAAAACCAATAAGATGACCAAAATCAAGAGTAGTCGATGAACAAAGGGGCGCCCATCTTCAAGCCCCTTTGTTCTCTCTTAAACTAAAAACTAAGGTCGATGAAATCAAGAGTGGAAGACCTATAAATATGTGTTCTAAGACAGAATTTCGTAGCCCCCCCCTGATGTGTTCTCCTCCCCCTCCCCCCCCCCCCTGATTTCGTAGCTCAATTAAAGGTTTAAAAGCCCCTCAGGCAACAAATCGAATTACAAAGGCCACCATGGGCAGGAGTTCAACAAGAAAGCCTCATCAGGCAAACGATTTAAGACTTAAAAAAATCAGGGAATTTTAAAGAGAATCACGATTCCTAATCTCCTCAGACATTCTCGTTTTCAACTCGAAGGGCCTCAAGTTCCTCATCCTTCACAACAACTCCATCCTCGAGCTGAGAGACTTTGATCTGTGCCTCGGCCACATCTCCTTTTAACTTCTCACTTTCACCGGCATCCCGAGTCGCTGATTATAGTTCACGGTCAAGTGACCGAATGATCTCGTTCGTGTGCGCCTCGACCTGAAAACAGAAAAAACCAATAAGATGACCAAAATCTAACCAAGGATAAATTTTAAAGAGAGACAACATACCTGATTACACCGTATTTTTACCCATTCTACTATCTATTTTAGAATAATTTAATAAGTGTTTCACTTGTTTTTATATACGTTTACTATGATATTTGCATATTTGTAGTTTCAAGACTCTTTTCAGGTTCCTTAGGTAAAAACGGCATAAATTAGAGAAGATCAAGATTTTAGACAATTTTGGACCGTCAGAATTTTGGCATCGTATGGAGACCTTGTCACCGTCTTCTCATGACCAAATTCGGACACAAAATATAAAGGAGAAGTACCTTTCATACCCAGTTGGTTTCAAGGAAATCCAACGGTTAGATCTCAAGATATATCCAATTGACTGAAGGCATATGCTGCAGTCTCGCGAGCGAAGCAAGAGAAGAATTGAAGACACTTCTGGCCATGGCGGGTCCAGCACTTTTGGCCATGGCGAAGACACTACTGGCCGCTGATCTAGGCTCTCCAGCCGCGGCGAAACACCCTTTGGCCGCGTGTCCAAGCCTCTCACCAGCGGTGAAGCAGAAACGGCCCAAGACCATCTATTTCAAAGCCCATCTTCAAGCCCCTTTGTTTTATCTTCAACTAAAACCTAAGGTTGATGAAATCAAGAGTGGAAGACCTATAAATATGTGTTCTAAGACAGAAACGTCCTTCAACCTCTCGTTTTCAACTCGAAGGGCCTCGAGTTCCTCATCCTTCGCAATAACTCCATCCTCGAGCTGAGAGATTTTGATCTGTGCCTCGGCCAGATCTCCTTTTAACTTCTCACTTTCACCGGCATCCCGAGTCGCTGATTTTAGTTTATGGTCTAGTGGCCGAATGATCTCGTTCGTCTGCGCCTCGACCTGAAAACAGAAAAACCAATAAGATGACCAAAATCAAGAGTGGTCGATGAACAAAGGGGCGCCCATCTTCAAGCCCCTTTGTTCTCTCTTAAACTAAAAACTAAGGTCGATGAAATCAAGAGTGGAAGACCTATAAATATGTGTTCTAAGACAGAATTTTGTAGCCCCCCCCCCCCCCCCCCCCCCCCCCCCCCGCCCCCTTGTTACACTTTTAGACTTGTTTTGCACTAAACTTTTGCTCTTGTTCTATTTTCTTTGTTCTTTGTTCTTTGTTCTTTGTTCTTTGTTCTTTGTTTAGGGAGATAGGGATTTCCTTGAACCCTTTTGTTTGATTTCTTATCTATTGATTGTGCAATTCATAAGCTTGATGCTGTCTTGCATGCTCGTGGCTTAGTAATATCCTTGTTGGGTATAAGCTTTTGAAGGGGCTCTCATGGTTCGATTTTGTTGAGTTTTTTCGGCTAGGATACCGATTAGGGTTCTTAATTCTATCCTTGTTGTTAATGCGTTGCTTGACTAACCATCTTAGCAAATGATATTAGGCGTTTTAGAGCCACGAGAGTGCTGTATCTAATCGCTTGACCTAGGGTAGATGAGCAAATCCGTCGTAAGATTTCGAAAGTACTTACGGAGGAATTGTGAGCGTAAACGACATTTGAGAGTATCATTCACTTCTTGTGTGGACAGAGACGAAAGCTATCGTCTGAGTACTGAAGTGAGTAGGTGTGTAGGATTACGGAAGTAAACTTCACACAGCGTACATGTTCCAAGTTCAAGAACCCAAAGCCGACAAAAAGTCGCTTTAGAAATCCTAGCGAATTCTCGGTGAAAATCGGACATGAACCCTAAATAATTCACGATTGCCCAACTCTTCATTACTTGATTTAAAACCTCGAAATAATTATTGCTTCATACTGTTCACTTAGATTATATTTATTTATTCGGTTAGTTTAGTTTAGTTTAGTCTTGTTCGCTTTCTTAGTTTCTCGCTTAGTTTAGTTTAGTCTAGTTTAGAGTCCTAGTTTCGAGTTCGTGAAAAAACCACTTATTCTCGTCTTAGGTTTCCTTGCTAACTCTTTTTCTAAGGTCTCGCAGAACAGCATTCCCTCCCTGTGGATAGATACCTTAAGTACTACAACACACATCTGTGCACTTGCAAGCTTTAAGGTTTACAAATTTAAAATCTGAAGTTTCGGAGACGAATCCGATTCGCATCAATACCCGAGCCTTGAAACGAGCGAGCTCCATATATTTCTCCACCTCCGGGAGCTCGTCCAACGACGGGAGACCACGAACACCATATTTGAACTGACGATAGAGTTCGGCACACGCCGCAGGGTCATTGATCAGAGGAGTGTCCTTTATATAATTAAAAACACCGCATTAGCTTCCTCCGCGGTAAGGGACTTCCGTTTCTTACACGTCCTCGAAGCCTCGACCGCGGAAGTCGGGTCAGCAATATCCTCCAGGGCCACTTCGGGAACGAAAGCAACATCATCCCTCCCGTGTACCTCGAGCTGATCTTGGGAACCAGTTGGTTCCCCTTCAGACCGGCCCGGCGGAGTTTTCCTTCTTCTTGACCGGCTCGATGGCTTGGCATCTTCACCAGCATGAGTAACCTCAAGAACCACCAAATTGGTGCTCACAGGCACCACATCAGTATGGGCGGCCAAAGCAGGCCCAGTAGTTTGATCGACCCTGTCGGGGTTGATAGACGAATCAACCTCATTATCACTGATCTGAGAGGTTAGATCGGCTTCTTTGTTTTGTACGGAAAATGCCAAACTATCCCCGTCAACTTGGATGACCTCTTGAGGAGCATCGTCCTGGGGAACATCGTCATCCCTCTGAGCTGAAGGGAGTATAGAATCATCGAGGCTGGCAGAATAAATTGGGATCTCAAGAAAATTCTGTTGCGGCGCCATTCTTCTATATGAAGACCCTCTGATAACTGCATGAAAAGACAAATTTGAGAAATAGAATAGACAGTGCAGAAATTTGACCTCGGATATTTTCGAACTAACCAGTATGATGCGACATGTTCTTCGTGGTAAGACGAGCTCGATGAATCTCTGGCCAGCGAGTTCGCCATAACTCCCTGAGCTGAGAAACAATAGCCTTCCAATGATCGGATACGCAACGATAAATAGGATTCTGAACTACAAAAAACGCGTGTCAAAAATAATTAAAAACCAAAGACCTCGGCATAAGTATGGTAAGCTACCGATATTTGCATTCCACGATCTCCTATAAGTCAGACGCGGGTTAGCCACGGAGACAGAATCGATTAGGACAAAAAAATACTTCGTCCCCCAGTCTTAAATCTTGCTCGGCTTCGAACCAGTAATTACATCATAGCCCGGTTTCATATTCGCCGAAAAGTACCAAGGCTTAACATCCGGGATCTTAACAGAAGTGAGCTCTTCTAGTATCCGAACAGTAACCGGAGTACCGAGCTCAGTCCCCATAGAAAGAAGCCCCATTATGTTAACCACGGTCGCCGGGTTAATCTGGCAAATCGCAGCCCCCCGCCTATTGCAAAACTTAACCAACGGTTCAGGTAGAGGAAAGTTTAACCCACATGCCCTGAAGTAATCTTCGTAGATGAAGAGATATCCATCTGGAGAATCCCACAGTTGCTGAAATCTTCCAGGCCTCATATCCTCTACATCGCCCGGGAATGTAAAGGTCGCTATCATGTCGCTGATTGAGTCCATCGAGGAACATGTTGGTCCAATAACCGCATGAGAAACAGTTAAGATCGTCTGCGGAGCTCGGGGATCCCCTTCTATATTGCCTCTTAGAGGGTTAACCTCGGCGTTGACGCCCATAACGTCATCACCTGGTGCACTATCTTCCGCACCCCGGTTGCGCTTTCCTTCCTCTAATAACGACAGATGAGTAGCAATCGCTTCATCACGATGAATTTTCTCATCCTTAGCAGCTCGAGAAGCAGCAATCAAGTCTCTCTCAAGCATAGCAGCCACTTCACTATCAAATTCAATTTGAGCCTCGGTTAGATTAGAACGAGCCCGAACTCTGGGATTGCTGGGACCAGCTTCATCATTACCAACCTTCCAGACCGGGATATGAGTGAGCCGAGACTCATCGATCTCCGCCAGAACATTGCCAACTGCTGCATGCCGGCCAACTGTAACAGACCCGCCAGATTCATCTCTTAATTAAACTGATGTTGAGAATTAGTCTCATGGTCGAGGTATTAGCCCGAGCTCCCACGAGGCGCGAGTTACGGCGGAATAACTGATGCTCGTCTGACTGATGGTCCTCCATAATCACTGCACAAGTATCTAAAGAGTCCGAGCTGACATAATCAAATAATATACCCCAAATAAGAGGCGAATATCTAGATCTCCTTTCGTAGTTGTTAACGGAATCGTCGGACGAATCATTTCCAATCCCACTCATTCAACATAAAGAGCCACTAAGGACAATGAGATAGAGAAATCGCAAAGAGCAGTGCAGAAATTCGCCGGAAACTCGAAAGTTTCAAACAAAACGGAAAAAATCCTCCGTAAAAACCGACGGGATTCAAGCAAAAAGAAAAATGCAGCAGATGAAAACCCTAGAAAAATAAACAATAAAGCAGAACTAGGAGAGAGGAAAGCAAAAGTCTACCTTTTATAAATGCATAAGTAAGAAGAAAGGAAGGGTCGACACAGATATATAGAGAGAGAAGCAATCTTCACAACTCCTCGATTCCCGCGACAGTTAAAGAAACCAAAGAGACACAACTTCCCCAAGAAGATTCCTCGAACTCCAGAAATACCGATCTCGGGTCCCATCGAATTAAAGACAAGGATGAAACGATTAGATTAAAAATGCAGATCTCAATTCCAACCGAGCTAAAGAATTCGGCGACTCCATCTAGTGAACGAAAAAAAAAACTATCTCTGATTTAATATGAATTACGAATGGCTTATCCGCTTTCACGGGTACGTAGGTAACCCATCATGGGTCCAACTCTGACTCTAATAAAAATTCATTTATCAACTCTTTCATAAAACCGAGCTATCACAGTTCGCCGAACTCAAAACAGTTTGTAATTTTTTTTAAAAACCAAACTCTTCAGTTTACATGATAGTCTGAAATGACTAAGTAAAGCAAAAGCCGATGTATCACAGTTTTCCGAACCCAAAACAGTTCATATCTTCTTAAGCCGAACTTCTTACTTCGCACTTAAAACCATTGCGGTTTCACACATAGACGTCCTGGCCAGGAGATCGATAGCACTCCTCAGGGATGCAAACGTTAAAAAGCCGAGATCCGTCTCGCATAAGCCAGGAATAAGACCCGCACTTAAATTCGTCCTCATATCATCCGAGCTTAATAAGCCGAACCGACCTCGCATACTCCGATTCAATCTGGAGACCCGGAATATCTTGAGACGAGCACACCCTCGTAGTCTCATGCTAAGCTCTCGGGTTAAAGCCGAACGACACAATCTCGCTCAATTAAAGGTTTAAAAGCCCCCTCAGACAACAAATCGAATTACAAAATCCACCATGGGCAGGAGTTCAACAAGAAAGCCTCATCAGGCAAACGATTTAAGACTTAAAAAAAAAAAGCAGGGAATTTTAAGAGAATCACGATTCCTAATCTCCTCAGACATTCTCGGGCCCATACTTGAGACCATCGACCCCCACTCATCAACGTCAGTCGGGACTTCGGTTCCTTCAACACCAAGTTGAGGACCTGGAGGAACACCGTCGAATGAGATCGAAGATATCTTTAAATCTGCATCATCGAGCTCTTAAAGGACTATAGCCTGCATCTCCGTCGTCATTTTCCTCCCTTCCACTACATAGTGGTCAAGCGTCTCCTAAGGAATGTGAGTCCCTCCTTCCACAAGACTATCCAGACATCTCTTAGTGCCTGTGACCTGACTAAAGACGAGTTGCTTCTTATTCGCCGCCTCAAGCCGGTCGATGTAGTCCTTTATCCTCTCAAGACGTGCAGACATCTCTGTCGTCATCTCCCTTCGGCTGTCCCTCTCTTTGGCCACCCATAGGGATCGAGAAGCCCTAAGTCTCTTATTCTCGGATTTCAGCTTGACGTCAACCTTCCGTTTTTCAACGGTCATATAGCCAAGGGCATTGTTGGCCTCAAGCACCTCGGCCTTCAACCTCTCGTTTTCAACTCGAAGGGCCTCAAGTTCCTCATCCTTCGCAACAACTCCATCCTCGAGCTGAGAGACTTTGATATGTGCCTCGGCCAGATCTCCTTTTAACTTTTCACTTTCACCGGCATCCCGAGTCGCTGATTTTAGTTTACGGTCAAGTGACCGAATGATCTCGTTCGTCTGCGCCTCGACCTGAAAACAGAAAAAACCAATAAGATGACCAAAATCTAACCAAGGATAAATTTTAAAGAGAGACAACATACCTGATTACACCGTATTTTTACCCATTCTACTATCTATTTTAGAATACTTTAATAAGTGTTTCAATTGTTTTTATATACTTTTACTATAATATTTGTATATTTGTAGTTTCAAGACTCTTTTCAGGTTCCTTAGGTAAAAACAGCGTAAATTA
The DNA here is from genome assembly GCA_030161315.1 of Eutrema japonicum. Lineage (NCBI taxonomy): Eukaryota > Viridiplantae > Streptophyta > Magnoliopsida > Brassicales > Brassicaceae > Eutrema > Eutrema japonicum. The sequence continues at coordinate 44,167,679 of BSQW01000011.1, forward strand.
GAGAAGATCCAGATTTTAGACAATTTTGGACCGTCAGAATTTTGGCATCGTATGGAGACCTTGTCACTGTCTGATCATGACCAAATTCGGATACAAAATATAAAGGAAAAGTACCTTTCATACCCAGTTGGTTTCAAGGAAATCCAACGGTTAGATCTCAAGATATATCCAATTGAATGAAGGCATGTGCTGCCGTCTCGCGAGCGAAGCAAGAGAAGAATTGAAGACACTTCTGGACATGGCGGGTCCAGCACTTCTGGCCATGGCGAAGACACTCCTGGCCGCTGATCTAGGCTCTCCAACCACGGCGAAACACCCTTTGGCCGCGTGTCCAAGCCTCGCACCAGCGGTGAAGCAGAAACGGCCCAAGACCATCTATTTCAAAGCCCATCTTCAAGCCCCTTTGTTTTCTCTTCAACTAAAACCTAAGGTCGATTAAATCAAGAGTTGAAGACCTATAAATATGTGTTCTAAGACAGAAACGGCCTTCAACCTCTTGTTTTCAACTCGAAGGGCCTCGAGTTCCTCATCCTTCGCGACAACTCCATCCTCGAGCTGAGAGACTTTGATCTGTGCCTCGGCCAGATCTCCTTTTAACTTCTCACTTTCACCGGCATCCCGAGTCGCTGATTTTAGTTTACGGTCAAGTGACCGAATGATCTCGTTCGTCTGCGCCTCGACCTGAAAACAGAAAAAACCAATAAGATGACCAAAATCTAACTAAGGATAAATTTTAAAGAGAGACAACATACCTGATTACACCGTATTTGTACCCATTCTACTATCTATTTTAGAATACTTTAATAAGTGTTTCACTTGTTTTTATATACTTTTACTATGATATTTGCATATTTGTAGTTTCAAAACTCTTTTCAGGTTCCTTAGGTAAAAACGGCGTAAATTAGAGAAGATCCAGATTTTTGATAATTTTGGACCGTCAGAATTTTGGCATCGTATGGAGATCTTGTCACCGTCTGATCATGACCAAATTCGGACACAAAATATAAAGGAGAAGTGCCTTTCATACCCAGTTGGTTTTAAGGAAATCCAACGGTTAGATCTCAAGATATATCCAATTGACTGAAGGAATGTGCTGCAGTCTCGCGAGCGAAGCAAGAGAAGAATTGAAGTTTCAAAGCTATAGGCCAACCACCGCGGGTCCAGCACTTCTGGCCATGGCGAAGACACTCCTGGCCGCTGATCTAGGCTCTCCAGCCGCAGCGAAACACCCTTTGGCTTCGTGTCCAAGCCTCGCACCAGCGGTGAAGTAGAAACGGCCCAAGACCATCTATTTCAAAGCCCATCTTCAAGCCCCTTTGTTTTCTCTTCAACTAAAACCTAAGGTCGATGAAATCAAAAGTGGAAGACCTATAAATATGTGTTCTAAGACAGAAACGTCCTTCAACCTCTCGTTTTCAACTCGAAGGGCCTCGAGTTCCTCATCCTTCTCAATAACTCCATCCTCGAGCTGAGAGACTTTGATCTGTGCCTCGGCCAGATCTCCTTTTAACTTCTCACTTTCACCGGCATCCCGAGTCGCTGATTTTAGTTTACGGTCAAGTGACCGAATGATCTCGTTCGTGTGCGCCTCGACCTGAAAACAGAAAAAACCAATAAGATGACCAAAATCTAACCAAGGATAAATTTTAAAGAGAGACAACATACCTGATTACACCGTATTTTTACCCATTCTACTATCTATTTTAGAATACTTTAATAAGTGTTTCAATTGTTTTTATATACTTTTACTATGATATTTGCATATTTGTAGTTTCAAAACTCTTTTCAGGTTCCTTAGGTAAAAACGGCGTAAATTAGAGAAGATCCAGATTTTAGATAATTTTGGACCGTCAGAATTTTGGCATCGTATGGAGATCTTGTCATCGTCTGATTATGACCAAATTCGGACACAAAATATAAAGGAGAAGTGCCTTTCATACCCAGTTGGTTTTAAGGAAATCCAACGGTTAGATCTCAAGATATATCCAATTGACTGAAGGCATGTGCTGCAGTCTCGCGAGCGAAGTAAGAGAAGAATTGAAGTTTCAAAGCTATAGGCCAACCACCACGGGTCCAGAACTTCTGGCCATGGCGAAGACACTCCTGGCCACTGATCTAGGCTCTCCAGCCGGGGCGAAACACCCTTTGGCCGCGTGTCCAAGCCTCGCACCAGCGGTGAAGCAGAAACGGCCCAAGACCATCTACTTCAAAGTCCATCTTCAAGCCCTTTTGTTTTCTCTTCAACTAAAACCTAAGGTCGATGAAATCAAGAGTGGAAGACCTATAATAAATAATAAATATGTGTTCTAAGACAGAATTTCGTAGCGCCCCCCATTGTTACACTTTTAGACTTGTTTTGCACTAAACTTTTGCTCTTGTTCTTTGTTCTTTGTTTAGGGAGATAGGAATTTCCTCTTGAACCCTTTTGTTTGATTTCTTATCTATTGATTGTGCAATTCATAAGCTTGATGTTGTCTTGCATACTCGCTGCTGAGTAATCTCCTTGTTGGGTATAGGGGTTTGAAGGGGCTCTCATGGTTCGATTTTGATTGAGCTTTTCGGCTAGGATACCGATTAGGGTTTTTCGTTCTATCCTTGTTGTTAATGCGTTGCTTGACTAACTGTTTTAGCAATTGATATTAGGCATTTTAGAGTCACGAGAGTGTTGTATCTAATCGCTTGACCTAGGGTAGACGAGCAAATCCGTCGTAAGATTTCGAAAGTATACTTACGGAGGAATTGTGAGCGTAAACGACCTTTGAGAGTATCATTCACTTCTTGCGCGGACGGAGACGAAAGCTACCGTCTGAGTACTGAAGTGAGTAGGTGTGTAAGATTACGGGAGTAAACTTCACACAGCGTACGTGTTCCAAGTTCAAGAACCCAAAGACGACAAAAAGTCACTTTAGAAATCCTCGCGAATTCTCGGTGAAAATCGGCCATGAACCCTAAAGAATTCCCGATTGCCCAACTCTTCATTACTTGATTTACAACCTCGAAATTATTATTGCTTCATACTGTTCACTTAGATTATATTTATTTATTCGGTTAGTTTAGTTTAGTTTAGTCTCGTTCGCTTTCTTATTTTCTCGCTTAGTTTAGTTTATTCTAGTTTTATATAGTTTAGAGTCCTAGTTTCGAGTTAGTGAAAAAACCATAAAACTTATTCTCGTCTTAGGTTTCCTTGCTAACTCTTTTTCTAAGGTCTCGCAGAACAGCATTCCCTCCCTGTGGATCGATACCTTAAGTAATACAACGCACATCTCTGCACTTGCAAGCTTTAAGGTTTACAAATTTAAAACCTGAAGTTTCGGAGACGAATCCGATTCACATCAATACTCGAGCCTTGAAACGAGCGAGCTCCATATATTTCTCCACCTCCGGGAGCTCGTCCAACGACGGGAGACCACGAACGCCAGATTTGAACTGACGATAGAGTTCAGCACACGCCGCAGGGTCATTGATCAGAGGAGTGTCCTTTATATAATTAAAAACACCGCATTAGCTTCCTCCGCGGTAAGGGACTTCCGTTTCTTACACGTCCTCGAATCCTCGACCGCGGCAGTCGGGTCAGCAATATTCTCCAGGGCCACCTCAGGAACGAAAGCAACGTCATCCCTCCCGCGTACCTCGAGCTGATCTTGGGAACCAGTTGGCTCCCCTTCAGACCGGCCCGGCAGAGTTTTCCTTCTTCTTGACCGGCTCGCTGGCTCGGCATCCTCACCAGCATGAGTAACCTCAAGAACCACCAAATTGGTGCTCATAGGCACCACATCAGTATGGGTGGCCAAAGCAGGCCCAGTAGTTTGATTGACCCTTTCTGGGTTGATAGACGCATCAACCTCATTATCACTGATCTGAGAGGTTAGATCGGCTTTGTTGTTATGTACGGAAAATGCCGAACTATCCCCGTCAACTTGGATGACCTCTTGAGGAGCATCGTCCCGGGGAACATCATCATCCCTCTGAGCTGAAGGGAGTACAGAATCATCAAGGCTGGCAAAATTAATCGGGATCTCAAGAAAATTCCGTCGCGGCGCATTTCTTCTAGACGAAGACCCTCTGATAAATGCATGAAAAGACATATTTGAGAAATAGAATAGACAGTGCAGAAATTTGACCTGGGATATTTTTGAACTAACTAGTATGATGCGACCTGTTCTTCGCGGTAAGACGAGCTCGATGAATCTCTGGCCAGCGAGTTTGCCATAACTCCCTGAACTGAGCAACAATCGCCTTCCAATGATCATATACGCAACGATAAATAGGATTCTGAACTACAAAAAAGGTGTGTCAGAAATAATTAAATAGCAAAGACCTCGGCATAAGTATGGTAAGCTACCGATATTTGCATTCCACGATCTCCTACAAGTCAGACGCGGGTTAGCCACGGAGACAGAATCGATTTGGACAAAAAGGTCACAATCATGTCGTTGATTGAGTCCATCGAGGAACAGGTTGGTCCAATAACCGCAGGAGAATCAGTTAAGATCATCTGCGGAGCTCGGGGATCCCCCTCTATAATGCCTCTTAGAGGAACAGGTTGGTCCTATTTTGTTCATAGCTTGGTTCCTTCTGGTTTGGTCAGAAACCTCCAATGAAGGTACGTAGGTCCAAATCGCGTAAGTTGTGAATCACCTGTTTTGAAAGTTGAATAACTTCCTGACCTGAACTCGGATTGGACTGATTCAATTTCGAGGTGTGCTCTAGATGAGGTGAGCATGTATTCCAAGTGGTTGTTGGGATAGAAAAGTTGATCATAGACTTTTTTGTGTAGAACATGTAACACGGGTCTTCTCGGGTGATCCCATTATCATATCAGTACGGATGGAGGAGCATTATATCAGCTAGACTACTGGTTAACAAAGGGCTAATTAAAAGAGTTAGATCATGCTGTTCTATCTCAGTATAGAACGACCCGTGGATACCATCTTCTCAGCCGAGGCCATCAACATGTAAGGGGTATAACTATTACCTGAACCTAATTGTCAACCATTTGATTGACCCAATGACACAGATGTGGAATATGGGGTTGTTGAACAACATTGATCCGGCATATGTGACTATTATTCGGAGTCTGCCTATAAGTAGCACCTACAAACCCAACACTCTTAGATAGCACTACACAAAATTGGGAGGGTATACAGTTAGGTCGGGTTATAAAATTGTACAATCAGGCCCAAATACCGGTTACAATTGTTCATATGGTCCGGATGTGACAAAATTACATGCTCATACATGGAAGTTGCAGTGTTCTCTGAAATTATGACATTTTATTTGGCAAGCCATATCGGGATGTCTAGCGGTCTCAACAAATTTACGAGGTAGAGGAATTGACTGTGATACACAATGCGCATGGTTTGGATCGGAGGAGGAACCTATCAATCATGTTCCTTTTGAATGTCCTCCGGCTTTACAAACATGGGCACTTTCTAAGATACCAACCCCTCCGGGTGTTTTCCCAATGACATCGGGTTTTGCTAATTTTGATCATCTGTTTTGGAGACTTCTCCCAGATAATCCGGTTACTAGTTTTCCTTGGATTACGTGGTAAATTTGGAAAGCGAGAAATGATAAAGTTTTTTCAAATGTGGACAGAGATCCACAAGAAATACTGAAGCTTGCGGAAACATATGCAATAACCTGGGAATCGGCACAGAGTAGTGACCGGATTATCCCTACTCTGGTGATAATCCAAAATTTTGTGATATATCCTGTGATAATCCAAAATTTTGTCCTTACTCTGGTGACTCCGACTTACGAAGGCTGGAGGTGTTATATTGTTGGATCTTGGAATGAGACCAATACTTTCTCTGAATTAGGTTGGCACTGCTTTCAGGAAGGTGTCGAAGGGACTATAATGGGAGCAAGAAACCTTCGAAGAAGCCTCTCCCTCTACATGCAGAATTGGAAGCACTCATTTGAGCCATGCATTGTCTGATTGCAAACCAGAAGACGGCAATAGTTTTTGCAACAGACTGTTCCGAGTTGGTGAATATGGTGTCTATACCCGAGGATTGACCGGCTTTTGCATTACATTGGGAGGAATTCGTGAAGAGCAATGAGGTGTTTTCTTTTATTCTCAATCTCACTCATTCCACCCGAAAACAACACAAAGGCAGACAAGTTAGCAATTAGTGCTCGTGTCTACCCAGTGGATATTACTTTTGTAAACTCGGTACCCCCGGTTTGGATCTCCGAATCGTTCTATGTATTTAGGTTGTTGACCAAAAAAAAAACAAAACAAAACAAAATATGATCATCTAATCTATTAAAACAGAGACATTTTTATGTCCAAACAGAAAAATCTTCATTTTAGTCTATTCCTATCCTGGATAACTACTATTCCCTTTATTTTATTCATGTTGCCAAACAGATATTTTTGGTTAAATTAAAAATAAATTATTATATTTGGTTTAATTAAGATTAGTTTAATTAATTAATCCGATTATATATATATATTAAATTTAATTCGTAATTAGAAAAATTCAGATTATGCCAAAAATTAAATTAAATATTTAAAATTATAAATAAAATTAATTATTATAAATTAGATATTACGAAATAATTTAATTTTTTATTATTATTTTGTTAAAAAAAATAATATTAATTATTTTGAATTTTTGAATTTAGATTATGGCAAATATTTTAACTATCAAATTTTTTTGAATGATACAGATTCAAAATTAATAATTTGTATTGAAAAATAATCTTAAATTTTGAATTTAATGTAGATTTTATGAGATTTCATCAAAAGTTACAAAAAAAAAAAAAATTATTGCATGTCCTCATTATGGATTAAAATTTTAGAAAACTATATAATATATTTTATACCAAAAATAACATTGTTAACACACCTCAAACTTTTACATCCACAAATACATTTTGTCGAAAAAATAAAACTAAACATCAGAACATAAAATTTAAATCTTACATCCGTTCTAGAGCGGATTTGAAAAAGATTATGTCAACATAATGAATTTCCGTTACTTTTCATATTGAACTCCTGTTATAGAGCGGATTAGACAAAACAAATTACATCTAAACACTAAAATAATTATGTGTCTCATATGACAAAAATTAAATATACAAAAATTATATCTAATGAAAAAATAAACAAAAATTATATTACAAAATTTGATAATAAAAAAAAAATCTCGTGCGGCCGCACGGGTTTAGAATCTAGTATTGATTAATTTGCCATTTTTTTACTATGAAGTTTTGGGACAAGCCTCGTACATCTCTTAGGCCCGAGACAAGAGCATTTTATATGGTCCCGTCCCAAACGTCACTCGATCATGTGATCTGTAAGCTTTTTATTTGATACTTTTCCAGTTGAGATAACGACACTTGTTTTACCATTTCTTATTAAACTAAGTTTTACATAGTAAATGTGTTTAGAATATTCCATACTGATTGTATCTTAGGCACCGTTAAAAGAAATTGTAAAACTTGGAAGTGTTGTAGCTAATATACAACAATAGCAAAACCCCACAGGACTGGAGAGATCTAAAACATAAAACACAGAGCACATGTGACGTGCAAAAATACCACATAGTTATAGAAAATATATGAAGATGTATAATATCATGCTTTGATCTGAAACCCGGAGCATTTGATGGATCCGATGGAAATGTCGATTTCGATCAGATTATCGTCTTCAAACTCGGCTGATAGTTGGATAAGCCTATAATCTTGATGTCCAACCATAGTACTGAAGGGGTGGCCAACGTAGTGACCGCTAGGTAAGGAGAGCTCTATGAGGCTTTCCTCATCAGGAATTGTCCCTTCATCTTCGTCAATATTTCGGAAAATATCATCATTGGTAGGTATTTCGATGTGCCCTAAAGAGCCGTCTTGATTAAGATCTTGATCTTGATCTTGAACCTTGGAGTCTATTGGAGGGTTTGGTTTTTGGACTGAGAGAGGGAAGAAGAAAGATGAGAAGAATAAAGCAGTTGAGGTTAGGAGGATTTGTGAGAACCCAAGTCCTACAACGTGAAGAACTGGTGGGGCAAGAAAAGACAACCATGAAACTGGTCTCTTAAAAAGCAATGAAATGAAACTCGCCCCTTCTTTCATTATTATTCTCTCAAGATTCATATGAAAGCAATTACTTTGTAGTTCGACCAAAAAAGATAGAAGAAATAAGAGTTCAACCATTATAACCCTCAGGTTCAAAAAAAAAAAAAAAAAAGAGAGAGAGAGAGAAAAATGATGTTTGATCCAAATACTTTTAAAAAACAAAAACCCTAATATGGTTTTTTTTTTTTTTTTTGAACAAGGTTTAAAAACCTATTATGGGTTGATGTAAAAAAAAAGAAACAAAAAAAGAGGTATAGCTTAAGAGTGAGAATGAAGGACTCCGTAGAGCTTTAATATGTAAATCTACTTCAAATAATGAAACGGGAAAGGGTGTATAAATAGGAGATTAAGAAATAGATTAAGCTACGTTAACTAGAAAAAGAGAAAGTATTATATGTATAAATAGGAGATTAAGAAATAGATTAAGCTACGTTAACTAGAAAAAGAGAAAGTATTATATTTTTTTATTTGCATCGAGATTTGAGGAGCAAACATCTCGATCCCTAACTAGTCCTCCCGATTGGCGAGAAATTGGAAACTCCCAAGATAAATTAAACTCGTTAATTTTGTAAGTCACTCCTTGTATTATACTAGAATTTGGACTCCCAATAAACAATAGAAAGAGTAACATTTTTTTTGTTAAGTAAATTTATAAAAATATATTGTATAATATTTAAAGTTAATTAGCTAAATGCAAGGAAATGAAAAAGTATTACTGTATTAGGTAAAGTGACAATTGTTAGAATTGTTATTAAAAAATGTTAAATGGTACTGATAAAAATATGGGTGAAAATGTACAGTATGCTTTTTTTATAAAAAAATAAACCTCTAAAAATATATTCATTTGGTATTCTCGTATATAAATAAACTAGTATTTGACACATTTCATAATTATATAGATATTGAAGAGTAACAAATCACATGTTGTTAAGAAAATATCTCTATTCGATAAAATAGATATCTACATTGAAAAATAGCACGATACAAGAAAAACAAAATATCTTTTGAAAAACTTAAATTATATATGTAAACCGTCTAAAATCTCATTAATTAAATAAATTGGATGTTCACGTAGAAAAAAACTAACATGTTTGGAAAAATCACATGTCTCATAACACTAAAATGAAATGGTAAAATCGTTTAAAATACTAAAGCTCACTCTTGTTGATCACTTGGACAAGAAAAACTCGTTGTTATTTACTTAATTACTCTTACAAATACTGACATTTGATCCAGTTACTCTAATATCTAAGTGTGTATATATATATATATATAAAATTTATTATATCATTTATGTACAAAATATTTTCCTGCAAATAACGTAGTAGAGTTGCATAATTCATTAACTCTTCGTAATGGCTAAAAAGAAAAGAACTATTAAAAAATGAACTATAAATAAATAATTTAAGCTCTAAAACGATAACTAATACGAAACGGAGGGAGTACTTAATTACTCTTACAAACACTGACATTTGATCCAGTTACTCTACTAACAAAATGTATACTCTAAAACGATAATTAATACGAAACGGAGGGAGTACTTAATTACTCTTACAAGCACTGATATTTTATCCAGTTACTCTAATATCTAAGTATATATATATATTATTCATTATATCATTTATGTACAAAATATTTTCCTACAAATAAGGTAGTAGAGTTGCATAATTCATTAAATCCTCGTAATCGCCAAAAAAAGAAGAACTATATATAAAAAAAGAACTATAAAACAATAATTAACCCTCGTCTTTTCGTTTGTTTTCGGAGAAGCCAAAACGTCAAAACGCCAAAACCCCTTTTATGTACTTCCTTGTGTAGAGAGTTCTTTTTTTTTTAACGAAAATAAATAAATAATAATTCTTTATTTATAAAGAGTTATAAATAAATAATTAACGAAAAGATGGTTAATTATTTATTTATAGTTCTTTTTTTATATAGTTCTTCTTTTTTGGCGATTATGAGGAATTAATGAATTATGCAACTCTACTACGTTACTTGTAAGAAAAAAAGAACTATAAATAAATAATTAACCTACGTCTTTTCGTTTGTTTTCGGAGAAGCCAAAAGGCCAAAACCCTTTTTATGTACTCCCTCGCGTAACCCTTTTTATGTACTTCCTCGCGTAGAGAGTGTCGGTAGACTCGGTACGCATGTGCATCCTTCTCTGCTTAGCACCTGGCGACATCTTAATTCCTACTAGTTAAATCTAATACTATATTTTATTCACTACAATTCAAAAAGAATTAAAATCGACCAGCTAGATCTACGGTAGCTAGTGGTTATGAATGTTCAGATTTATAAGATGGGTAATTGCACCCTCTATGATTTTATAATATCAAAATTAACATTCCCTTTTTACTACTGTACAACATTTACTATTCACATTAAAATATCTAATTTATTTTCACACTAATTACATGTGACCATTTCTCTTTCACCTCGTCGGAGAAAAAAGAAGAACCAGAAGAAATAGAAGAAAGAAGAACCAGAAGAAAGAGAAGAAAAAGAAAGAAGAAAGAGAAGAACACCGGCGGACAACACCGCCGGATAACACCGCCGGACAACATCGGTGGGCGGATAACACCGGCGGACGGATAACACCGGCGGGCGATAACACAGGCGGGCGGCGATAACACCGGCGGTGATAACACCGGCGATATGCGATAACACCGGCGGGCGATAACATAGGCGGGCGGCGATAACACCGGCGATATGCGATAATACCGGCGGGTGACGATAACACCAGCGGTGTTATGATAACATCAGCGGTGATAACACTGGCGATGTGCGATAACACCGGCGACCGACGATAACAACGAGGGCCAGACGATAATACCGACGATGTTAACTAGATTAACGCGAGAATTTAGGATATGATAATTGGATTAACATGACAATTTCACAAAAATGAACATGATAACTGGTTTAGCATGACAATGTTAACAATAATATCTATATGTTAACGATGCCAACAATGATAACTGGGTTAACATGACAATGTTAACGATGTTAACAATATGTGTTTTCTGGTAATGAACAGTGACCGTCGAGTTTTGATGAATAGTACTGTCGACCTTTTGATGAACAGTGTCGCTGAATTCTTCTATCAGAAAATGAGTTTCAGACCAATGGCATTTCTGTAAATATTAAAAAGTACAAAGGACATTTTGGAATTAATCATTTTTTCTCTTTTTTACTTACTTAATTTACAAAAAATTAATAACACTTACCTAATTAATTGGTCAACCTACCATATACCCATAAATCAGCCTAATAAGATTTAAGTTCGAGTCCATGACAACTAATACAAGAAAAAAGAATATGAAAATTGTTTTTTTTTCAACCATACTATATTATATTGTAAAAGCCGAAAAATAACAACAAAATTCGATATCTTCAGAAAAGAACGGGTCAACATTTTATTAGCAAATAATCGAATTATTGATATTAAACTGGAAATATCAGGGGAAAAAGTATTATTATTCCCTACGTTCTGTAATAACCTTAAACATCACTTATATAAGAACAGAGGGAGTATCATTTATCTACGGAGATCCGATGACAAAATTACGAGACCAAGTATGAGAATGGTTAACTCGTACTGATTCAAAGTTTATTATAGGTGATCTAAATGAAATAACCGGAAATCACGAAAAAACATGTGGAGATTTGCGTCAAATGTCTTCTTTTATGTCCTTTAATTTGATGATACATAATTTTGGTTTATTGGAATTTCCAAGTTTATGAAATATGTTGTGTCATTAAAAATGTATTGATGTTGATTTTGTTCAATCTGGTGCTGATGAGAAATCTGAGGCCTCACAGATGATAGCGTTTTACCAAGAAAAAAAGATGGCTACTTTGAATGTACCAAAGGAAATGACAACAAATCTGGTTAGGATGGATGGTTTTTTGACATATGAGGAATGAGAATTTGTGGCACCTACGAAAGTGGTGAACGAGGTTGATGGAGAAATAGTCCTTCATAAGGATTTGGAGGAATTTAATGGTTATATTGTCTCAAGGCTTTTGGATGAGATGAATGATGCAGAGAAAGAGTTTGAGGAAGGTGTGGGTAAGGCTGGGGTAAGGAAGAAGCTTTTCAAAACAAACCCAATATTTATAGGCGGGAGTTCGAAGAAAAGGTTAGTACAAGACATGATCTCTCCTCGTAAAAAGCAATGTCGAGGAACTCGGTTCGTATAGGCGACAGTTTACATCCGGGGGTGATTAAGGGCACATCAACCCCGAAAATTGGTTTGAATTTCTCAAACACTGAATAATTCGGATTCTTAGTTGGATTTGTCAGGGGCTCGGCAGTCGGTGGACAAAAAGTTATATGCGGGAGATTTGAAAGAAGCATAAACCGAAGTTCTTATTTCTTTCGGAAACAAAGCAAGATTTTTCTTTTTTGCAAAAATTTCAATTTCATTTAGGCTATAATAAATTGTACACAGTTGAACAGTGTGGTGCGAGTGGTGGACTCGCTTTATTTTATGATTATTCTTTTAATGTTAATGTATTATTTTCAAATAATCGAATAATTGATATTGAAACGGTTATTCAAGGGAAACAAAAAATCTTTTTATCTTTTATTTATGGTGACCCGGTACCAAAATTGTGAGATCAAGTTTGAGAAAGATTAACACGGACAAGTTTATCTCCTTTGGATATGTGGATGATAATTGGTGATCTAAATGAAATAACCGGTAATCATGAAAAACAAGGAGAAAACTTAAGACACGAGTCATCTTTTATGTTTTTTAATCTCATGATTCAAAATTGTGGTTTCTTGGAATTCCTGTGCTTAGGAAACACCATGTCTTGGAGGGGAAAACAGAACTCGAAGATCATTCGATGTCGATTGGATTGGGCCTTATAGCTAATGAAGACTGGCATGATTTTTTTTCATTTTCATATGTCTAGTATTGGGCAATGATTGGGTCGGATCATAAGCCATTTATTGCTACCATCGAGGATAAACTCATCCGGAAAAGAGCTCAATTTCAGTTTGATAAACGTTGGATTGGTCAAGACGGTTTAATGGATTCGATTTTCAAGGGCTGGGAGATTAATCCAGGGGGAGATGATGTTTCCTTTATAGGAAAACTCGGTAGGTGTCGGCGGTAAATATCAATCCAAAATCAATGAGTTACAACAGACATTAGAAGAGGTCCAAAATGATAATTCCAGGACTCCGGAGGAATTGATAGATATTACAAAAAAAGAGAGAGGCATATTTAGATGGTGAGTTTTCTGGTAACAGAAAAGTCGCACCTTATGGTTAACGGTTGGGGACAAAAATTCAAAATTTTACCTTGCGGAAGTTAAGCAGAGAATGGCGAGAAATTGGATTGTTGGATTGCATAATGCTTCAAGAATATGGGTCACATCAAAAAAAGAGGTTGAACAAGTGCCATTTAGTTCTTTCGATGAATTATTTACCTCTACTTCCCCGACGGATTTCGAGAATGCATTGAGCAAAATTCTCCCACTAGTTTCGGAACAGAACAATGAGGTGTTTACGGCAATGGCTACCGAGGAGAAAGTACGTATGGCGCTTTTTATGATGCACCCGAAAAAGGCCCTGGATCCGGATGGAATGACAGCAATGTTTTTTTAACTATCTTGGCAAATTATAAAGGCGGATATTGTAGGATTGGTTAACGGTTTCCTCAAGACGGGAGCTTTTGATCAACGATTGAATATGAAAAATATTTGTATAATCCCGAAGACAGAGAGACCCAGTCAAATGACGGAATTGAGACCCATAAGCCCTTGTAATGTGGGATATAAAATCATTTCAAAGGTTTTATGCCAAAGGTTAAAGCGATTGCTACCAAACCTGATCTCAGAGACTCAATCAACCTTCTTATCAGGTCGATTAATTTTAGATAATATTCTGATCGCTCAGGAGATGTTTCATGGTTTACGAACCAACAAGTCATGCAAAAGTAAATTTACGGCAGTAAAAATGGAAATGAGTAAAGCGTATGATCATGTGGAATGGTCTTTTATTGAACATCTTTTGAGAAATTTTGGTTTTGTGGAGAAATTGATTACATGGATGATGCGGTGTATTAAATCAGTACGATACAAGGTCCTCATTAATGGTCAACCAAAGGACAAATAATTCCACAGAGAGGGCTTCGTCAAGGTGGTCCTTTATTGCCTTATATATTCATACTATGTACGGAAGTCTTGGTAGCAAACATACAGAAGGCATAAAGAGAGAGACTACTTACATGGCTAAAGGTTGCGAGAGCAAGTCCATCAGTCTCACATCTATTTTTTGCTGATGCCAGTCTATTATTTTGTAAGGCCAGTAAAGAGGAATGCCAGACTATTTTATACATACTCCAATAGTATGAGGCAGTTTCTGGGCAACAAATAAATTTTGCTAAATCTTCTTTACAATTTGGTCAAACGGTACACGAGGCGGCACAAAACGAGGTCAAACAAATGCTAGGAATTTCCAACATTGGAGGTATGGACTCATATCTACGCCTTCCGGAAAGTTTCGGAGGAGTGAAAAGTAAGATTTTAAACTTTGTCGCAGAGAGACAACATGATCGAATTAATGGTTGGACATCAAAGTTTTTATCTAAAGGAGGGAAATATGTTTTAATTAAATCGGTGGCATCAGCTATGCCAACATATGTTATGTCGTGCTTTCGTTTACCTAAATCTATAACCAATAAACTAACTAGTGCGGCGGCACCGTTCTGGTGGAGTTCAACTGGACAGAAAAAATGAATGCATTGGTTAGCGTGGAAGAAATTGTGTCGAGGTAAATCAGACGGGGGAATTGGCTTTCAAACACTATAGGAATTTAACATTGCTTTATTGGCAAAACAATTATGGTGGTTAATGAAAAAACCAAATTCTTTGTTTGCACGTGTTTTGAAGGGTCGATATTTTCGGAATACAGACCCTTTAGACCCTATACAATGCTACTCCACGTCATATGGATGGCGGAGCATCATATCGGCTAGACCTCTGGTTAAAAAAAGCTAATTAAAAGAGTTGGTTGTGGATGTTCTATTTCCTTATGGAATGACCCTTAGATACCATCTTCTCGCCCAAGGTCAGCAACATGTAAGGGACATAACTATTACCCGAGTCTCATGGTCAATCATCTGATTGACCCAGTAACAAAAATATGGAATATGAAATTGATAAGTGCAATTATTGACCCGACGAATTTGACAGTTATTTGAAGTTTGCCTATACACAGTACTTACAAACCATATACTCTTGGATGACACTATACGAAATCGGGAAGATAAACGATTAAGTCACGATATCAAGTCGAACAACAAATTCATATAAATGTACAAATATTTTATGTGGTCCGGATGTGAAGATTTTACAGGTCCATACTTGGAAGCTGTGATGTTCACCGAAATTATGATATTTTATTTGGCAAGCCATATCGGGATGTTTCTCGATTTCAGCAAATTTACGATCTAGAGGGATCACATGTGATACACAATGTGTACGGTGTGGAGCGGAAGCGGAAACGGTCAATCACGTCTTTTTGAATGTCCTCTAGCTTTACAAACGTGGGAACTTTCTCAGATACCATTGCCCAGGGTGTTTACCCAATGTCATCGGTCTTTTCTAATTTTGATTATCTCTATAAGAGACTTCCAAAAGAAAATCAGAATGGAAATTTTTCTTGGATTGTGTGGTACATTTGGAAAGCGAGGAATGATCAGGTTTATTCAAATGTGGACAGAGATCCGTAAGAAACTCTGAAGATTGCGGAAAATGAGGCAACTGTGGGAGTTGAAACTCGCACAACTAAATATTGTAAAGGAATTTAGAGGGAACAAAAGATTCTAAGTATTAAACTCGAGAATAAAGATCCAAAAATAGTTTTTATTGCTGTTTCGTAAATCTTTTGATACAAGAAAGTGATAAGCGATTTGCTAAGTGTTTTTGCTAGGTTAAAACTTGTATCTTCTTCTGAATGACTTCGTCTCCTTTTTATAGAAGTTGGTGAGCCGCCTAGGCGAGAATATCGGAGAATGTTCTCAAAGATTTACTTTCATTTTGGTGAACTGCCTAGCCGAATTATGTGTGATTCAAGTCCATCTCTTCGGGCAAACGATGACGCGAATCATCTCTTGGGCTCACGATTCGGCCCATGAAGCGCTCGTCTCGGCCACCAAGATCACGGCTTGTCCCGAGGAGTCCTTGGCTTGTAGCTCGACCCGTGAAGAACTCGGCTCGGCCCATAATGCGTCGCACCGTCTGTGAGTGTCTTGGGCTCGACCTAAATCCTGTTTATTCGGCTCGTTGCCAGTCCTCAGGGTTTGGCTAGGCCCACATAGTTCGGCTAGGCCCATTTCTGATACTTAGTCATTTTAACAGTTGATCTCGTCTAGGTGAAAACCGACCCCTACACTTAGCCCCCCAGCTCGTCAGACTCACACTACAAGAAAATACAGTTTTTGCGACCACCTAAAACGTCCTAAAACGGTCGCAGATACCCTATTTGTGACTATTCTAAGACCACCGCAAGTGGTCGCAAATATTTCGTCGCAAAATACATTCGTCGCATAATGGTCGCAAATTTACGACTACGTTGTGACTGCATATTATCGTCGTATATAAGCGACTCATTTAAGACTACAGTTATTGGTAGTTTATTGACGACTAGATAGTGACCACACTTTTTAGCGACTAATTTCAGACACAATTAGAAGTCGTATTATTGAGACATCTTTGGGACTGTTTTGTTGTCGTATATTTGCGACATTTTTAAGACGAACTCAGTCAAATCTTCGATGGTCTAAAAACTTATAAATTGTATATGTGGTCGCAAAATGGTTACAAATTTGCGACCATTTTTGACTGCTTGTTTAGAAATTTGTCGCAAAAGCGTCACATATTAGCAACTACTTTGCCACAATTTTTGTTCTTGTCCTGGTGGCAGAGCAATAAATTATATTCAATTTCAAAATTAAAAAGATCTAAAAACAAAATAATAAATCGAATTTCACATTTATATACCAAAAAACTATACATAACAAAATATTCAAAATATTCAAAACATTCAAAACATTTATATATTCAAAATCTTAAACAACATAATCTTAAAAAGTTGGAGAGATTGGTGAATTGTTTCTGGCCGGTAAGGTGGCTGGTGCGGTGGCTTCTGCGGCTGCGGTGGTTGCTGCGGCTGTGGTGGCTGCTTGAGAAGCCACAAACGATGCAAACGCGGGATCAATAGTTTTAAGGTACGACTCCAAGCTTGAGATCCGAGTTTGAGAAAGTCGTTGCTCCTCATCACGTCGAGCATTTTCTGCTTCTTGTTCAGCGATCTTTTGATGAGCAGTTTGAAGTTGTTGTTGCATCTCTGAAATTGATGACGTGCTTGCATAATTCTCCTTGCTTTTCCCGTTATTGAACAGCTCTCCAAGTTAGCCGAGTCCATAAGGATTTCCCTTGTCATCTTTTTCAGTAGACTAAAACAACAAAAAAAGACGAGATCATTCACTCTTACAGGAACGAACCAGCAACCCATGATAGCAACCTCTCTCACACAAACTCAAAACGAATGCCAATGAGCTTTGAAACACACACATTAAGCAACATAAGAATAATATTCATGATCAAAGGAAACAAACACACAGAGAGGCCAGCATAGGAAACGAACCAGCAAAGTAAAAAGCAACAAAAAGTCAGTTTGCTATGCATAAAAACTGACCATAAAAAGTGACCAGCATAAAAACGAATGCCAATGAGCTTTGAAGCACACACATTAAGCAACATAAGAATAATATTCATTATCCAAGGAAACAAACACAGAGAGAGACCATCATAGCAAACGAACCAGCAAAGTCAAAAGTAACAAAAAGTCAGTTTGCTATGCATAAAAAGTGACCAACATAAAAATGAATGCAGCATATGCAGCATAAAAACGAATGCAGCATAAGAACATCAAGTATTCATGCTCAACAAAACAAAGACATTAATATGCTATAAGAAGAGGAAGACAAAAACGAATTACCTTAAGAAATATTGTATTCTTTTCTTCAATGGTGAGGGTCATTTGAGTTTATTGTTGAGACGAAAGCTCTGAAGTTTCGCCTTCGACATCCATTTGAGACATCATATCTTCTAAGTTCTTCTCATAAGCCTCAGCTATATTTTTGGCCTTCTGATCCACAAATGTTCCATCTGCCCTTGTGTGTGTTTTCATAAACACTTCTCCAAGTGAGACAGGACGCCCTAGTTCTTGCTCCTGTAATGATACAAAAACAGAATTAATAATGTGAAATGCAATATAAAAAAACAGATTTAATTACCATTTCTTGTTGAATTTGCAAGTATGATTTCTGCCCGGATACCTGTTTGTGGGGACCAAGACCGCCACGGTCAGAGTTACGGTATTGTGATGCAGTAGAGCTCCTCTCAACTGCGTACGGAGTGTCCCAATGAGCCAACATTTCAGCCCAAAGGGTTTCGCCAATTCACGGTGGTCTCTCACCACTGGTTTTAACTTGACTTACAATGCCTTTCATCCGTTTTTTGGCTCTCTTCAAGAATCCTGCTCTCACCAGGTCGGTAATCCCGATATCCCAATTGTACTTCCGCTACACAAAACAATTTCAGGTGTTTAGTTTGTATCTAAGTCATTACTATGTCACTAAAATACAAAAAGACAAGATGATTCACAAGAATACAGCAACAAAAGAGGTTAAGAAATGATTACCGCGAAAGTTCTGAAATATCTTTCTTGAATGGGTATAGGCGTTTTGCGCCAGCTATAGTAAGGCCCATCAAACTTCCTACGAAATATGCCAGCGATGACTCGAGACAGTTTCCCTTTGTCACAGTTAAACATGTTACATAAATATCAGATTGTTAGATGTTCAAACAAATACACAATTCACAAAAATCAGTGTGTTTATTCACAACTAATACACAAATACACAATCTGAATCAATCATTCTCCAAAACAGCTCACAATGCCAAGCACCTACTTGTCTCTGAAAACTAAAAAAAAACATCCACTAAAATAAAAACCCTAACGTACATAAACCAAACAAGAAACTGCTAATTTCTCAGAAAGAAAGAGACTCTGGATCCATCCTTTACTACCCAGATCGACTTAGAACTCAAAACAGATCAATTTCACTCAAGACATTTTAACAAACACATAAACCGCCTCATTTTCTCCACATTCCATAACAGAAACTCTGCATCTCATCCCACTAATCTTCCAGAGATTAAACCTAAACCCCCAAATAATCACACCGATGTGAAATAGATCCCTAGAACAAAACCACTAAAGAAACCCAAAATCTCTTGCACGAAGGATCATTGATCAATTGTCCTAAGCACAAACCAAATTCTTACATAATACTAGACTATCTATTTCAATTAGCTCTCAATCAAAGCAAATAACAATTTGATCAAATAACAATTTAATACTAGACTATCTATTTACCATGTGTTCTCAACGTGGGGAAGAGGATGTGGACTCAAAACTGTTAGATGTTCTCAGCCAGGAAGAGGGAACAAATCATCTAACAGCTGTTGAAAGTCCGGTTGTGGCTCTGGATCGTTAGGAGGAGGATGTTGATGCTTTTCAATTTGAACCGGCGGTTGTTGTTGGGGAATCTGATAAGGAGGAACTATTGTCGGTGGAATCTGATAAACCGGAGTTAGTGGGTGGGGAATATGATAAGCCGGAGGTGTATGGTAAGAAGGCTGCGAAGTAGTCGGAGGTTGCGAAGTAACTCCTTGCGGCAGTTGATTAGAGGCTTCGGGCTGTGTCCTCGCCGGATATTGCGCTGGAAGACTTGCTCTAGATGTTTGGGAAACGGAATATGTCGCATCGGAGGATCGGTTGGAGGCGTGAGAAGACAAGCCGACATCTCCGACTGATCTCCCACCGGCGGATAATTTGCCACCACCACGGCCTCTACCAGGTCGGCCTTTAATTACTTTTGCCTTGCCAGCCATGATCTTCAAACAACGAGCAATTCGGAGTTTGAGAGAAAGAATTTACGAGATCGAGAGAAATATAGAAAGAGATTCGCAGATTGAGAGTGAGAGAGTGAAAGAGAGAAAGAGATAGGTTTTCTGGGTTTCTGAGAAAGTGAGAGAGGCTAGGGTATTTCGACGATAAAAGGGAAGAAATTAATAGCGAGGTCCCTAAAAGGTCGCAAACTTGGTCGCAAACTTGGTCGCAAATCCAAAAAAATGAAAGATTAATTGCCGCGTGATATAAAACCAAAAAAAAATTAAAAATTTCAGAATGGTCGCAAAATAGTCCTACAGTCGTCACTAAAATGCGACCGTTTTGTGAAAGTCCCACAGTCGTCACTAAAATGCAACTGTTTTGTGACTGTTCTTAACCCTATACCCTAAACACTAAACTTTTCAATCATTCTTAATAAAATTAGACTATACAATAATTCTTTAACTAATTCTAACACTTTAACTCTCTAAATAAACATTAAACTAAGATATGTTGTGTAAATTTTGAAAGTTTTCTATATTTCAAAATCATTTCATGAAAACACATATGAACTTACTACATATTATGAAAATATACAACAACAAGTTTTAAAAATTGGAATTTATAAGCTTTTTAACCTGCTATCATGATTCAATATATTTAAAATTTTAAATCTATGAAAAAACATTCAAATTAACATATTTACAATTCAATAATGATGATTTTTTTTAAAAATGTATAGTGGAATAGCTAAATTGTAGCAAATCGGTCACAATTTGAGGTGTTGTTAATGAATTAGTCGCAAATTAGTGGGTAAATTAAGACAACTTTGTGACTGCAAAAAATATTGTCGCAAAACCGTCTTAGAGTGGTCACAAATTGTGACTGTTTTGTGACTATTCTTAACCCATATGTTCTTACTACATTTTAAGACCCTTTTGTGACCACTAAAAAAATTGTTGAAAATCGTTTTTCCGGAGTGTCGAACCACTGTCCTCTAACCATATGCTTAAGTGTTTAACCAATGTGCCATTACGATCATACGTTATTTTATTACATTAACTAATATATAAAGACACGATAATTATACATGATAATTATATTAAAAATTAAACATACATAGATATAAATTAAAGTATTATTCAAGTTCCTCATCTTCATCATCGGAAGATGATAAATTACAACGAATTCGTCCTCTGCTTCCTGGTCTTCGATCTCAAAATCAATTTCTTCATAAGGATGATTTTCCTCTACTAAACTATCAATTATGATTTCATCAATCGTATCCGTGAGGCCATCATCAACTGTTTGCTGCAATATAACCGGCTCTTTTTCGTTAAACTTTCCCTGAACACCTTTCCTTGGGTTTACTTTGAGAACTGTGAGCCACACCTTCTGAGGTCGTTTAATGTATGGGTATGGAAGATAACAAATTTGATCAGTTTGAGATCATGTACATTAAGTAGGTGTAAAATTAGAAGTAGACATATATATACACACATCATATACATACTTAATTAAAACAAAACTTAATTACCTAAAAGAAATGGTTCGTAATTTTGATATCACATCAACAACGCCTCCTTCTCGCATTCGAGTGCCTTTGCCAATCGTAGGGTCAAACCATTCACAGTAGAAAAGTGTGATTTTCAAATTTAGAAATCCTGGATACTCGAGCTCTATGATATTTTCCACAGTCCCATAAAAATCATCCTCTTCAGATGCTTCAGAATAATTTTGTCCTCGCACACATATCCCATAATTCATTGTTTTTTTCGTGAGTCCGTGGTCTCGCGTGTGAAACAAATATCCTCTTGTAAAATACATGGGCTATGAATTGGCTTTATTTTCAGGACCTTCCACTATTTCATGAACCCAAGGAGGAAAATTTTCTTGACTTTTCATTGTACTCACCTATATATGTATATGCAAATATATTAAAAATAAATTCATAAAATATTCTTTAATAATTAATAGATAGATAATAAATTAAATACGTACATATTGGCGAACCCATATATTAAAATCTTCATCTCCTTTCTACTTCACCTCAGCATCAGAGAGTTCTGGATATTCAAATCGAATATGCGCGTCCAACAATCTGTTTTGCCAAAAACAGTAAGAAATATTTAATTAACTAAATTAATTATCACAATTAAGTTAATGAACCGTATATAAAGTACCTCTCAAGCGGCTGAAAATAGTCACAATTGCGCAAGACATATGCATATGCGCATTTATAATCTTTCTCAGTTAACCAAAATTCAGTACTTTGGCCACTTGGACGACCTACTTGAGTGAATATATCCGGTACTTGTATAGGATATATCGGTACTTCACCTTCATCATACCGACTTGACCTGAGAAGTAATAATATATTGACGACCAAAAATAGTCACTTTCATTTTAGGTCGTATAATTTGAAGCGAAAATTGAAATTAGTGTTCGGAGAAATATTCACCACCATACCTTCTTCTGCGAGCTGTAGAAATGTGCGAAGGAAAGTAGTGTTCTCACTACAAGAAAACAGGCAATTTGCAACGAACGATATCGTTGTAAAATCGTTGCAAAAGAGGGTTTGCAACGAATTTGCGACGAAAATGATATCGTTGTTAACTGATCGTCGCAAACAACAAATCGTCGTAAATTCGTCGCAAAAGTACGAGGGAAAACACTTCGTCGCTAAATCGTCGCTAAATGTTCGTCGTAAAATCGTCGTAAATGTTACATTGAAATTACGACGAATATGAATACGTCGTAAAATCGTTGCTAATTCGAAGGAAAATCTGTCATTGTAAAATCGATGGAAAAAATTATCGTCGTTAATTCGTTGCACAGCAATCGTCGTAAAATCGTGGCTAAATAATCGTCGCAACATCGTTGCTAATAAATCGTCATAATATCGTGGCTAAATAATCGTCGCAATATCGTTGCTAATAAATCGTCGTATAATCGTTGTAAATAGCCACGATTTTATAACGATTATTTAGCAACGAATTACCATCGAATCACCGACTATTATATATATGATTTTTATTATTATTAATTTTAAAATTTTATTAATTTCGAAATTATAAAATAAAAATTTTAAAAATATTATATAATATAATTTTATTAAAAAGAAAATATAATAATCTGTTACAAAAAAAAAAAAACCAAAATTAGAATTCGAAATCCTAAATCTAAATAACTATATCGTAATCGTCGAGATTGACATCGTCTTCGGGACGTCTCGACGAACCGGATGTGCCTGCCGCTGCCTCTGCCTCTGCCGCTGCCGCTGCATCTGCCTCTGCTCGGAGTCTTCGCTTTTCCCGTAGCATAGCCTGCATTGTTGGGTTCCCTGTTGCCAAGATGTCGAAGAGTTCGTCATTCTGCGTAGCATCCAGTTCAACCCGCTGCTGAAGACTCGCAATCTTCGCCTGATATGCCTGAGACTCGGTCTCAACCCGCTCCTGAAGACTCGTAATCGTGGCACGTAACACGACTGGATCATCTTCTGGCAATCGGCGTCGCGGAGCATATGAAGAAGCAGCCGAGACATCTCGAATAGATCCCATCCCGACAACCTTCCCCTTTCTCTTAGGGGCAACCTATATTTAAATTTTTCATTTAGAAATTTTTAAAAAATCAAAAACTAAAAATTAATAAAGAGTAACTATTCTATATATATACCTGCTCGAAGATCCGGTCAATATCGGGTGTGGTCAACCCTCCAGACATGACCGACGAACCACCGGGAGAGAGCTGTTGAGAGAGTTGTGTCTCTCGATCGGTGACTCTGGAAGTCACCTCATTGAAGATGTGCTCGGCAGTCTCGGAAACAAAGGAACCATCCTTCTTCCGGTGCGTCCGCTCAAAAACCCTAGTCAACGGAGGGAGTACACCTCCTTCTTCGGCGGCCTAAAGAAAAAAACTATGTTATTGGCAACGTAAATTAAATAAATTAATTTAAATAAATTTAATTACCATATGTAGACGAACACCCGCAAAAGGTGTTTGCCCAGCTGTATGAGGCAGAGCCTTGAGTCGCCCGTCCGAATCAACGGTGTTGCGGGAAGCCGAACACTTCTCAGCAATGATGATGGACTTCGGTTCCAGCCAATACCGCACCAAGCCGTCCCAAACGGCTTTATCCATGTAGAGGGGCTTTGCTTCATCGCCATCTTTCTTCCATGCTTTCTTCCACTCTCCAACCACGCCTTGGATACGAAACTTTACCCTCTCGAGAAATAAAGTTTTAACCTCCTCATGAATAGAAATATCCCAATGATATTTTTGCTGCACGAGAAACAAAAATAATTACACATTTTATAAAATAAAATTAAATATATATTTAAATATAATTAAAATAATTAAGAGAAAGAAAAAAAAATTTCCATACGTACCGCAAACATCTTGAACCATGTGTCCTTGACGTGTTGAGGAAGCTGGGAAAAATTGGTATGCGGCTCGACAAAATAAGACTTGATGATGTCGGAAACGGTGCGTCCAACTTTGGATTCAACTCCAAACCTGAAACAAAAAATTGTAAAATTTTGAATTGTTAGAAATAAATATAAATATGTAATAATAAATGTAAAAAATAAATATTTATATATATTACCATTCCGACCCGTCAGTATGATCCGGATCTAATCTTTTAAGCCTATGACGCCCCGGCTGTGCAAGCAAATCATGAACCGTCATGTGTGCATACGGGGCCGGGGCATGTCCTCCAGATTGCGGAATCTGAGGTGGTTGTGGAGGCGGCGGAGGTTGCGTCACAGGGACGAAATCCGTCTCTGTAGCCTCAGAAGACGGAGGCAACCCGGGACCCGTAGAATCACCAATATCTCTCAAAAACTGAGCGTAATGTGCACGACGCTGGCCCATCTGCATAAAAATGAAAAAACATTACTATCTATAAACATCCGGGCAGTCTGCTATTTTTCCTAATTTGATTCCGTTTCTACCGACCTAAATTATTTCAGTTTTATCTATACTAATTAATTAAAAACATAAAAAAAAAAATTTACCTTTTTTCGCAAAGAATTCGGAAGGAAATTATGATCAGTTTTTCTTTTGATTTGTTGGAAATGAATTGGCAAGGAATTCGCGTGTATATATAAGATTACTTGTCGTCGCCAAATCGTCGCTAATCAGCGACGATTTGGCGACGATTCGTGGCTATATCGAGGCAAATTAACCGTAGCTAATTCGTCGCTAATTTTGCAACGAATTTGCAACCTTCGGAGTTAGCAACGATTTAGCGACGATTCTTCAATATTCGTTGCCAAATCGTCGCAAATTTGGATCGATTTTGTGACGATTTCTTTGAAAAATCGGTTTTAGGATTTAGGGTTTAGGTACGAAATTGTAACGTAATGTCACGATTCGGTTTTAGGGTTTAGGGTATAGGTACGAAATTGTAACGTCGATTGCAACGTTCCAAAAACAACTTGACATGTTTACCGTAAATCCAAATTCATGAAATTATCAATAAGTTCATCGATATTGAAAAATAAGTAAAACATATAGTTTGCGTATATGTTAGATACAATGATTCAGTTTGTGGAAATTATTGTGATTCGCCGAGTTTTCATTTCCGGACAATTCTCTAAAGTCACGATCAATTTCTTTGAAAGATGCATAATACAATGAGATGGTAATACGTTAGGGTTTAGGGTTTAGGGCAAAGGGTTTAGGGTTTAGGGTTTATGACAGATCGTCGCCAAATCGTCGCAAAGTAGCATCGAATTTGCAACCTTCGGAGTTAGCGACGATTTAGCCACGATTCTTTAATATTCGTTGCCAAATCGTCGCAAATTTGGATCGAATTAGTGAGGATAGTTGTAAAATCGGTTTTAGGGTTTAGGGTATAGGTACGAAATTGTAACGTCGATTGCAACGTTCCAAAAACAACTTGACATGTTTACCGTAAATCCAAATTCATGAAATTATCAATAAGTTCATCGATATTGAAAAATAAGTAAAACATATAGTTTGCGTATATGTTAGATACAATGATTCAGTTTGTGGAAATTATTGTGATTCGCCGAGTTTTCATTTCCGGACAATTCTCTAAAGTCACGATCAATTTCTTTGAAAGATGCATAATACAATGAGATGGTAATACGTTAGGGTTTAGGGTTTAGGGCAAAGGGTTTAGGGTCTAGGGTTTATGACAGATCGTCGCCAAATCGTCGCAAAGTAGCCTCGAATTTGCAACCTTCGGAGTTAGCGACGATTTAGCCACGATTCTTCAATATTCGTTGCCAAATCGTCTCAAATTTGGATCGAATTAGCGACGATTTCATTAGCATATGTTCGGCCTACACCTCCATCATCATATCGCCGTGCTGCCCTTTTCCGTGTGCGAACCTTCGAGCCAAAATAGTACCCGGTGAAGTGAGAAGTTTCTTCTGTTAAACTTCCTGCTACTATTGAGCCTTCAACTTTGGCTAGATTTTTAGCCTTCCGCTTCAAATGTCCCATGAATCGCTCGAATGGGTACATCCATCGATACTGCACAGGTCCCCCAAGTTCTGCTTCGTGAGGTAGATGAATAGGTAGATGTTCCATAACATCAAAAAAGGCTGGGGGAAATATTTTCTCCATGTTGCACAACAAAATAGGAATACTAGCATCAAGTTGTGCAATAACATCTTCTGACAAAGTACGGGTACAAAGATCCCGAAAAAACCCTCCAATGCCTGCAATTGCTTCGTGTACATTTCCTGGTAGAAGTTCAGCAAATGCAAAAGGAAGTAGTCGTTGCATAAAGACGTGACAGTCATGACTCTTCATCCCAGAAAACTTTTGGCCATTCTCAACACATTTAGATAAATTAGATACGTACCCGTCCGGGAACTTCACATCAGATGTCGCCCATTTGAACAAAGCTGACTTTTCTTCCGCACCAACTCGAAATATGGGGACAGGTGCTTTCCCATTGCTTGTAATATGTAACTCATTCCGACAACAAAGATCAGGCAAGTCTAACCTTGACTTACCGCTGTCTTTAGTCCTTCCACGCACGTTTAACAATGTATGCATGATGTTATCAAAAAAGTTTTTCTCAATGTGCATGACATCCAAATTGTGTCTAAGCAAATGATCCTTCCAATACGGAAGCTTCCAGAATATGCTTTTCTTATGCCAATTGTGATGCTCCCCATATCCATCCGGCATATTAGCTGGAGTGTGCCAATTTCCACCACGATTGACTGTTTCCAATGCACCATAATGATCAATTTCTGCTTCTAGATCTTCCCCAGAAATATAAACAGGAGGAGGAACACGAACAGTTTTGTTCTTTCTAAACAACCGCTTATTTCTTCGATATGCATGATGAATCGGTAGAAATCGGCGGTGACAATCAAACCAACTTGTTTTCCGACCATGTTTCAATTGAAACGCATCTGTCCGATTGAGACAATATGGACAAGACAATCGCCCATGCGTAGTCCAACCTGACAACATCCCGTAAGCAGGGAAGTCGCTTATTGTCCACATAAGCACCGCACGCATTGTAAATTTTTTTTTCCTTGCAAAATCATATGTCCGAACCCCGGTATACCACAACTGCTCCAATTCCTGTATCAGAGGCTGCAAAAACACATCAAGGGAACGCTTCGGATGCTTCGGACCTGGTATTAAAATACTCATGAATAAAAATTCCCTTTGCATGCACATATCTGGGGGTAGGTTGTAAGGCGTTAGGATTATTGGCCATAAAGAATATTGCCTACCAGACATACCAAACGGACTAAATCCATCTGTGCAAAGACCAAGATACACATTACGTTTCTCTCTAGCAAAGTCTGGATGTACCGTCTTAAAGTGTTTCCACGCTTTTGCATCTGAAGGATGAGTAACCTCCTCATCTGTTTGCAAATGATCTGCATGCCATCTCATCGATGCAGCTGTCCTCTCGGACTGATACATTCTTTTTAATCTATCAGTTATAGGAAGGTACCACATCCGCTGGAATGGTACCTTACTACGACCAGAACCTTGCGGCTTATATCTTGGCTTATGGCAAAATCGACATTCCAGCAACTTATCATCATCTTTCCAAAAAAGCATGCAATTGTCAACACAGACATCTATCATCTCAGAAGGCAACCCAAGACTATAAACCAGCTTCTGTATCTCATAGTAAGTTTCAGCTGCTAAATTGTCCTCTGGCAAATACTCTTTAATCAAATCAGCCCAATCATCCATGCAAACCTCAGCTAAGTTATGATCAGTTTTAATAGTCATCATCCTAGCCGCCAACGACAATTTAGAATGTCCTTCTCTACATCCATCGTAGAGTGGCTGATTTGCAGCATCTAGCATATCATAAAATTTTTTTGCATCTAGATTGGGTTCCTCATCATCATGATGATCATGTGCAAATGTACTTACGGTTTCATGAAATGCATCCGTAACCATGTCATGAATCCTATCATTATCTTCACCATGCTGCTCCGCATGCTCATTAAATTGATTAAAATTATTTGATTCATCAAAATTCGATGCTTGATAATTGCTACTACTACTAGCTGCATTTCCCCCATGACCCTCTCCATGATAATACCATATATAGTAATGCGGCATAAACCCTCTATTTAATATATGCGACCACACCTTCGAGATAATGATAAATTTCCTATTCAAGCATCTGGCACAAGGACAGTACATCTTACCACTGATAATCGTATTATGTATACTTCCTGCCTGATGCATGAATCCCTCCACCCCATCACTGAACTCCTTTGTTAGCGATCCCTCTGAATCAAGACGATTATACATCCATCTTCTAATTTCGTATATTGACATTTTTTTTTGGTCAGAAAGAAGTAAATATTGTTTTTGAATATGAAATTTTAATTATGAAGTTGGCCACTATATATAGATTTTTATTTTCACTACCATCGAATTACCTACGATTTTACATCGATTTTGCATCGATTTTACAACGAATCTAAAAATGTTTACATCGACTTTACAACGATATTAAACATGTTTACCTAACTAAACACCGTGAACTTAAAACGTGCTCACCTAACTGATTAATCGTTGGGAAATCGATGTAAAGTTCAAATTATACAAATCATTGCTAATTCGTGGGTACTTTTACGACGATATTACAACGTTTTATATACACGTCGTAAAATCGTCGCTACGTTACAACGATTGTACGACGATTTTGATAATCGTCGTAATGTCGTTGGTAATCGTTGTATCATCGTCGCTAATTAGCGACGATTTGACAACGAAAATTATCGTCCCAATTTTGCGACGACTTTACGACGTTTTCAAGAATCGTCGTAAAGTCGTCGCGAAAACGATGGCAATTTGCAACGAATTAAAATCGTCGCAAAAATTCGTTGCAAATTGCCTGTTTTCTTGTAGTGTCTGAGAAATAAGATATCTCGTCATTTATGTATGATTGAACTATTGATCCCGCTGGATATCTTTTGTTCTTCGCCTTCCCTTTTAAACGTTTAAAAAACTTTTTGAAGGGATACATCCACCTATATTTCACAGGACCACCAATCTCCGCTTCGTAAGGTAGGTGTATTGGTAGGTGCTCCATGACATCAAAGAAAGAAGGTGGGAAGATTTTTTCCAAGTTACACAAAATCATGACAATGTTATCCTTCAGAATTTTAAGGCGGGTTTGATCCAATGATCTATTACTTAAGTCACGGAAAAATGCTTCAATCCATACGACAATATTAAAATCATATAAGTTATATATAAGTGAAACATATATGATAATATTTATATACCTGATAATGCAAGGTGCACGTTACGTGGTAAAAGTTATGCAAAGACAAACAGAAGCAATCGTTCCATAAATACATGGCCGTCGTGACTTTTCATTGCCGAGAGCTTTCCACTGTTGATGTCTGCACAACTAGCTAAATCTGCTACATAGCCATCGGGAATCTAACCTCATGTTTGACCCATTGTATTAAGCTTTCTTTCGCTTTTGAAGTCAATCGCCAAATAGGAAATGGAGCTCTCCCTCGATCATCTACATGCAAATCTTTCCGAGAAGAAAATTTTTAACATTCATAACAGTATACATGATGTTATCAAAAAAATTCTTCTCGATATGCATCACATCAAGATTGTGTCGTAGCGTCAGATCGGTCCAGTACGGTAGCTCCCAAAATATGCTTTCTTTATGCCAATTATGCCACTCCCCATAGCCGTCCACTTTATTTTGATCATGACCATTTCCACCGACTTCAGATGTTTTGGGTGGTTCTGCATGCCTTATACGCTCAAATAGAACTTGTTCGCCAGTTAAAGATTGTGGTGGGTAGTCGTTCAATGCGTGATTTCCCTTCAAAATGTTTATTTTATTATTCCGTAACGAATGACTTACAGGAATAAATATTATGTGACAGTCAAACCAACATATCTTCCTACCAGCCGGAAGATAAAAAGCATTTGTATCATCCACACAAATAGGACACGATAGTCTTCCATGTGTCGTCCATCCCGACAACATACCATATGCTGGAAAATCGCTTATAGTCCACAAAAGAACATCTTTCAGGTTGAAATTTTGATCTAATGACACATCATATGCATCAACTCCGTTATACCATAACTCCTTTAACTCTTCGATCAGTGGTTCGAGAAAAACATCAAGACTGGCTTGTGGATGATTCCCGAATTCAAAATCGTCAGAAACAAATACTCAGTATTCATGCACATATCTGGCGGTAAGTTGTATGGAGTCATGATCACATGCCACAACGAGTGATTTTTTGACATACCAAAAGGATTAAAACCGTCAGTACATAACCCAAGATATACGTTTCGTGTTTCTTCTGCAAACGTTGGATGCAATTGTTGGAAATTCTTCCACTCCGCAGCATCAGATGGATGACACATTACTCCGTCTTTTGAATCATGCTCAGCATGCCATCTCATCGATGACGCAGTCTTCTCTGATTGGTACATTCTCTTTAATCTGTCAGTGATACGTAAATACCACATTCGACTAAACGGAATTTTAGTTCATCCCTCACTAGCCTTATATCTTGGTTTTGCACAGAACTTGCAATGCCCCAACTTCTCATCTTTTTTTCCAGAAGAGCATACAATTATCTATACATACATCAAATGTATGGTACGACAATCCTAGCTTTCGCATCAAACTTTCTGTCTCGTAGTACGAACTAGGTGCTTGATTACCCTCTGGTAAATACTCCGTAAATAATTCAGACCATGAGTCCATACAGCTTTCAGCCATATTATGGTCTGGCTTAATGTTCATGAACCGAGCAGCCAAAGATAACTTTGACTGACCTTCACGACAACCATCATAAAGTGAAGTATTTGCAGCATCTAACATGTCATAAAACCGTTTTGCATCTTGGGTAGGTTCTTCATGAACATGATCATATCCACTTTCATCATGTTCATGATGATACCCATGATGATTAAATGGCGTAACACCATGAAATGCATCATTCACCATCCCAGCATATACATTTCCCCTATCATATGTTGTTGGTTGATGATTACCACTAGTATAATCTACATTATCATAATTATGACTATTCGATCCTCCCCCAACAACATCATAATCTTCACCATGTTCACACCATACATAATATCCTGGCATAAATCCTCTACTATGCAAATATTTCGAAATTGTACGTCCTTGCAAAAATTTGGAAATTTGACATTTTAAACAAGGACGTTAAAATTTACTTTCACTACTTTGCGCTAGTGGCTGACTATTAGAAAAATTCATGAACTGATCTACCCCCGCCAAGAATTCACTGGAGATATTATTTGTGTGTGGATCGATTCTATTATACATCCACTCTCGTGATGAATGCCACATTGTTATATTTTTTTTTTTACTCACTCGTTTTTTTTTATTATGTTTTTCGTTTGTGTAAAATATGGAGTGTGGGTTGCTATATTTATAGAAATTTTTTGTGACTCTTTTGCGACCAAAACAATCAGTCACAAAAGTTTGGTGTACCAAACCAACAACTCTCATTCTTTCCACGTTTTATACCTACTTTTTCCGACCACATTTTCCAAAATATTCGGTTACAAATCAGTCCCAAAAATAGGACTACTTTTGCCACTACATTTCTTAGTCGCTAATTTGGGACGACATTTGCGACCACATTTTGCAGTCCCAAATTTGGGACTACTTTTGCGACCATATTTTCCGACTTAAAGATTATTCGCTAATTCGTCGTACTTTCCGACTCTTTTGCGACTACAAATAATTCGTCGACGAACAGTCGTTAAACAGTCGCAAATAAGCGACTCTTTTATGACTAAATAGGTTCGTCGGTAATTTGCGACTATTTTGCCTCTGCTTTAACAAGAGTCGCAAAAGGGTCGCAAATTGGTCACAATTTAGTCGTAAAATTTTGCGACCAAAAAAAGAGTCACAAACTGTGGTCGCAAAAAATGTTTTTTCTTGTAGTGTCATTGATGATTGTGATGAGGTAAACGTTCATTGGTGAGATCAACTGCTGAGCCAAATCGCCTTTGTCTTTGATGAGCTCCTCTAATCGTCGAGATGTTTTGTTGTCGACAAGCCTTCACCGTTGCCGAGCCAAGATGATGACGAGTCGAGATGATGCCGAGCCATCCTGTTGTTGCCAAGCTATTCTGTTATTGCCGAACTGTTTGGTTGTCGACGAGCTTCTGAGCCAAGGTAATGTCAAGTCGATAGGGCGCCGAGCCACCTCGTTGTCGAGGCAAGATGTCATATGTCGACGCCGAGCCGTTTAGTTGATGAGGCGAGATACCACTCGTCGACGCCAAGCCGTTTTGTTGACGAGGCGCAATGTTATTTTCGACGCCGAGCCGTTTGGTTGACGAGGCGAGATGCCACTCGTCGATGCCGAGCCGTTTTGTTGACGAGGCGAGATGTCTCATGTTCGACGCTAAACTGTTTTGTTCACTAGGCGAGATGTCATATATTCAACGCCGAGCTGTTTTGGTGACGAGATGAGGCGTCTCTTGTTCGACGCCGATTCATTTTTGTTGATGAGGCAAGACGTCTCCCATTCGACGCTGAATCATTTTGTTGACGAGACAGGATGTCAGCTATTTGACACCGAGCCGTTTTGTTGGCGAGGCGAGATATCACCCGTTCGACGCCGAGCCATTTTGATGAAGACTGCCTAGCCGTTTCGACAAAAGATGTTGATATGATTCTCCCAATTTCGGCACTTTAAGGACGGTAACTTGATAATCCTCGATTCCAAATTGGCTCGCGGAGATGGATGATAAGGTATATTAAACCATATGTCTGAAACTCGACTTAAAACGATCCAAAAAAATAAGGCGGTGGAACTTCGGAAGGTAGAATTCGCGGAGCAAGATGATAAGGCGTGAGAACAAGTTCTTGAAAATCCTTATGCCCTAGACTCGACTTAGAACGCTTCTACAAACCTTAGTCGTCGAATGCTATCGTCAAGAGGGATGAAGAACTCTTGATAAACCGAAGAGTTTATTTGCCTAGCCACCAAGTAATCGAAAAGTTCACAAAGAACAAAGGAGATTTCACTCTCACTTTTAAGAAACAAGTTTTGATTGAAAAGATGAATGAAATGATCAAAGATCTTACATGGTTTATATAGAAAATAATTGTGGGGAAAACAAGGAAGAAAGTGAGGAAAACAATGCCTCGAAAAATAACAAAGACTAATTAACTACTTGTACTAACTCTTTGACTCATTTAATTGATTGTTGAATGACCCTTGGAGTCCTTGGTCGAAATTGACTTTGCTCTTGGATGAAGTTGGGCCAAAAGAAGATATAAGCCCATTGCCTCATTAAAACCACTCTTGGAAAACCCATTGGGACAAAACCAAGAGTAGGAAAAAGAGTACAACAAACTTACACAATGGGCCGAACCTCATTGTCCATTTTGAGCTTGGATCATGTTGAAAACGGGGTGTGTGTGTTGATCTTCCTTCTCGGCCCAAATGTCCTCAAGTAAGTCGCGGACAGCTCCATTAAGCTCCCGAGACATCGCCCTCGTCATCGGACCTTTGGGAATAAGTGCTGCGTCTTCTTGTCCGTCCTTAGCCGTAGCCATTATCATATCATCCCCCTCCTCTTGAAAATGATTTGTCCTCAAATCAAGTTCATCTGCAACAAAAGGGCTTAAGTCAGAAATGTTGAAGCTCTGACTAACTCGGTACTTACCTTGCAAATCAATCTTGTATGCATTGTCATTGATCCGCTCCAAAATTTTAAATGGACCGTCGGTTCTGGGCAAGATTTTGGACTTTCTTTCATCGGGAAAATGTTCCTTCCTTAGGTGGATCCAAACGAGATCGCCCGGTTCAAAGGTCTTCGTGCGACGTCCCTTGTTAGCGTTCTTGCGGTATTGCTCGGTTTTCTTCTCAATGTTTTGCCTTACCTTCTCATGCATCTGCTTCACAAACTCGGCTTTCTTTTTCCCATCAAGGCTTATACACTCACTCAAAGGTAAAGGAATTAGATCCAAATGTGTCAAATGATTAAAACCATAACCAATTAAAAAGGAGAATACTTAGTCGCGGAATGAACAGCATGGTTATAAGAAAATTCTACATGAGTCAAACAATAATCTTCCCAAAACTTAATATTCTTTTTGATTATTGCACGCAAGAGAGTAGACAAAGTCATATTAACTACCTCAGTTTGCCCATCGGTTTGCGGATGACAAGTAGTCGAGAACAAAAATCTAGTACCTAATTTAGACCACAAGGTCTTCCAAAAGTAGCTCAAAACCTTAGTGTCCCTATTTGGAAACTATTGTCCTAGGCATGCCATGCAAACGAACCACTTCCCTAAAGAACAACTCGGCCACATGAGATGCATCGTCGGTTTTATGACAAGGTATAAAATGAGCCATTTTTGAAAACTTGTCAACTACCACAAAAACTGAATCTCTACCATGTCTAGTCCTAGGCAATCCTAACACAAAGTCCATTGAGATATTTGTCCATGGTTCCGTAGGAATTGGCAAAGGGGAATACAAACCTTGCGCTTGAACTTTGGATTTGGCGTGCTTGCAAGTGGTGCATCGGCCACAAATCCTCTCCACATCTCGCTTCATGTGCGGCCAATAGAAGTGATCTTGCATGATGTTCAAAGTCCTGGCTACTCCGAAGTGTCCCATTAGACCACCTCCATGCAATTCCCTAAAAAAGGATCCCTCAAAGAAGAGTTAGGCACACATACGCGGTTTTCATAAAATAGAAATCCCTCATGTCGAAAGTATTTCCCAAAGGCAAATTTTTCACAAGCTTGGAATACTACCTGGAATTCAGCATCGGTGGCATACATCTCCTTGAGTTGTTCAAAGCCCAACAACTTAGCATCGAGAGTAGAGATAAGAGTATACCTCCTAGACAGTGCATCGGCAACAATGTTGTCCTTACCTTTTGGTATTGAATGACATACGGAAATGTCTCAATGAATTCAACCCACCGGTTTGGAAGTGATGTCGGGGACCAAGTCGATTTGGTGTTCAATCCCACGGATGATGGTAAACCACTCAGGTTATCATCGGGAAAGACATCCTTAAAATCCTGCAAAAGAGAAACAATAATGCTCGGGAGTTCTGGCTTGGGGTAAGTACAACTCATGAGAGTTTCGCGGAACATAAGCAAAACGAAAGTTTGTTTTGAAAACAAGGCGCTCTTGACCTCACTAGATCTCACGAAGAAATTAGAGTGTTTTCTCCCGGGTTTACTCTCACAGACCTTTGGCTTGGGTTTACTCAAAGAATCACTCTCTTTTTGGTAAAAAGTGTTTGGGGGTTCGCTCAAAGTGTTTACCTCTTTCTTTTGCTCAAGTCGGAGTTGGTCTTGGTATACCTCGTGGGGTAACATAGGGACCAACGTGAACTTCTTCCCTGGGTAGAAGAATGAATGTTTGTTGGTGAAGCCGTCGTGGGTAACTCGGCGACCGTACTGCCACGGCCATCCCAAAAGAATATGTCCCGCCTCCATTGGTAACACATCGCACAAGATTTCATCAGCGTACTTCCCAATCGTCAAAGGAACCATCACTTTCTTGGTTACCTTCATGTGTCTTTGGTTGTTCAACCATTGGAGATTGTACGGTCGGGGATGCTTTTGCGTTTCCAAGTTGAGTTTTTCCACCATGGTCGTGCTGGCCACGTTCGTACAGCTACCTCCGTCGACGATAAGACTACAAACCTTGTCCTTCATGACACACCTTGTATGAAACAAGTTTTCTCGTTGCGCTTCTTCTTGGATTGATATGATAATGGCTACGGATAAGGACGGACAAGAAGACGCAGCTCTTCAACCCAAAGGACCGAGGACAAGGGCAATGTCTCGGAAGCGTAATGGAGCTGTTCGCGGCTTACTCGAAGTCATTTGGTCCGAGGAGAAAGGTCAACACTCACATCACGTTTTCAACATGATCAAAGCTCAAGATGGACTTTGAGGTTCGGTCCAAGGTGTGAGTTTATTGTACTATTTTTTCTACTCATGGTTTTGTGCCAATGTGTTTTCCAAGAGGGGTTTTAATGAGGTAATAGGCTTACATCTTCATTTGGCCCAACTTCTTCCATGGGCAAGTGCAATTTCGACCAAGGGGACTCCAAGGGTCATTCAACAAGAGTTTAATGAGTCAACTAGTCAAAGTAGTCAAAGAGTTTAGTCTAAGTCTTTAACTAGTCTTTGCTATTTTTCGAGGCATTGTTTTCCTTATTTTTCACCTTGTTTTTCCCCACTTTATTTCCTATATAAACCATGTAATCTCTTTGAGAAATTCATTCACCTTTTCAATCAAAACTTGTTTCTTAAAAGTGAGAGTGATTCTCCTTTGTTCTTTTAGAACTTTTTGATTACTTGGTGGTTAGCCAAATAATCATTTTCGGTTTATCAAGTGTTCTTCCGCCACACTTGATGATACCATTCACGACTAAGGTTTGTAGAAGCGTTTTAAGTCGAGTGTAGGGCACAAGGATGTTCGGGATCTTCGATCTCACGCCTTGTCATCTTACTCCGCGGATTCTACCTTCCGAAATTCCACCGCCTTCTTTCATTTGGAGTGTTCTAAGTCGAGCTAGGGGCATAAGGATCTTCGAGACTTGTTCTCACGCCTTATCATCCTTCTCCGCGAACCAATTGGAATCTTGGATTATCCATCTACCGCCCTCGAAGTGCCAAAATTGGGAAGAATCGTATCAAGTGGTATCAAGAGCCAACTTTGAGGATCCGGTAATATCTATCCATCTTCTTATTTCTTCATATTCTAAATCATCATCTTTTCTATCTGTTCATCTTCTTTCTTTTCTATCTATTTCTTTTTGTAAACCAGTAATTTAAAAAAAAAAATGTGGTCATTGAAATTCTTTTCTCTCTATCTAAAACACTTGATTTACTGTGTAATTGTTTGTAGTCTACCATTGAGTTGTGTAGATTAGTTCTTTACGAACCTTGGAGAAATCACTAGAATGTGAGGATATTTTGAGAGAAGAGTAAACAACTCGAGGAAAACACCGAGGGAAACTTTTACTAACATGTTTGTCTTTTTTTTTGCAAGGAAAATGTCGGATGATTCATTGAACCCCACCCCACCTAGTGGAAACAACAACCGGCTAACGTCCAAACCATGTTGGCAGAATTCACTCGGATGTTTGGAGTATTAAACACAAGGTTAGATCGAATCGAGGCAAGACAACTGGTGCAAGGAGAAGTAGCGGGAGCCGCTAACGCCAATAACGTTAATCCCGTGAATGCCAATCCCGTCAACCATCCCGTAAACAATGATAACCGTGAGGAACCGGAAAAAAGGAGGAGAGAACGGGTGACACAAGATCCAAATGGCGAGGATAATTACTATCTTCAAGACGGACACTCATATAGTGGATCCGGACGGAGACCAAGATGAAGGGAGGCTCGAAATGACCTTGGAGGACTTAAGCTTAAATTTCCACCGTTCTACGGCAAGAATGAGCTGGATGCCTTTCTAGAATGGGAGAAGAAGATCGAGTTTGTCTTCGATTGCCAAAATTACACCGAGGACAAAAAGATAAGGTTAGCCGCAACCGAATTCTATGGTTATGCCATTAACTGATGGGATCAATTGGTGAACAATATGAGACGTAATGGAGAACGTCCAGTTGCCACATGGGATGAGATGACGATGATCATGAGGAGACGGTTCGTACCAAGTCACTATCACCGTGAGCTACATCAAAATTTGAGGCGACTTGTCCAAGGAAGCAAAAACGTGGAGGATTGTTTCCAAGAGATGGAAATACTCATGATGAAGGCCGACGTAGAGGAGCACGGAGATGCGACCATGGCAATATTTCTGTCGGGCCTTAACCGCGATATTCAAGATCGGCTCGAAATGCAAAGTTATGCAAACATTGACGAGATGTTGCATAAAGCAATCCTAGTAGAGCAACAGCTCAAGAGGAGGGGCATTTCACGCAAAAGTATTGGATCCAGCTCGAAGCCAAGCTATTTCAAGGAGGAGAAGCCGAGCTTTTGGCCAAAACCCGATTCGAGGCCGAAGGTGGAGACGAAACCGATCGCGACCGGCCACAATTACAAAGGTAAAGCCGAGAGTTATAATATAAGAAACTGTGACATTGAGTGTTATAGGTGTCATTGGAAGGGGCACTATGCCAACAAATGTCCGAATGCAAGAGCCATGATACTCAAAGATAATGGCGAGATCGAGACCGTGGAAGAAGGGGAAGTGTTCGATGCCACGCCATCTATCGAGGAGTGCGAAGAGTATGATGTTGATGGAACCTTGCTAGTTACGAGGAGATCTTTGATCATACAAGATAAGGTTCAAGAAGAAGCGCAGCGACAGAACTTGTTTCATACAAGATGTGTCGTGAAGGACAAGGTTTGTAGTCTCATCATCGACGGAGGAAGTTGTACGAATATGGTGAGCACGACTATGGTGGAAAAACTCAACTTGAAAACGCAAAAGCATCCCCGACCGTACAATCTCCAATGGTTGAGCAACCAACGACACATGAAGGTAACCAAACAAGTGATGGTTCCTTTGACGAATGGGAAGTACGCCGATGAGATTTTGTGCGATGTGTTAGCAATGGAGGCGGGACATATCCTTTTGGGATGGCCTTGGCAGTACGATCGCCGAGTTACCCACGACGGATTCACCAACAAACATTAGTTTGAATACCAAGGAAAGAAGTTCACGTTGGTCCCGATGACACCTCACGAGGTATACAAAGATCAACTCCGACTCGAGCAAAAGAAAGAGGTAAACACTGTGAGTGACCCCCTAAACACTTTTCACCAAAAAGAGAGTGATTCTTCGAGTAAAAGCAAGCAAAAGGCCTCTGAGAGTAAACCCGGGAGGAAAAACTCTAATTTTTTCGTGAGATCTAGTGAGGTCAAGAGTGCTTTGTTTTCGAAACAAGCTTTCATTTTGTTTATGTTCCGAGAGACTCTCACGTATTCTACTTACCCCGAGCCGGAACTTCCGAGCATTATTATTTCTCTTTTGCAGGATTTCTAGGAAGTCTTTCCTGATGATAACCCGAGTGGTTTACCCCCAATCCGCGGGATTGAACACCAAATCGACTTTGTGCCCGGAGCATCACTTTCAAACCGGCCAGCCTACCGCACAAATCCCGTGGAGACGATGGAGTTGCAAAGGCAAGTTGGCGAACTCAAGGAGAAATGGCATATCCGAGAAAGCATGAGTCCGTGCGCAGTACCAGTCCTACTCGTGCCGAAGAAAGACGGGAGTTGGCGCATGTGTGTTGATTGCCGGGCAATTAAAAATATCACGGTAAAGTATCGCCATCCAATCCCTCGCTTAGATGATATGCTAGATGAGTTGCATGGGTCTTGTGTGTTTTTCAAAATAGACTTAAAGAGTGGCTATCACCAAATTATGATGAAAGAGGGTGATGAGTGGAAAACCGCTTTTAAGACTAAGCACGGTTTATACGAGTGGTTTGTAATGCCTTTTGGGTTGATAAACGCACCTAGCACTTTTATGAGGTTAATGAACCATGTCCTAAGAGCTTTTATAGGCGTCTTTGTTGTTTTCTACTTCGATGATATCTTAGTTTATATCAAGAACTTATTTGATCATGTAGGACATTTTAAATCGGTTTTAGATGTTCTTAGGATAGAAAAGCTCTTTGGCAACTTTAAGAAATGCACCTTTTGCGCGGATAATCTTGTTTTTATAGGTTTTATCGTGAGTGCGCAGGGCATTAAGGTGGACGAGGAAAAGGTTAAAGCAATTCGTGAGTGGCCAAGTCCAAATACGGTTGGAGAAGTTCGGAGCTTTCACGGACTTGCCGGTTTCTATAGGCGTTTTGTGCGAGACTTTAGCACCATTGCTGCCCCACTTACCGAAGTAATCAAGAAGGACGTTAGGTTCAAATGGGAGCAAGCACAAGAAGACGCGTTCCAACTCTTGAAACAGAAACTCACCAGTGCACCTTTTCTCTCTTTACCCGATTTTATGAAAACTTTTGAGATTGAATGCGATGCTTCTGGTGTAGGTATTGGAACTGTGCTCATGCAAGAGAAGAGGCCAATCGTATACTTTAGTGAGAAACTTGGAGGCGCAACCTTGAACTATCCGACTTATGACAAGGAATTGTACGCTTTGGTTCGAGCGCTCCAAACGTGGCAACATTATCTTTGGCCGAAGAAGTTTGTGATCCACACCGACCATGAGTCTCTCAAGCACTTGAAGGGACAACAGAAGTTGAACAAGCACCATGCTCGGTGGGTCAAATTCATTGAGACATTTTCATATGTCATTCAATACAAGCAAGGTAAGGACAATGTGGTTGCCGATGCACTATCTCGGAGGTATACTCTTATCTCTACTCTCGATGCTAAGTTGTTGGGCTTTGAGCAACTGAAGGAGATGTATGCCACCGATGCTGAGTTCCAGGAAGTATTTCAAGCTTGTGAAAAAATTGCTTTTGGGAAATATTTTCGACATGACGGATTTCTGTTTTACGAAAACCGCTTATGTGTGCCCAACTTTTCTTTGAGGGATCTTTTTGTTAGGGGATCGCATGGAGGTGGCCTAATGGGACACTTTGGCTTGGCCAAGACTTAGAACATCATACAAGATCACTTATTTTGGCCGCACATGAAGCGAGACGTGGAGAGAATTTGTGGCGGATGCACCATTTGCAAGAAAGCCAAATCCAAAGTTCAACCGCAAGGTTTGTATTCTCCTTTGCCAATTCCTACGGAACCATGGAAAAATATCTCAATGGACTTTGTGTTAGGATTGCCTAGGACTAGACATGGTGGAGATTCGGTTTTTGTGGTAGTTGACAGGTTTTCGAAAATGGCCTATTTTATACCTTGTCATAAAACCGATGATGCATCTCATGTAGCCGAGTTGTTCTTTAGGGAAGTTTTTCGATTGCATGGCAT
Source organism: Eutrema japonicum (assembly GCA_030161315.1). Lineage (NCBI taxonomy): Eukaryota > Viridiplantae > Streptophyta > Magnoliopsida > Brassicales > Brassicaceae > Eutrema > Eutrema japonicum. The sequence goes on from BSQW01000011.1 coordinate 44,209,157, forward strand.
GCCTAGGACCATAGTTTCGGACAGGGACACTAAGTGTTTGAGCTACTTTTGGAAGACCTTGTGGTCTAAGTTAGGAACTAGACTTTTGTTCTCGACTACTTGTCATCCGCAAATCGATGGGAAAACTGAGGTAGTTAATAGGACTTTGTCTACTCTCTTGCGTGCAATCATTAGGAAGAACATTAAGTCTTGGGAAGATTGTTTGCCTCATGTAGAATTTGCTTATAATCATGATCGATGTTCATTCCGCGACTAAGTATTCTCATTTTCAATTGGTTTATGGTTTTAATCCTTTGACACATTTGGATCTAACTCCTTTACCTTTGAGTGAGCGGCTCGTCGTCTCCTTCGTCTCCAATGATGTCTTTTGGTCCTAGGGGAGTATTTGGCTTCTCCTTGGCTTTATTTAAAAATTCGTGTATTACTTTGTTGTCTTCAATTTAGTATTATTTTGTGATTGCTTTTACATCTTTTTTGTTAGGCTTTGTTCATTACTTTCGAGATTGGTGAACAGGTTCTCTCCAGACTTAGTTCTTAAAATCGAGATACTCATTAATCAATCTCGTGTTGTTTATTTAATCATGTCTTTTATTTCAGTTATGTCTGAGTAGTTTAATCGTTGGATTTAAAGGGATTATAGAGGGAAATTCTATGTTCGATAAGGATTTCACAAGGTAAAACCCTCGCCGATTTCTAGAACTTTTTCGTATAGATCGTTGTTAATGAATGAATCTAGTGTCATGAACTAGAGGCTGATTCCTAGGTGTTAAAAACCACCAAAAGTGCTGAATCTAAACACCCGAATCGTTCATCTATAAGAGTGTGTCGCCTCGTAAGATACGAAAGTATACTTACAGAGTGTCGTGAGCTAATAAGAACTAGCTCGAACATCATGACTTTTTGCGCGGCCGAAGACGAAAGTTACCGGTCGAGTATATAAGTTATTGGTGTGTAAGATGTATGAAAGTAGGTTACGCCATTTATTATGTTTAGTTCGTGGAGTTACTAGAAACTTTGTTACTAAGAGCTTAGGGACCGTGTTTGAATCGAACAAACCCTAAGATATCCCTGTCAATCCAACATCGTTTTTATTATAGTTTACAAATCTCTTTTTAGTTTATGCCATTAATTTTCATTCTCAATTTACAAGTAATTTTCTGTTTTTTTTGCTCTTTATAATTTTCGTGACAAAAACCCTACAAAACCTTATTCTCGTTTTAGACTTCCTTGCTAATTCTATGTCTAAGGTCTCACAGAAAAGCATCCCCTCCCTGTGGATCGATACCTTAAGTCCTACAACGAACATCTGTGCACTTGCAGACTTTTATTTTATAAATTTAAAACCTGAAGTTTTGGAAACAATCTGATCGCATCAGTAAACCTGCTTGATACCCAGCCTATGTGTGGTCTCCTTTGATATGATGCTAAGGCATGAACCTGAATCACATAGAATGTTCTGAAATCCAGCTCCTCGAATGCTACAAGTGATGAGAAATTGACCTTGATCTTCGATCTTATGTTGGGATCGAACTGGTCTTCATGTTCTGACGTGGTTGAAGAGGTCTTGAATCTCTGAGAAAGATTCTTTTCTTTCACAAAAGATGTGACCAATCATATGGTATTTCCAAGCTATGGAAAATGTGGTTCCATGAGGGAGATCACGAGCTACCACGTTGAATTCTTCAAGTTTCTTCGGATGTATCTTATTTGGATACCATCTATAATTCTCCGGGCGAGCTATATGAGTCATGTAAGAGGTGGTGGAGCTTCTAGCTTGGTTGAAGTAGACATGAATGTCTTCCTTGCTCTCACTGCTCTCGAGGAAGAAATCGAATAGATAGTACTTCATCCATTCATCTTCGATCCATAGTTCCTTGAATGCTACAAGTGATGAGAAATTGACTTTGATCTTCGATCTTATGTAGGGATCAAACTGGTCTTCCTGTTCTGGCGTGGTTGATACTAAGAAATTCCAATGGATAATAAGAAATTCCAATGGAGATTTTTTGGATTGTGGATTGGGCAAATTTCAAAGACGGATAACGGTGGAGGAAGCCGAATGCTCTGCACTATTATGGGCACTACAAGAAACTTGGGCATTGGGTTACAAGAAAGTTGAATTCAAAGGAGACAGCCTCAATATTATCCGACTTATTAATGGTAATGGGCATAACTTACGGCTCAATCAGTTTATTCAAGAAATCCAAAGATGACAAAGCATGTTTGACGAAATTCTTTTTAGCTTTCGACATAGAGAAACAAATGTTTGCGTATATATATTAGCGAAAAAAACTATTATTTGCAACAGTCAATAGTGTTTGTATCATGTATGTCCTGATTTTTATAACATTACTATAAACAATGATTGTAATTTTATTAACTAATATAGGTAAACTAGACGGCAAAAAAAAAAAAAAATCATTGATAGTAAATTCTCCCATATCTAAAAAACAAAACTAGTCTATAATTACAGGAAACCTGCAGAAAATTACAAAAATATGTACAATATACTCAAACTTAGATACAAAACATTCACCATTCATTATTTAATTATATATTTTTTATTTATTGAATCGATCTCGTAAACCAATTATAGCATGGCGCAGAGCCTGAGAGCCATATAAGTTTTTGAAAAATATTACATATAATGCAAAGCGCAAGAAATTAGGTTAAGATATTTGAAAAAAATAATACCGAATCTTCTGCTTCGATATAGATAATTGAACATTTTCAAAGATAAATGAACATTTTCAAAGATAAATTTAGCCATGGCCCCTCTTTTTGCACGACCATAATTACATCGTATAGCCGCTACGGATTGCCATAGCATCTCTTTAGATTTTATAAAGATAATATATTAATATAAAAGCTAAAGAGATGCAACTCTTTAACAAAATATGGCTCTTTAATAAACAAACATAACACGTAAGAAATTAATATATTATGATCATATATATATATATATATATATATATATATATATTAAGTTTGTAATCACCACATGTAGAACAGTTTAAAGTGTCATTGATCAAGTAGACATAAACAGAAGAGTTAATTCATCTATCTAACCTTACTATATGCACTTATTACTAGATTAACCTCGTATAAGTTTACCAAACTCAACTAACTTTAATCTTTTGGTTAATGTCAATTATATCTAAATTTTTTATTATATTACGGAATTGCCATTAAGTTATTTAATTTTTAAGAATTTTTTTTTAATGAAATAAGTTATAGGAAAGAAAGAGTGAGGAAAAAAAAAACACAATCGGGGAAAAAAAAGTGTCTCTCGCGCGACAACGGCGACTTTTGGTCTCCCGTCCATTCTGAAGAGATTCCGACCGTGAGACCGACGATTCCGGCCAAAATCCGGTAAGATTATTCATCCTCTTCCTTCGTTTTCCCCCTTTGTTTGGTGAAAACGATGGTGGCAATGGCGAGGCGAGGCGAGGTGACAACAGCGAGGCGAGGCGACAACGGCGAGGCGAGGCGAGGCGACAACGGCGAGGCGAGGCGAGGCCAGTCGCGGGGGAGGCGAGTCGAGCGTCCGGCGAGTCATCCGCCGCCGTTTCAGGGAAGATTGGTGGAGTCGCGGTGATGTTTCGGCATAGATAAAGGAATTTCGACAGTTTTAGTGAAAAAACCTAACCCTAATTTTTTTTTGCAGTGTTCGTGATTAATCTGTGGTTCCAGTCTTCATTCCGGTGTGACTGAAGAATTATTCCGGTGACGTGGTTATGAATCCTAAATTTCTTAATTCTTTAGTGGTAGATTTCTTAATTCTTTGGTGGTAGATTTATTTATAAAACGAAAAGTGGTTTGGTGGTTATGAACTTTGTGCATGATGGTATTAGATTTGTTTGTGCATGATGGTAGCTTTGTTTGTGCATGATGATACACTTTGTAAATCAGTTATGGTAGATTTGTTTGTTAGATATGTCGGTGTGCATGACCCTTTTATTGTAAGTTATTTGATGGTAGATTTATAATCATATTTGAACTTTGTAAATCAATGATGGTAAATTTGTTTGTACGTTATGGTAGATTTGTTTGTTAGATATGTCTGTTTGTACCCTAATTTTATTGTAATAACTGTAATTTTATTTGATGGTAGATTTATAATCATATTTGAACTTTGTAAATCAATTATGGTAGATTTGTTTGTACGTTATGGTAGATTTGTTTGTTAGATATGTCTGTTTGTTAGATGGTAGATTTATAATCATATTTGAACTTTGTAAATCAATGATGGTAGATTTTTTTGTACGTTATGGTAGATTTGTTTGTTAGATATGTCTATTTGTACCCTAATTTTATTGTAATAACTGTAATTTTATTTGATGGTAGATTTATAATCATATTTGAACTTTGTAAATCAATGATGGTAGATTTGTTTTTTACGTTATGGTAGATTTGTTTGTTAGATATGTCTGTTTGTTAGATGGTAGATTTATAATCATATTTGAACTTTGTAAATCAATGATGGTAGATTTGTTTGTACGTTATGGTAGATTTGTTTGTTAGATATGTCTGTTTGTTAGATGGTAGATTTATAATCATATTTGAATTTTGTAAATCAATGATGGTAGATTTGTTTGTACGTTATGGTAGATTTGTTTGTTAGATGTCTGTTTGTACCCTAATTTTATTGTAATAACTGTAATTTTATTTGATGGTAGATTTATAATCATATTTGAACTTTGTAAATCAATGATGGTAGATTTGTTTTTTTACGTTATGGTAGATTTGTTTGTTAGATATGTTTGTTTGTTAGATGGTAGATTTATAATCATATTTGTACTTTGTAAATCAATGATGGTAGATTTGTTTGTTAGATATGTCTGTTTGTTAGATGGTAGATTTACAATCATATTTGAACTTTGTAAATCAATGATGGTAGATTTGTTTGTACGTTATGGTAGATTTGTTTGTTATATATGTCTGTGTGCATGACCCTTTTATTGTAAGTTATTTGATGGTAGATGTATAATCATATTTGAACTTTGTAAATCAATGATGGTAGATTTATTTGTACGTTATGGTAGATTTGTTTGTTAGATATGTCTGTTTGTACCCTAATTTTATTGTAATAACTGTAATTTTATTTGATGGTAGATTTATAATCATATTTGAACTTTGTAAATCAATTATGGTAGATTTGTTTGTACGTTATGGTAGATTTGTTTGTTAGATATGTCTGTTTGTTAGATGGTAGATTTATAATCATATTTGAACTTTGTAAATCAATGATGGTAGATTTGTTTGTTAGATGTCTGTTTGTACCCTAATTTTATTGTAATAACTGTAATTTTATTTGATGGTAGATTTATAATCATATTTGAACTTTGTAAATCAATTATGGTAGATTTGTTTGTACGTTATGGTAGATTTGTTTGGGCACGATGGTACACTTTGTAAATCAATGATGGTAGATTTGTTTGTTTGTTTGTTAGAATTGTTTGTTCATGATGGTAGATTTCTTTTGTAGATTTGTTTCGGTGCGACTGTTATGTTGTATTTGTTCGTTAGATAATTATAAGTTTTTGAAAGATTTATTATTTATCATGGTAGATTTTGTTTACATTATGGTAGACTTATTAATATGTCTTACATTTGTGCAAAGATGGCCTCTTGTAGCGGGAAGAAGGATTACCCACCCAGACTGTATCTACCAGGGAAATCTCCTTTGCAGAAGAAGAGTTCTCACAATAACTGTAAACTGAGTGAATTTGGGATGATGAGGGACGCAATTGGTGATGGTGTTTACTTTGACATCATGAACAATTCTCAGGTTGGCGTTTTGCTGAATCTTGCACTGAAGTCGTATATTTGGAGTGCGAGGATCGTTCATGATTTTGTGACGAACCAATTGGCGGTCGAGCGGCAATATGAGATGTGGTCACTCATTGGAGGTCGTCCGCTTAGGTTCTCAGTTCACGAGTATGGTGAAATAACCGGCCTCAACTGTGATCCCATCGATTTGGATGACCCTTGGGACATAGACCACACAGCTTTTTGGGCAGAAATGGGTGTGAAACCAGGTGAAGGTCCTAGTTATAATGAGCTAGTTGGTGTTTTGGAGAAATGTCATACATGGAGCTATGAGAAGAAGAAGATGGTGGCATTGCTTTTCATCTTGTCAGTTGGCGTATGGGTAATTCATCATAATAGTCGACTCCCGTTGATGTGTGCGAAAAGAGTGATGGATGAGGTAGCTTTTGAGAGATATCCGTGGGGTCGCCATGGTATGAAAGAGTTAATGGTTTCGATTAAAGTTGCTACTTTGGACGGAGATAGGTACACCCTTCACGGATGTGTCCATGCCTTGCTCACATGGGTATATGAGTCGGTTCCAATATTCGGAGAGAAATTTGGCAGAAGAGAAGAGAATATGAATGATTTGGATGTTCCTCTACTGAGGTGGCGTTCATCTCGTCCCCGATACACTCTTCAGACTGTTTTAGAGGAGGACAAGAAGGTATGAAGGGTTGTTTTGTAGGCTGATTTATAGCTTCAAACAATTATGGGGCACATGGTGGTAGACTTGTTTGATTGTTTTAGGTACGTGGTGGTAGACTTGTTTGATTTGTTATAGGGAATGTGGTGGTAGACTTGTCTGATTTGTTTTGGGACACGTTGTGGTAGAGTTGTGGTAAACTCTAAGTTTTATGTCACGATGTGGTAGACTTGTTGGATTTCGTGGTGACGTGGTGGTAGACTTGTTGGATTTAGGGTCATTCGTAGACTTTTTGTATGACATGGTTTATCAATGTTTGTAGGTTCGGGTGAGACATATATTGGTGGTGAAACCTCTAGAAGAGATTTATCCAGTTTGGGAGGACGAACCCATGACCCCAAATGTTGATCTGAAGCTGCATAACATGATCATCGATATTCTCGATGGATGCTTGGATGGGACAGCATGGAAATCAGAAGCTGCTGCTATGAAAAAAATAAGTGGGAAGGCCATGGTGGAGGAAAGTGAGGATGACTTTGTTGAAAAGCCTAAAGGGAAGAAGCGAAAGACAGAAAGTGGTAGGACTTCACGTGTGGAGAAGAATAAGAAGGAGAAGCATAAGGCGGAGATTCCTTAAGAAGCAGATGTTGTTGAGAAGAGGAAGGAAAAGAAGAACGAGAAAAAGAAGGGAAAGAAGAAGGACAAGGAAATTGTGGATGAGAAAATTGGAAAAGAAGGGGAGGACGTTGATATGGATGTCTCGCTAGATGTGATTAGGAAGCAGAAGAAAAGAGAGAAGAAAATTAACAATGAAAGAGAGGAAAGGGAGAAGGAAGAGAGAAGTCTTCAATCAAAGAACACCGGGGAGACAAATGAGATTCTAAGGGCAATTCAACAATTGTCGACCAGATTCGCCACAGTAGACACCAATGTTACCAACGTTGGAGTTCGACTAAATGAAATTGAAAGGAGGATGTCTACCCTCGAGACAAGATATGAGGTGAAGGAAAAGGAAGGGGACAAGCATAGCCCCGTTGAGAAGTTGGTAGATGAAGAATCCAATGCACCTGAAGGAGTGGGAGGGACAAAGGATCCGGTACTCAAGTCTCTCTTTTAATTACAGTAACTTATCGCAAGTTAGAAGAGACGAACTAAAACTGAACATGTTGTTTGTGTTTTTTTTTAAAACCGTTGTGGTAGATTTGTTTGGAAAACGTTTTACGTTATAGTTGACTTTTATGGATGAAAAAGAAACATTATGGTAGATTTGTTCACATTGTTTTTGCCTTTACTGTAATTAAACAGTTCTCGATGGTAGATTTGTTTACTATTTAGACTTGTTTTACTCTTTGATGGTAAACTTGTTGTGGTCTTCATGGTAGACTTGTTATGGTCTTCATGGTAGATTTGTTATGGTCTTCGTGGTAGATTGTTATGATAGTTATGGTAGTTATGGTAGACTTATTATATGATCACTGGTAGAATAAATGAAACAGTGTCACTGATTTTCAATACTGTTCAAATATCATTGTCTATGCTAATGGTGCTATGTATTATCACAGTCTTTGATGTTAGAGCCGCAAGAAACGTCCGAACCTGAGTTCCCGATTGAAAGGGTGGTTAGAATTCCGATTTCGAAAGGAAAGAGTGTTTGTAAAGTGAAAAGAGAACCGGTTGATCCAATAGTGAAGAAACAAGCATCTAAGACACCAAAACCTCAACCGAAAAATAAAAAGAAAGTAGACGAAGACTGTGTCGATGTTACTGACCAAGTTACACCACCTCCACAAGATAAAACTAGACCTTCATTTAAGATCCCACAATTGCAAGACAAAGATGAGGATGCAATGCTGGAAGCTATCGAAAAAAGATTAGATAAGTTGGTGGCAGTTGCAACAGCAACAACGAAAACACAAGTTCCGCTCAAAAGGGGTCGCAACCTTGCTCCCACCCAATTGTCACCATTCGTAGGAAGTTCTGTGGTCAGACGGATAATGGCTGATTTAACCCCATCTATTGCTATGTACGATCCTTTCGACAAGGTGGAAAAGCCAAAACTAGATCGATTGCTCGAGTACATAGGGACAGATTTGTAAGTCATTTCAGTTTTTTATTTATTGTTTAACATTTCATGAAGTCCAATTAATTCTATGATTCTCAGTATATATTACTTTGGTCATTTTCAGGGACAACCCATTGAAGACTTCATATGTAGGACCGGAATTCTACCTCACGCTTATGACTCCTAAAGAAATGTGGGAAACTGAGGAATACGGCTGGTTGCATGACAAGGTAAGTAAGAAACATTATGTTATGGTAGATTTATTTGGAAAATGTTTTACGTAATGGTAGACTTTTATGGATGAATAAGAAACATTATGGTAGATTTGTTCACATTGCTTTTACTGTAATTAAGCAGCTCTCGATGGTAGACTTGTTTAACTCTTTAATGGTAGACTTGTTTAACTCTTTAATGGTAGACTTGTTATGATCTACGTGGTAGACTTGTTATGGTCTACGTGGTAGACTTGTTAATTTTGTAGATTTGTTGTTACATTGTGGTAGAGTTATATATTAACCAATATTTCTATATTGTGCAGCATATTAGCGCAGGATTTAATATGTTTCGAAAAAGGTTGTTGCTCAACCCATCACCTTATCGAGACGGAAGGATTGCTTTCATCGACCCTGTGTTCACCGGTGTTTGGTGTCTAGATTACAGAAATAAATTTCTACCGTCTGAGAAGACGTGGGTATTTTCTACGGGTTATTACGACATGGCCAATGGGGTATATAATGAGTTATCACCTACAAGGAAGAAATGGGGGCAAGATGTGGATATCTTGTACATCACCCACAATGTCAATAACGTACATTGGGTGTGAACATTCCCAAGAGAAAGGTCAGAGTATTTGATTTCATCCCCCATTTATATAAGGAAAGCGTCGTAATTAAGTCTGTTAGGCCGTATGCGAGGATGATTCCACTCTTGTTGAAGCAACTTGCACCAATATAGATGAGGAAAACAATGAAGGAAGCACAATATCAGATCTACTATATTAAAACAGCTCCTCCTAACAAACAAACAGGTGATTGTGGTGTGTATACGCTCAAGTACGTGGAGTGTTTAGCTCTAGGCCATTGTTGGGAATCCCTCAGAGATAGCAACATTGCTGCGATTCGGTTCAAATATGCAGGTGAGATTTACGACGAGGTACATGAACCCGAAGAAGTCCAGATGTCTGATCCAAATCCGCGTGGTGACGCGGATGACAAGTATGCACTAGAGACAGAATCTGTTAATTAAGGGAGCTGTTACGGTAGATTTTTGGGTTATATAGCTTTTGTATCGCGGTAGACTTATTTGGATATTTCTTGCTTAACCACGGTAGACTTGTTTATTTTGGAAGCTGCAGATGTGGTAGACTTAAATTTGGCAGTATAAATGTAGTTGTTGATGTAACTATACTTTCAAAGGACCATATGTTTTTGGCATTAAGTTGGTCCTTTGAAAGTTTGGTAAGGTAGATATGTTGTCTAAACCTTAAATATTTTTGCTTATTTTGCATGAAGTTGTAATGCCAATCCGAGGTATTTGTTTGTTTATCACGAGAGATTTATTTTGTAAATTTAGCCGGTCGATTTGTTCTAAAAAAGTAGTACAAACATAGTTCATAATAGCAGAAGGTAATACATGTTTGATACACTGATTATTATAAGGGAAATTTTCATAACATATTTAACTATGGCATGTAACGCGATTATGCCCGCCTTGTTGACATTTAGAACATTTGTGATCTTTCCTTGGACGTTTCTTCTTCGCCATAGCGACCTCGAATGCACTCTTAATTCGAGTTTTCTTTGGCCTACCCGGAGGGTTGCGAACAATAAGAGGAAGACAAACTTTGTTATCCACTTCTTCCAGTATTGGTAACGCAACATCTCTTGGCATTACACTCATTGCGTAAGCATTTTGCAAGTAGTTGGTTTCATAGTATGGATGACAAAGAGAGACCGGTGAAATCTTCTTTGCTTCCGCTGCGGCGATTGCATGGACACAAGTGATTTTGTCCACATCAAACCTACGGCAAGTGCACGTTTTATTGGTCAAATTGACAACATGGATATATGACCCGCCCGATACTTCTGTATGATGGTCATCAATCTCTTGCACAACTAAAAGTTTAGCATCTTCAACTCTAACCTGATTACAAAACATTGCGACTTTATTAAGCCTGCCAAACAAATTTAAATAAATCTACTGTCATATACCACAAATCTACGACTACAATATATAATAAGTCTACCACTCATCTTAATAAATCTACCGTCAAATACCACACATCTCAAAGTTTTACCTGAAGCAACTTTTCGACGGCAGGTGTAAGAGTTATTTGCATATTCATTGCATTGCGGCGGCGTTTAGCAAACCACCTTGTCAAAAGCCTCCTTATATCATCCACAAGGCGCACGATTGGCTTACTTCTTGCACTAGAAATGACCTTGTTTATCGATTCCGTTATGTTACTAGTCGTGAAGTTGTACCTATCTCCCGAGAAATGAACACGACTCCACAAACGAATATCTGCTTTCTGCAAGTAAGCATACAGTGCAGGATTTGCAGCTTCGATCTGCGCAAAAAAGCATTGAACTCTACAATCCTATACGCGGTTGCAGCCTTCTTCACAAGTCTGAAAGTTTCTCCACCTCTGAATTTTAACATAATGTTCTTATGCAAATGATATGTGCAAATACCACGACTAGCGAGCGGATAAACCTTCCCAATAGCATTTCCTATTGCTCTATGCCTATCAGAAATAATGGCAAGTCCTTCATCATCAAGGATAACGCGGTGTAGTTGTCTAAAGAACCATTTCCAAGACTCATCATTCTCGGTATCAACAACCGCGAAAGCAATTGGAAAAATATTAAAATTCCCGTCTTGCGTTGTGGCGAGGAGTAGTGTACCTTTGTATTTTCCATGCAAAAACGTACCATCAACGACAACAACTTTCCTCATAAAGGGGAACCCACGTATGCTCGCACCAAATGCGAGGAACATAAACTTGAACATATCTTCCTCGTCAACTTCTAGCTTTATTAGTGTCCCCGGATTAGCTCGTCTAATCATGTATAAGTACAATGGAAGTTCTTCATACCCGGTCTCCGAAGTCCCCGTAACAAGTTCTCGCGCAAACTTTAGAGCACGATGGGCCTTCCAATATTTAACCTGTGAGAAGAGTAGCAACTACATCGTAAGTCTACCGTCACCATTATTTGTACAGACGATCAATGACATCATAGGTCTACCGTCACATCGTAGGACAAATCTACCACCAACCACAAATCTACGAACATAAATCTACCAAACGAAGCAATACATACCTTAATTACGTATCGTTTAGTCAGAGAATCGGACACATGATCTGGCAAAACTGTCGGCCCAACACCTCCTACGAAGTCTTTATATAGACGGCCTAGTATCTCATGGGTTGCATGTCGGGTACGTAGGGATCGCACGGTCACTGAACATGTGTGCTCTTTAATGTAAGTCTTAATGTAAAAATGTATACCGTCTCCAACAGTTGAAGCACGAACCCTCCATTTACATCGGTCCACCCAACACTTAACCGTCAGCAATTTGGGAGTGGAATGATCCACATTGAAGTCAGATTTCTGAGCTACCGAAAGAATTTTCAATCGAGTCTCCAACTCCTCTTTCGTGGCATAACGTTGGCCAACCGCTAAGTCTAGTGAAGTAATCTCTAACTTCACAAAATCAGGAACATAGTTTGATTCCTTTTTCTTTGGTGGTAGATTTTGCAAGTCGTCTTCATCATCTGAACTTTCACCATCCGTACGTTTCCCACTTATGCCGTACTCATCGTCACCAGAACTTGCCCCATCGGGATCTTCACAGCCATCAAATCTCGAAGATAAATCTTCTTCTTCTTCATCTCCTTCTTCATCCCGATCTTCTTCAGCTCCTTCTTCAACACGATCTTCACTGATTTTCCCCAACTCCACCATCACCTGCTGGTATAGATGCTTTGACATCTTCAACAACCTTGTCTTCATCAACCATCGAGTTCTGATAATTTTCTTTAATCTCAACACATAAACGAACAGTTTTGTTTTCAAATTGTTTCAAAAAACTACTCAACTGTCTTGAATTTCCCACAAATACAGGAGGTGTATCTAGTGGTAAACTTCGTCGTACGACGCTCGACAACATATAGCTAAATTGAAGCTCATAGAACTGATGATCCAAACCAAAATCTTCATACGCTATTTCAAGGAAATCATCAAAAGAGGTTTGTCGAACTACCCCTAAAATTCTACATCTTTTGGACTGATCTACGATGAACACCCACCTATTTTTCTTAAAACACCAATTACCACATACCAAAATGACTTGCTCCATGCTTGAATGGTGGCTTCGGAAGAAAAAAAAAATACAAGATCGCGATCTAGAATGAGGAAATAGAAGATTGGAGAGTGTGAATAGATATTCAGAGGAGATGTGGATTGTGGGATCTAAGAAAAAAAAAAATCTTCTGAACTTTCTCAGCTGAACTCGACGGCAACCCTAGGTTGAAGAAGGGTCTTTGGTTTTTTCGTAGATTTATGATTAAGTGTAGGGTAAAAACGTCATTTTCATTCTGGAAAAAAGTTAAATGTCTACCACCAAACAATGTCTACCATAACACTACAAATAAGTCTACCAAATGAAGGTTATCTGAGTAAATTCCAACTACTAAATCTACCGCCATTACAAATAAACCTACCAACTAATTTTAAATCTACCGTCATTAATATTAAATCTACCACCATAGTTAATGAGATGTTAGACGTTTTTATAACCACCATCACAAACAAATCTACCAAACATTTTTAAATCTACCGTCACTAATATTAAATCTACCACCGTTACAAATCGCAGTAACTAAGATTTGTCACTGTTTTAAATCTACCGCTATTATATATAAATCTACCAACCAAATAAAAATCTACCGTTGACGATACAAATCTACCGTCAAATCAACAAATCTACCGTTACGAAAACATAATTCATTCTGATTAAATCTACAACCACAATAAATAAGTCTACCATTTTGTATTATAAATCTACCACCATTGTAGATAAATCTACCAAAAAAAGTCAAAAGTCAATGGGTTGGTCGTAAAGTCTACCAACTCATAAAGAAATCTACCATCATTGACAATATATCTACCAAAAATAAATATATCTGCCGCGTCGTAAAAATAAGTCTACCAAAATAAGTCTACCAAAATTTTATAAATCTACCAACTTTCAAACAAATCTACCATCCATCAAACATTTTTACCGACCAAAATTTGAGTTGACCAACATCAAACAAGTCTACCGTCAAAGATCGGTAGACTTGTTCAATCAACTTTTGCATACGTGACAAATGAATAGTAATGGCAGTTTTGTAATTACTTTTTTGTCATCAAAAACTATAAGGGCACACTGGGTAATATGGAAAAAATTAGGTTAGTCTAGTAATAAAAATAAATATAGATCAAACTAATAATAATATTAAAAATAAAAGTTACTATAGTAATCCACCCTAAAAAGAATCGATAAAAAAGACTGGGAGTTGCGTTAAACTATAAATGGTCCAAATACAATATTACAATTTTAAATGAGGTAACACAAGAGTACAAAAACTCCAATAAAATAAAACGAAAATGAAAAGAAAGTCCAAAAAAATAACTTTGGGATGAAAGAAAACAAAAAAAAAGAGTATAAAAATCATGCAAAAAGAAGTGCCACTTGTCGGCCAGATGCAACGGTAGTAGCTAAGCAGCCTCTTGTTTGCAGTTTTGGATACAAAGCACCTTGAAACCATGAATTAATAGCTTTAATTACTACACAAATTGCCTAGGAAGTGACATTAACTCAGAAGGAATGTCGTTTACCTAAGACTGCGAGTGAAACTAGGAGATGGGGACCATCTTCTCAATTTGAAGAGGGGGCCCGTACGTGTGAAAAATCTTCAAAAAATCAAAGATTCAAAATAATGTTTATGTTACAAAAGTCAACAAAACACTAGCATATGCAAATAATAATAGAGTCTTATTTATGTCATAATAACTCAAAGTAAAACTTGTCAAAAATTACTCTATAAATACTAGTGTGTTTTTTCGATTGCAAGACACAATAAGACATATACACTAGCCAGAATATGATAATTTCTTATCATCTTTTTTTTTTTAATGTTTTGCATATGTTATGCTATTTTTTGTCAATTTGTTTTTATTTTAATTTTAATAATAATAATGTATTGATAGAATTTTAATTAAAAATAAACTATCATTAAATTCACTAAGAAATAATCAATTTGATATTTTGAAAATATTTAATATTTATTTATATTGATTATATAAAAATGAAGACGTTTAACATTTGATTTCTATGTTATGCGAAAGAGGTTAATTACTTAATCAAATATTATAAAAGTTAACATTTTTCAAACCTCTAATATTTATTAACCCGTTTTAGAAATTATAATTTATTATAGTTTTATGGTATTTGAAATCATAAAATATTATATATATATATATATATATATATATATTATTTTCAAATTACGATTTAAAAAATAAATTATCATTTATTTTGTATAAAGTTTATAAAATCTTAGGACGATCCTCCTTGATCTTAGACAACATAGTCCTGACATCTTTAATTTTAGGCCTCTGTTTCGGATCATTCAAAATACAGTAACAAGCGATTTTCAAAACCCAAAGCATCTATTCATCGAATCCTTGTTCCATCAACTTCAGATGAATCACAAGGCTTGGATTCTCTGATGTTATTGTGTTCCTCATCCATTTTATCAGACTCACCTCGTCAGTATGCTGAAAAAACTGTTTGAATGAAGCTTCCCAATCACCTAAACCCCAAGAATCACTCCAAAACTATATATATCACATTTTTCTGTGAACTTGAGAGTTTGATGATACTTTGGTGCTATGTAACATTTTTGAAAGTAACTTATATTTCTTAAGCTAAGAGGCTCGTGGTCTAGTGGTACCCTTGCTATTGTGAGTGGGAGGCCCTAGGTTCGGGTCTCTTGGTAGGGAATATATTTTTAGCTCACACGGGCGTGGTCGAGTGGTCGGTCAGAGGAGGACGGTTAGGTAAAGGGTACACTCCCACCCGAGTTCAATTCTCCTATGACGCAGATACTCGAAACAATGTCACAAACTTGTGTGGAAGCTGTCACTGGGCTTCGGCCCAGTTGAAAACCCATGAGGAGGCTTTGTCAGTTGGGCCAATTCACTCTAGGCAATAGTCGGAAGGCGCAAAGTCTTACTGGTTTGACATATGGTAACCAATCTCCATCTCTCCAGTCGGATATCGACCGGACAACCTAGGTCATCAAAAAAAAAAATATATATATATTATCTTTCTTATGTGACCCGTACGTGTGGAAAATCTTCAAAAAATCTAAGATTCAAAATAATGTTTATGTTACAAAAGTCAACAAAACACTAGCATATGCAAATAATAATAGAGCTTATGTCATAGTAACTCAAAGTAAAATTTGTCAAAAATTACTCAATAAATACTAGTGTGTTTTTTCGATTGCATGATACAATAAGACATATACACTAGCCAGAGCATGATAATTATTTATCATCTTTTTTTATGTTTTGCATATGTTATGCTAAGTTTTGTCAATTTATTTTTTTATTTTAATTTTAATAGTAATAATGTATTGCTAAAATTTTAATTAAAAATAAACTATCATTAAATTCACTAAAAAGATAATTTGATATTTTGAAAATATTCAATATATATTTATATTGATATTGATTATATAAAACTAAGTACGTTTAACATTTGATTTCTATGTTATGAGAAAGAGGTTAATTACTCAATCAAATATTATTAAAGTTAACATTTTTCAAACCTCTGATATTTATATATTTATTAACATGTTTTAGAAATTATAATTTATTATAGTTTTGTGGTATTTGAAATCATAAAATATTATATATATATATATATATATATATATATATATTATTTTTTCAAATTACGATTTAGAAAATAAATTATCAAATTATTTTGTATAGGGTTTCGAAAATCTCAAGACGATCCTGCTTGATCTGAGACAACATAGTCCTGACATTTTTAATGTTAGGCCTCTGTTTCGGATCATCCAAAGTAAAGTAACAAGCGATTTTCAAAACCAGAAGCATATGTTCATCAAATCCTTGTTCCATCAACTTCAGATCAATCGCAAGGCTTGGATTCTCTGATGTTATTGTGTTCCTCATCCACTTTGTCAGACCCATCTCGTCAGTATGCTAAAAAAACTCGTCTGAAGGAAGCTTCCCAATCACCAAAACCCCAAGAATCACTCAAAAACTATATATATGATCACATTTGTATGTGAACTGGAGAGTTTGATGATACTCTGGTGCTATGTAACATTATCTTTCAAATATGTAACTTATCTTTCTATTTATTCACTATTTCTCATTTCAAGATTGATTTTTATTTTCACGAATTTTCCATAAATAATATATAAAATAGATATACAATATAATTATAACATGTTATGGGCTATTACTCTACCATCACATTCTATAATCTCAATTATATAGTTACTATAATAGAAGTGCGGCTCGGCCGCCCCATTATTAATTTACTGTTTTTACAATGGTTGCTTAATGCACCAAAATGAACGGTTCAACCGCCTAAATAATTTAATTTATTGCTTTTATAATGGATTATTTTGCCACCATAATTTATTTACTCGCAGTTTTAACAATGGATGACCTTGATCGCCATAACTTATTCATATATTGTGTTTGTCGGGGATCAATAATTTCCCATATAGAGGGCAAATCATGTGATGCCACGTGTAGTAGATTAGACATTGACCACTATACTTAAAGGCGTGTCACTAAGAGGGGTGCGGCTATGAGGCTAAATGGCCAAGTCCTAGGACAGGTTAGGACGAGTTATATACGACCACCTTTTTCCAAAACCATTTGTTCGAGCCGAGCCTGTGAAAAGTAAGAAGATGAGTGGTCTGAATCCTATAAAGAGCCACCTTTTCATGAACTCGCCAACTCGTGCCATGTGATCTGGAGAGTTCGGTAGTAGGGAGATGAGTGAGATTCATTTTTTCTTGAGCCCGCCAACTCGTGCCAAGTGATCTAGAGAGTGCGTGATATAAGACTCGGTGGTGAGCTTATATGAATGGATAGATTGATGGAATCACAAGCTGGCAGTCGCTATCTCTTGTGGTCGAGTGATGGTTGATGATGAAGATCTAACACGTTGGCAGTCGCTCTCTCGTGTGGGATCGATTTGAATGGAGTGTTGGCGGAGTGAGGTGCACCACAGAGTTGTGATTAGTCTCAGCTGATACAGCACAGAAGCTTGATCATATGTGAATCCACACACAAGATAGAACAAGGTCGAGAATCGCTCTCAAGAACACTTAGAAAAGTGTGGCTCTTTATTGATAATGGAAAAAGGTTGGTGAGTACAAAGCTGCAGAGGAACCTTATAAATGGTTCGTCAGCTAGACCTCATTAGGTCAAGAATAAAACACAAATTATAGAAACAAAACACAAAACAAAACGCAAAGGAAAATTAACAAAAATTCAGCGATTAACTTAAGCTAAAAATGGAAACTATGGCCGCACGACTTAAATTATCTGATATTTTTCGTTTTAAGCTCTTCCTTAGCCCTTTTTGAGGCTTGTTGCACATGCAAAGATAGTATATATCGAATAAACCTTAATTTGGTGTGTATGAGGCCAAAATGGTGCATTTGAAGTCTCCTTTGGTCTTAAGCCGTTCTTGACGTGAATCTTGTTGTGGAAGTCTTCTTGCATGTCCTCAAGGACAAAATGATATTAATCTTGAAGCTTTTCCATGTCATCGGTCTCCGTTCGACGTTCTTTTTTCATTTGGTCTTTCTCTGTCGATAGCTTGCCGTTGGGGTAACTTGAGATTCCTTCGGGGTTTTCTTGGGTTCTTGGGCTCCTTGACATGCCAAAAGATTACTCATACCTTGGGGATTGTCAGTTGATGTTTGGTCCAAGCTCAATTGGCTGAATTCCTCAACTAATTCCTTCTCGGCCACGGTTAAGTCTCCGGGTGGATGGTTATGTGCCAACTCCAATTCTACGCATCCCATTTGAGATTTGTCCGACCATTAGTCTTGAAATGGTCACTTGGTCGAGAAATCTTGAAGCCCACGTCGACGTCATTGGTATGGTCGGATTGGTCTAGAGGCTATCCTAGCCTTTGGTTTGTCCCAATGGAGCTGGTACGGTCAGTTCCTTGGATCGGCTCGGATAAAATGTGTTTTTCCGTTTCCATTGAACTGATGAAAGCTTGTACTGTTGAATTGAACATTTTCCTTAGTTGTTTGGTCCGTGAACGTGTCATGGGTGCATCTCAGACCACCAAATCGATGGTGGGATCGATGTCCGCATCAGTGCGTTAGTAGGGTAATGAGTGACTCAACATGAACAACTCTACTCCCCAACATACAACATAGAACCGCGCAACAATGCTCGGGAAGATAAACATAAATTACCGGGTAACAATACCCGAGATGGTAGGTAACAATGACAAATCTGGTACTCCTTATACGAATGCCGCGAAATATAAATTGGTAATTTTATCATACGCAATTATAACCTTTCTAGTTTCCTTCTATTATTGGATATTTTATCGCGTTCAAAATGTTCACGCCTAACTTGTTTACTTGTTATGCTGCATGTGAACCACTGAAAGCGATCACTCAACAAGGCATAGGGAAAAGCGTGGCATGGGCGTCCTGACCCAACAACGTGAAACCAGCCAGGAGGCGTACAAGCAGCATGTCATCAACAGTGCAATGGGACAGCTGGACACAAGCGACAAAGTAAGCACTCGAATATGTTAAGTGTGTATGTTAACCTCTTTTAAGAGGTTAGTTTTTTCTACCTTGTGGCCACCTTTGGTATGGTTATGGGTTTGTTTCTTTGATCAATACAAAAGAGTTGGAAAAAAAAAAAACAAATTAGCTTCATATATTTATGTTACAGTAACTAAACATATATTTAAGTGACGACTTTCAAAAACACCACTTTTATTCCATTATTATTGAAACCTTGAAGACTTCAAATCAAGGGAAATTCTGCGAGGATCACAAAAGCTGCCATTTCGGACTCTCTCAAGTATCTCAAGTTTCCTCTCTCCAAGAGTTTCACCAGCTTCTGTATGATGTGTAGTCCCAAACCTTCCCTTGATGTTCCCTTCCTCAAAGGCTGAAACATCTCTCTTACCAGATCATCAGGCAGTCCTGGTGCCGGGTGCATTATCCTGAACTCTAGCTCGACTCTCTTCATTCTTTTCCCTATAGCTTCTATCCGCGCCATTACCTTGAACGATATGCACAATCCCTTCAATGCAGGCGTGAACCGTATGCTGCTTGAGAGTGTCTCTGAGAGGATTTGCTGAAGCCTTATGCAGTCTCCATACAGTCTCATAGACGAAACTTCTTGAGGATAATCGCAGATGATCTGCACTTTACGTTCTATGCTCAGCTCCATCACTTGTTTTACAACTGCTTCCAGGGATTCCTCCAGGTTAAATTCGCTGCAACCCAGTTGCACATAGCTGTTTTAAAGCCATAAAAAAAAAAAACCAACAGGATTAGAACGGAAGATTTAAGAATTTGTAAACAAATCCATCATAACAAAAGAAGAATCCAAGTTGCAGTACCCTTCTTCGATTCCCTCTATGTCTGAGTCGCTTATGACTTTGGCTAACTGCTCCCTGCATGAAACGCTTGTCCTCAGGAGCTGCTTTTGTTCTTCATTTATTCCAGATGAATGTAGCAAATCTTGAAGGAAGGAAATTGCCTTCTCTGGGTTCTTTACTTCTTGGCGGAGATATGCCAATTTGTTGACGGCGCAGGCCATTGCCTGCTCTGATATTTGCTGCACCTGTAGAGCATATTGGAGCTTTGGACTAGGTACTTGCAAAAAGCATAAAACCCCGGTAACCTTTCCCTCAATATCAGTCCTTTTGTTTGCAGAAAGCAATGCCTCGATGAAGCTACCATCACGATGGTAGAAGCCAAAGAAAAGCTTCTCTATGTTATTCTGTCCAGAACTCACAGCATTTAAAGCTATTCTCAGTTTAGTTAACGTATCATGGTCTTTAAGGCGGCAACCATAATCATTTGAGGTAAAAACCTCCCCAAGAAGCATTTTATTGACAGCTTCTTCTCTCTTTATCCCAGAGAGCTTCTGCATTGCGTCGTTCCACTCTGAGCATAACCCATTCTCATTGGTCATAAAAATTGGTGGAATGAGTGTTGAAGGGCTCCACATGATTCTGGCATAGTCTCCTTGCACGCGGCTATAGTTTTCAATAAGCGCCTTCTGGCCTGTAACATCTTGTCCAATAAAGCATACACCAAGAACATTATTCGTCGTATCTCTACTACAGCAAGTGTTGACGACTAATTCAATTGGACTGCTTTTCCTTTTAGGACCAAATGATCTGATCCTGATCTCAGCGCCATGTTCTTCACTACCTATTATGTATTATGAACACAAGGCACAGATGAAAATCTGCGAAAACAGTCAGAAATATGAAAATGAAATACAAAAGGGAGCCAGAACAACACAAAGGATATTTGCTTCCATACTACAGTGGACTATGCTTACCTTCGAGAGCCAATGCTAACATGTTCTTAACGGTTTTTGCAGAATCGTCCTCAACGAGATCTGATACAGGTTTCCCTATTGCTTGTTCAACTGCCAATCCAGTTACCTCAGCCGCTTTTGAATTCCAACCGTTTATAACACCAGAGGCATCAACCGCAAAGATTGGAACAGCGGCTGTATCAATCAAGCGCACCATTTCATTCACGATAACAGACAATTCATCCACCTTCTGAACCCTATTATCCACAAATGGAACACTCACAACAGTCTTAGAATGTTCCTCTTGCAATGAGCCTTTAATTATTAGCTGCAGAGAATTGATTGCATCCATTTCCATGTCATCCCATGGCATACTTTTCCACCTGACTATTTCCATAAAAGCCTTGAATGAGGATCTAGGATGCATCATTTTACCATCTCTGTCATTAGGATCATGTCTTGCACCACCCCACCTGATCTGTTTTGCAGTGCCAGACCGGAACCAGAAAAGGAAATCTTTTTCAGTAATATATACGGCAGCCATTCCACAGATTGACTCCCCGAGAACAGAAGCATCCGGATAGCCAGACTCCATTAGACTATCAGTGGTAAAGCCAGTGTTTCCTCCCTGACTCTTGAGAACCCAATCGATTATATCTCTAATTTGTGTCTCTGTGGGAGTGACCCCAAGAGACCAGAGCGTCTCTCTGTAATAAAGAGCTGCTCCATCACATTTAACAAGATCCATTATATTTGGTGATTGAGTGACAATACCTATGGGTGCATTACGAAAAAGCATGTCACATAGCACACTCTGAGTATGCAGAATACGCTTCTCTTTCAACAGAACAGCTGATTCCGCTTCTTTGTTAATCTGCACGCCGAATACCTGAGTCAGGAATTCACAAGCATATCTCAATGGAAACGGTATGAACCTAGGACTTGCGTGATGACAAACCACTAATCCCCATAAGCTTCTACCTGTCTGTAGATCTCTGTTCATCTCATCACTATCACTACCATTGATTGTTACGGACATAACAAGCGATGCCACTGAGCCCATATTACTCATATACTGTGCGTGACAGCCATGAGGAGCTCTCAAAGTAGAACCAGAAAGACTTATTGGCTGTGAGAGACTCTTGTCCTGGACTACTTTAACTGGAACTGCAGAACAATCACAAATCATCCTAACCTTGTTTCTCATAAAGAGAAATCTGGAAGCTTGTGGTATATCAGTGGCCGAGTAATGCAACCCGAGATACGGTTCCAAGTCTACCCTGCTGCAGCATTCAGCAACCACTTCCCCATGCCCATCTTCATGAAATTTATACACCATAACCCTATCATAGCCAGTTAATTCACTAACTTCCTTGACTAAACCATCACATAGCAACGACATATTCCCACTAGGCAATGCCTGCAATCTCGAAATCGATTTAGCCGCAAGCTTATATGATTTCAACGCCCCAGCAGCAGTCACTGGCACCTCATCAGGACTCACTGGCTCCAAATCTATAACAAGACCTTCTTCAATCCGATGCAGAATCGCATAAAATGGCTTGCTCGAAGACCTGCAATGAAGCGTTATCGGATTTAGAATACTAATCTCGCCAAAGTCAACAGCTTTCTGCAACGCAGAAGAGCCTGGAGACTGAAACAGTGATTGCACATCAGTTCCTAAACTCAGAGCTTCTCGTTGCTCCATACTTGGCACTGTGTGGGGAGTCAAACCCAACATCTCCTGTGTGTTTTCACTATACGCAATTACTTTGAGGGTTTTCTCATCAACGACGATTAAGCAGCCAAAGGGCTGAATCAACATTCCTCTCTGAATCTTCTGTAAGTAAGTCGAGACAGCTGAAGAAGAAGGAACGTCAAACGAAGAACTCGGCATGTTCAAGTTAACCGAAGCTGAATAGTCAAATAAACGCTCGGATTCTTCGAAGTTTCCGTGTAGCTTTGCATCAGCAAGGACCTGTGAATCAACTCGAGAGTTTTGTCTGGATCGAGTAGAACTGTTGCTTCTTCTATCTGTCGAATTCGATGACATTTCTTCTTCGCTTCAAAACGAATCTGCAGAAGAATCACGAAGCTTTTTCTACTCGATCCAGTGAAATTCAGAAATTGGGGTAAGAGACAAACCAAAAGCTTCGATGAAATTTCAAGTGCCCATTTGGGTTTCGTTTTCTTGGAGATTTTTGCTGAGAATTCTCTTTCTGTTTGGAGAATTTACATAGTTGGCATCTTTGGAACGTCCCTTGGTGGTGTGAGGATCAAATGCTGAGATGCCCTTTTTACAATATCAAATTCTAATATGTCCTCCTTATAAAAGAGAAATCGTCTGAAAAGTCCCTTGCTTGAAAATTGAGCTAAAATCTATATCTAAAAATTAGTTTTGAAGTATTTTAATTGGAAAAAAAGAATTTACGGAAAAATCAGACCAAATTCCTCAAATTTACGATTTGTACCTGGGATAATCCGAAATAATGGATCTCAGTCGGGTTATACCCGAGATATTAAAAGAAAAAAAAAAACTTACCTAAATCCCTAATTTTTCAAAATTTATTCAGAGAAGTCGGTGAGTGAAATCGATTCGAGTTCGATGGTGGAAACGAGGCGTGCGAGGATGACGAGACCGATGACTCCTGCGTCGGAGAAGTCGGAGAAGAGAGAGGCGAAGAAGAAGAAGACTGCACCGGCGGAGAGTGGGCCGGGAGAATCGTCGGCGGAGAGTGGGCCGGGAGAATCGTCAGCGGGAGAAGCAACTGTTGATCCGACGGCTGAGACGAGAAACACGGAGGAGACGGCGGCGGATAGTGCGGCGGAGAGGGAGGTGGGGGCAGAGGTAATTTATTATCAATCTTATCGTTTCTCTCAATTCTAGTGTTAAGAAGAATCTGGCAAAATAGAAAAGAATTGAGATGGAGAGTTCATGGTAATATTAGGAAAACTTTCTTGCAGGATGTCTGGGCAGAGATGGAAGCCATGAAACCACTTAGAATGTACTTTCAGCCTCAGCAGTATAGCAAGAGCATAAAACTATCAACCCGGTGATTCGTCGAAGAAGTTTTGGAGACGTTTAAAGAAGTGGATCTCAGTCCGACGGAAAGAGATTGGTTTTAGAAGCATCCGCAGTTCTGCCACATTCTCCACATGCCGAAGAGCAATCATATGGTTTAACCCGTGTGGATGCTGTTGTTGCGTACTACTGCGATCCAAAGGAAAAAGGAGGCATGGTTTGTGGTGAATGGCATTCCCATTCGATATGGGTTACGAGAGCATGCTATGATCTCAGGACTCAACTGCCGCAACTATCCTCTCAACTGGCAGCGAAAAGGGTCCTCCTCCTTCAAGATAAAGTATTTTGATGATTCGAATAAAAAGAAGATTTTAAGGGAAGACGTGAGGGATCGGCTCAAGGAAATGGGACCGGATGATAGTGGAGATAGGCTCAAGATGGCGGTGATGTATTTCTTGAGCATCATCGTCTACTGTCCCACCAAAACCGGAGCAAAAGCGAAACCCGTGCTCGACATATTTGTAAGATACGTCGCTGATCTGGATTTGTGTAAGACATTTTCTTGGGGCAGATTCTCTTTTGATCACATGTTAGAGTCCATTGAGAGTACGATGAGCCACTATAACGGGGAGGTGGGAGGCGCCTGATCGATTCCTGGTTTTTGTCTTCCTTTGGAGGTAAATTGTAGAACTTGCCTAGGTTAGTCCTTTTTTGCGAAATATAATTATATGCGTTTGTTTGTAGCTTTTGGCGCTGGAGGCCATTTCGGCACTGAGAAGTAGCATCCGAGAACCTGTTCGAACTCCTAAGGACAATTGTCCAAGGATGTGTAAGTATAAGTGGAAGAAATGCGACCTGAGAGGCTGGCCTCTTGAGACTGTGTATGAAAAACTTGGAACTACTAAGGTTAGTAATATTTGCAGATTTTAGTAAAACTAGAAAACTTAGTAACACTATGCAGATATTGGTAAAACTAGGAAAACTTGGTAATACTAGTAGATTTGGTAAAACTAGGAAAACTTGGTAATACTAGTAGATCTGGTAAAACTAGGAAAACTTGGTAACACTGGTTGTTTAAATGTGTTTAACTTGACAGGACATTGACAATGTGTTGATAGCTTCGGCTGAGGAGAAGGAGTTCTTGGATTCGATCATGGAAAAAGGAGGACGATGTTGACGAGCATGATCCTGTTGTGGAGACTTGGGAGGTGTTGATTCACAACGGATTAACCGTTGAGTTTGAAGATGTGAAGGATGATGATGTGAAAGGGTGAGCAAAAAAGGAGGAGGAAAGAGCAGCAACTAGAGGCCGAGCTAAGAATACATCTCTCGGGGATGTGGTGGCCGCGATGCATACCTTGACAGATCAGCTGGGTATGATATTAGAGAAGATCGGAGATCTTGGGATAGGATGAAGACAGTTGAAGAGTATGTGAAGGCTCAGAAGGGTAATGTGTTTGTGCGGAAGGAGAAGCATGTAGGCTCTTGAACAATGTTTTCATATTTCTACTTTGTCTATGAAAGTTCATGTTTTGTTCATTCTTACGTTTGTATAACATATAAGATGTATTTCTAACAAAATTAGCTGATTTCATCTGGTGATTAGGTTTTCAAATAACAAAACATAATTAATTTCAAAAGTCAACTAATACCAATAATGCATAGTTATACCAGTATGACACATAAATCATAACATAGTACAAATTAAGCGAAAACAAGTTTTACATAACAAAAGCATATAACAACCATGGTAGTGTCCTTCCTCACTCATACCTGCACATTCTCAGTGCCGGAATGGCCTCCAACGCCAAAATCTACTTGAGCTTGGCTATCTCTTCGGCATGGGTTTGAATCTCTTTTCGCATTTCTTCAATCGTCTTGCTCTGCTCTTCAACCTTCCGAAGTAGCTTCGAAATCTCTTCTTCGACACCGACAACCCATGGCTGACGAAAGTGGAGTCCATCATCCTAGAGAAAAAAAACAGCCACATCTGTTATAGTTTTACCTAGTATTACCAGTTATACATCCGAAGAACATCCAAGTAGTTTTACCTAGTTTACTAGTATTACCCATAAAAAACCGAGAAACTCAATTAGATTTTACCTTAAATTTGGTGCAGGTGAAGTACCTACTTCCTGGTAAAGTATCTCGATCACGTTTAAACTTTGGAGTTGGAGAGACATCGTGTTTGATGTCTCCACCACATGGGCATTTTGTGGGAATCCTGTATTCAGCGGCGGCGACGAATTCGAGCATGTCGTGATGCTCCTTCAGCTTCTTCATTTCCTTGCAGCGCCTCTTCTCCCCCTCGTAAGGTTCAACACCGATATTGTCAGTCCAGTGGTAGCTAGAATCCATGGATCTCGTGAAGAAATCGTGAATGAAGGAATAGAAAAGGAGAGAGAGAGAGAGAAAGAAATGAGATCGTCGAACTTTAGAGAGAGAGAGAGAGAGAGAATTCGTCAAAAGTGGTAGAGAGAGAGAGAGAGAGAGAGAGAGTTTGTTGAGAATGAGTGGATGAAATCTTTGGGAGATCTAAAAACATAAAATTAAAATTTGAAATTTTGAATTTTGAATTTTCGAAAAATTTTGAATTCTCAAAAAATTTTGAATTCGGCACCCAAAAATTCATTTTCCCGCCGATTTTTTGACTATGTGCCGAAAAATTCAGCAGTCTCCTGCGTTTTTTACTCTGTGCCTGTTTTAAAAAAATGCACATAGTTATACCAGGTTGTTAGTTTTACAAATACTTGAAAATTTTGATTTCTAATTAAATTAGTATTACACCAAGAAAAACGTATATTTTCTAGTATTACAGTAGATTTTATTGGTTTTCCATATGAATCTCAGTGTTTTATGCAATAATTACTTTGAATATGGTATTTTTGTACCTTTCACTTAACAACTTGGAATTACATTAGAATGTGTTTCTTTAAGTATAAGGGAATATTGGTCAAATATATTTATACTCTGTATTGTTTGTTAATTCTTACGTTTGTATAACATAGAAGATGTATTTCTAACAAAATTAGCTGATTTCATCTGGTGATTAGGTTTTCAAATAACAAAACATAATTAATTTCAAAAGTCAACTAATACCAATAATGCATAGTTATACCAGTATTACCCAGAAATAATAACATAGTACAAATTAAGCGAAAACAAGTTTTACATAACAAAAGCATAAAGTTCTACATGGGGGCATAGTCTTCTCGATATAACAACCATGGTAGTGTCCTTCCCCGGCTCTGCTTGCGCTTGGAGCATTATCTTTAACGTTTTGAGACAAATGCCATAAGCAAAACCCATGATGAGTTTGTGGATAGACGTTAGCTATGGCGTTGATGAGGCTTACATTTCTGTCACTTACAAATAGCAACTCGGAAGAGTCGTCTACAACGGTTTGCAGCTTCTCGAAAAACCAGGCCCAACTAGCATTATTCTCGCCGTCGAGTACACCGAATGCTATGGGATAAATGTGACGATTGGGATCCTGAGCTGCGGCGAAAACTAGTACACCACCAAATCCGGCCTTCAGAAAAGTTGCATCCACAATAATCACTTTCCTCATGAACTGAAACCAATCAATGCAAGCTCCCAAAGCTATGAATAGGTACTTGAATTTTCCCACTTCATCCAGTTCCACAGCCGTTTTCATACCCTGATTCAGCTCCTCTAACACGTACAAATAACGATACAACGTCCTGTAGTTATCTTCCGGGCTCCCACGCAAATCGCAAATTGCTTGATTATTCCCTCTCAAAGCCGTGGAGTACGATACCTCTACACCAACTATGTCCTTCAAAAGTTCCATGATGACTATAGGAGTTGGAGTCTCTAGTTTCCCGGGATATGCCTCACTCACAATAGATGCGACTAGATGTACTGTTCATTTTCTCTTCACGCTGCCTTCTTCACTCTGACTAGCGCGGTTGCATGTGTGCATCTTCGTGTACGTTCTAATCGAGAAACCATCCGAGTTTGGGATCTTCGCTGCTCATACACTACATTTACAAATTCGTTGAGCACATTTGGCCATCCATCGCACGGTATCCGATTTCTTTATAACATACCCGAAAGAGTTAACAAATGCGCCTCTATGAACCAACTCTACAACGGCTTTCTTACTAGAAAATTCTTGACGAATACTCAAATCCAAACCGTCATCACATGGCTCTAAAATATAACTACATTCAACAACAGGTGGTTCCTCAACATAATAATCACGCATATCCGATGAATCCACACCGTTACCCTCACATTCATCATCTTCATTATCATCATCGTCATCCTCTTCTTCTTGATTTCCTTATCCGTTGTCAACATACAACGTAATGGAATTGAGTCCTATTTCTCCGCTTCCATCATCATTGCGCTGCGAATTTATATAGTTCATACCATAAGAGCTTTTCCCCGCTCTCGACTGTTGCTCGGGCAGTTCCGATGTACTCAACAACTCCACATTCAAAACACTTCTACGGTTCTCATTATCTAAATGCGTTAGATACACCAACAGATCCTCATCATCACAAATAAACGACTTTTCCTCACATCCAACCAACCTAGCAATGTAACTCAATTGCAATTTAACCTTACTTTCGTCTAACCCAAGTTTCTTGTATAACCTAGCTTCTACCATGGACATTGTTATCTCCTCAACTGATGTCTTGAACACTAGACCATTAATGCGGCCTTCGCATTTATAATGTATGTTGACGTTGCTGCTCATTTTATCCTGCCAAACCAATACCAAAAAACTCATTCAATACTGTTTTTTGTTCACAGTTATACCATAGTTTTTCCCAGTTATACACTATTTATTCCCAGTTATTTACTAGTTTTACTAGTTATACATCATCTCGCAGTATTATTAGTTTTACTAGTTGTAATATCATCCCCAACCCAGATCGAACTCACCCAGATCGCAATATTACTAGTTTTACTAGTTGTACTATCATCCTCAACTCAACTCAGATCGAACTCGAACTCATCACCCAGATCCAGTCCGTTTTGAGATTTCAAAAATTTTCAATTCACTACGATTCAACCACTGTAATGCATTTGTTAGCCAATATAGAGTCATATTCAACCCAGAAACATTCGTTAAACACCTAAAATCCCCAAATTTCCCTAAATCCATAATTTCCCCAAAATCCCCAAAATTTACATCCATGATTCAATGCAACCAAACCTCGATTTTGGAACTCAATGCAGCTCCGGCGGTGCAACGGCGGTGAAGGTGACGTCGCCAGAGGTGGTCGTCGACGGTGGCGAAGGTGACGTCGCCGGAGGTAGAGGTGGAGGAGGGAGTGTCGTTCTTTTGTTTTTTATTATTTAAAAAATTTTTTTTTAGAGATTAGAAAGAGAATAAGAGGAGAAGAGATCTGACCAATTTCTCTCCAATTTCTCTTCATTAAGTGTTATAGAGATTAGAAGGGGACAATGTTGCCCAATTGTTTTTCAAAAAGGATATATAAGACGATAACTCCTTATAAAAACTAATTTTTTAATGAGCAAACAATCTATTTTATGTCTCGGAATTATGATATAACATCACTTCTACCCAAAGTTTAACCCTCGTACTAGATCTTCACAGTTTGAAAGTTTAAGACTTATTTTTCTATTTTCTAAAAATTCGAAACCAGTTTCCACACGAATTTTGGTTTTATCAGTTTATAACCTAAACTCGAAACCAAACCACATAAACTGTTAATAAACGCAATTAAAAACCTGACTGGATCAAGATTCAAAAAAGCTCTCAGACCCTCTTCCCGATATAGTCCCACCAAATTCCAGATCTGCTTTTTCACCATGAATTAAATGTTTTTTTTTTTTTGAATTTCTCGAATGAAGAAGATGGATGTTACTGTCAAGTGTCCCAAAGCTATCTTTCCACTGCCGCATCTAATTGTACGAAGCCTCCACAAAGCCACAATCACCGTCTCTCATGTCTGAAGCTTCACCAACCAGAGAAGACACTCTCCGAGTCCCCAAAGCTTGAAGCAACTGCCACACTTTCCGAAGAATATTTTTTCTAGGCGAAATTTCTATTTCCTGACGATATTTTCCTTATTTCAACGATGTAATCTCGTCAGTTTGAAGATCCAGTCAAGCTCCGAGTCTTACTTGCCGGAATCGAAGCTTCCTTGGTGCGAATTGGAAAACCTTTTGAGTTCTCTCTAGACGAAGCCATCGCCATCTCCTCCTCGTCTCGCCGTCGGAAGCTCCTTGTCCGAGTTGAACTCTTCTAGCCTTGTGCTAAGCTTTTTTTTTCAAGATGATTTGAAGTCTTAAGATCTCGGCCTTTGTTACAGCTGCCTCTCCTCCGGCCCTCTCTCCATCGAGCTTCATCAGCATCTCCTAATCGGAATCTCCTAAAGTGTGCCCCAAGAAACCTCTCACCTCTAAGTGAAGAAAAATCTGTAATTACCGTCGATCTAAACTTCACGCCGCCGATGTTCATCCAAGAGGACAATACGCCGCCGAACTGCTCTGTTCATAATGGTTGAAGACCTTCTTTTAAATTCTCCGTCTTGTTGAGGGATTATCACCCCAAATACCACTATGTGGAAAATTCTAACCATCACTACCCTAACTTAATCACAATACCCCCTCTCTTTAAGTGAAACGACGAAAATACCCTTGAGCTGTTTTAAATGAAATATCACCGCCAGTTCTCCCCAGTATTACTCAGTATTACTCAGTATTACTCCCCAGTATTACCCAGTATTACAGCCGAGTATTACCCGGGTATTACCTAGTTATACCCCTAGTATTACTCAGTATTACACCCAGTATTACTATACTCTAGTATTACCGAGTATTACAGCCGAGTATTACCCGGGTAT
Source organism: Eutrema japonicum (assembly GCA_030161315.1). Classification (NCBI taxonomy): domain Eukaryota; kingdom Viridiplantae; phylum Streptophyta; class Magnoliopsida; order Brassicales; family Brassicaceae; genus Eutrema; species Eutrema japonicum. The sequence continues at coordinate 44,240,190 of BSQW01000011.1, forward strand.
TACCCAGTATTACCTAGTTATACCGCGTAGAGGGGATTCGAACCCCGGTCACGCGCACGCAGGTGACGCGCATGGAGCTCGCAACCACTGAGCTCCCGTGCATTTCGTTGTCTTCTTACCAATTCAATTATACTTAATCTTTACAAATCTTCATTAAAGGTAAAATCGTCATTTCACTCCAGAGGGAGATTTGTGATTAAATATTGGGGAGAGTGGTATTCCTGACGATGATCCCTTGTTGAGCTGGAAAGGAAGGGTTTTTATTTGTACTAGACCCACAACAAAGTAAACCTAGATCTACTCTCACCCCTGTGTGAAGAACGGTATTGGTCACTGTAAATCCACCAAAAAGGAAGAAGCTTCAAAAAAAAAAAAAAAAAAGCTTCAAACAAGTCAAACACTCTTTTCACAAAATACTTCTAGCAAGTCGCTATGCTATGTTTTTGGGTCATGAATTTCTTATAAAATAAGATTAAACAGCGGTCACCTCCATTCATCCTCTCTCACACGAGAGTTCCAAAGCAGTCATTTCAGTTGCAAATCTTATCCAATTTCCATGGGAGTCGTTTCTCTCTTGGGCTTCACCGCCACAGTATTCGTCAGACCTGATATCTTCAAGACACCGTTCTGAGAAGAGTTTATTCTCACGAGATTCGGAGAAGAAACTTGAAAAAAATTTCTCATTCTATGTGAAGAACCGTTTTTCTCTAACTATATGTGAAGAATTTTGAAGAAATTAACAAATAAATAAATCTTAGATATGAATCTTGAATTTTTTTCTCACTTTATGTGAAGAACCTCATTTTGCGGTGATTCAAATTTTTTCACTTTAAGTGAAGTATCTTGAATGAGAAGATTCCTCACGAAAACGAGAAACCTAAGGATTCCGTGAAGATCAAGCCCAAGTTCAAATTTCAAGATGAATACAATCGCTTGGAATTGTCAGGGGGCGGGAGCCGATCTGACAAAATAGCACATAGAAGAGCTTCACAAATGTTTTCAACCGAGTTTTTTATTTTTGTCGGAGACAAAAAATAGTCGGTACTTTATGCAAGATATACAAGTTCATTTTGGATACGAACATGTTTTTACAGTTGAGCCGAGAGGCCGAAGCGGAGGATTAGCACTTTTTATATGGAGGAGCCGAAGGTTACAATTGGTTATTCGGATGATCGCATGATTGATATTGAGTCTACATTTGAAGGTCATAAGATCTTTATGGCCTTTGTGTATGGAGATCCAGTTGTAAAAAACCGAGAACGAGTTTGGGAAAGACTTACGAGGATATGTTTTAATCGACGAGATGCATGGTTTAAGATCGGAGATTTCAACAAAATTACGGGCAACCATGAGAAACGGGGAGGACGAAGGAGAACAGAAAACTCTTTTATGTTGTTTCGTACTATGCTCGAAGATTGTGGGATGTTAGAATTTCCATATAAGGGTAACTCATTCTCATGGGTGGGAAAGCATCGATCCGAGAAAGTAAAATACCGATTGGATCGGGCGGTAGCTAACGAGGAATGGCACTATCTCTTCTCCCAGACTTCTGTGGAGTATCTTAAACTATGGGGATCAGACCACCGACTTGTCCTAGCTCGGATCCAAGCAAGACCTCAAAACAAGAAAAAATCTTTTAGATTTGATAAGATATGGATAGGGAAACCCAGTCTTAAAGAAGCAGTAATCTCGGGATGGGGCATTTTTGATGGTGTTCCACGTCGGGACATCCATCAAAAAATAGCCTCATGCCGTAGTAATATCTCCAGTTGGAAGAAGACCCTCCCTACAAACACAGCAAAACTCATTGAAGAGTTGAAATATCAATTAGACATAGCTCAAGATGGCGAGAATACTACCCTAGAAGAGATTGAAAACACCAGAAGAGAACTTTGTACGGCCTTTCGTGAGTAAGAACAATTTTGGCAGAAAAAAAGCCGAAACCTTAGGCACACAAAAAGAGACAAAAATACAAAGTTTTACCATGCCATTACGTACTAAACAGAGACGAGTTCGAAACCGCATTATTTGCCTTAAAGATCGGAATGGAAAATGGGCCGAGAACGCATATGGTATTGAAAGAGTTGCAACTAATTATTTCCAAGAACTTTTTACCAGCTCACAACTCTCGAATCCCAAGGTTTCACTCCGGTATATTACCGAGAAAGTTTCAGCATCTATGAATCATGCACTAGTCTTGGATCCATCAGAAGACCAAATCAAAGCAGCTCTATTTGACATTAACCCGGATAAATCCCCGGGAGCAGATGGGATGACGAGTAGATTTTATCAAAGATTCTGGCAAGTCATGAGCCAAGACATAGTAAAATTGGTTAAGGACTTCTTTGCGACAGGTCATTTTGACCCTAGACTTAACCAAACAAATATTTGCCTTATTCCTAAAAAGGAGAGACCAAGAGCAATGGACGAGTTCATGCCGATTAGCTTGTGCAAAGTGAGCTATAAAATTATTTCCAAACTTCTTTGCAAAAGACTAAAAAAGCCCTCCCGAATTTAATCTCGGAGACCCAATCGGCCTTTATGGCTAGGCGTTTGATAACATATAACATTCTACTCGCCCAAGAAAATTTCCATGCACTTCGTACGAACCCCAACTGTAGATCAAATTTCATGGCCATAAAGACTTATATGAGCAAAGCATACGACCGTGTGGAATGGAAATTCTTGGAAGGTCATCTACTGAAGTTGGGATTCGCGGAAAAATGGGTTAAACTGCTGATGTTCTGCATCTCCTCGGTCTCATATCAGGTTCTCATAAATGGGGAAGCGAAAGGAAGAATAAAACCCTATAGAGGACTTCGGCAAGGAGACCCCTTATCACCATTCCTATTCATCTTATGCACTGAGGCACTTATCTCCCTCCTAAAGGGAGCGGAAGAAGAAAATCGCATTACAGGTTTGCGAGTTGCGAGGGCCAGCCCTCGGGTTTCCCACTTGATGTTTGCTGATGATAGCCTTTTCTTTTGCGAGGCGACCATCCGAAAAAGTGCCGAGATTTTTAAGATTATTAAAACTTATGGCGTTGCTTCGGGACAACAACTAAACATAGCTAAATCTTCCATAGTTTTCAGAGATAAAGTAGACCATAGGTTGCGTCGAGGCATAAAAAGAGCAATATGTATCACTAACGAAGGAGTTGTGGGAATGTACTTAGGATTACCCGAACAAATTTGTGGATCAAAAAAGAAAGTCTTCGTGTTTGTTCAAGATCGACTCAATAATCGGGTCAATTCTTGATCGGCGCAACTCCTTTCCAAAGGCGGGAAAGAGGTCCAAATCAAATCCGTACCACAAGCAATTCCAACATATGTCATATCATGTTTTCAACTCCCTCAATGCATAACCGACAAATTGAGAAGTGATGTCTCAAACTTTTGGTGGAGCTCCAAGCAAAATAGCAGAGGAATACATTTGATAGCATGGGACAAGATTTGTGTTCCCCAGGAATTGGGAGGGTTGGGATTTCGAGACCTTCAAGATTTCAACCTTGCTCTGCTAGCAAAGAAATTGTGGCGCCTAATTCAGAATCCTTCATCTCTACTGGCGCAGGTACTTCGAGGTCGATATTATAGACAATCTAACTCGCTTGTAAACCGGAAGGCTCGCTCCCCTTCCTACGGGTGGCATAGTATTATGGCTGCAAAACCTCTCCTTAAACTTAGATTAAGGAAGACTATAGGGTCGGGGTTCAACACAAAGATTTGGAGTGAACCCTAGATCCCATATATTCCGCCTCGGCCCGCGAGAGAATCCGCACAAGTCCAGTATAGGAATCCTCAACTTCGTGTCTATACTTTCATTAGGCAAGATAAGAGAGATTGGAATATACCCCTTCTGCAAGACCGTTTCCAACCCGAGGACATCCCTATTTTCATAGGGTTAAGACCTAGTTGACATTCTACCCAAGATGGTACACATGGAGCCATACAAAGTCGGGCTGTTATACAGTAAAATCCGGCTATGATCTGATAAGGAAGACAAATATTATTCGTGAATCAAATGAAGTGAGAGAACCAAGCATTACGTGCCTTCTGAGCCATGTGTGGAAGGACTGGACGACCGGAAAGCTAAAGCATTTTTTGTGGCAGGCCTTGTCTGGATGTGTGGCAACGTGTGAGCGTCTTACCTACATGCACATGGGCACCGATAAAATTTGTCCTAGGTGTGGTGCTCCTTAGGAAACGATCAACCATCTTCTTTTTGAATGCCCTCCAGCTTTACAAGTATGGGCTATTTTAGACTATCTGTCCCTTCCGGGTTTTTTCTCGAATACATCTATTTTTCAAAATATGGATTTACTATTTTGACGAACTAAAGAAGTAGGTCTTTCTGACCCTCAATAAAACATATATCCTTGGATCATATGGTACATATGGAAAGCAAGGAATGACAAAGTGTTCAACGGGAAAGAAATTTCTCTGAAGGATACTTTCCAGCTCGCTATTGTGGAAGCGGAAAGTTGGAGGATCGCAAACCAACAGGAATGCGAATAAGAGATAGAAGGCCTACCAGGACAAGATGAATCGAGAGTCTCCCCTTTGGCCCCTCGAAACCCAACATGTCAGATCGATGCTTCCTGGATTGATCATGGCATTGTTAGTGGTCTAGGGTGGAGTCATAGGGACCATATGGGACGAGAGATCTTCGAATTGTAAGGATGCCGCAGAAGCCTCTCCGCATTACATGCTGAGATGGATGGACTCCTTTGGGATATGCTATGTCTAAAGGAAAAACATATATCATCAATACATTTTGAGACAGACTGTTCATATTTGGTGAAGATGATCGAGAACCCGATAGACTGGCCGGCGTTTATTTCGGAACTAGACTCTTTTTATGTCCTTAGAGCGTCATTTATCAACTTCAGCTTATATTCTATTCCACGAGTATCGAATGTCCGTGTCGATTCTCTTGCAAAAAGAGCTCGAGCACGAGGTTTTTTATTTTCCCATGTAAGTCAGACGGAGCCGATAAGGGATAATAACCTTTTCGGCCAAACTTGATTTAATAAAATGGGCCGTAGAAAAAAAAACCCTGACTGGATTTAAAACCCGACCTTTAAACCCAAAAGAAAAAGATGAATAGTAGAAAAGCACATCTCCTTCTTTCGGAACAATGGCTGGAATGCCAAATTTCTATACAAAATGATCTAGCGTGCCATCATGTGATCTGGATGCCATAATGGGAGTGATAAACCCATTATACCCTTAATGAGGAACAATGGCTGGAATGCCAAATTTCTATACAAAATGATCTAGCGTGCAATCATGTGATCTGGATGCCATAATGGGAGTGATAAACCCGTTATAGTCTTAATGATCAGTTTGAAATAATGTTTAAATTTAATAAATAAAATTGAAAAAAAAAAATTGAAAAACGTATTAAAAAAAAAAACAGGCTGAAATCGGCCCTCCCCTCGTTCACATCTCGTTCTTCCCGACATCCTCATCGAGAGAACCAGCTCTACCCATATCGCCGACGGACCTTCCGATCTGCAATCGGTCTTGTACGCAGCTCCTGGGTGAGTTCTTGTTATGAATGGTTTCTCATTATTTGGGTTTAGGGATTCAATTTCAAAATTGCTTGTTTCGGTGATCCTGTTTCGGTTTGTGCATTGTGTTGGTAACCAAGTTTTAGGGGACGCTTAGGTCTTGTATTGGTAATATTGCTACTCAGAAATACCTGTAAGATCGATCGTTTCTTTGAGCCGGATTTGATTTGGTTTTTTACTAGTTTTCATCATACCTGTAAGTTGTTGCTCTATTAAAAAAATGATGCTTTGTAGTTGTAGATAGCAAACGTGATTGATCTGTTTGTTATCATAGCTAGATTTTGAAGCTCAGAAGTTGCGTTTGTTGAATCTAAGAGAAATTTAGGTGAGCTAGATTTGAACCCGAGCTCACCAAATAGTTGTTAAAAATTGTTCTAAATGAGTAATTTTTATTTTATTTCCACGATACAATGAGCATTAGCCATACGAACATACATTTTGACTATGGAGGAAACTATTTAGAGAACGGAGAAGAGTTTAAATGGATTTCAGGAGGTTCCATGTCTGCTATATCGTTTAAGAGCGCATCTATGGAGGAGATAACTTACTCTGCCTTAGTAGATAAGATATGCAAGAAGATTGATGTAGAAGAAACTACGAGGAAGGTGAAATTGAGTTACATTCCGTTGGTTGCTAATCCGCATAGAGAGTCATCTATTGTGGATGATGAGGACGTTTTTGTTTACCTAACGACATTGGATAAAGAGGGACTTAGATCTGTTTTGCATGTGGAGATAATCAAAGATTTAGAAATAAATGAGAGGGGATCACAAGTGTCAAGAGTTGGGCAAGCATCGTCATTTGGGGTGAATTATGAGATGCTGGGTTCAGGTTCCATAGGTGATGATGTAGTTAATGCTGGTACCCTGACTATTTACAGAGCGGAGGAATCTGGAAAAAATAACGAGCCAATGGAGGAGGAATTTGCGGCTGAAGATAACCATGGGGGCGACGGTTTGGATGGTATGCATGAAGATGAATATGTTGACCTTCCACGGGATGTAGAAAATCAGTTTGTTGTAGAATGAGAAGATGGTGCGGGGCTTGAAGAAGGGCAAGAGTTTTGTTCGAATGAGGCATTAAGAAATTTGGTTGACAGAGCTTCACATAAGAACTGTTTTGTGGTCAAAACATATAAGTCGCATCCGGGCCGTCTCATCTTAAAATTCCATCAAGCAGAAGTAGGTTGTAAATGGTATCTATATGCTACAGAAGTAAGGAATTCAAGTTATTTCTGTGTTAGAGTTTACATGAATATGCATACATGCTCTAGGGCCGTTGCGAGTACAAATCGTAGTAAAAGGAAAGGCACACCACACATAGTAGCATCTGTTTTGCATGATAAATTTCCAGGTCAAGTGGACACTCCCGTTGCTAAAAGTGTAAGTAAGCTTGTTCAAATAGAAGCTGGTGTGAGTGTGTCCTACTCTACTGCCTTGAGAGGCAAAAAATTAGCTATTAGTGAAGTGAGGGGCAGTCCTGAAAGAAGCTTTTCGATATTGTATTCTTATCTCCACATATTAGAGCATGTCAATCCTGGGACAATGACAAGTGTGAAATTGGATGCTGAAAATAAGTTCAAGTATCTTTTCATCGCCTTGGGGGCTAGCATTGAAGGATTTAGAGCGATGAGAAAAGTAATAGTTGTGGACGCAACTTTTATTAAGAATTTGTATGGTGGTATGCTAGTATTTGCGACAGCTCAAGATCCTAATCATCACCATTACCCCATTGCTATGGGTGTAATTGATAGAGAGAATGATGCTAGTTGGAGGTGGTTTTTTGAAACGCTGAAAACCGCAATACCAGATGATCATGAACTTGTTTTTATGAGTGACAGGCATCCAAGCATCATCAAGGCAGTCAAAGAGGTGTATGTGAGGTCTCAGCATGGATATTGTGTTTGGCATCTGTCTCGAAACGTGAGAGGTAAAGGTTGTAAAGGCAGTAAAGATCTAGTTTCTATGAAAATCATTGATTGTGCTCATATGTATACCGAGGAAGAGTTCAACAGAGTATACCTTGATTTTAGGAGAATGTTTCCAAAAGCCGCCGAGTATGTGGATGAAACAGTAGCGACCGAGAAATGGGCAAGGTGCTATTTTAAAGGAGACAAGTACAACGTAGACACTAGCAATTTATGCGAGTCCTTGAACAATGTGTTCAGAAATGTGAGGAAGTATCCCCTATTATCTCAGATTGATGCATATCTTGAAAAAGTTTCTGAGTGGTTCAACGAGCATAGGAAAGATTCTGCTGGTGCATCGTACACAAAGAAACCGGTGCCCTTTGTGGAGAACGAAATGCACACCCGATGTGCAATTGCAATGCACCTAATTGTTACTGAGCTAAACAACTTCAAGCTTGAATACAACGTTATTTGACTTTATGGGAAGACTTATGTGGTGAAATTGTTAGAGAAAAGTTGTTGTTGCAGACATTTTGATGTAGATAAGTTTCCGTGTGTTCATGCAATAGCCGCGAACATGACTTTGATGGGGAAGGAAGGGAGAATAAAGGATATTGAAATCCATGATCTATGCTCAAGATATTATTTGATTGAGACTTGGGCTTTGGCATATCACAGGACGATATATCTGGTGTCGCATGAGTCTACTTGGAGTATTCCTGATGACATACGACAATTAGTTGTCTTACCGCCAGATTTCACCAAAAAAAAAACCAGGAAGAAACCAGGAAAGGCGGTATCCCTTCACTGGAGTACCTCGTCGGAAAAGTAGAAACAATTCTATGGAAGCCATAAACTTGGGGAGGTGGTTTGAGCCTCAAAGCAGGAGGGAAACTTAATTGTGAGGAGAACTATTATGTACTTGTATTTCTTTGTACTTGTATTTCTTTGTTTTATTTTGTGAGGAGAACTATTTCTTTGTTTTGGACGACCAGGTGAACCGTAAGGACAATAATATGGAACTACTTATTTAAAAGATGGTAATAAAATTAAAATAAACATATAAAGAAAGCATGGCAAACATACCTTATACTATAAGTAACACATTAGTAGTGTTTCATAACACAAAGGGATCCCTAATACTATCAAATTTTTATTTTCCTTATTGATATCATGTTTCACATGAAGCACCCCTTATACTATAAGGATAGTAATATTGACTATCTTATGATTGAAAAGATACAAAATCTATTATTTTCCACAATATATTCTATGAAAACTTCCTACCGGTCAATTGCTACTCTAAAAGAATGTGGACAACTACAACGTAATATCTGATAGTACATGACAACTAGAAAAACTCTAATTTCGTAAAAGGACAACTATTAGAAAAGTTGGACAACTAGAAACGTAGGGACAACTACATGTATAAAACATGAATATTTTAATGATTTTACATTTCCAATAATTTCCCAAATCGATTTGTCACTTTATTCCCACCTTAATAATTTTCCACCTTAATAATTTCCCTCCAAAATCGACAAAATGTCCCCAAAAATATTGAATATTTCCCACCTTAATAATTTCGTTTCCCTCTTCAACATTATTCGCATTTCTCACTTTCTTCATTTTCGAGAAAAGTAGAGTGAGAGAGGAACATTCTAGGGAGAGAGAGAATCCGAGAAAGACTAGCCGGAGATAGAGGGAGGGCAGATCTACGATTCCGAGTCAAGGGCTCTCAAGAAAGGTAAGATCGATTCATTCAAGCTCAATTAAGGTCAAAATCGATTTGGAAAAAAAAGGGTTTAGTAGAGATGCAATTTCTGGGTTTATTCCGAGTTAAATCGATTTATGGGTTTGTGGGTTATGCAATCTGAGTTCCAATAAGTTCGACAAGTTAAAAAGTATTAGATATATGGAGCATTCGATCACCGTAAGCACTTTTTTTACCTTTGTTGTTGTTGAGGACATATACATCAACAATCTGAGTTGTTGTCTGATTTTGGTGTTTGTTTGCTTATGTATTTCTGGGTTGTTTCCATGTTACAGATATGGACCCAAGCTATAGTGACGCTAAGCGTAACAAGAGGCTAATTGATCGGCTTTACTTCGAAGCCGACGCTGACTATGTATCAGAGGTAAGCGTAACCAGATACCACGAAGCCGACGCTGGATTTCCCACACAATGCTATTGTGGTGGGAGAGCAATAGTATATTCATTTCGCGGACCATTGAACCTCGGACGACTGTTTTACACATGCTCGTCGAACATCAACGTAAGTAATCAACTTGACTTTTACATTGTTTAAGTTCTATTATCTAATTTCCTATTTATGTAGGATGGAGAGTGCCATATCTTTAAATGGTGGGATGAGGCTATGATGGAAGAACTGCAAAGGCTGAAAGATTACTCTGAGAAGATTCTCTACATTGACGAGCCTCTCCATTGCATTCCTGATGAGATTGTTAAGCTGAAGGCTGAGATTGTTGAGCTCAATGCAGAGATTGTTGAGCTCAAGGCAGAGATTGGGGGATTGAAGTAGTCACTTGATGAAATAGAGAATGTTAGCCCTTGCATGCTTTTGAAGAATTTGGTTGTTCTTGTTCTTGTTCTCGTAACCCTCGCTCGCTTTGTGTAATCTCAGTTGTGTAATGGTACTCAGTTGAACCTCGTTTTATGTAATATCAGTTGAACTTCTTTAAGTTATTTGTGTAATGGTAATCAGTTGAACCTCGCTTTGTACCTCTTTAAATAGAGAAGAATGTAATGTAATGTGACTTAATGGTAAGTTATCTGTCCCATTTTGGTAAACAGAAAAATAAGATGAAATGTTAGTTGTCCCATTTGTCCCATTTTGGTAAACAGAATAATAAGATGAAATGCCAGTTGTCCCATTTGTCCCATTTTGGTAAATAGAAGAATAAGATGAAATGCCAATTTGTCACATTTGAACCTACTAGCCCAGTTGTATATGTACCCAATACTTGAAACAAGTTCCACATACGATTAATCTCAAACCAGTTCAACAAAAAACATATGAAAACCAGTTCAACAAAAACACACGAAAGCCATTTTGGTCTCAAACCAATTCCACAAACCAGAAAATGAATAAAAACATACTAAATAAAGTTCTGAAAACCATAAACTCTAATTCTTTTGTCTCTTCTGGCCCCACTTTTTTTGGCCCCTCTTTTTCCCCTCTTTTTTCTTGTCTTCTTTAACTGCTGAATACAGTTCTGAAATGTGCTTTGATGCAGCAGTTTTTCACTTCCTCTTAGGTGCAGCAGTTTCGATATCTGACTCCTTCTCAGCTAAGACTTCTGACTCCTTCTCAGCTAAGTCTTCTGGTATTGGTGACGAGACTGTTGGTATTGGTGACGGGACTGTTGGTATTGGTGACGGGACTGTTGGTGGTGGTGAGGAGCGTGGTGGTGGTGGTGAGGAGGAGGAGTCTGGTATTGGTGACGAAACTGTTGGTGGAAGTACTAACTCTTCAAGTTCTTTCAATCTCCCATCTATTCCATCTATTCTCTTATCCATTCCATCAAGATTCTCCATTATTTCTTTAAACCCCTTCTCCAGCACTTTCTGCAGATCCAACACTGCACCCATTTCCTCTTCAGGGACTTCAACTTCAACTCGAGAACCAATGTCCAACTCGTACATGTCTTTCCAACATATCTTCTTCTTCTTCACGGTTAGATAATCTGTCCAACCTTCAACAATTGGATCAACATACCCTAACCCATCATCATCGTCAATGATGCGCGCCATAAGAGTTTCCTCATTTGAGTCAGGTTTCAATATGCTAGTAATATCCTGTCAATATTTATCAATATAACTTAAGATCAAATTCATAACAAAAAACATCATACTTAGTACTTCCAACCTAAATCATACTCATAACAAGATGCTAGTAACACTAACCTTAGTACTACTTCCAATCTCTTCATTTATATCATCCAATGGATAACCTTTCATGGAAATTTCAGAGAACTTGTGTTTGCACATCATTGGACAGTCCTTCTCTACGGCTACAGCTTCTCGAAATTTGCGTCGAAGATTTGGAATACATTCAAATGCCATAATCTACACAAATAGTCACAATATCACAAACTTCATTTCATAAAACTAAAACTTTAATACTAACAATTAAGACTTACCTCTAGAGGAAGAATGAAACCAGAAAAGCTACATGATTTTTGATTTGGTTTCACGTAGGCTTTGAACTTCTTCATAACTCTTTGGATCTCCTTCATAGAATCATCAAATGTGTAACGCCCCCAAGGAAATGTTTTACACACCTCCAAATCATCAACAAATCTAAGCAAGAAGGAATCTATGTTTCCATCAGCCTTAGACTTAGCTTTCACTACTGTGCTTAAGAAATACAAGACTGTCATCTTCCGCTTGTCTATACAGCTCCGCATTGACGATAGCTTCTCTTCCACATCTGCGATTGTTATTTGATTTATCCTTCCAAACTGCCTCTTCACAAACTTCAAATCTCCCAATTCCTTATAGTCTTTCGGGTAATCATGGCAGTAAAAACCACATAACAGCGCATGCTCTCTCAAGGAATACCTAATAGGGACTCCATTAACCACAAACCAACACTCAGTTTGCTTATCCGTAAAAGCTGTGTGAAGAAGCAACATCCACAATCCTTGATTCATGTGGTTTGACTCCTTAGCCATGTGAAATACATGTTTAAATTGAGGATGCGATCTGAACCATGTCACTTCGGATGGAAGCTTCTCTATCAATACGATAACATTGTTCACAGAACACCTCGTCACTATCTTACAAGCCTTGCTATATTCGGTTGGACCGAAGAAAAGCTTCTCAGGTTGCATTGGTAGGTTATCATCATCGAATTCATCATCATCAGTATCCTGAAATTCAAACACAGTATTTACTTATCGCATGCATTGGAAAGCCCCATCGCATTCTCATCGCATGCATTGGAAAGCCCCATCGCATTCTAAATATCATGTAATTCGCATTCTCAATATCAAATATACATACCTTCTCTACTTCGTCCCCATCACCATCATTTGAGTGTCTCTCTTCGGGAATCTCTTCGTCGCCATCACCATCATTTGCTTCTTCTGTGGTGTTGGGTGCTTCTTCTGGGATCGCCACTTCTTCTGTGATATTGGGTGCCGAATCATACTCAACACCAGAATCTCTAACCCGAGCCATAAACGGATAAACGAAGAAGTTTTTCGAGATTACAGAGGAGGAAGGAAGACAAAATGACGGAGAGGAAAAGGAGACGAAGAAGATTGCGAAGGAGAAGAGACAGAGAATATCAAATTCTCCGCCGGAGAACATAATCGGAGGACCTCCGATTTTGATTGAGACTTGTCTTTCTTTTTTTCACTCACGTTCTCTTGTGATAATTAGGTTTGCAAAAACTATAAACTGTAAATTGAAATCTAACCATTGTTCCAAAATCTAATCGGTTTAGATTATACGGGTGGGGAAGCTCGACGGGTGGGGAGCTTCCACGAGTGGGTATAGAGCGGTTGGGTTGTAATTTTAGTAACAAATGAGGACAATCATGATATTTCCAAGGTTTTCGGTATTAAAAAAAAATCAAAATGAAATTGATTTTTATAACGATGGCATATATGATCAGTTTTTTCGGCAATATGGCATTTCAGCCTATCGCTCCCTTCTTTCTCTAGTAGAAGAACCTCCATCGTCTCTCTCCCTCTCTTTTGCATTCCCTCCAAAACCCTAATTTGACAAAGAATGGCAGCTGCCGCGCCTCCTCTGCCTCCAACCGCCGCACCAGAGCCAAACATGGTGCCAGAGATTTCATCGATCGGCCACCCTGTTTTCTCCCGTATCCGCCTCGCCACGCCGTCTTCCTCCCGTCCGTTCCAATCCTTCACCGTCTTCCTCCTTGAGGCTTGAGGTCTCTTATTCTCCATTTCCCACCGCCTCGTCTCCCGATTTCACCCCGTTTCTCAAAACGCACAACCTCGATCTCCCCATCGAGGATCCGGAGAGCTACAATTTCACGCCGGATATGCTAAACGACGTCATGGTGGCCAGATTCATCCTGTTCTTCCCGCATTACTCGAGCTTTCTGGCGAAACCGGGTTTCTACATCGAGGATATCTTCGTGAGAGAGCCTTACAGGAGGAAAGGTTTCTGGTGATGCACTTCAAGCTTTCGATAAGGTCAACATCTAAGGTTTGTTGTTTTGCTGCTGCGGCTGCTGAGAGAATGATCGATCGCTTCCTTTTGCTCAAGTTTTAAACTTTTTGTTGTCTCTTTGTTCTTATTGTCATGTAAGTGTTGGAATTGATGATTGATGATGATTCTCTGTTCCACTGGATACTTAATGAGAAGAAAAACCCTTTTGTTTAATGAAACATCTCAAGTTTTCAAGTAGATATGTAATTTGTGGTTTCTCGTCATGTTTGCTTCACAAAAAGTATCTGTTGTGTTCTTCGGGTTTAAAGAATTGGAGATTTTTTCCTTTAGTCGTGATATGGGATTTTCAAAATTAGAGATTTTTGGTTTTAGTGGTTTAAGTTAGATTATCGGGTTGGTAGGGATTATTATTGGTTAATTCTTTTAAATCGGATTGTAATTGGTTTAGTATTGGTTGTTTTTGTGTTAGGTTGGTTAAATATGGATTGGTATATAGTAAAATGTGGTTTGTGGGGAAACTAGTTTCGAACTTTTAACCCGTGGGGAAACTGATTTTGAACTTTCAGACGGTGGGGAAATAAGTCTTAAACTTTCATATTGTGGTGATTCTGGTACGAGGGTCAAACTTTGTGTAGAAATGGTGTTATATTATAGTTCCGAGGGAGAAATAGATCGTTCACCCATTTTTTATTGAATTTCTTTTAAATCGATAAAGCGTTAAAAGACTGGTCAACCCTTAAATGTTTTTTGTTAATTACGAACCCAATCAGCTATATCCATATCCAAACCCGCGATACCCACACTCCACCCGCGACAATACACCAGAGCCGCGATACCATGTCGAATTGTATACCATACCCGCGATTATCGGGTCGAATTCACTGAAATCAGGTAAAATCCCAAATTAAAACCTAAAATTGTCGATCTACTTTCACTTCCCTTCTCATCTACTTGTGTCAATTCGAAAGTTTTTCCCTCCTATTTGGTACGAAAATGTACTACTAAGAAAATTATAGTGATTTTCTGCGGATTCGAAATCCCAACTCTAAATCAGGTTCATCCTTCTTATTCTTCTGGGTTTTGTTCTACTTTTCTGGGTTGTAGAATTGAATTCGATTTTGTGTTGAATGGAATTTGAATTTTGTGTAGAATGGAATTCGATTTTTGTGTAGAGTTGGATTTCAGATGCTAATGGATTGTGTTATAACTTCGTAGAACTTGTGTTATGGGTATTATTGAAGAAATTGAGACTCACCTGGTACCGGAAATGTATGAAAACTTGCCCCCAGAACCGTTGCGAGAGAATGATGAGGCTAATCATTTAATGTTGTGGCGGCAGCCAACGTATATCGAGAAGGAAGACCAGTCATTGCAACCTGAGAGGATGTTCTTTGGTACTATTGAGTATAACAAGGTTATCAAGTTGGGAACAAGGTGCTTTATCCACAAAGCAGTGGAGAAATTAGAGTCTATAAGACTTAAACCTGACTAGCTGAGGTGGTTTACAGAGCATCCGCAGTTCAAGCATTTTTGCCACATGCATAGGACTATGCATATGGACCCAACACATAAGATGATGGGCATGTGGATGCTTATTCTTCGGACGGCGAGTACAAATAAGAGGAAGGAATGTTGGTTTGTTGTTAATGGCATTCCCATCCGCTATTCTCTCAGAGAACATGCACTCCTATATGGATTAGACTGTCGTCTGTATCCAGATGAATATGAGACAATTGGCAGTAATGAGTTTAAGTTGAGGCAATTTAAGAAAGGAACCGTCCCCTTAATCGATGGTGTTGAAGAAAAGCTCGACAAGATGCGACATTGTTCAAATCGCTTGAAGATGTGTGTCGTCTACTTCTTAGCTAACATAATTAGTGGAAAGTAGAAAACCGGAAAGAAAGCACCATCTGTAGAGCCGTTTTTCTTAGAATTGTGAACGATCTTGAATCGTGCCGAACGTTCCCGTGTGGGCGGTTTTCCTTAGATGTGAAAATGAAGGAAATTGATCATACAATGAAACTTTTTAATGGGGTCATCGAAACAGATTCATGGACCTTCCCAAATTTTGTTACTCCGTTGGAGGTAAATAATATGATTTTGAATGTGGATAAGTATTCCTTTCATAGTTTTTATGATTTTATTTGTAATTTCGTGTATGTTATTTGTAGATTTTAGCTTTTGAGGCAATCACAAATCTGAAGATCAAATACAGAGAAGATGTTAGAAGTGCATAGTGATTGTCCTCGGATGTGCAAACAAAAGTACCGACCATTCACACTCAAACGTTTTCCTTTATCGGAACTATATGAAGCACTCAGTGATACTAAGGTTGGAAATCATCTTATATCATATTCATTGTTTATGTAGCATGTGCTTGTTTTTATACTGTATTATATTCATAGGACATTCACACTATCTTGCAACCATCCTTGGATGAGCAAATTATGATGGCTCGAATCGTGGTTGGGGAGTATGAGGAGCCAGATTTCGGTGATGTAGTTTGTGACAGTTGGTCGAAGCGTCTAATAGATGAAGGGAAGCCGATATTCTAGAAAGAGCTATTCAACATTGATGTTGCTGCACGAGGAGATGATAAGGAGACTGTTCATCATCGTGCAGTGGCTACGGAGAACGTCGCTCCGGTTGGATTTGTGGAACATCTACATAGCTTGAAGAAAAGTATGGACAATCAGTTTCTCCAAATCAGGGACCGCATGGATGGCATTGATACAACACTCAACTCCGTTGAAGAATATGTGAAAGAGGCAAGAAGAGAAGGACAAGAAGAAGAAGAAGAAGGTGAATAAGGGAGAAGTCAGGTGGCAATTGAGATGGAGATGGAGATGGAGAAGGAGAATGAAAAGAAGAAGGAAATGATAAGTAGGACTTACGTGACTAGACGTCGTACGAAAAGAGAAGAGGTCTTTTACTTTAAAATCTGGTTTCAATTGTATGTGTATTACTTGGTATTTTTCAGTAACACTATGTTGTATTACTTGGTATTTGAAGGGACAACCAAAAGAAGCTGAGGTTGCAGCTGTTGCTCTTGTTGAGGGAGAATTGGGTGTTGGAAAATGGAAAAGGGAGCCTTCAAGGGCGACAGGGCCAAGTACGAGGCAGACGAAGCGTTGAACTGTTTTTGTCTCTCTCCTCCCAATTTCATCTTGGTTTGTTTTTGGACATGACTCTTATTGTTCATCTTGGTTTATTTTTGGACATGACTCTTTTTGATGTTTTTGGGCTGAACTAATCAGAGTTATCAATCGTTGTGAATTGGTACAAGAAAAATTTAATGAAATAGTCAAATTTCCAAATTAAATTATATAAAATCGATGATGTAGTGGCGGTCAAATCAGCATTAACTTAAATGTTTTTTTTGTGCAACGAGCATGCAGTTATAAAATATGATAATATAAGGTAAGTAAAATTGAAAGTAGTTGTAAATCAAATCATCAATTAAAATATGGTTCAGGGTGTTAGTGGTGGTCAAATCAGCATGCAGTTATAGTTTTGACCGATGCCTATGATGATTAAATGAAGGTAAATAAATGTAACTTGGTGGTAGTTGTACCGCTTCGGTAACACCCTCATTACTTACCCTCATTAATTTCACCGCTTCGTGTCGACATTTCCCCTTCTATACATACACGCTCTTCTCATCTATCAACTCTCATCTCTCATCTTTCTATGGCTAATCTTTGGATCAAGCGGTAGTTGATAGACCTTGTGAAGGACCATCACGGAGGGTTCTCGGCAGGTCCCATGGGGGATGACATATACGAGTGGCAGGCCAAAATCGCCTTCAAGACCAAGATATTTCACCATAATATCACTGTTAAGGGAATTTCTTCCACCCCATGCTGCTGGCCACCGGATGGTACTTGGAGACAAAAATCAAGGAGGTGTTGACGGCACTGGCGGGCATGCTCATCCACCCGCTGGTGAATGTTGGTGATGTGTTCATCGAGCATATCGCCTTAATGTTCTACGATGCACATGCACGTAGTTGGACATAAGAGTACGACATGCTCTAATAGATGGCGGAATAATTTTTAAAAATATTATGTTATTTTTATATGTTTTTGTATTTATGTTTTTGTTTTTATGTTTTTATTTTATATTTTATATTTTATGTTTATGTATAATTACATTTTTTTCTATGTAATTTTTTTAAAAAATATATAAAAATTTTATGCTTATGAATCTCGGTGCAAGTACTCGTAAATATGAAATCCATATATCGGTAATACTTGGTATTTCTGGGTTCAAATACTCGTAAATTTGGACATCCCAAATTAATTCGGTAATAATTGGTATTTCTCGGTTCTACTACTCGTAAATTTGGACATTTCAAAAATCGGTAATACTTGGTACTTTTCAGTTCAACTACTCGTAAATTTGGACAATTCAAAATTCGGTAATATTTGGTACTTCTCGGTTCAACTACTCATAAATTTGGACAATTCAAAATTCGGTAATATTTGGTACTTCTCGGTTCAACTACTCGTAAATTTTAAAAATCAAAAATTCAGTAATATTTGATATTTCTCGGTTCAAACTATTCATAAATTTTGAAAATCCCAAAATGCAGTACTACTCGGTATAATTAGGTTCAACCAACAACGTAAACTCATGAACAACATAACAAAATTCAGAAAATCAACATAAAGTTATGAACAACATAGATCATGATTTATATTATCTACTTAAACAAGTAGATAATTGAAGATACCATCGCAATGGCAAGAGCAGAAAGAGTAACCATCACCTTCAATTCCTTGTAAAACTCGTTTCGATGTTCGACATCTAAGGCATGAACAATTTCATTGAGAATTGAGTAACACACAATGTCGTTATGGCTGTGATAAGATTCAGAACACCCACGTACTAACTCTTTCAGCTCTTTGATAGATTCTCGGAGGTATATAAACTCGGTCTCATGACGCCTAAGGTCGTATTGTTCTCCCATCTTGATCTGAATGTCACAGAGCTCCTCTGTCATTGCATCATCACACCATTTGTAAAAATGGCATCCTCCGGGTGCAGTCTGCACGAAATTAAAAGATGTCGAACATTAAAATAACCATCTTTACCCAAAAAAAACTGGGACGGAACTGGAATTTTGTTTACATCTTTTAGGGCGCAGGTGTAGCATCTCCTTCCTGGATCCAAATTGGTGTAAGAACTTTCAATGGTTGGTGCAGTCGGAATTCCATAATTCCATAACTTTCATGACAATAACAAGCAGTCGGAATTCCATAATTTTGATCATTGCATTGAGGCTTGATCTCTCGGAAGGGCTGAAACTGTAACTGTACTGCATTTTTCGTCTTTTGTTTTGGGGATTTCGTGATTTTTGGGGATGGGAAAACAAATAAATTGGGGATTTTGTGATCGGGGAAATAAATTGGGGATTTTTTTTATTTTGGGGGGAAATCTATAATTTGGAATTTGGAAATTTTGTATTTTTTTGGGGGGGAGGGGGAGGGGGAACTTATAATTTGGAATTTGAGAATTTTTTATTAAACCAATTGACACATGGCGCAATCATTTCTCATGTGATGCCGCCAAAATCATATCTTTCAATAGCACATGAACACTTCATGAATAAAAAATTCTGGAATTTCTCACATAGTAGTACCTAATGTTCCAGTTTTACTCGACAGCATGTAGTTGTAATTTTGGGATTATAACTTATAATTAGTAATACCATGTTTAAAAATAATTAGTTTTAGTTGTACACTTGATTTATGGTAATAAATGTGCATTTCCAACGTTCTCATGGAAAAAAAATATCATAAATCAATTTTTCGTATCTTTCTCTTTATAAAAGGGTTAAGATTAACAAGGTGACCATAGATATATAAGGTTCTTGATGGGAACAATAAAATATTATCAGACTAGGTTGTGATTCGCGCTACTCGCGGGTGTTGTAAGTAATTTTTCTAAACAGGTTTTGATTGTCTAATGTTATTTTATTTTTTGAATGTGGTAGTTAATTGAATTGTCTCTATCAGCTTAAAATATGTGTATTTTTTAATTTTTGTTTATTTTCATAATTTCTTAAATTTATGATCTTATATGTATTTGGTTAGTGGATATTACACATTTTTACTTATTTTTTTCATTTGTTGGTCAATTTCATGCAATTGGTTGGTTTTTTCCTAAGGGAAGATCTTAACAATTTAAAGTTTTCTTTGCATAATTTTTGTTTTTTTTCTTTTTTTTTCATCTAAAACTTATTTGTTGAAACCCTTGTAGAATATATTTATTTATGTATTTGTTTAGTGGGTGATCCAAAGAAACAAAAATGAATAATAGTTAATGAATTTGTGGATCATCCACTAAACAAATACATAAATAAACATAAAATTAAGAAAGGAAAAAAAACTTTAGAATAAACAATCCACATTTCTGAAACTAATAGAGACAAATTCATTAACAATCATACTAATAAAACTAAAATAATATTATAGCAAAATTTTTTATAAAACAATTGTGTTCACGTCCGCGCGTAGCGCATATCACATACTAGATCCAAACATTAAAACACAAACAAAACACACACACATAAAATAAAAGATCCAAAAAAAACTCAAACATAAAAGAAAAATTTCAAAATATACAAAAATAGGCCCATTAAGATATTAACTACACAAAAAGGGAATTGGCATAGCTTGACAATTTTAATTATACATAATTTCTACAACTCTCACTTTCGATTGAATAACAGTTTAAAAAAAATACCACATGTACACAAAACAAGGACATCACCATTAATCTCTAGTTTTTTTTTTTTTGGTCAAGCACCATTAATCTCTAGCTTTGATTATAAATTTCTGAAAGCAAATTTCGGATAACAACACAAAATAAATCTTAAATGGCATAACATGGGTCATTATTTGACCTTAATGAGCTCAAATATGTCAACTATCGTTTACCCAAAAACACATATGTCGGACTCACCGATTGAGAATCGCTTCACAGGGGCGACGGTGACGATATACCCGAAGAAGGATCAATCGTTGTAGAAGAGATAGTGCAAACCAGATCTTATTATTTCACTTTTAAGTTCTAGGGTCACACCCGCCTCTTCTATCATCTCATTCCCGCAGGCCACGTTCCTAACCACCAACAATCAACAAATGCTGTCATTGGTCTGTGATTAGTTGGACAATCAAGAGGGAATTTCTCCGACTGCCGTCAATATAACCGTACGATGATGACGGCGAGAATAAAGAACTTCTCAATTACTTTTTCTGGGGGGGGGGTTTCAAAAATTGGTGTTGCAAAAATTTAAAAATAATATAGTTAAGAAACACGTAATAAAGAGGATTAGAATCCAACATGAAACACGATTAAAAGAATGATGTTAAAAAATTGATTAAAAATAATATAAAAATGGAAAATAAAATAAGGAATCATTCAATATTAAATTGTTAGAAACAGTTCCATTAACTCCAAAACCAAGAAAATAAAATAATATTACACAATCAAAACAAAATTAAAAAAAATGTGGACCACGCTCGCGCATAGTATCTATACATCCAACATATTTTAAAAAAAATTATCTTAAAACTAAATTTTTTAAAAGAAGCCCAAATTCCTAAATTCCTTAATATTAAAGGGAAACATATTCTACAAGGGCTTCAAAAAATATGTTTTAGATGAAAAAAAAGAAGAAAAAAACAAAAATTATGCAAAGAAAACTTTAAATTGTTAAGATCTTCCCTTAGAAAAAACCAACTAATTGCATGAAATTGACCAACAAATGAAAAAAAATAAGTAAAAATGTGTAATATCCATTACACAAATACATATAAGATCATAAATTTAAGAAATTATGAAAGTAAACCAAAATGAAAAATACACATATTTTAAACTGATAGAGACAATTCAATTAACTACCACATTCAAAAAATAAATTAACATTAGACAATCAAAACCTGTTTAGAAAAGGTATTTACAACGCCCGCGCGTAGCGCGGATCACACCCTAGTTGATATATATAATTTTCTCTTTTGAAATATGGGTCGAATTTTCATTCATCTACATCAATCTCATTTTGAAATCATCTAACATGTTTCCAAGATGCACCCATAATCTTTATCTCACTTTATCTCACTCTCTATCACTTTTTTATATAAGAATCTCACTCTATGTCTCTCACTTATGAACGCGATAAATTGAGCTACATACCATATTTTGGTATGATTTAACATAAGAATTTCCATTCATCTACATCAATTTCATTCTGAAATCATCTAACATGTTTCCAAGATGCACCCATAATCTCTCTCTCTCTCACACACTTTATCTCAGTATCTATCTCTTTTTATGAGAATTTCACTCTCTATATCTCTCAGTTATCAACGCGATAAATTGAACTACATACCATATTTTGGTATGCTTTAAGCTAACTTTCACTATCTTCTTCATCTTTTCCATTTTTTGGCCAATTTTGGTGTCTACTTTCTGACTTCAGTGTTGGAGAGCTTTCAGAAGGACTTTACCCATTCGTCCTCTCAATGATCGTGTATAATTTTGGAATACTACAATTTTCCTATCATAACATTCTTTCTTATACATACCCATCAAAAGATTGGAGTTGCAATTCGAGCTTATAGAAGCTCTTGCGAGTATTCATTTGTTGAACGAATCGTTGTTCGCATGCTTAAACACCGATTTCTAACCATCACAACGTAATTGTTTCTTTTTATAACCCACTTGAAATTAACTGACAAATTCCGAAAGTTTATCAAAAATAACGACTACTCAATAATTCTGGTTTTTTTTTAATTACTAATGTTTTAAGAGAGTTTTTAAATATTTTTATACATTTGTTTTGGAACTAATCTTTATTGGTTATTTTAAATTATATATCATAACATTCTTGATTTTATTTATAAACAAATAAATACATAAATTATAAACACTAAATTCTACAATTAGAGTTTTGTCCAATAAGACTAAGAAGCCATGAGAAACCAGTTACATATTTTTTATATCCAAATAAAGTTATAAAATAAGATTAAGTGTATATAATATTTATGTTAAACTTTATTTTATGATTCAATGTTTTAATTTTTTAGAATTTATATTATTGTAATTTTTTGCCTTTTTAACGGTTTTGGAATGGATTTGGATATTCGCGGATATTAGAAAATCCGGATTCCGAATTTTTTTTGTGGATTTAGGAAAATCATATATGGATCCGGTTATCCTACCCATTTCTATCTAATCTTATAACTTATTTTAATTATACATTAATTTATCATTTAAACAAATTTATATAATATATTTATTATAGAATCATAACTATTTACTTTACATTAAGCTAAGTTTATAATGTAGTGAAATTATTATTAATATTTTCATATATTCATCTAAAAGTAAATATTTGTTTTTAAACTCTATTAATAAATCTCATAAAACTAAATATCACCAATTGAAGTTTCTTTAGATCAATAATATATGAGCTATCTTGTATAACAAAATGTCTTTTCATATTCTAAGGATAGTTTTTATATTAATGGATGACAATTATTATGAGAATGAATATATCATAATACAATTATTATGAGAATTATGGAATTAAGTGATTACAGGATTAGATGATGTAATAGAGAATAAGTGAGTGATGATGTATCACAAATTTAGAGTATGAGAAGATGATGTGACAGCCTAAGAAGAGAGAAAATTCAACTTTATATATATAGACTAGTGTGTGATCCGCGCTACGCGCGGAAGTAAATACAATTTTTTTAAAAAACAAATTGGTATAATAATATTTTAGTTTTATTAGTATGATTGTTAATGAATTTGTCTCTATTAGCTTAAAAAATTTGGATTGTTTATTCATAAGTTTTTTTTTCTTTTCTTAATTTTATGTTTATTTATGTATTTGTTTAGTGGGTGATCCACAATTTATTTTTATTTTCTTTGGTTGACTATTTATTCAATTAGTTGGATTTTAAAAATTAAGTTTTGTCATTTTAAAATTTAGGGAATTGTATTTTTTTTAACCCAAGTGATACTAATAAAATAAATACTTCGAAATTGATTTAGTTTTGTATACTCCGAAAGTTACTTCGAATACTAATAAAAGGAAATTTAGTCTTGTGAATTTAGAATTCTCCGAACTTATTAAAAAAAATTACACTTCGAAATAGGTCCCTATATTTTTATCTATTTTTACCTAAAACCGAATACTAATAAAATGTTCATATTTTACTATTATTCATCTTCGATGATCCAGTGTTGGTGACTACAAATCAATCTAATTTTATTTGAAAAACGATTTAATTTCTATCACTAATTTACTATCAAAGTCATTGTAGATGTATGAGTTTAATGGGAATATTTGAGATAATATGAGCCGATTTGGAAAAGTATAAGAAATATGGGGTCGAACGTCGATCTAAACATTTAGAGAGAGAGAGAGAGAATAGGATTATCTTGTAAAAAAAATTACTCACTCCTCTAAAACCCTCGTCTTCTCTGATATCTTCTCTCAACGCCGGTGAGATTTCACTTTCAATTTCAATCACAAAGAGTGTGATCCGCGCTGATGTGGCAAACAATTTTTTTAATCTAATGGTATTTCATTTTATTTGGTTTCGTAGTTAATTTAATTATTTCGTAGTTAAAATCTGTGTATTTGTTTTTTAGTTTTTATTTAATTTATGATCATCTATGTGTTAATTTATTGGATGGTACGCATTTTTACCCCTTTTTTTATTTGGTGATCAATTTTATGCAATTAGTTGGGTTTTTAAAAAGGAAGATATTTACATTTTAAAATTGCATAATAATTGTTTTATATTTTGTTTCATGTGAAGTTATTATTTTTGGAATGTTTCATGTATGATTTTAACCCTATTTATGTGTGCAATATGTTTGTGATTCCTAAGTCTATTTTTCTTTTATTTTGTTGAAAACGATTTCTATATATAACTGGAGAAAAAAATGAAAATTTAGCGAACACATAAGGTTATTGATAAGGGATAAGCCCATTACAGCAATAATAGAATTAACATTTGATCAATCTTTGTTGATTTTAAATCTATTCATGGATTGCATGTCACACAAATTTAGATTTAACTGTATTAGAATTTGTTTATTCAAGACAATGTGTTAGATTATGTATTTTGATAAAATAATGAATTTAATTATATCAATAATGGAAATTTAGCCAACACATAAGGTTATTGATAATAGGTAAACCCAGTGAGATTCAACTTTATATAAAAAAAAATGTGTGACCCGCGAGTTTTTATTTTTTTAAGTTTTATAATATTTTAATTTATTTATGAGAACTTTTTAATTCATTTTTAGTAAAATAAACCATTGCTTCTAGATTGCAAGCCTAATATTCTATTTGAAAGTTAACTTAT
This sequence comes from Eutrema japonicum, assembly GCA_030161315.1. Classification (NCBI taxonomy): domain Eukaryota; kingdom Viridiplantae; phylum Streptophyta; class Magnoliopsida; order Brassicales; family Brassicaceae; genus Eutrema; species Eutrema japonicum. The sequence goes on from BSQW01000011.1 coordinate 44,265,242, forward strand.
TGTTTCTCTTATTTTCACCTCCATTAAAATGAAAATGTAACTGATAGTCAATCAATTCAATATCTACGGTCAATTACTTCTATATTATTTATAAATAATCATGTTTTTTGGAACTTTCATATCTTATCTATATTTAAAGACCAAATAAATCATGTTATCCAAATATCTAAATTGCTGAATGTTTCATTATTATTATTTTAAATTATGTACTTATTTTTTTTTAAAATTGATTTTCTTATATATAATTTATTTAACAAGTTACTATAATATGCATTATTAAACGATAAATGAGTTTACTTTTTATTTATTAGATATTCTGTTTTTTTTATAAAAAAAATTATATATCTGTGATATGTTAAATTAATATTGTATATATATTATATAATATTAGTTTGGATCAAATAATATCCATTCACTAAACATCTTTTCGATATAAAATTTTAACCTTGTAACTATAATAAAGTGTGTAATATATTAGTAAAACTAAAATTTTAAATCTATTATTCTTTCAATAAATTTTGTTGCTTTTTTTTAAGTTTTCATGATATGAATATGAAAATGATCTTTCAAATTCCTTGCATAATTTAATAAAATGTATAGTTAATATGTATATCAAAGTTTTAACTAATTAAATTATGAAAATTAAATATCCAAATGATGTGGCATACATGTGGATGATATATGTTACATTAATATTGTATATATTGTCTACTATGAGTTTGGATCAAATAATATCCATTTATTAAACATATTTTGGATATAAAATTTTAATTTTTTAACTATAATAAATTGTGTAATATATTAGTAAAACTATATTTTTTAAATCTATTATTTTTCAATAAATTTTCTTGATTTTTTTAAATTTTTATGACATAAATATAAAAATGACCTTTCAAATTTATTGTATAATTTAATAAAATGTATAGTTAATATGTATATTAAAAATTTAACTAATTAAATTATGAAAATTAAATATCAAAATGATGTGGCATACATGTGGATGATGATGTGTCTTCATGAGAAGAGAGCAAAGTTAACTTTATATATATAGACTAGTGTGTGATCTGCGCTACGCGCGGACTTGAACAAAATTTTGTTTTAAAAAAAATTGATATAATATTATTTTAGTTTTATTAGTATTATTGTTAATGGATTTGTCTCTATTATCTTAAGAAATGTGGATTGTTTATTCTTAAGTTTTTTTTTCTTAATTTTATGTTTATTTATGTATTTTTTTAGTGAGTGATCCACAATTTGAATTTTTTTTTGGTTGACTATTTATTCAATTAGTTGTTTTTTAAAAGTTAAGTTTTTGTCATTTTAAAGTTTAGGGAATTGTATATTTTTTAACCTAACTGAATACTAATAAAATAAATACTTCGAAATAGGGTTAGTTTTGTATAGTCCGAAAGTTACTTCGAATACTAATAAAAAGAATGTTAGTTTTGTGAATTTAGAATTCTCCGAACTTAAAAAAAATACTTCGAAATAAGTCACTGTATTTTTATCTATTTTTTACCTAAAAACAAATAATAATAAAATGTTCAGAATTTACTATTATTTATTTTCGATGATCTAGTGTTGGTGACTACAAACTGAATCTAATTTTATTTGAAAAATGATTTAATTTCTATCACTAATTTACTATCAAAATCATCGTAGATTTATAGGTTAATGGGAACATTTGAGATAATATGGGCCGATTTGGAAAAATATAAGAAATATGGGGTCGAGCGTCGATTCAAATATTTAGAGAGAGAGAGAGAGTTCTTGTGAATATGATTATCCTGTAAAAAAACATTACCCACTGCTCTAAAACCCTCGTCTTCTCCGATATCTTCCCCCATCGCCGGTGAGATTTCACTTTCAATTTCAATCACAAAGGGTGTGATCCGCGCGGACGTGGTAAACAATTTTTTTAATCTAATGGTATTTTATTTTATTTGGTCTTGTAGTTAATTTAATTATCTCTCTCAGCTTAAGATCTGTGTATTTGTTTTTGTTTTTTTTTTTAATTTATGATTATCTATGTGTTTATTTATTGGATAATACACATTTTTACCTCTCTTTTTTTCTTTGGTGATCAATTTTTTGCAATTAGTTGAGTTTTTTTAAAAGAAAATATTAACATTTTAAAGGGAAGATATTTACATTTTTAAGTTGCATAATAATTTTTTTTTAATTTTGTTTCATGTGAAGTTATTATTTCTGAAGTGTTTCATGTATGATTTTAACCCTATTTATGTGTGCAATATGTTTGTGATTCCTAAATCTATTTTTCTTTTATTTTTGTTGAAAAAGATTTCTATATATAACTGATTGTTTGAAGTCACAACATTTTTTTGATTTTATTTAGAATAAATCTAATCCATAATTTATAAACACTAAATTCTATAGTTTTTCTAAACTATGTAAATAAACTGATAAAAGTAAATTATTAAATTGAAATTTCTTTAGATTAATTCAATATAATCTATATTCTATTAAATAAATGTCTTTTCACATTCTAGGGAAAATTATTGTATTAATGGACGGTAATTATTATGAGAATTGAAATATATTTACATCACATGATATATATTTTGCATATACAAAACTTTTATTTTCTTCTCCTGTTGTAGTTACATTTATTTTTATTTTTTTTTGTTAAAAATAATATCACAAAACACAATGATCTTAAATTTTCAAACTTAATTTATATTTTTGTGTAAATACTTTTAATATGTTTCTTAATTTTTTTGGCTCTTATTTTCTTTTCATAGTTATGTATAATTGCAATTATTATGTTAAATATACCTAAATTTTATTTATTTGTCTCTTTATTAGATGTAAAATTTGCCAACTTATATTTTGTTTTATGAATTTAGTTACATATTTAACTTATTTGTTTAATTGTTAGGACTTGTTTGATATTTTAGTTTTTTTTATAATATTTGCGATACAACTTAACCTAATTAAATATTTATAAAAGTTGAAATATATTATGATAACCAAATTTATTAAACATATTATTATTTTAAATAACTATATTCATATAAGTTTATTATTTTCTGGTTTAATTTAGAATATGAATAATGCCTTTTCAAATTCTTTTCATAATGTTAAACCCAAATTTATAATTAATATATGTATTTAGTATGTGTATTAAATTTTTAGGATGCTGAGGTGGCAGCATGAGAAGAGAGAAAACCTTACTTTATATATATAGATGCTGTGAACATTTATTTTCCAAAAATATTAAATGTTAATAAAATACGTAACTCTGTAAGGTATGTGAATGAGCATTAATATTTTTTGTTTCTTTAAGTAAATATGATTAAGAAAAGAGGTATTTTTTATTAAATTTGTGAATGAGCATTTATATTTTCTGTTTCGTTAAGTAAATCTGATTAATAAAAGATGTATTTTTCTTTTTTATATATATTCAAGTATAAAGAACACTGACTGATACAAGATATTTATATCTCTTGGAGGTATCAATACCCTCAATACGATGTAGTAAGGAAGATATCAATCCATAATTGGGATTATTCTAATCACTAAGAATACAAGGAACTCATGCAGGTTAAGCTAAACAAGTGTGGTTTGTTGTTAAGTATCTTTTTCAAAACAAGCAATGCAATAACTAAACAAGATGTAAATCAAATAACGAAAGCGAATCTAGAGATAGGGTTACCGAATTAAGGTGACCCAAGCACAATTCATGGTGTTCTTTCACTCAAACGTTATCCCTAGGCAATAGATTTCTAATCTTGATTAGTTCTCTTTCAAGCAACTAATCACTATGTTAATCATCAAATCCGTTAGTAAACTCTCATTTTTGTGGATTAACAATTAGCAAGCATTAAGAATAATAACAAGATCAACCAAAGATATGCCCTAAACAACTAATCTCTTAGGCTAGGAGCATAAATCCCTTGAATAGTTCATCAAGGCATTTCATCAAACACTTGGTGTGCATGAAATGCCTTATGATCTAGATCCACTTCATCAAGCTAGATCTAGCATTAAGGACACTATTCAAGGAAGGAAATAAGATAATATATCCCTAAACACCATAAACCATGCCTTGGATCACCCTAATCTACCCAATCTCAAGATCCTAGAAAACTACTAAAGACCCATTAAGAACATCTCAAAATCGATGGAGATAGGAGATGAATCCATTGATGGGTGATGAATAATCAATAAGAAAAGAAGATAGATAGAAGAGATTCAATGAGATAAACACTTAAATGCATAACTTAAAGGATCCCTCTTACAAAATCCAAGTTCTCTCTCAAAAGGGGAAAGGATTTTGAACAAAAGAAAGCATAGTCTTCAAAATTAGGTTTTTGGTCTATTTATATGGATAGTGGGCGAACCGGGTCAACTCAGAACAAACCGGGTTTTGAACCGGTCATATCTTGGGTTGATGGCCTTGTGATTGGTCGACGGCGAGGGGACTAGGCGATGCAACATGTCGATGTTGGTGATGGGTATTTGCATCGCCCAGTTGCATCGCCGGGTGGTCGAAAGGAGATGGGTCGATGCTAAGCCCCTGGAGCAGCACCGGTCCGTTGTGTCGCTCGGTGGTCGCGGTGTAGATTTCCTGAAGCTGAGCATCGCGGAAACTGGTCACGGTAAAGGAGAGCCGGATCGATGCTAAGGCCCTGGTCTTCCATCGCTCCGTTGCATCGCCGGGTGGTCGCGGTGTAAACGTCCTGAGGCTCAACATCGCAGCAACTGGGCGACGTGGGAAGAGGCTGGGTCGATGCTAAGCCCCTGACCCTCCGTCGCTCGGTTTCATCGCTGGGTGGTCGCGGTGTAAACATCTCCAAAGCTCCCGATCCGAATGGTCTCAAGCCAAACTCCGTCAAGTGCCTCCAAAGTGCGTAAAAAGGACTCCAATACATGCAAGACACTCTAGGACGTAGTATGAGAATCCTAATACTCTAAATGAGACAAAACAACAAAGAAATGCCAAGTAACTATATGCAAATGAGATGAAGCCTATACTAAATGAATGCATGAAAGGGATAAAATACGAGTCTATCACTGACCGAAATGGCTTTGGCTCGAGCCTACACCCAACCCAATGTTGGTTGAATCAGTTGTAAACCAATTAAATATCGTCCTATATCGTCCTTATGCAGAACCATATATATCGTCCTATAATACGCCAATGCCCACGTCTCCATCAAATAATACTTCGAGCACAGTTCCTCTACATGAATATCCTCTGTTCTTCCTGCTCGTTTCATGAAACCAATGTTAGCGATTATTTCATGGATGCAAGGATAATTGTCTATATTAAAACACTTGCAACCGCAAGTTTTCCTTCTCAAGTCCACCAAAGAAGTCTTCACATCGCATCCAATGACACTGTATTCAAGGTGAAAGAAGTTTAGCTCATTCACCATTAGCTTCCTCGCAATGGCTACCCTATCGTGCACTAGGTTCTCCACAAAGGGGATCAGTTTATGTGCGTCTGATGCATCAACAGACTTGTTCCTATGTTTGTTAAACCACTTAACCAATTTTGCAACAATCGCATCAATCATAGGTAATAACGAGTACTTTCTCGCATCAAACAAAATATTGTTCATGGACTCTACACAATTATTGGTGTCTATGTTGTACATTTCTCCTGAAAAATAACACCTTGCCCATTTCGCCTCATCTACACTACCATCCAGATACTTGGCTACATTAGGATACCTTATCCGCAATTCACTGTATGCTTCTCGAAACTCAATCTCTGTATACAACCTTGCACATTCCCTGGCTTTTTCTGCAACAACATCTTTGTCCCTTCTAACTTGCAATCTCACATTCTAGGACAAATGAAAGATGTAATACCCATGTTTAGAGCTTGGGTACACCTCACCTATTGCGTTGATGAGGTTTGCATTTATGTTAGAAACAAACACTAATTCAGGACTACCGGGTATCACGGTTTTCAGCGTATTGAAAAACCACATCCAACTCGCGTTGTTTTCAACATCAACTACATCAAAAGCAATGGGATAATGGTGACGATTAGGATCCTGAGCTGTTGCAAAAATTATCATACCACCATGTTGGATCTTCAAAAAAGTTGCATCCACAATGATCACTTTCTTCATTGCTCGAAACCCTTCAATGCAAGCTCCCAAAGCGACGAATAGGTACTTGAACATTTTTTGTTCATCCAATACCACACTTGTTCTTGTATTGGGATTGAACTGCTCTAACATGTACAAAAATGAATACAAATCATTATAACTTTCTTTTGGACTACCACGCACCATGGCCAGAGCTTTTTGTTTTCCTCTCCATGCGGTAGAGTATGACACATTCACACTAGCGTTTCCTTGAAACCAAAACGACGAGACTTTTAGGAGCTGAAATTTCCAATTGACCTGGATAAAATTCTTTAAGAATACATGCAACTAATCATGGTGTGCCTTTCCTTTGTTTGCTGCTTGTACTCGAAGTAGCCCGAGAGAATGTATGTATCTTTTTGTATACTCTAACCGACAAACAAGCTGCATTCTTCGGCTTCGCAGCTCGTAGATACCAATTACAACCGTCTTCACCACATTTTACAACGTATCGACTCTTATCCAACTTATTTAAAGTGATCCCAAAATAATTATGATGTGAAGCTCTATTAATGATATCTATCAATTCCTGCTTACTTTCAAATTATTGGCCTACTACCAGACCCGTACCATCTTCCCATGCATCTACAAAGTGTTGTTCTTCTACAGAATATGGAAACTCAACAATTTCAAGCCTTTGGGAACTATCCAGACCTTTATCTTCATCGTTATCCCCATCTTCACATGATACATTCTCACCATCTACGTTATCTCCATCTACATTCTCACAATCTATATTCTCTATCGGTTCATGATGTTGTTCTGTTGAACAGTTTCCTATGTAAATAGCAAGGACACCATCATTAACTCCAACATTAGCATCATTAAATCTACCATTAGCTCTAGCATTAGAAAGTAACTCGCCGTAATTCATACCAAGTGAACTTACATTCTCTATTCTTGAAAGTTGCTCGCCCAACTCAATTATTCAACATCTTGATGACCTCTACATTCAAAATATAGAATTGTCTCTTATTTTTCACTACTAATGGAATGTAACTCAGTTTCAGCTTCGTCGTAGATTCATCTACCCCAACCTTCCTGCATATCCTATCCACTAACACCGAGTAAGTTATCTCCTCTAAACATGGTGTCATAAACATTACACCGTACATGCAACCTTCTCTTGAAATCCTTTTATTCTCTTCTCCAAACTTTGAATAATATCCTCCATAATCAAAAAGTATGTTTGTGATCACTGTCTCTCTGAATAGAGACAACAAAATACATTAGAACCTCATCACTTGACTCAATAATACCAATAGATCCCGCTTGTATCACTTGCCTCGGTAATACCAATTGTTTCCAATTATCATGTATCAACAAATTTTATCAACAAATTGGGTGAAATCGGGCCAAAATATATATATTCTACCTACGATTTAGGAAAAATTTCTTACGATTCAACGACTACAATCCATTATTTACCAAATCCAATATCCATAAAAAACCGTAGAGAATAATCAATTACAAATCCTCAAATTATAAATTCAATTGAAATCCCCAAACCCAATGGTTTCTAGGGCATAATCTACTAACATAATTGAAGAACTAACCTTATTTTTAAGCTTCAATGGCGGATGAGAAAGTGGCAGAAGAGTTGTCGCGATGAATTCTTACTGTCGAGAAAGAAAAGGTTCGATAAGGAGAGTGTTTCTGATTGGCTGAAACTTGGCGCTCATGATTTTTTTTCTCCTTTTTCTTTCCCAGCAGCTTCTGATTGGCCTAAATTTGTTTTGTTCTAACTGGTCGAAATTTTTAAGCGCCCCATTTTAGATTGGCTGAAATTCCTTAATTCTCATTGGTCGATTTTTTTTTAATGTCATACTTACGAAATTAGAAAGGTAAGATGGGGATATCACATGCATTTCATTAAAAAGAATGAGATATACCAAAATAGAACAGGGTAGAGGAGGTTTGTTGTTTAGTTGAAAGGACATATGAGAAATTAGCCCGAAGCTGAGTGAGAAAGAGGGGTAGATAGATGAATCAAAATGGCATGCTTTTTTATTTGAATGGAGCAAACTGCGTGGCAGGTAGAAGTATGGACCAGGAAAAGTGTATTCTCGTGTTTTGAGAGCTGAACTATGTGCCGTCTTCATTAAAACTAAAATTAAAACTAAACATATGCTATATGTTAAGCCTATTATAAAGTTTTCGTAATTAATTATAGAGCAATTCTTCTGAATGACACCAAATTATGGTTTGTAGACAAATCTAGCACCATCATTTTGAATTTTCCAGCGGTAGCATTCATTAAATAGAAAATGACTAAACTATGCTTTTTTAATAAACAAAACTAAACACATATAATCAAAAATAAAATAAATAATCTCAATTCAGTATCTCTCCTCTCCTCACTTTTTTTTGTTTTGAATGTAATGTTAAATTAATTAAAAAAAAAATCGTTTTTACATCAAGTGCCTCAATGTTTTGAAATTTCGAAAGAACAAATTTATAAAGATATACAACTTTAGCTCCTAAAGGCAAACCAAGCTTTGATTCCTGTCTCGTAGCGCTTGTCTCCCTCAGCTCGAATGAATAGTAGCTAATTTCGCACTTGTTTATCGATGAGCTTGATAAGGCGAGCTGCAAGGCTCAGATCTTTTCCATGTTTCCTTGCGTTTCTTTCTCTCCATACACTGTGTACTGCTGCTTGGAAGGCATATCGGGTAAGAAAGTTCTTGAGACGATCTGACATGTTGTTTGAGATGGAGTTGATGATGGCTTGTCAGTCAACGGAGAAGCTTGCTAGAAAGAGATTGGTTGCGAGCTCTGTCCAGATTTCTGATGAATAGTTTCACGCGAAGAACAGGTGGTCTCTTGTCTCCATGTGGTTACAACACAATACACATGTAGACGTTTCTTCTAAATTCCAATTGGTCATACGATCCCCCGTTGATAACCGATTATGCATCGCGAGCTAAATGCAGAAATAGTATTTTGGTGTCGCATATGCGAACCATACTCCCTTGTTCCAGGCTTCCTTATTTGATGTGGTTCGAGTGTGATTCCAAGTATCTTTTGTTGAGAAAGAGGGCTTGAAGACGTCACCTTTACCTTTCCATAAGACCACATCTCCGCCTTCGTTATTATAGCTTTTTCGTTGCAATAGCAAAGCATCTTCTATCATGTTGAGATCATTCACTCGATGTCTTCTCCTCCTTCGTCGAGTATTCCATGCTTCAACCACCGTTGCGTTTTTGCTAATTCCCATGTCAATAATGCCTCTCAGCCCAGTAATATCTATCAAACACCCAAGACTTGACCATTTATCATACTCCCTTGTGCCATGCTTCCTTATTTGATGTGGCTCGAGTGTGATTCCAAGTATCTTTTGTTGAGAAATAGGGCTTGAAGACGTCACCTTTACCTTTCCATAAGACCACGTCTCCGCCTTTGTTATTATAGCTTTGTCGTTGCAATAGCAAAGCATCTTCTATCATGTTGAGATCATTCACTCGATGTATTCTCCTTCGTCGAGTATTCCATGCTTCAACCACCGTTGCGTTTTTGCTAATTCCCATGTCAATAATGCCTCTCAGCCCAGTAATATCTATCAAACACCCAAGACTTGACCATTTATCATACCAAAAGATGTAGAAAGCCCGCTTCGAACCTCGACTTTACAAATAAAAAGATAAAGGTTCTTTGTAGAAAATTTTAAGGTGTTGAATTTCATAAAGTGTTGGGTGCCTTTTTATAATGATAATAAATGAGCTTTTTATATGCTCATTAACAAGACCTTCATGGTCAAAGAAATTAAATACAAGAGAAATCTATACACAATTTAAATAAAAAGAGGAGAAAAATCAGCTAAATCACATTATGGTCTTTTTCCCACCGATTTAGCCATTAGAATTTAATGGAGAGCTTGATTCTTGTTGGCTGAAGATGATTTTGGACTTGAGAGTGTTGAGGGTGTCTAGGTGCATCTTCTTGAATGAATGGTGGGTCAAGGATTTTCAGCAAACATCAGTCTTGGTAATTAATACACATTTGACCAAACCGAATAAGAAATGTTTTTTAACTCTGACAATTCTTCCTCTGGTTCGATTTGTTTAAATGATGGTTTGATGACCTCATCATAATCTCCATCTTCAGAAAATTTTGTCCTCAAAACTTGTTCATGCGATCTAGTGTTGTCGCTTGAATTTTGTTGGACCTCCTCTGCTTGTTTGTCTTTGTCAATGGCAAGTGAAGGTGATGGAGGACATGGAGACTCCTTTGGTAGATCAGGAGGTTCAGGCTCCTTGATCAGAAAGGAAGCTATGACGCCTCGTTTATGCTCTGTTTTTGACTCCTTGAGCAGCAACGTAATGGATGAATTCGGTTTTGGTGTTGCTTGTGGTGCACGCTTGCGGATTGGTCTTCTACCATAACACTCCTTGATCTTTGGTGGGAAATCTAGGGATATGTATCTCTCGTCCATGAGCAGCTTGAGTTATTCCCAAGTGTTTTATGGCTGGCTCGTTGTAGTACCAACGTTCTTCTTCTTTTAGATTTCACCATGTTGCGGCTTCACTTCGTAGTTGATTGATGATTGGAGGTAGTCTCTCATGTTCTGGTATTCGGTTGTGAAAAATACAACAATCCATGTGTGCGGTCAAAGCTAAGTAAGCTTCATGACCATATCCTCCTTGAAATTTTTTGGACCGTAGCATTACACTGATAAGTAAAACAAAAAAATTCTCTTTGAATAGGGAAATCGAAAAAAAAATCAGAAACAAATAATAACAATTTTTTTCGTTTTAAATTTCGTTTAATGAGAGAAACAAACTAAAGCTGTAAGAAAAACAAAAAAAACCTATTTTTTGGGTTTTTTAAAATATTATAAAATCAAAGAACAAAAAAGTTTTTTTTTTTGGATTTTTCGATAAAAATATGAAGCAAAAACAAAAACAGAAATGAAAACAATAGAGGATAAGAGTTTTTAGCTATGATACCAAAAATGATACAAGTATAGGACTGTCAAAAGGCTTATATGACTTCAGATAAGCAGATCTTCAAGCAGGGGATTGATAAAATGATGATGGTGGATCGAAGAGCACCACAAAGGCTACAAATGGCCTTTGATACAACTCAGATTCTTAGCTTGAAGGTACTGGTCTCAATAAAAAAAAAGATAAAGTTTCTTTGTAAAAAACTTTAAGATGTTTAATTTCATAAAAAATTTGGTGCTTTTTTACAATGAGAATAGATGAGTTTTTTATAGGCTCATTTACAAGACCTTCATGGTCAAAGAAATTAAATACACGAGAAATATATGCACAACTCAGAGGAGAAAAATTAGCTAAATCACATTATGGTCTTCTTCCTACCAGTTTAGCCATTAAACTTTAATTGGAGCTTGATTCTTGTTGGCTGAAGTTTATTTTGGACTTAAATCAAATTTTGTAATATAATTTGTGTTTATTTATGTTTTTAGATAAAAAAAATTTATATTTAATTTTTGTCATATGAGACACATAAATATTTTGGTGTTTAGATATAATTTGTTTTTTCTAATCCGCCCTAGAACGGGAGTTCAATATGAAAAGTAAAAAAATAATCCTATTTGTTTTAATTTGTTTTTGTTTTAATGTTTTCTATTTTGTATGGAAAAATATATTTTTGGTATGACATGTATCATTCAAAATTAGTGATTTTAGCTATTTCAATTCTATGACCCGTTTTGTTATATATATTTTCAGTTCATATGAATTTACAAAAAATAGTTCTACGTTCGTTTAGGTTTTGAATTATACATTTTTTATAAAGTACTATGTTCACTAATATTATAGGTAATGAAATTAAGAAACCTTTTAAAATATATGATTAATAAATTGGTTTTCTAATTATTAAAATTTGGTAAATTCAATGTTCACATCTGTTTAAATTGTGTTTGGCAATATAAATAAACAAATAAATGTGGTCTACAAATAACAAATCCAATCATTAACGAAGTAAAACAAAAGTGCAAAAGTTAAGGCATCAATCTCTAAAAACAAAATAATAAATATATTCAAATGTTTAAGCATGGCCTTCATGCTTCAAGTGAAGGCAGAATTCTTCATCGTGGCCCAGAAAACAGATCGAATTTATGAGTTGTGCAAATGGAAATATTGCATGATCGAATTTATGGTTGTGCAAATCTAATTAATAATATATTTTTTTAAGTTTGAAAAATATTTAATTATTCATCCTGTAAAATTAAAAAAAAACATATATATAATGAAAGCTTATCTCACACAAAATATATGTATATATTTCTATTTTGCTAATCGCAATCAAATTGTCAAAACAATTATACATTTCTTGCTGTGAAAAGTCGAGTGATATGAGAGAAATGTGACTTAGAATCATATTTATATAGGGAAGCTGGTATGCAACTTAGGATTGCAAGATTATATTCTCTAAAGAGTTGTATATATCTAAGTTAAAATTTTAGAAAGATTTTAATTAGGATATATCTTAATTTTAAAAATTATTTGATTCAGATATCTTTATTTTAGAATGAATTTAATTGCCTGATATTGATAGGATTTTCTTTCTACAAATAAGTGGGTATATTCCCTAAATTCCATATATTGTGGCAAGAGTTTAAAGATATTCGAATTTTTATTTCCTTTTTTAATTCAATTTTTTTTTGAATTATGAATATCAGCATTTTGATACATGCTTCCTTAAATAAATAACAATTCATAAACTTTTAATAATAATTTAAAATAGTTATAATTAAATCAACATAAATGACAAATTCTATGCTACGATTTTTATGGTTGCCGTTATTAGGATTGTTATGGTTGCTGAAAATATGAGATTATTAGATTCGTAATATCGGCAATATAATTAATGATATATATTGTGATTAATGGCAGCAAAATTGTAATATTAAAATTTTAGGAAACCATAAATTAATTCTTTTAGTATATTTATTTATGTGCAAATGTATTTAGTCTGTATAATAAGTCATGATGATTTTACGAATCTAATTAATTAATGTTTCTTTATTTTTATCGTTGGAAGCTTGTGGTAAAATTCTTAATTTTGAATTTAAATAGAATAACTATTTCTGGTTTAGATTTTATGATAATATTTTTTTAATAAATTTTTATTAATATAAACAAATATTAACATAATCTGGACAATCTTACCAAGATTAATTAAATTTGCATTTCGAATTTAATTCTTAATTAACAATTCCTAAAATTGTGTGATTTTTAAAATATTAATTATTTTATATATGTAAATAAAAAATATTGAATCTGTATTAGTAACTGAATGTTGTCTATATGCATCATCAAATTTATAGTTGTGCAAATCTAATTAATAATATATTCCTTTTTTAATTTGAAAAATATTTAATTATAAATCTGAATGTATTAATAAGATTTAAATTTAAAAGTAAACATATTTTTTATTAATTCTGAATATTTGTTTTTGTAATTGTTGATGAAATCTAAGAAAATCTACATTAAATTCAAAATTTAAGATTATATTTCAATGCAAATTTTTAATTTTTAATCTGTATTATTCAAAAAAAATTGATTATTAAAATATTTGGCATAATCTAAATTCAAAAATTCAAAATAACTAATATTATTTCCGTAACAAAATAATAATACAAATTTAAATTATTTTGTAATATATAATTTATAATAATCAATTTTATTTATAATTTTAAATATTTAATATATTTTTTGGTATAGTTTGAATTTTTTTAATTACGAGTTAAAATTAATATATAATCGGATTAAGTAACTAAACTACTTTTTAATTGAACCAAATATAATTAATTTTTAAATTTAACAAAAAATATTTGTTTGGTAACAAGAATAAAATGAAGCAAATAGTAGTTATCCATGATAGAAATTGATTTATATGCATTTTCTGTTTGGACACAAAAAGTTACTCTATTTTAATAGATTATATTCTTCATATGGTTCATTTGTTTAAGTGATGGTTTGATGACCTCTTCACCAACCATGCAAATTAGCATCGGAATTCATGGAAAGAAAACCAGTGAGGAGCCACAAATAGAAACAACTTACTAAATATGAAAATCTCAAGTTGAAAAAGAAGATAAAACACTAGACCGATGATCAATGACGAGAAATATGGCGACGAAAGCTAGGGATTGAAGTGTCGGAGAAAAGGGGGAGAGAGAAGAAAAATACTTAATTTGAGTTTTAATAATTAAAAAAGATGGTAGTTTAGTCATCTTCTATTTAGTGAATGTTACCGCTAAAACTTCAAAATGATAAGTTTTGGCGATTTCAAAACAAAGATAAGTGTTGGCGATTTCAAAACAAAGATAAGTTTTGCTCAAAAGAACTTATTTTAGATAGAAAACCTAAAACTGACAAATAAAATAGTTCATTATGAATTTTATTGTGCAATGAAATTAAAAAAGAAAAAAATTTAAACAAAGAACACCAAAATCAAGTAAAATTTAGATTTATCTCATAAATTGAAAGGAGGAGAGTTGCTTGAAACAACTTTCAAGGGTTACAAACAAATATTCCATAACATTCCTATTTATACCAATCTCTTGCAATAAAATCCTAAACATATGGACTTGTTTTGACACTTTAATAGGCTTCTATAATGCATTGGGCTTGTGTCTCTAATACTCCCCCGCAAACTTGACGGCGGGTGAAGACGAAGCTTTCAAGTTTGAATTCGCAATTTGCTTTGAGTCTTAGCTAGGTAGAAGTGAAATGCAAATGAAGATGGCTTGGTAGGAGCTTGAGTAGTTGAAAATCCATGTGAAGTAGATAGATGACTCTATTCACCAAGGAGAATAGACATTAGTGTGAGAACTTTTCAGGTTTTTTTGACCTATTTATCTCACGAAGAGTCCGGGTTTCTTTACCCGTTTAACTCCCCTAAACTATCTCATGACGAAGAATAATCATCTTCCCACACCTACTGAAACCTCACTCACTCTCGCTTCTTATCCAAAAGACACCAAAAAATCTGCCATTCCAACAATCAACCTTCTCTTTGGCATTTTACCGAACGCCTTGTGTGCACACAACAAATTCTTGTATTAACATAGAAGTTGACATAATATAGCATCCTAAACTCATCCTCATCAAATCCAATCTGGTGTCTACTATTTGCAGCAACATTCTAATCATACTAACCCAAAACTACCTTAAGCTTCTCTCGGCAGTCATGTACATAAGTCCAGAGATGCAATCCATTGAGAACGATATAAATATGCAGCATAACACATCAGCTAAACCAAATTGTAAATTGAATCCCTTTGCCAAAACCCATAACTAATAGTCTAATACTATCTAAAAACAAACCCAACTCGCATATCGAATCTTAAACACTCTATTTATGACTACTTGAATCATAAAAATACCAGTTGGAGCGATGCTTTCAGTTTCCCTCAATCTTAAAATACTAGGCAGGGGCATTTTAACCGTACCCGAACCCGACCTAAAAACCCGATCCCGAACCCGATCCAAACTAGAAAAATATCCGAACGGGTCTTAGTGTCTAAGTACTTTGGATTTTGGATAATACCCGAACCGAACCGAAACCCAAACTATAAACCTGAAACTAACTTAAGCAATTAACCCCCTTTGTTATACCCGAACAAATCTCCCTTTGTAAAGTCTAGGGATGGGCGTTTTAACCGTACCCAAACCCGACCCAAAAACCCGATCCGAACTAGAAAAATACCCGAACGGAAAATTTATGGATCATAGTTTCATAATTTTGATCATAGTATGGGTGAAAATACCCGAACATACCCGATCTTACCCAAACTTACTCGAAACCATAGTTACTTCGATTATAACCGAACCCAAACCAAACCTGATTAGTACCGAACCGAACCCGACCCGATGGTTTAAAATATCCAAACGGATCATCTAAGCCTAAACTCGAAAACCCAAAATACCCGACCCGAACCCGAACGGGTACCCGAACGCCCATGCCTATTACAGACACAAGCCCAATACATTATACAAGCCTATTAAAGTGTCAAAACAAGTCCATATGTTTAGGGTTTTATTGCAAGAGATTGGTATAAATAGGAATGTTATGGATTATTTGTTTGTAACCCTTTAGAGTGTCCTCCTTTCGGGTTATGAGATAAATCTAAATCTTACTTGATCTTGGTGTTATTTGTTTAAATTTTCTTCTCTTTTAATTTCATTGCACAATAAAGTTCATAATGAGCTATTTTATTTTCTATTTCAATTTTTATCTTATTATGCTCTTTTAAACAACGAATCTATCTTGTTTTGAATCCTCCTTCATGGTGGCAAAGCCAAACGGTTCATGGGCTGTTACTTCCGCTTCCTTTGTTGATTTCTGAACCTACTACAAGCATTCAAAATAGATATGCCGCTTCTGAAAAATTAATCAACTTAAAGTTGCAGTATTCTCGAAGATCGGCGCTTAAATCTGAGAAAGGAAAGCCTACTGTTCCAGATTCTTCAGTACCCAAGAAGGGACGAGTTGCATTTGTTGTTTGTTAGAGTACTATAGGTCTTGATTTGTGATATTCTCATATTTTACTTGTTTTAGCATGCATTCTACTTAGCGTTTTGAGTCACATACATGCATAATCATTGTTTCCCTTAGTGTTTTGGTCTAAATTAGAGTCTAGCTAGGTTGCATTAAGTCCTAATGAGTCTTGCATCATTTGGAGTGTTTTATAGGTGCTTGGAGTTATTTTGGAGAAGTTTGGAGTAATGGAGCAAAAGGACCATTCCAAAGCGTCTGAAAGAACTAGTAGGACGAAGGATCCCGTTATGATTCAGCTTCAATGGTATTCATGAAAGTTGTAGCCAAGTGAGTTAGATGACTACATGAGGTGGTTTCAGGTCATTCAGATATGTGGTTCGTGAGATATGGCCGATTTACTGAGAGTATGTCCGTCTAGCCGCCGAACGTTCGACCAACACCAGCCCACTTCCAACCGGTGTCCTTGCCCGGTGTAATCCATACCGACCAGCCACGGCCCGGCATCACCGTCCAGTGCTGAACCTCAGCATGGACAGGGGAAATACCGGCCCACAGCACCGGCCAATGTCCACCCGGTGTCACAAGTCCAAATTTATCTTCATCGAAGCTAGCCGAAGTGACTTAAATATCAGGCCAAATGAAGAATCTACACTCGGATTAGCTTCAAAAGTCTTCATAGAAGTTGTAGATAACTGAGTAAGTTGTCTTCTGGAGGTTGTGGCTAGTCATTCAGATCGGTGGTTTGAAAGATACATCAGATTTAGCAAGGACATATCTGTCTGGCGTTCAAACGAGTTATGCTCCAAGAACATCACCACACCAGCCCAACTTCACCCGGCACGACCGACCGGTATCAGCACGTCCAAACCAGGGAGAATACCGGCCTGCCATACCGGGTCACCACGGCCAGGTGTTGGGGCGCGGTTCAAACTTGTATATAAGGCTTTAGACCTAATTTTTAGATGTCATCTATTTTCTCTTGCTAAAAATCTCTCCTTTTGAAGGCTTCTTGGGATTTTTATAAAGAAGATCTTCTTTTTATTTATGCAATCTAAGTTTTAAGCTTCTAAGTTTCTTAATATCTTCTAATCTTTTATCTTTCTATTCTCTAATCATGACTAACAACACCTTTTTCATGAGATTTGGTATGTTCTTCATGATTAGTGAGTAGTCTTTTTAGAGCTCATGGATGGGGTTGATTTAGGGGATTTCGTGATAGATTTATGATGTCTAGGGCTTAGTTTATATCTTTCATCTCTTATTTAGTGTTCATAATGCTAGATTAGACTTGAGAGAGCTAATATATATCATAGGAAATTTTATGCACACAAGGTGTTCAATGAAATTCCCCTAAGAACTAAATAAGAGATTTTACTTACTTAGCCTATGAGAGTAGTTGTTTAAGGAGTATTATGGCTATTGTAACTTATAATTAATGCTTGTTTATTAACTTTTCACAAATGAGAATTTGTCTTTAATTAGTTGATTAGCAAAGTGATTAGTACCATGAGAGTGGATTAGTCTTGTTTAAGTGTTCTAGGCTAAGGAAAATTGCTTGATTGTGTGTAATGACATCATAGGTTGATCATAAAAGTCCCCAAAGTCCATAACCTCATCCAAGAGCTTGACTTTATCAATTTGTTAATCTCGTTTAGTGCTTGTTTAGTCTTGTTACTTACTTGCTTTGTTTAAATTTGAATCATTAGGTTGTTAGATTAAAACCACTTGATTTGCTTAGCTTGTATAGTTTCTTGGATTTCTAGTGTGTTAGCCTCATACCTCTTTGGTTCGATATCTGAAATACCACAATGACATAAGTGGGATTTGAGTAATTGACTTAAGACTTGCAAAATTCCTACTATCAATTTGTCTATGAAAAAGAGTAATGGTCACACCAATTCACCGGCTCTTGCTTCGGACCACCTCAAAGCTTCAATATGATCACCTTCTAGGTAACGAATTGGTTTTCCTGCTTATTATGTGAGTTATGGTGTGATAATTTGAGAAGGTATGCCGCTGGTTTTAGATTTTTAGGTATGGAACTCATGAAGCTAGAATGAAATAGTCTTGGGTTTGATAAATATTTGATTGTGGCTGCAAGTTATGTTGATTTTTATGGCAAACAAAAGGATTTATAGATCGCACATAAGGTGTTCGATGATATGTCAAAGAGAAAAACATATTGTTGAAATGCATATTTTTAGTGGTTATTAGCAAATGGATGGGAAGCATCAAGTTAACATTGTGTTGTAGTTGTTTAATAAGAGGCTGAGAATGATTAGTGTGTCATTATATGTGGAAGAAGATTCACCTTCATTATGAGACAACTTAGGGGAGTTAAACGAGGTAAAGAAAACTCGGACTCTTCGTGAGATAAATAGCCTACAAGGATAGACCTGAATAGATCTCACACTAATGACTGATTTTATGGTGAAGTGAGGATATTGACTACTTCAAACGAACTTGCTTCGAGCTCTCTTCCCTTTCTCAAGTCGTTGCACTTATGCTTCCAAACTTAGGTTCACACCTTATGCTAAGTTTGCGGGGGAGTGTAAAGATAACTCAAGTCCAAGCCCAAGAAAAAGTGTCAAAGGAAAATCCATTAGGGTTTCATTCCAAGTTTAGACTCTTAGAGCATGATTATTGCAAGAACCCTTCATGGGGTTCTTAACCATTAATTTAATATTAAAATGGATTAAGAAATCCTCTTTAAGAGACCCTCAATTTTTTAATGTCCAATGGTAGAACCCAATAGGGGTTCTTAAAAAAAATAAAAAAAATTAATTATAAATTAAATATAAAAAGTTTCTTATAAATTAGCATGAACAAAACTAAACATTGAGAGATAAGTAAAGATTCACATTCGATCTCTGGCACAATCTCTCTTGGGTACACACTATTCTGCAAGCAACAAACACATTAATCTGACCATCTCCATCAACATCATCTTCTTTGATCATCTCATCAACTTCTTCTTCTGATTCTGCTTGTGGAGTCATACTTGAAAATGGTGTTTGTTGCAATAGAATTCCAGTCAAAGGAAGAAAGAGATGCATAGAGCATAAAGGGCAGAGAATTAGCCGTGTTTCCCCTGAAAAACACAAACCACCACAGCCCGAGATTTTCACCGGGAAAGTTCACAATCACGAAGACTCTGATGTTATTTGTGGAGTGATCTTACCTAACATGGAACCTTGCACTAAGAGACCTGTTTCAGGAAGGAAACGATGCGAGGATCACAAAGAAGATAGAGTACATGAATCTCAATAAGAATGATGGAGTAAGACTAAGCAAAAGCAATGTCTCCAAGAGCTTGAAAGCTTCTCCATATCTTATGTGTCTCTGTCACTGCTCCTATGCTAATCCCAGTGAGACTTCCCTTCACCTTCCCATTTGCTGATGAAACCAAAACAAAACAATTAAAAACACAATTCCTTTTCACGTTTAGCACTCATCACTTATGAAATCTCCAAGACCATTGAAGGTTTTTCTTTTGTATAAGGGATTATTTAAAAACACAATTCCATATGCATGCAATGGAGATTTCACAACGATATTGGAATAAGAGACACTAAATCGGGACTTTGCAACCCCGAAATCTGAAATTAAAAACAAAAAAATCGAAAATCTAGGAAAGATAACACATACCGGAGCGATTTGATTAGGGAGCCGCCAGAGACAACGACGGTGAAAGCGCCTCTCTCCTTGCTGTGAATTTGGCCAAATCAATCGTCAACTTCTCCTCGAGGTCAAAAATTTCCACTCTTTTCTTCTCCTCCTCCTTCCCTATTTCCGCCGCCTTCGTAGCCATGCTCTTCACCTCCGACACCATTCTCCGACTATCAGCTAATCACCTCCGACACCATTCTTTTTTTTTTAATAATAAAAGGAAAATAATCATTAAAAAATCTCCAGCTTCTCCAAATTAGTATATTTCCCAACTTTGTATTGACTTAGCAAAAATGGATCTGGAAAATAGTAAATGTAAAGTTGAGTATATGTTCTGTTAACAATCAAAATTGAGTGTTTTTATGCTAATTTGAAGAAGTTGGGGATTTAAACGATCATTTTCCCATAATGCTAGAGACATTAAATTTTCTTGAAAAAGAAGTGTAGTTTTCTTGAAAATGATGACAATAAAAACTGTTTTGTGTGGATAATGCCAGAGATACGATAGCCTCACAACAAAGGATAAAACAAAGGCAATCGAATTTGATTTCTTTTTTTTCTCAGTTGCTTGAAGAACAATTTGACAATTTTGCATGGCGACACATTCAATGATCATTCCTTCTTCTTCTTCTTCCTCATCATCATCTTCCTCTGCTCTCGCTGCTCCGTCTCCGTTGAGAGAGACTCTACCACTCTTCAGTACAAGATCTCTCACATTCACATTCCCGAGAAAATCCTCGTTTTCTCGGCTTCGGTTGAGATTCTTTGCCGAGAAACACTCTCAGCTCGATTCCTCAAATGGCTGCGCCACTAATTTCGCCTCTTTACAAGAATGTGAGTTTTCTTCTGCAATTTCAGCCTTCGTTTCTTGACAAGATCGTCTCTCGCGATCAGTATCGAATCACAATGTGTTTGATTTTGTTGACAGGATTGCAAATCTCAATTTTTTTTTCTTAAAGTATTCGAATTTTGTTCGGTTTCTTCCACTATTTTGCACAATGATAATGCAAAATATGTTGTTGATTGAAGAAA
Organism: Eutrema japonicum; assembly: GCA_030161315.1. Lineage (NCBI taxonomy): Eukaryota > Viridiplantae > Streptophyta > Magnoliopsida > Brassicales > Brassicaceae > Eutrema > Eutrema japonicum. The sequence continues at coordinate 44,286,541 of BSQW01000011.1, forward strand.
TAGTTCTTGAAACACTCACTGTTCAAGATTGTTGCATCTTATGGCCTTTACTCAAAGATAGCAATTTTTTTTTGTCTTGCTCTCTCTTCTCTGATATTCTTTTTGATCAGCCAAGAGAAGCTATAAGTCTACTGTAATCATTATAGGATTGAATGTGGCAGATTAGACCGATTGTGTGGTTGTAAGTAAGATAGCCAATTAGTGAGAGTTTGGTTTGGTTTATAAGGGTGTTTCTAGGGGAGTGAATGTGTTTGATAAAGTCTCTCTTGTTTTATGAATTGAAGTAGTTGTTTCTTTGATTCTTTGGACGACATTTTTTCAGCCGGAGATCATCTTACAGAGGAACATGTAACAAAAGGAGAGTCCACTCTTAGTATTACAGTCGTTGGAGCCTCTGGAGATTTGGCCAAGAAGAAGATATACCCCGCATTGTTTGCGCTCTTTTACGAGGGTTGTCTTCCTCAGGACTTTTCTGTTTTCGGTTATGCTCGGACTAAACTCACTCATGAGGAACTCCGTGACATGATCAGTAGAACTTTAACTTGCCGGATAGATCAAAGGTAGTTCTCCTATACAATTTTTTGTATGTTCTCAGTTAAAAATCTATGCTTTGGTCATTTGGTTATCAAAGGTTGGAATCAACAGGGAAAATTGTGAGGACAAAATGGATCAGTTCTTAAAGAGATGTTTTTACCATTCCGGTCAGTATAACTCGGAAGAGGATTTTGCAGAACTGAACATCAAACTCAAAGAGAAAGAGGTAATTTCCTATCATTTCTGTTGGAGTCATGGCACTAGACACATTCTACTTCCTCTCTCCGGCATTTCATCTTGTTTGATTTCTTCTTTTTAGGCAGGAAAGCTATCAAACAGGCTGTACTATTTGTCTATACCCCCAAACATATTCGTCGATGTGGTAAGGTGTGCAAGCCTTAGAGCCTCCTCAGCGAGTGGCTGGACAAGGGTCATTGTCGAAAAGCCATTCGGTCGTGATGCTGAATCATCTGGAGAGTTAACCAGATGCCTGAAACAGTATCTCACAGAGGAGCAAATCTTCAGGTTAGCCATTTCCCTGGCCCAACAGCCATCAAACAGTATCTCACAGAATTTAACTGCAATGTTATTTGTGGCATACTTAGGATTGACCACTATTTGGGAAAGGAGCTTGTTGAGAACCTTTCAGTGCTTCGATTCTCGAATCTTGTTTTTGAGCCTCTATGGTCGAGAAATTACATACGCAACGTTCAACTGATTTTTTCTGAAGATTTTGGAACCGAAGGACGCGGAGGGTAAGCTTTCATCATTACATCTCCGTCTGACATAAACAACTTACAAAGTTACAAGCATGGAACACCTTATCTAATTTTAAATCGATGCAGTTACTTTGATCAGTATGGAATCATACGAGACATCATGCAAAACCATCTCTTGCAAATACTCGCACTTTTCGCAATGGAGACGCCTGTGAGCTTAGATGGTGAGGACATAAGAAGCGAAAAGGTAAGATTATTTTTTTCACTAAGAAAAGCTTAAGGTAGATAATAACATACTATACCGATAATTATGCGTTCCTGTCAGGTGAAGGTTTTGAGATCAATGAAACCATTACTGCTTGAAGATGTGATTGTTGGTCAATACAAAGGGCATAGCAAGGGAGGAAAGGCTTATCCAGGTTATACAGACGATCCAACGGTTCCGAAACACAGTCTCACTCCTACATTTGCTGCAGCGGCTATGTTCATCAACAATGCGAGATGGGACGGTGTCCCTTTCCTAATGAAAGCCGGTAAAGCTCTCCATACCAGAGGAGCAGAGATCAGAGTTCAGTTCAGACATGTCCCAGGAAACTTGTACAAGAAAAATTTTGCGACTGATTTAGACAAGGCAACTAATGAACTAGTGATCAGAGTTCAGCCTGATGAAGGCATATACCTGAGGATCAACAACAAAGTTCCTGGTATCGGAATGAGACTGGATCGCAGCGACCTTAACCTTCTATATCGATCCAGGTATAACAATGCATACTTTCTGATTCTAATTTTCATATCGAGATTACTTATTTTTCTTTCTTCTCTTTTTGTGTGGATAAGGTATTCAAGAGAGATACCAGATGCATATGAAAGGCTGCTTCTTGATGCAATCGAAGGAGAGAGGAGGTTGTTTATCAGAAGTGATGAGCTAGATGCAGCATGGGATCTATTCACACCGGCTTTGAAGGAACTTGAGCAGAAGAAAATCGTTCCTGAGCTCTATCCATACGGGAGCAGAGGTCCGGTTGGTGCGCATTACCTTGCATCTAAGTACAATGTGAGATGGGGAGATCTTGAAGATGCTTAAGCTTTTGACAGAAACAAGGATTCAGTGATATGAAACATTTGGTGTTAATATGAGACGAGCTAACTTGTCGATATGTTGTGTTAATTTGGTTCTCAATTTTCTGCCAAGAACTATGTGTGATTTGTTTCTTTCCAACTAATTTTTGTTCAAGAATCAATGGCTAATTTTTAGGATTGTATTGTTGAAGTATAATATAAGGTAGTTCATAGATCAAGGGAGTTAATAATTAATATTTTTAGATACAGAAATTCTCCATTATCCATAAAAACTACGTGAGTAATTATAATAACCTTGAAAGGTGTGTTTTTAACTAGGTCATCTTCGTTTGCTCATCTCGATAGTCTATCTAGATTGAGCTATAAAATGATTGAGCTATATGCCATTTAGTCCTAATACTCCAAATCGTGGTTTCATTATCACTCTTACATGAAACTGTCTAATACTCGCCTTCCAGATGGCATGGTCCAAAATGAAAAAAAAAAAGCTTAGCTTGCATTGTGTTCTTTGAAGAAGTTGATCTATTGGTGTTGCAAGATTTGATGACAGTGTGAGTGGTGATTAGGATTCCAACGTACTATGCTTGAGATTGTTAATCAGTTTGATGGTTCGATGCACGTGTTAACATCAAGGTTCTTTTCTTCTTGTGAATTTAATCTTTTCATTAGCTTCTTTTGGTGTGTGTTATCTAGATTTCTTAATAATAATTTCATTAGTCTGGAAAATTTGAAGTTGTTATCAACATATGACTGAAATATATGAGAACTGTGGCTGGTTAGAACTAAGCTCCTAGAACATTACATTTTTTGTCCTCATGACTTTATAAAGCTTTATAAGTAATCGTAATTGGCATATTAAACATATAATAAAAATCATATAGATGACTTGTGAAACCTTGTTCTTAAGGGTTTTATATAGTTTTGTAAGGCTTTAAAAGATTTTATAAGGTCCATATAAATCCTTTTAAAACTATAGAAAACCATATAAAACTATATAAATACTTTTAAAACCATATAAATCCTTTTAATCCTTGAAATTCAAAAGTATAGACTAGATTTTGGAACTTTTATATAATGTTAATAAGAGAAAGAAGAGGTCTTAGGGTAATGGCCAGCGTCCTAGTGGCCCCTCCCCGCGGCGGAAACATACCTCAATATGAATAGCTTGAACCGATTCATGTACGAGTGATGAAACATTGGTATGAGTATCTAACTATTGTTAGATAATTATAGTTATTGGAATAGCAGAACCGAAACAAATATGTTGAGGAGCCATTTGGGGTAATATTTGCTAACCGAAACCGAACCTCCTATTTTGGGTTCTTCGGTTTGGGTTTTTATGCCCATGGCTAATATAAACCCATATAAAACCTTTTAAGGTCTTTTAAAACCATATAAATAATTTTAGTACAATCTTTTTAAAGTCTTATGAATCCTTTACAACATTTTACCAATATGGTTTACAATGTTAGCTTTCATATTATAGTTGGTTATCTATTGGATATTGGTAAATACTCGGCCGAAACTACATTATTTGGATATTGGGTGTTTTAATTAAATCTATATGGTATTATATGATAGTTTTAAAACTATATAAAACCATATAAATCTTTTTAAAACTATATAAAACCATAAAAATCCTTACCTTTGGTGCTCTTAGTGAAAGTCGAAACTCACACAATCAATTTTTGTCGAGACTTTTAGAGGGAACCGAAGTTTCTGGAAAAACACAGTAGGAGAGCCAAAGATGGTGGTTTTATTATCTGTTCTTTAGAAAGCGATTGCGTACAAGATATTGCTAAGTGTTTTTTCTAGGGTAAAAACGTGTCCCTTCTATGAATGACTATTTTCATTATTTATACATGTTTAGTGTCTGAGAATCTCGGACAGAATCTGGAATATTTTATTTTTTCTTGCGCGGTCTGTTTAGGATAATCAATGATCTGTTTAAACTATTCATTTATAAATAAAACTCTTTCTTTAGCTATTCATTATAAAGATTTATAAATTTGTTTGCTGTTCTTTTCCAAAGTTTGCAGAGAGAAATTAACTCGATTACTTATATGTGTTTATGGATCACAAACATTAAACCTTTATTTATAAGACTTTATACAGTTTTGTAAAGACATCATTGTTAAGACTTTTTACAAAGCGATATAATAGATTTTTGAAACGTTTTAAATTGTTCACATAAGTGATGAATTTTTGGTGAAACTTCCACACCAACATTTTGTTCCTATCTTTATAGAACTATATTTTTTGTTTTTAAATTATATAAAACCATATAAATCTTTATAAAACAATATAAATCCATAAAAGCCTTGACGTCCAAGAATTTTGAACCCTCACAGGGAAACCTCATACACTTAGCAAACACACGCCTTATCTTCGACGTCCCGAAGCTGACTCATATTGCTGGAGGATTAAGGCGAGCGCGCTGCAATTTTCCGAGTTCGATTTACAAAAGAACATTGTATCGTCAACAAACAAGAGGTGATTCACTTGGGGACTATTGTGTGCCACACGAATGCCTTCCAAAGAGCCGTTCTCTTGGGCTTTACGACATAACCCAAATAAAACCTTTATGCACAAGATGAAAAGGTACGGAAAAAGCGGGTCGTCATGTCTTAAGCCTTAGGAAGGGAGGACTTTCCCATGAGGGCCGCCGTTGATCAAGAAATAGTATGAGACTGAAGTTACACAAGAAATCCACATATTGATGGATTTTTGTAAAGAAAATCATTGTTACCACTTTTTACAAAACTTTATAATAAATTTTTTAAACATTTTTTATTGTTCACATAACTGATGGATTTTTGGTGAAACTCCCACGATATCTTGTTAAATCTTTATAAAACCATATAAATCCATAAAAGCCATATAAAAACTTTGATGGCCGAGAATTTCTAACTCTCATGGAAAAATTCTTTTGGAAAACCATTCTAGTATAAACCATATAAATCGGTTTCAGATTTATAAACATTCTTTTAAAGCCTTTTAAAATTATATAAAATCATTATTGTTACTGATTTTTACAAAGCTTTATAATGGATTTCTTAAATGTTTTAAATTGGTCACATAACTTATGCATTGTTGGTGAAACTTCCACTCATACTTCTTGTTAAATCTTTATAAAACTATATAAATCTTTTTAAAACCATATAAATCCTTTTTAAACTATATAAAACCATATAAATCCATATAAACCATATGGATTTTTGGTGAAATTCCCACTAAACATCTTGATAAAAATTTATAAAACCATATAAATTCATATAAACCGTATAAAAAACTTTGTCTAGAAAAACACAATGCACTTAGCATAACCACTCGACCAAAGGGAACCAATGCATCTTTATATATGTATGCTTTTATAAGGTTTTACAACGATTTTATAAGTTAAGTTATAACATCAACTTAAACATAACATCAAGCCACGAAGCCTATTCTCATACATATTAACTAGGGGTGGCTAATTTAAGCAACTCAATCCAATTCGAAAGACTTCAATTAGTTTGGATATGAGTTTCTATAAAAACCTATTTGGATCTAATAATGTTTACTAATTTGGGTTTAGCTTATTTGGACTGGTCTTTAGATAACTAAAAAACTCAAATAAAATCTAATCTTATTTTTACATATATTATTTATATAGTATATACATTAATAAAATACATTTATTTCAAGATTTTATAAATTATTTTATTTATTACAATTGGCGATAATAATTTATTTTAGATGTTATTGTAATTTTTTAATTTTTATAAACATTCAATAACCAAACATAATACAAGATCTAAAGAACCCAAATAAAATTAGATATAAGTTTATTTTGGTCAAATTATTTACGATACAAACAACTTAAACCTGATCTAAAACCTAAAAAGAATTGATCTAAATTTTATGTAGATCGAATTTGGTCAAATAATTCTCAAACCAAATAACCCAATCCAAAACCTAAAAAATCCAACTCAAAACTTGGATTGCCACCCCTAATATTAACAAACTCATAAGAGATGTTTTATCATCGCCACGATTGTTGGTACGCCAAGCTTGTAATTGAGATAAGTAGCATCACAAGCCTATTCGCATACATATTAACAAACTCTTCGTTGCCTACAGAAAACTCAACAACATTAGAACACATAAGTCAAATCTGTGAACAAAAAAAGGGGAGGAAATACGTCGACCAACATGTAACCAATCGAGGATTCTGTGATTCCTTCCTAGTCAATACGCCCGATTATTGCATCTTAAGACACCCAAAAACACCTTGGCCGAAAACTCCCTTTAAACTTTTCATCAGCCTCTTCTCCGATGAAGAATTCGAAATCTAAAATCAAATACGCCAGTGATGGTTTCTCCTGGTTCACCAATCTCCGGTTCGGGCTCTCATCCATATCAGTATAGAGAGCACAACGTTCCCATCGCCGGATTCGATTTCTCCGGAGTCTCCACCGTCGGGTCATCATCATCTCGGCCAGTCATCTACCTCACATCCTTCCTCCTCCGTTTCTCTCTTCGTCTGAACTAATCCACTTTAAAAAATACTCTGCGAATTCAAACCCCAAATCATCGTCGGCATTGGAGGACACGACTCCTTCTAGGTATGCATCGCCGCCGTAATTCACGAACAAGGTTTCTTTTAGTAAACGAAGGTCAATTTAGTCAATTACCATTCCACTTAATTGTATTTTTGAAAATAATCAGCGTGTTGCGGTAGTTTTAATAAATGGTATACCAAAAGTTGTATTATTTAAATTGTTTCTAGTAAATAATAAATAATAAATAATGTTTTTCGTTAATAAAGCAAAATTGTGTTTTTTTATTTTTTCATCAAAAATGTTATTTATTGTTTTCAGTGCTAAAAAGTAAATCTTTTAATAGTGTATTTTTAAATTTTATAAAATAATAATTTTTTAATTTTAAATATTTTATGAAAATAAAAATCTATAAATTATAAATTTATATGATGAAATTTATTATAAAAAATTATATTTCATGAAAATAGAAATTTATAGATGTCAAAAATAATAATTTGAACATTGTTTAGTTGTAAATATTGTTTAGATCAGAAATTAAAATTAATATGATTAAGATTAAGACTAAATATATAATTAAATTAAAAAAATGTGTATTTTAGTCATTTTCTTATTAAAAGCATCTATATGGAGATGTAAATTCTGATGAAAATGATCAAACAAACAAAAGTTCATTCAGATTAATCATCCAAATGAACTACCGAAAATGGAAACGATCATCATTCAGATGTATTATTGAGATGAATCATTTAAATGGATCAGCTGGATGCAAATTCCAGATGAGCATATGAACAAGGCCTAGATTGATTCAAATCTTTCTAAATTAATAAAACCATTTAGGGTATTGATTTTAACCTTTTAGCCATTGTAGGTAAAAACATAATTACAAAACTGCTATTACTATTTTTTATCCACATAAGAAGAAATTGAATTAATTCACGAAAAACTAGCGCGCTAATGCCGCTAAGATACAAAAGTCTACCGTTCATTGATGACAATTTTTTTTGTGGTTAGTAGACTTAAATTTTGGGCCTTAGACTTATTTTTTGGGTCGTAGATTTTTTTGAGGTACGATAGATTTAATTAGATTTGCTAGACTTGTTTTGGTAGATATATTTTTACGAGGCGGTAGAGATATTTTTGGGCGGTAGGTTTATTAATTTATTGGTAGGTTTATTTGTAATAATAGCATATTTGATAAAGATTGGTATGTGAGAGTCGAAACTCACGCAATCAATCTTTTGTCGAGACTTATAGAGGGAAACAAAGTTTCTGGGAGAAACACAGTAAGATATCCAAAGATGATTGTTTTATTGTTGTTCGAAAGCGTATGAGTACAAGTTTCTAAGAGCTATTGCTAGGGTTTTCGGTCTCTCCCCCTCTACAATGAGATTACAAATGATATTTATATGGGTTTACATTAGCGAGAATCTCAGAAGAAAAAAGTAAACTTTCCTCTTGCTTCTTGCGGCCACCGATTTAGGTTAGGTGATATTTCCATATTTTGTCTCTTCTACGCATTCATTTAACTTAGATTTTATCTCATACACATATAGTTTCATAACATTTATTATTGGTTTTGTCCCATTTAGAGTTTAGAGCTTTCATGCTATGTCCTAGAGAGTCTTGCATGTTTTCGAGTCCTTTCTAGGTACTTTGGAGGCTTTCGGACACTTTGGAGGAGTTCGCACTTAGCTCGGGATCTTGAAGCAACGGTTAGAAGCATGAAAGCTCGGAAAGATCCTACACCGGCCGTGAGTACCGGCGCCAAGCAAATATTTCTCCTCAATTATTTCCCTCAATACCGGCCCGGCATGAAGAAAACCTCTTGGCCGGCATGAGACTTTAGCCGAGACAGGGACTTTGCCGGCTGCACGTCCCAGCCCCATTTCCCCCGGCGCCGAGAAGCTTCCTCCTCGATGATTGCACGTACCGGCCTGATATATCATGGTTTTTACCCTTTTTAGGCCATGATATAAGTCCGTTTTATAGAGTCTTTCTATTATTTCGTAGTGTTTTAGAGTCTTTTACATGTTTAAGCACTTTTGGAGCATTATTGGAGATATTGGAGATATTGGAGTTTTATGGAGCGTTCTGGAGCAAAACTGAAGTCTGGTGACTAAGTGTCCGATCGAAGTGTCAAACATCGATCGATACCTCCTTGGTATCGATCGATACCCATCGCAACAGACACGACTCGCGACTTTTAATGAAGTTTGAAAAATTGCAGAACTTGCCTAGAAGACTTTAATATTTACAAGAAGACACCAATTCGTGTTTAGACTATTTAATTAGGTTTTACAGCCACTTTGATGGCCATGTCTTATTTTTGGCTTTAAATTGAGAGAGAGCTTTTGAAGGAGGATAAGTCTGAAACTCTGTTTGTCGAGAGAAGATTTCGAACCTTTTTTGTTACTCTTTCTTATTTTCTATTGAGTATTTATTCAAACATGTTTATTGCTTCAATTTCCATGTCTGAATAGATCTATTGTTAGTTTTAGGATTCTCATAAGAGATTTCTTTGAATGCTAGGTTGATTTATTGTTTAGGGTTCACAATCTGAATTAGTTCTTCGCCTTAGGTTGTTCTCAAAGCTAATTCTGGATTGATCACCTAGAACTTAGATCTTAGGATAATTGATTAGGCACGACAGTGCGATTAATTACCTGATAGAACTTAGGGTGAGTAAATTAAATATTCGCAAAGAGATTTGGTTTAGTTGATTTGCGAACATATCAAACTCGATATTAAGGCCGATTTATTCTTAGGAATTTGCAAAGAAATTTGGGATTCTGAAGTTTAGATTTAGATAATTATCGCAACGACAGTTGGTTAATTATACCTCAGTGATTTGAGTTCGAGAACCGTGCGTAACCTGAACCCTAATTAGTTAATTTATTTTGCATTCATTGATTTCCTGAGAAATATCCCTGAACCTATCTCTCTCCTATCGAATTACAACTCGTTTATTGCTTATTGCTTTTTGTTTCATCTGAACTGTTTAGCTTGATTCGATATTATACAATCTATTGCGTGATTTCTCTGAATCCTTGTGTTCGACCACTACTTTACTGCAGCAACTGCTTAGTACTTTTTGGGTAAACAATCTATTTCCCCTGAGATGTTTCATATAATAACAAATTCTCCTATAATTCGAGCATAGTTCTATTTCCCCACCAATTGAAAGTTCGAATCTTATTTCTCCACGAAATCAAAGTTCGAAACATATTTCCCCACAAATATCGGTTATATCGGTTAATGTTATAAACCAAACATAAACCGAGCAAACCAAATCTTAAACCGAATTAAAATCGAATTCCAACCAAAACCAACCCAAAAATCCGACCCGATAATGACCCGACCCAAATGTTTTTATTCCCCAACCCAAAATCGGATTATTCTTCGTCTTTTTCTACGTTTTGATGAAATGGAAAATCACAACTCTTGAAGCAGGGCAATTGAAGATCTCTTCAAATAAAAATAAACTTCTTATAGAAATTAAGAACAAATCAAACCACAACTCTCGAAGCAACACAATTGAAGATCTCTTCAAATCAAAATAAACTCTGAAATTAGTTCTTATTGAAATTAAGAACAACGATTCAAAAAAAAGAAATTAAGAACAAACCCCTAACAAATCCTGTAAACTACTCAATTTATTTTTCTTTCACAATCCCAAAATCTGGGCAACACAAGCCTAACAGTGAATATGATCTCTTCCTCTTTTCGATTCCGCCTTCCTTCGAAATCTTCTTCTTCGCCTTTGTTTAATTGAATCGATTACCCAATGATTTACAATCGTCATTATCAATTTCATCTGAAAGCAATTGTTATACCGTTTCCGAATTTCTCGAGAGCGTTGTCCATGATTTCAAGTGGAGAAGCATCTTCGAGCTTTTTCGCGAGTTGCTCGAAATCCTCAACGTCTCCTCCTTTCTCTTCAACTTCTGTAATAATTAATCAAACCCGGAATCAGCAACCGAAAAAACAAATTGGACACGAGGAATCATCGAAAACTATAAATTCAAATCATCAAAACAGTCACGAACCAGGAGCAATTAGAGTCGAAGCTCGACGAACCAACGATTCGAACAAGCTTCGATGATGAGACAAACGCACTGCGTCATCTCCACTGTTAATCCATCGCAAATCGGTACCAAGCGGGCCCGGCGTAGTTGCGGTGGTAGTGCTCGTTCCGTTCTTCCTCGGAGACGGAGGCGAAGCCATTACAGGTGTGATCGCAGAGCTTCTAAGCCCAGTGGGACTTCTCTTACTTCTGAGAGAAATCTCGTCGAACACCAGAAAAAAACAGAGAGATTTGTTGATTGAGTTGAGATTAATTTAATAGATCGATAGGAGTTTTCTCGTTTTTTCCCGAGATTAAAGGTTTTTTTGGAGAGCGAGAGTTACAGAATTAAAACCCTTTTGTAAGAAAGGGACAGATATTGAGAAAGATTTTGGTGGCGATTACCTCCAATTTATTGGCAAATCGATAACTCAAGAACACGTTCAGTAATCGATCCAAGCAGTGAATTTTTTTTTTTTTTATCGAGAAATTTTTGGTTTCGGGTGGGGATTATAATTGGGTTTAGGGCTGATTCGGGTTGTAATCGGATATTAATTAGGTTAATTTTGGTTTTTTTCGGTTTATTTTTAATTGGTATACAGTAAACCGAGTCAAATCGTGGTTCGTGGAGAAATAAGTTTCGAACTTTGCTTTTGTGGGGAAATAGATTTCTAATTTTGATTTTGTGGAGAAATAGGATTCGAACTTTCAAATTGTGGAAAAATAAAACTATGTTCGAATTCTAAGGGGATTTGTTATTATATGAAACATCTCAGGGGGAAATAGATCGTATACCCGTACTTTTTAGGGTATTAATTTGAGCATATCAAATTTGGCGCCGTTGCCGGGGACTCAATTTCGCCATTAGATTTTAGCTGTCGAATTTCGACTAAGTTCGTCGGTATCGATCGATACTACCTAGTATCGGTCGATACTCGTCGTCTTCTTTTATTGATATCGATCGACACCACCCAGTGTCGATCGATACTCATCGTATTTTTGGTTATTTACGTGCTTGACTCTTGTTTTCAGGTGTATGCCTAATCGTGAAACCAGAAGGAGCAAAAGCACTCAGCTAGTTGAACTGTCATTGGAGCAGCTAGCACGTTGGAACGCACAAACAGAAAGACAAAGCAAACATCAGAGATGAACAACCCAATGGTATTAAGAGCTGATGAAATTGAAGTCTTGAGAGACCAAGAGGGTCAAGTGTGCAATGAGAGAGGGCAGCGACTTGATGAAACTGGAAACATCATTGTCCCCCCTGTTGTTGTTGGTGAGATTGTCGCACCAGCTGGGCGTGCCAACATTGGGAATGCTGAGGTTGATCGAGGTTGAACGCTTGGTGAGCATAATAGACATGATCAATTCTACGCTAATCGTGCTGCGATTCGCATCCCAACTTTCCAGAGGCATGTTTTTGAGCTGAAACCTGCCTATTACGCTCTTGTGAGTCAAAATCATTTCCATGGCCTATCTCATGAACACCCCATGGATCATATCGAAAGGTTCGAGGATTTGGTCACTGGTATGAAGTACAACGGAGTGCCTAATGAGTACCTTTTCTGCAAGCTTTTCCCATACTCTCTTAGTGGGGATGCTGCTTATTGGCTGAAGCAGTTGGCTCGGTTCACTAACTACATGGGAGGAGACGAAGAATGCATTCCTGAACAATTTCTATTATGATGCGAGATCTGAGGAGCTAAGGAAAAAGATCTCTCAATTTTCTCAAGGTCCGACAGAGGCACTTAAGGCCGCTTGGATTCGTTTCAAGTCGTATCAGAGAGATTGTCTGCACCATGGTTTCACTCAGGTTCAGCTGCTGGGTACTTTCTACAGAGGGATCGATTGGAGGTACCAGATGGGTTTGGATGCTGCGAGTAATGGGAACTTCAACACCAGGTATCCAGATGATACGGTTGTGTTAATTGAGAACTTGACGTCTAGTAATAGCACCAAGATGCTGATTTCGAACGGAAGAAGCAACCTGGAGGAGTTGATGGAGCACAGATTGCTGAAGTTCAGGCCAAGCTGGATTTTTTGATCGGGAAGTCGAAGAAGTCTGTACACTTTGCTGATTGAGTCGAAAATATTGATGAAGATGAAGTGGAGGATGTTAACTACGTTGGTGGTTCTGGTTTTCAGGGTCAGCGATTTGGGTACAACAACAACCAAAACTTCAACAACAACAATCAGCAAGGTGGGTACAAGTTTGAGGGGAACCAAGCCGGTTTCGGAGCAAAATAAGTTGCCCAGAAACCACCCCAGAGCAGCGATTTCACTCGCAATTATGGGAACTCTTCGTATCAACCCATCTCTCCAAAATCCACAGAGAGTAAGATGGAATCCTTAATGGAACAACTTCTTCGGGGACAAGAGAAGCTGCAAGGTGATTTCAATGGGAAGTTTGACTCTCTGTACATTGATCTGAATGGAAAAATTGAAGCTATCAATCTGACTCAGAGGAAGCTGGAAATTCAGGTTGCTCAGACTGCAGCAGCTGTGCAGAGGCAGGAAGGTTTCCTTCCAGGAAAAACTGAGAATCCAAGGGCTCACATCAATGCCATCACCTTGAGAAGTGGAAAAGAGGTGATTACAGGAGTGAAGAACAGCCAAATTGCAGAGAATCTCGTCGATCTTGCTGAAAAAGATGATTGGGATTATGAAGACCCACATGTATCGATCGATACCAGCCAGTATCGATCGACACCAGTCCAACACCTGCACGAGAGGATCCAAAATCCCGTGTGTCGATCGATACTTCTCCAGTGTCGATCGATGCTGAGCCGCATATCGAGAAGGAGCCCGAGATTGTCAAGGGGAAGGTGTATAAACAAGATGCCTTATCCTATGCCTCCTAAGATGACAAAGAAGGAATGGGAGGACGCCAGATGCAAGGCTATGCTGGATAAGTTGGTTGTGGAGCTCCCTTTTGTTGATGCTATTAAGACTTCTCCAACTTTCCGGAGGTATGTGAAGAAGATGGTGTCTAGCAATGTGAACCCTGAGGAAAGTGTCATGATGATTACAGCTGAGTGCAGTGTGATTCTACTCAACAGAATTCCCAAAAAGCTACCAGACCCAGGGAGCTTTGTTTTAGATTGCACTATCTTCACAGAGAGATTCGAGCGTGCTCTCTGTGATATTGGGTCAAGTGTGAACCTTATGCCACACTCAGTTGCTAAGCGAATGAGGATGACGGATTTCCAGTCTACAAGGATTTCGCTCGTACTTGCTGTTCGCTCAGTGCGACTTCCAGAGGGACTACTCGAGGATGTCCCAATCAAGATTGAGAATTGCTTGATCCCAACAGATTTCATCATCCTGAAGTACGATGCTGAGCCTAAGGATCCTCTTATCCTGGGCAGACCATTCCTTGCAACTGCTGGAGCCTTGATTGACTGCAGGAATGGACATATAGCTCTCAACATCGGTGACTTGGTGATGTCCTTTAGCATGGAAAAGATGATGAAGAGGCCAACCATCGATGGGCAGATATTCTATGTGGACACCTTCAGTGACATAGCTGAGGACTACTTCCTAGAGATGCACCCTGAGGATCCACTGGAGAGAGCATTGGTCTGTTCGGCCACCTCAGAGGTCCATTCGTGTGATGATACTGCTGGATACTCGAAGATGCTCGATTCAGTATCACTAGTATCGATCGATACCCCTCTAGTATCGGTCGATACTCTGCGGCCAGAAGGAAAGTTGGTCGACAATTCTAAGCAAGCTGATGGGCTTGGAGATTAGAGTGCAGAGAATGCTCCTAAGGTGGAACTAAAGCCTGGTATTGGTCGACACCCTACGCAAATGAAATGATATGTATCGGTTTAAGCCTGGTATCGTCCGATACCAAGCTGTGTGTCGATCGTTACTCAATGTTCCACCACGGTAACTTCTTGTTTCTAATACTTCCATTTGGTTCTTTTGTTTTCTTTCACCAACTCTAGGCTAGATAACACTGGGGACAGTGTTGTTTAAGTCTGGGGGAGGTAGTCGCTGACTTTGTTTTTGTTTTTCTTAGAGTCAGTCGTTTTTGAGTCATTCGTTGTTTTATTGAGTCAAAACTTTGTTGGAGACTGTGATATTTTTCTTGAACCTATTGATCTGACCTTGCTTCTAAGTGACCATTATTACAGAATCAGCTCTAGATCGACTAATGAAAAATCCAAAGACTGACCAGTTAACTAGAAGACACTCATGTTTCCAGCAAAGTTCCTTAAAGCCTGAGCCAAATTTTTGCACTTCATCGATGTGGTTAGTATTCAAAGAGCTTGATTCCTCATTCGTATCTGACAAAGGAACCCATGTGTTTGAAGTTATGATATTTCTCTCCCTGTTATAAGTTAATAAATAAGATGCATTAAAAAATGAAATGACTTTCTTCTAAGTAGAGGGTTAGGAAAATTTCCAGCGATCCCATTATTCTACTTGGTGAGGAATGATCACACAAAGGATTGGAAGCGAGGCTAGGAGTTTCCTATGATGCCATTATTCGCCTACATCCTTTAATACATTGAGAGGGAAGAACCGGGGATTTGGTGGCAAACACCATCAATACTCGTGTCTCTTACCTTGATATGTATATGCAAATCTAAAAAAAGAGAAAAGAGATATAATAAGAAATAAGTCTGGAGGAGAGAAATAATACCAAAAAGTGTGAAAAAGGGTGGTTCCTTGTCATGATATTGTATGGAAAAGAATCTAGAAGGTTCTTGATAGTAATTCACAGCGATGAAACTGGCGAGGATGGATTGATTGAACGATGCTGTGAGATAATGTGTGTAGTCTGGGAAGCTGCGAATGTCTACGGAGAAGTACATGGTGGTTAGATAAAAAAGCTGGTTAGGTAACATTTGGGTGCTTGAGAAATTGTTCATTTCGATGTTTCAAGAACAGGTGAGTCTTTATGTTTTCAAACCTCTTTATCTGGTTTAGTCTTCTATTTGCTTGAGGGCAAGCAAAAGGCTAAGTCTGGGGGAGTTGATATATCATGGTTTTTACCCCTTTTAGGCCATGATATAAGTCCGTTTTATAGAGTCTTTCTATTATTTCGTAGTGTTTTAGAGTCTTTTACAGGTTTAACCACTTTTGGAGCATTATTGGAGATATTGGAGTTTTATGGAGCTTTCTGGAGCAAAACTGAAGTCTGGTGACTAAGTGTCCGATCGAAGTGTCAAGCATCGATCGATACCTCCTTGGTATCGATCGATACCCATCGCAACAGACACGACTCGCGACTTTTAATGAAGTTTAAAGAATTGCAGAACTTGCACAGAAGACTTTAATATTTACAAGAAGACCCTAATTCGTGTTTAGACTATTTAATTAGGTTTTACAGCCACTTTGATGGCCATGTCTTATTTTTGGCTTTAAATTGAGAGAGAGCTTTTGAAGGAGGATAAATCTGAAACTCTGTTCGTCGAGAGAAGATTTTGAACCTTTTTTTTTACTCTTTCTTATTTTCTATTGAGTATTTATTCAAACATGTTTATTGCTTCAATTTCCATGTCTGATTAGATCTCTTGTTAGGTTTAGGGATTCTCATAAGAGATTTCTTTGAATGCTAGGTTGATTTATTGTTTAGGGTTCACAATCTGAATTAGTTCTTCGCCTTAGGTTGTTCTCAAAGCTAATTCTGGATTGATCACCTAGAATTTAGATCTTAGGATAATTGATTAGGCACGACAGTACGATTAATTACCTGATAGAACTTAGGGTGAGCAAATTAACTATTCGCAAAGAGATTTGGTTTAGTTGATTTGCGAACATATCAAACTCGATATTAAGGCCGATTTATTCTTAGGAATTTGCAAAGAAATTTGGGATTCTGAAGTTTAGATTTAGATAATTCTCGCAACGACAGTTGGTTAATTATACCTCAGTGATTTGAGTTCGAGAACCGTGCGTAAACTGAACCCTGATTAGTTAATTTATTTTGCATTCATTGATTTCCTGAGAAATATCCCTGAACCTATCTCTCTCCTATCGAATTACAACTCGTTTATTTCTTATTGCTTTTTGTTTCATCTGAACTACTTAGCTTGATTCGATACTATACAATCTATTGCGTGATTTCTCTGAGTCCTTGTGTTCGACCCCTACTTTACTGCAGCAACTGCTTAGTACTTTTTTGGGTATTAATTTGAGCATATCACGTCCCGGCGCCAAGAAGCTTCCCTCACCCGGCATGGAATTTCCCTCAATGGCAGGAAGATTGCCGGCTCTACGTACCGGTTTTGATTGGCCCGGTATTCCCCCTCAAGCCTTCCTCACTCCTCTTCGATGATTGCATGTACCGGCCCGTCGCCAAGAAGCTTCCCTCACCCGACAAGAAATTTTTCCTCGGGAAGGAAGATTGTCGGCTCTATGTACCGGCTCCATCTTGGCCGGCATCACCCTTTTCGACGAAGACACCCCATACCGGCCCTATGTACCGGACCCATCCCGGCCGGTATGGAAAACACGACCCGAAGTCCGACCGGGTCAATACCCGGTTTGTTCTGGGTTGACCCGGTTACCCACTTTTTATTTTAAATACTCTAAAACCTAATTTTATTCATTATGCTTTTCTTAAGTCTAAACCCATCACCTTTGAGAGAGAACTTGAGATTTGTAAGAGGATCTCTTTGTTTTATGCAATCTAGTGTTTATTTCCATCAATCTCTTCCATCTATCTTTTTTCTATCTTGATTATTCAACATTCATCCATGGATTCAACCCCTATCCATATCGATTTTGGTTGGTTCCTAATGGGTCTTGAGTAGTCTTTTAGGGTTTAGAGATGGGGTAGATTAGGATGATCTAAGGCTTGATTCATGGTGTTTAGGGTTAGATACCCTTATATTCCTTCTTGTTTTGTGTTCTTAAGGCTAGATCTAGCTTGAAAAAGTAGGTCTAGATCATAAGGCATTTCATGCACACCAAGTGTTTGATGAAATGCCTTGATGAACTAAACAAGAGACTTATACTCCTAGCCTATGATAATAGTTGTCTATGGTATATTTTTGGTTGATCTTACTTATTTAAATTTAATGCTTGCTAATTAAGGATCCACAAATGAGAGTTTGTTAATGGATTAGGTGATTAGCATAGTGATTAATTGCTTGAAAGAGAAACCACCTCCGAAGATGGGGATATTTTTCTCTTAACTAAGCGCGCTTGAGTGTTCTTTGAGGTGACACCTCGTTTAATTCTTGAAGTCGGAGGAACTTCAATAGAAGCTTTCCGTTTATGGGCACCTGTCGAGGAAGAATCTTGTCTCGATCCTGAAACCAGCAAGAAATCAGAAGATTGAAAAGCCACTAACCTTTTATAGAGGCATATCGTTGTCTTCAATAAAGACGCTGCTCCTCAGAAGGTGTATCTGCGATAAGAAGAATCGATTAAATATGAGCAGGAAGGTGGAAGACAAAGAAAATTTGAATCCTACCGATCAGGGCATGACGGGTGATAACACCGTATTTTTACCCGTTTTACTATATATTTTAGAACACTTTAATAAGTGTTTCATTCGCTTTTACATATTTTTATTACGGTTTTCGCATATTTGTACTTTCAAGACTCTTTTCAGGTTACTTAGGCAAAAACATTGCAAATTGGAGAAAAACCAGATTTTCGGCTCAGAGTCAAACCGTTAGAGGTTCATCTGCCAAAGAGGTTCTTCTTACCATCCAGCCCAATTTTGGAGATATCAAAGAATGATCAGCTACCTTTCCATTCCAAGTGATTTGAGGACGATCCAACGGTTCAATCAAAACATACATCAAGATCAAGACGTCCTAGTTCACCTCGGGCAGAAGCCCCCGACCGTGGCCAAGAGACAGTTTGTCGCGGCCAAAGCATGTTTCGCCGCGGCCAGAGACCCTGGACCCGCGGTGGAAGTAGTTTCGTCCCAGAAGCCCAATTTCAAGGCTCGTTCAATTTATGTCAACTTGAAACCCTAAAGACAGACGAAAGCAGAGCTCAAGACCTATAAATATGTGTTTTAAAGACCAAATTTTGTGTGCTTGCTTTTACACCATTTTTAGTTTGGTTTTGTTCTTACTTTTTGCTCTAAAACTCTTGTTCTTTACTTTTCGAGATTGGTGAAGAGGTTTTCTCCGTACATCGTTCTTAAAATCGAGAACCCTCTTTCATCAATCTCCTGCAATTTATTTAATTATGTTTTTTAATTCTTTTATGTGCGAGTAGTTTAATCGTTGGGGTTAAAGAGATTATTAAGGAAAATTATATGTTCGATAAGGATTTCACATGGTAAAACTCTAGCCGAATTCTAGAGCTATTTCTTATAGATAGTTGTTAATGCATGAATCTAGCGTCATGAACTAGAGGCTGATTCATAGGTGTTAAAGAAACAACATAAGTGTTGAATCTAAATGCCCAAATCGTTCATCTATAAGAGCGTGTCGCGTCGTAAGATACGAAAGTACGTATACTTACGGAGTGCCGTGAACTAAGAAGAACCAGCGCGAACAACACGATTTTATGCGCGGCCAGAGACGAAAGATACTGGTCGAGTATATAGAATTTTGGTTCGTAAGATGTACGAAAGCAGGCTACGCCGTTTATTATGTTCAGTTCGTGGAGTTAAAATCTTGAATTGGGTTACTAAGAGCTTAGGGGCCGTGACTGAATAAAGTATACCCAAAGATATCCCTATCGACCTAACGCCGTTTTATCATAGTTTACAAATCGTTTTCCCGTTTAGTTTATGCCATCGATTTTCTTAGGTTAATTTCAAGCAATTTTCCGTTTTTCCGTTCTTTACAATTTTCGTGATAAAATCCTCTAAAAACTTTATTCTCGTTCTAGACTTCCTTGCTATTCTCTGTCTGAGGTCTCATAGAAAGACTTTCCCTCCCTGTGGATCGATACCTAAAGTACTACAATGCACGTCTGTGCACTTGCAGAACTTTTAGGTTTACAAATTTAAAACCTGAAGTTGCGGAAACAATTCGACCGCATCAAGTTTTTGGTGCCGTTACCGGGGAGGCAATTACTATTCGTTTTGTCACACCTTAGAGGTTAGTAAATCGACTCGAGAACAAATTTTTTCTTTTTAATTTTTCTTTTTCTTTTTCTTTTTTTCCAGGTTTTGAAACATGAACTCGACTCTGGAGCGAGATTGCTACTACGAGCAGGGTTGCTACGACTCATATTTTTCTCACTACTCTCACGATTCACATGGCAACTGTGATTCGTTCCACATGGATCAGAAACCGGCACCGACCATCTAATCTCAAGGATGCTACAAGCCTCCTTACAACTGAGATGAGCCTTTTGCGTCTCCTTTTGTCAACTCTTGACAAAATCTTACCGTCATCAACACCAACCCTCGAACCAGCACTATGAGAGCTTAGAATTCAGCGCCCGTTTGAAGCGACTCGAAGAAATTATCATCAAAACAATCGAATCCCAAGCTAAGTCCGGAGTCGCTTTGAACGAGAAGTTAGACTCGATGTCCGTCGAATTCAACAAGAAGTTCGATGAGCTTGCTGTCCACGTCAAAGTCTTTGAAGAGCATACCCTTAAAGATGCTGCAACACTCAACGGGAAGATGGAATTCGTTGAACACGAACAAGAAAAACAAAAGTTCGATATCCAAAAGGCTAATGATGGGGTACATACTTTGAACTATAAGCTTGATGACTTGGATAACTCCATCAATTATAACAGTAACAACGCCTACGACTACACTCTCGAGTTGTGGAAAGGAGTAGGAGAAGTTGAATACAAGACTATAGAGCTCGATCTTACATTATATCGACTCATTTATGCTACTGATGAAGTGGAGAAACTTTCTAAAAATCATGAGGAGCATGTTACACCACTTGATGTTCCTGTCCCTGACCTAGAAGAGAAGCCCAATGACTCCCTAGAACCAGAAAACACCGAAGGAGACGAAGAAGACGACAAACCGAACAAGTCCCAACGTGGAGTGGGACTCCCCTCACCGCGGTCGCAGCCCCTCCAGCCGCGGCCAAACCTCCATTCGCCGCAGGTGCGTCCTCCCGACCTGCGGCCGACCTGCCTTTCACTGAGGGTGTGTCCCCTCCACACGCGGCCAGCTCCTGCTCGCCTCTCCTTGGACCTTTCGAGTCTTGTTCACCCTCCTTCGAGGAAGCCGTCTTCTCCATTGATTCTCAAGCTTCAACAAACCATGTAAGCAGGTGGGAACCAGACTCCGTTGCACCTTGCAACCTGGTTTGGTCCACTCAATCATCCGGGGAAATCAAGGAACAATACTCTGAAGAAGAAGACCCAATGTTGTTCTTCCGCGAATCTGATTTTAGTTCGATGTATGGCTCAGCCTTTTAACCAACATCTCCTGCAAGTCTAATACCCGAGGAGCCAAGAACACAAAACATCTCCAAAGAAAGATTGATCGAATTAATAACTTCGTGAAATTGATCCCGATAAACGAGCCTTTCTCGGACGTGTGGGGAGAAGGTTGTCTACAAGCTTTCTTCCGTTACAGCAAGGAAAGTAGAGAAGACATTCACACCTTCTTCACGAGAGCGAGGCATTCAAAAACACCATATGGTACGTCTTATGCTATTCGTATAATTCATCCCGAGAAACACAAAGTTACCCAAACAAGATTAGTTGGGGAAAGTTAGAGGAATTCAACAGCCTGGTTCGTGATCTACCTCTAGGAACCACATTTGCTAGAGCGTGCATGGACCACATGATTGGTCACTTCTTTTGTGAAAGCAAAGAATCCATCTCGGAGATAGAAGATCTCTTTGCAAATGCTATGAATGGAAGACCCATTCGAAGTCTCCATAAGATTCAAGAGCAAGGGCAGTTTCTAATCACTTGCAGCATCCGAGGAGTCAAGTGTAAATATGTTCTTTGTGATTCCAAAGCCAGCCTTAGCATCATGTCAAAATCAACCGCTAAACGCCTCAGTATCAAGCATGTGCACCGTACCCGAACATAATCAGCCTGGCTGATGAATCTTGTGCTACACCAAAAGGGATCTCCTATGACATGCCCGTAAGGATCGGAGATAGAATAGCCCCAGTCGACTTCTACATTGTCAAAGCGACGAAAGTTGATTCTACACCGGTAATACTAGGATGACATTTCTTGTAAACCGTCAGAGCCATTATGGATTGGCCAAATCGACGTGTTTCCTTTGCTAACGTCGACAAAGACGTGTTCGACGATGCTGTTCCGCTCAAGTTAAAGAAGCCGAAGGATCCCGACCCCAATACCGACTCACTATGGAGAGATGAGTCACATGACGAGGAAACCCAAAATTGATCAAAGAATACTTGTCGAAAGACATTGTCCTTCTACGACTAAGCTCATCTAGCTACCAACCTCGAGCTAAACGACTTTATACAAAATCACTTAATGGGAGGCAACCCATTTTAG
This sequence comes from Eutrema japonicum, assembly GCA_030161315.1. Lineage (NCBI taxonomy): Eukaryota > Viridiplantae > Streptophyta > Magnoliopsida > Brassicales > Brassicaceae > Eutrema > Eutrema japonicum. Next base: position 44,308,869 of record BSQW01000011.1, read on the forward strand.
GTACGTTTTTCTTTTTTCTTTTTCTTTATTTTTCTATTAATGTTTTGTTTTTCTTAGTTTCAGCTTTCTAAAAAATAAAAAAAACCCAAAAAAAAAAAAAAACGAAAAGACAAAAAGATGGAGACACGGTTCGGAGATGCTCAAGTCTTTGCATTTTGCTATTTTCATGCTTTCTTTAAAACAAATTTCAAGTTTTTCGATAAGGTATGAATACATTTTGAGGGAATGATGAAAGAAATCCATGACGATAACCGACCAGTGTGCTTCTACGCTATTTTCTAGTAACATGCTCTTTCGTAATTTGGTTCTAGACTAGGCGGTAGCTAGAGTTTATGTTAATGCGAAATCTCCAGAGGAACTTAGACCGTAGAGATTCTTTAGGACGGAATATACTAGCTCTATCATATTTGGACTTTAAATTGACTAAATTTTCTCATCATAGGTTTAGGCAAAGATAACGAATCATACATTCAGGACGTTGTTTTACCTTTTACCACTCTTTGTCATACCTGAATGGGCAGCTCATCTTTAGTCGGTACCCCCACCCAAAACTTAACCATTGTTCAGACCTCATGCATATCTCTTTGTGTCTTATGTGCATATATGTGGAAAAACGCAGGAGAGAGAGAAACGACACAGTTTCTAGTCACTAAAGACGGAGACTATACGCGATCGGTGGATGTGAATTCAACAATAATGAGAGCTTGGTTATGCCTTGGAAAAAATCAAAACCATGGTAAACTTTCATGCCCCTAAGACTCTATATCAATAAAAGGTGTTTCCCCCTTTCAAAAAAAAAATAATATATATATAATCGAAAGGAAAAGGAAACTAGAGCTTAAAAAGAGTCTACGTTGGCCAAAATTATTATGAGGCCCCCATGGTTTGTTTATGAGAATTTTGTCATTCCGAGCCCACAAAAAAATTTAAGTCTGGGGGAATGACAGAAAACTTCTGCTTTTGGAGAAAGGAGGAAGTGCAACATTTTTACGCAAGAAGATGTGACTAGAAGTTGTGGTTCTCAATAGGTCCATCATCTCTTGTTGTTTTGCATAATATCTTGCACCCTCCGGTGAAATTAAGGTAACCCGAAACACTTTTAACCTCATCCTAAATGCCTTTAATACCTAGCCTCGATTGTCTTGGTTTGATCGTTTTGATGAGAATTTCACATTTGCAATTAATGAATTTAGAGAGCTAGCTAGTTGACCTGAAATTTGGATTTTGAAAGTTTATATTTCGTATGACGGATACCGTGGACTAGTGTTACGGAAACTTCTGGTGAGAATTTTCTAGGCTAGATTGCGATTGATGTAGTTCGATGGTTATGGTTTAGAAGGACGGTCTCCGAGACTTCTAGTTTCCTATGATTTTTGTTTGATCTTTCCGGGCTTTGGTTTTTTTTTGTTTGAGGACAAACAAAGTTTAAGTCAGGGGGTGTGATAACACCGTATTTTTATCCGTTTTACTATCTATTTTCGAACACTTTAATAAGTGTTTCATTCTCTTTTACATGTTTTTATTACAGTTTTCGCATATTTGTATTTTCAAGACTATTTTCAGGTTACTTAGGCAAAACCATTGCAAATTGGAGAAAAACCAGATTTTTGGCTCAGAGTCAAACCGTCAGAAGTTCAACCAGCAAAGAGGTTCTTCTCACCGTCTGATCCAGCCCAAATATTGAGATATTCAAGAAGAACCAGGTACATTTCCATTCCAAGTGATTTTAGGAAGATCCAACGGTTCAATCAGAAGATACATCAAAATCAAGACGTTCCAGTTTGCCAAGAGGCAGTTTGCCGTGGCCAGGAAGCTTCGACCCGCGGCAAATCAGCAGTTTCGTCCCGTAAGCCCAATTTCAAGGCCTGTTCAATTTCCGTTAACGTAAAACCCTAAAGACCGACGAAAGCAGAGGCCAAGACCTATAAATATGTGTTTTAAAGACCAAATTTTGTGTGCTTGCTTTTACACCATTTTTAGTTTAGTTTTGTTTTTTGCTCTAAAACTCTTGTTCTTTAATTTTCGAGATTGGTGAAGAGGTTTTCTCCGGACACCCTCTTTTATCAATCTCCTGCAATTTATTTAATTATGTCTTTTAATTCTTTTATGTGCGAGTAGTTTAATCATTGTGTTTAAAGGGAATATCAAGGGGAATTCTATGTTCGATAAGGATTTCACATGGTAAAACCCTAGCCGAATTCTACAGCTCTTTCTTATAGATCATTGTTAATGCATGAATCTAGCATCATGAACTAGAGGCTGATTCATAGGTGTTAAAAAACCACCATAAGTGTTAAATCTAAATGTCCGAATCGTTCATCTATAAGAGCGTGTCGCGTCGTAAGATACGAAAGTGTACTTACGGAGTGCCATGAACTAAGAAGAACCAGCGCGAATAGCACGATTTTCTGTTCGGCCTGAGACGAAAGCTACTTGTCGAGTATATAGATTGTTGGTGCGTAGGATATACGAAAGTAGGCTACACCGTTTATTATGTTTAGTTCATGGAGTTAAAATCTAGAATCGTGTTACTAAGAGCTTAGGGGCTGTTGGGGTCGGTCTTCACCCTTCGAGATTAACAAGCCTAAAAGCCGAAGACGTCAAGATTAAAGGGAGAAGAATCTCCCAAGCCGCATTGACCTCGCATGCTCCACTCCAGTGACCTCACTTCGGCGACCCTATCTTCGGAGGGATAAAGTCGAGGCGAGGTCGAACCAACATCATCTTTCAACCGAATTAAAACCTCCAATTGGTCGAGATAAGATTTCCACGATCACTCTATTGGGACTAGCTAGAGGCCCAGACCAACAATTGCCATACCTTAGTCTGTGGCCGCACTGGATGAAAAGGAAACATTCCTATTCATCTCCGAGATTCTCGTTAATACAGACCCCCATAAATAGTGGTCATAATCAAATTTGTAACCCATCCGAAACCCTAGCATGGGCTCATAGAAACTCAACTTTTACTCATACGCTTACAAACAACAATAATAAAAACCATCTTTGGATCTATGCTTGTGTTTTTCCCAGAAACTTCTGTTCCCTCTAAAATTTTGACAAAAATCTATTGTGTGAGTTTCGACTCACACAGTTTGGCGCCGTCTGTGGGGATCAAAGAAGCTTCCTAACTCACAAAAAATAACAGGAATAAGGTCTGAAGATATGACTGGAGATGAGAAGAAAATAGGCTACAACATGAACAACAACGACGAAAGCCCCAGAGGAACGGTCGATCTCGACGGCACTCCCGTAGCAACCGGGGAGATAACCTCGGCGCCCCTTGCCGAATTGAATAACATGATCACCTCGCTGCTAAATAAGACGGAGGAGAAAGCAAGCTGAACAAAATCCTATCGGAAAAATTTAAGACGCTGATCTCGGGGGGACGGACTAATGACTGGCCAACTGCAAATCTCGTCTCGGAAGCACTTCCAGGAGATCTCACAAGAAGGCTCGGCCTTAGACCAGCAGTCCTCAATTTCTCCACACTTGGGGCCACTTCGGCTAATGGAGTACCACAAACATTGCATTCACCAGGAGAAGTGACGCCGGCGGCACCGAAGCCATCCTTGGCCAACCCGCCTCGGTCAGATCTAAGAACAGTACAACGAACCTCCGAGCCTGCAGAAAATCATCTCGGAAGCTCGGTCAAAGCTACTAATGGCGAAAAAACCCGAGTCGAAAGAATTGGCGTCTCGGCTCGCATCATAAGCGGTGAACCCACCTCGACACAAGAAGGAACATAAGCGGCGAGAACTATCCCCGCTCCAATCCAGCTCGGCAACAATTTCATGGAAGGAAAATTTATCTAGTGGAGCAAATGCAACTCGTCGACGAGCTGAGGAAAATGGACCGAGATCAATGTCACGAACTGGGAGTAGAGTTCTCAAACGATATCCGCTGCTCCGGTCACTTCGACAATAATCTAACGGAAGAGGAAGAAAATATTCTCTGGGTAGAGCAAATACAGTGTGCGGACGAGTTAAGGATGTATCGGGGCCGAAGCAAAAAGTCGGCGAGGATGAGCCGACCCTGGGTAGGCGAAGCGAGCAAGACCAAAGCACCTACGACCCAAGGCAATGCCGAAAGACGAACCGCCTACCAAACAGAGCATCATCCAATCAATTTAGTTCCCTAGATCAATCAAATACTAGAGAGGTCGCGAGGAACTCCCTTTACAACGAGAATTGCCGAGGCGATCATCCCGACGAAGAAAAGATAGAATCCCGCTCTACTACGGGTCAACCGTTCCTACCGACCATATTAGAGTTTTTTGCATGGCGATGCGCCGAGCCGGTCTCGAGGAAAGAGAGGAGGACGCAAGATTTTACCGTTGATTCGCTGAACATTTAGAATATGCTGCACTCGACTGGTTATCGAGCCGAGAGAGAAACTCGATCAAAGACTACCAATAACTATCCGCCCAGTTCCAAAAGCATTTCACCGCATTGATAGGGCAAGAATTCTCCGATGCTGACTTGTGGAACCTGACTCAAGGGCCTATGTAACCATTGCGAAACTTCATAGAACGATTCAAAGAAACGGCCTCGAAAGGAGGGAAGGTGAACGAACAAGTCGCAAACAACGCGCTGAAATGAGGACTACAACTGATATCAGATTTTCGAAGAGATTTCATTCTAAGAGTACCTCCGACATTTCAGGATGCCCTGCGCTGAGCTTCATATTTCATCTCCGAAGAAGAAAAACCAAGAGATGCTTTACCCCGAGGCCAAGCCGACGATATGCCAAGAATAACGGTGAACACGATACAACCTCCGATCCGAGGCGACCATCAGCCAACCATGATGGATCCCATTTTATGACGGAATGACAAACCTCGTAGCCTACGTAACGACCTTCTGCACGGCAATGGGTCATTTCGATCCTGAAGAAGTCAAGAACGAAGATGGATATAGCTTATGGTATGGGAAACATCTCAAGGAAGTCGCCCTCGACTGGTTCTCAAAACTCGATCGGAATACAATCCACAAATTTTGACAATTATCTGCCGGACTCATAAGGCGTTTCTCTGAACAAGGAATCTCTGATGCTGATTTGTGGACCCTAACCCAAAGGTCGACGGAGTCGCTGTGACACTTTATGAAACGTTTCAAAACGGTACTTTCAATGGAGGAATTCGTAAGCGACCAAGTCGCGCTTAATACACTAAGAAGAGCATTGCGGCATAGATACGACTTCCAAAAAGAAATCACATTAAAAAAGCCATCAACAGTCCAAAACTCTTTGCATCGAGTTTCAGAGTTTATATGCAAGGAAGAAAATATGATAGGCTTTCCATTCCAAAGCCAGATCAACGATCAACCAATACGCTCCAAGCGTAAGAAATCCATCTTGAACTCGACGAACAAACTCAACGAAATCACTAGCCCATCTCGTTTCGAAAATGCGGTAAAATTGAAGGGCCCTTCAATTCGGCGAGCTAGACAAGACGATGTGACAATAAGAGCAACTCGACCACATTCTCCAAAGAACGCCACTGTCTCTGTCAATATGAGCAAGGACGCGAGCAACAAGGAGTCGGCACCTTATACGTCCTGAGCCCATAACGAGTGCGTAACCCACTCGCCACTTCGCCAGTAGGAGAGGCCAAAGACAGCAAATATGTCATACATCGAGTCTTTCATGTGCCACGATACCACGGGCTCCTACTGCGAATCTTACTCAGCCTTCGAACCCAACCATTCCATATCCGCACCACAGCGCGGATATCCAAACAAGATAGGCACATAGAAACTCAAAAAAAAAATTCAAGTAGTTTGCGAACTACCCGAAGACATCTCATTTATTAATGCATTCAAGGAATGCAGACTCGAACGTTTCTTCCACGATGAATCTATATCGGAAATAGAGGATCTCTTCACCTATGCAAGACGCGAAATAGCAATTGAGATACTTTACAAAACTCAGGAACAAGGCCAATTCCTCATCTCATGCAATATCCAAAGCATTGACTTCACTAAAGATTTATGCGACTCCGAAGCCTGCCTTAACATCATCTCCAGATCAACCGCTGAATGCCTCGGCATCAAGCATGTCCATCCAACCCGAACATGGATCAACATAACCAATCAGTCCAAAACAACACCAACGGGGATAGCGTGTGATGTACCTGTGAGGACCGGAGATTCCATTGCTCTCGTCGACTTTTACATCTTCGAAGCACAAAAAAATCATCCAACCCCGTTAATCCTCGGATGGCCTTTCCTAGCTACCGCCGGGGAAATTATGGACAGGCCACGTCAACGCCTATCCTTCACTCAAATCGACAGCAACATTTTCTACCCCGCAACCCAGCTCAACCATGAAGAAGAAAGTTCATTGGAATCACAATGTAGAAATGATAAGCCAACCGAGGAAAACAACAAAGACCCCAAGAAGATGCGTCTATGGAGAAAAATATCCTTCAACTAGAACCACCTCATCCCAATGAACTACAGGACGGCTTGATCCCTGTAAAGGGTACGTAGACAACCAATCTTCGGAAAGGTGCAGCTGTCCCCCTCCTTAAAAAAAAGGGGGGGGGGGGGGAATGGGTATGTATACACATACTCCCATATTTTGTAAACGCGACATGTCATACTTCTTGAGCTAGCGATTTATATTGCATTTGCACTCATCATTTTTGTCTGTTGCTGGCCACAACAATGAACTCATACATCCCCTTCGGTGTCTAACCTCCATCCTATACAGATCACAGTTCATTTAGATTCCACCACGGATTAAAATGCGCTATATAAATCTTAGACGGGTATATCTGGACCAGAGGAAGGAAAAAATATATCTGGACTAAACTACTCACAATTTTACTATCGAAACGGGAACGTAAGTCGAGGATACATCGCAAACCCTAAGACCGAAGTAAAATCTAAACTCAGTCATCACTCGCTTCATAGCACACTGGTCTTTAACACCTCGACAAATAATAATACTAAGCGGATCGTCTAAAAACACGCCACCTCATATGAGATTCAAAATACATTTTGAATCTTCATTTTGTCTACTCCAAACGTCTTGGAAATCAGTCCCTATGAAAATAATTACACCTCGTCCCTACTAATCGTTTAAAACCTTAGCACAAACAACAACACAATACGGACAAAAACTCCATAGCATATCGTTGGATAAAACCGTCCAACCACATGTTCAAAAAGTACATTTAAAACAAAGAAAAACAGATCCTTTAGGATCTTACAACAATAACAAAAAAAACTATTCGACTTGGTTCGCCTCAGGTTCAACAGAATCCTAAGCACGCTTGACAGTCTCAATGGGCTCGACCACAATAGCTTTAGTCACGGCATGATCAGTCGGCTCGTTATCACACAGAGAATCCCGCAAATCTCCTGAGGTAGGCGAAACCTTAAGCTCATCCCTTAAGCAGGTTTCAATCCTCTCGCACTCCTCGCCAATACCGACCAGCTCGGATTTTCAAGACTTTAGATTATCCGCCTCAGCCTCAAGAGATGTGACTTTTTCCCATATGAATGTCGTCAATGAGCTGCAGATTATAATTAATTTTTGCCAACTCAAACTCTTTGCCCATTGCATCCTTCAACTTCTTTTCTGCCTCCCTCGCCTTAGAATGTCGATCCTCGAATTTATGAGATGATTGACGCATGGCGTCCCTTTGAGCCTTTTTAATCTCGGTCGTATGCAAGACATCCTTCTCCTCGATTTGCCGCTTCAGGAAATCTACCTTGTTTTTAAGCTTCTCCTTTTTAATCTCGCATCGGGTCGTGAGTTTCGTGGATTTTGCAGCCTCTTCCCTCAGTTGAATCCTCTCCCTCTCAAGATCCGCAACTTTGGTCGAAAACGACGCCAATTTCTTTTCCACCTCGTCCAACCTTTTCTTTTCCGAATAAGTGTCCTTCCTCGCCTCGTCAACTCATATGTATCTGCCATCTCATTGATAGAGACGATAAACTGCAAGATAAAAGAATCAGCAAAATCCAAAACGTTCATGGTTATCGCAAAGAATTAAACCCTACCTTGGTGCAACGCAACGCCATATTCGCGTACGTCTTCTCTTTGGTAAGTTTATCGAGAGGAGAAAGTTAACCCCGCGCCCGTTGATTTCTGAGAGAAGAGCAGCCGACATAGCCGGATCGGCAATTATAGCCCGTGGGCAGTGAGTTAGCAGTAGGGCGAACAGTGCGTTGTTTCTTTTCATCGGTTTTCCCTCGATCAACTTGAGACGTGGAGCGTTTCTGGCTTGGCTCGTTCTCACACCTCACTAAAGTTGAAGGAAGCTCGGAAATCTGGGCAGGGGCCGACCCAACCCCCTTCTCGCTAGCAGAAGCGGGTGGATCTGAAGGATTAACTATATCTTTTCTGGAATCATTGATATTCACTGCGGGAGCAGCAGTGCTCGGGATCGCCACCTCCAAAAATATCAAGTCATTGGTCGTCACCCCAACGGCGGGAGGATATACGCTCGGCTCGGCAGCATTTTCGCCGTCTCCTTGCTTTGACGGCCCTCCTCTCTGCTTCTTTGGCCTCGAGATCTTTCTTCGCGCGGATGGAATATCTTGCCATACTCGTCCTGGTACCTTCGTTTGGTAAAGGTAGTGGGTTCGTCGGATTATAATCGCAAACAGTCTGAGCCCTATTCACTCTCTCAACCGATAAATCTTTTCTCCAATCAACCTTCTAGGAAGCTAAAATCGTCCACACCTCGGGCAGATCGGCTGGACACCTTGGAAGCGCGCTATGAACTACAAAAATAAAAGCACGAAGATTAGTTAAAAGTATCAGGCAGTACGACAAGCCACAAATATACAGAATAACTACCAAGTGATAAGCTCAAATGTAATACCCTAAAGTACTAACAGCATTGTCGATTGTAGTATTTAGGGGTCGAATCCACAGAGACTCAAGAATCACACAATAGATTAAATAGGTTCGAATTAAGCTAAGTAAATCAATAAAACAGTAAGCAATAAAGTAATTAAGAGTTGTAAATTCAATGGAGGAAGATAGGTTCATGATATTTCTCAGGAAATCAGAGAATGCAGGTAAACCAATTAGTCAGGGTTCAGATTAAGTGCGGTTCTTGAACTCAAATCACTAAACTATAACTAACCAACTGTCGTTGCGAGAATTATCTAAATCTAAATCTCATAATTCCAAATTTCTTTGCAAATTCTAAAGTCTAAACCAGCATTAAGTTCAAGTTTGATTTGTTCACAAAACAACTAAACCAAATCTCTTTGCAGATAGTTATTTTGCTCATCCTAGGTTCTATCAGATTATCAATTGCACTGTCGTGCCTAATCGATTAACCTAAGATCTAAGTTCCAGGTGATCAATCTAGAATTAGCTTTAAGAACAACCTATGGTGAAGAACTAATTCAGATTATAAACCCTAACCAACTAATTAACCTATCATTCAAAGAGATCCTTTATTGAGAACCCTAAACCTAACAGGATATCTACTCAGACATGGAGATTGAAACAAACAACATGATTGAATAAATCTCTGAAATAAATAATAAAGGAGAAAGAAAACATAGGTTCGAAATCTTCTCTCGGACGAACAGAGTTTCAGCCTTGTCTCCTTCAAAGCTCTCTCAACCAAAAACCAAAGTATAATAAAGCATAGTCAACACAAGTGGCTGAAAAACCTAATTATAATGCTAAAACACGTTTTGGGGCTTTTTGTAATTATTAAAGTCTTCTGGACCAAAGTGTGGAATCTTCAGACTTGTAGAAAGTCCCGATCCTTCTCTTCATGCGATCAGTATCGGCCGATACCGTAAGTGGTGTCGGTCGATACACAGCTTCTGTGTAGACTCTTCAGGCTGGTTTCGCTCGACACCAGCGCTTCAATTTGATCCTTCAGCTGCATGATCTTGCTTGGCTCCAAAATGCTCTAATATCTCCAATTTAGCTCCAAACGTACCTAAACCTGTAAAGACTCGAAAAGACTCCAAAAATACTAGAAATACTCTATAAATAAGATCTATATCATGGTTAAAAGCGGGTAAAAACCATGATATATCAACTCCCCCAGACTTAGCCTTTTGCTTTCCCTCAAGCAAACAGAAAGCTAAACAAGAGAAAGAGGTTTGAAAATCACGGAGACTCACATGTTCTTGAAACATTGCAATGACCTTTCTTCTTAGTGCTCCACATATCACCCAACCAGTTCCAAATCTAACCACCATGTACTTCTCCGTAGACATTCGTAGCTCCCCAGAATCCACACATAATTTCGCAGCATTGTCCAATAAAGCCCTCATCGCCAGTTTCATCGCTGTAATCAATGCCAAGAACCTTCTAAACTCTTTTCCATACAATATCGTGACAAAAGAACCACCCGATTTTTACACTTTTTGGTATTGTTTCCTCTCCCCCAGACTTTTTTCACAACATGTTCTCCTACATATACATATTAAGGTTTGAGACGCGAGTATTGATGGTGTTTGCCACCGAATCTCCGGTTCTTTCCTCAAAATGTATCAAAGGTGTAAGCGAATAATGGTATCACATGAAATTTTCCTAACCTCGCTTCCAACCTTTGTGTGATCATTTCTTTCAAGTAGAATAATGGGATCGTTGGAAATTTTCCTAGCCCTCTAATGAGAAGAAAATCATTTCATTGCATGCTTTTATTTATTAACTTATAACATGGGAGATGGATACCATTAATTTTTACACATGGGTTCCTTTGTCAGATATGAATGAGGAATCAAGCTCTGTGCACATTGACCATCGCGATGAAGTGCAAAGAATTAGCTCAGGCTTTAAAGGATTCTGCTGGAAACATGGGCTTCGTCTAGTTAACTGGTCAGCCTTTGGATTTTTCATTAGTCCGACCCAGAACTAATTCTGTAACAATGGTCACTTAGAAGCGAGGTCAGAATAATAAATTCAAGAAAATATCATAGTCTCCAACATGTTTTGACTCAATAAAACGATTTTTGACTCAAAAACGAGTGACTCTAAGAAAAACAAAAACATTGTCAACAACTACCTCCCCCAGACTTAAACCACACTGTCCCCAATGTTGTCTAGTCTAGAGTTGGTAAAAGAAATCAATAGAACTGAGTGGAGAATTGAAAAAACGAAGAAGTTACCAGATTGGTGTTGGGGTGTCGACCGACACACAGCACTGGTATCGATCGATACCAGGCGTAGGTCGACACAGAAAACTTCTTGTCATCGATTTGGATGCAAATTTTGATCTTAATTGTGACAAACGATCCAATTGGGAAGTGCTTAACACTGTTAGATCACTCAAGCACAAGTTAGAGGCAACAAGATATCATAATCGCATAAAGCAGACAAAGTTCAGAATCATAAATAGCTGACAAAACAACTCAAAATAACAAGACAGAAGAAAAAGAAAGAAAAAGAAAAAGAAAAGAAAAGAAAAGTGAAACTAGATAGAAGAAAGAACTAATCCTCCTCAGAGTCATCGTCGACTCCAGCAGTGTGAGAGAGGCATGCATCTGATGGTGAACGCGGATGAGATGGTGGAATGCAACCGCACCGAGAAAGAGTAGAGATAGCGTTCCAGATGCTCTGAAAACTCTCAACCACATACCTCTGAAAGGCATTTGTCTCCATAGGAATCTGAGGTGGTGTAGGGAGAGCAGTCGCAGAGAAAGATGGATGACGAGCTCGTCCTGACTGACCTCCAGCAAGGTCATGGACTGGTGCGTCCTCAGCAGCAGCAGCTCTAGTGGAAGAGCCTCGGCTTCGGTGCAATGGCCAACAGACGCGGATCAGGTGCGAAATGCAGCTGATGGGGATCGTCACCAATGTCGGTCAGCTCAGTGTTAGGGAGCTGAACCAGAAAGTCCCCATCGGTGTTGGAAAAACACCAGCGTCGCTCAGGTTTCAATCACCTAAGGTTCTGCAGATGTCTCTCATCCATGAGAGTGCGTGTGGTGACTATCGAGCAACTCGCTGTACTAATCCTGAAGTGCTGGAAGATAAGGGTGAGAAGACTACCCTCTATCTCTGTCTTACGAGCTGCACCGCGACTGGCACCATGGTAAGGCTTGGTCTTCAAAGAGACCAGATGATGTGTAAAGACAGCTCCCAGGTTGACCTATAGTTCAAGCTCAGGCCACTCGTATTTCTCGACATCAATGATATCTCCAACAGCCATGGAGAACATAATCAGCTCAGACAACCTCATCTTGTTATGCTCCATCTTTCACAAGATGTTGTTGCTCAGAATCCGCACCAGGCATCGCAGGACCGGGTGGCGCACATCCACCTGAGTCGAAGTCTTGGAGTGATAAGCTCCATTCCCGAAATGCTCCCAGAAAGCCTGCACGTTGGGTATCGATCGATACAATTACTGGTATCGATTGATACAATGTCCATTGGTCGATGCAACATCTGTTTCTCCTGGTGTCGATCGATATCGATCCAGTAATGGTGTCGGTCGACACAGCTCCTTTTCATCTGATTCACTCAAGAACACAAGACACAAAACCAAAAACACTAAAATAAAAGAACTTATATACAGACGTACCAGTGGGTTGCCTCCCACCAAACGCTTGTTTTACGTCACTAGCTTGACTTTATGGACGTTCAGGCGGTGAATGCATCATCCAGAGGCACTATGTGTCCTCTGGGAATCTCGGCTTTCGCCCAATAGTGTTTCACCCTTTGTCCATTGACTGTGAACTCTTCGCCTGATGTACTTAGCAGGACAACTGTACCGTGTGGTCTGTCTTCCTTGACTGTGAAAAGACCTGACCAACGAGAACGCAATTTTCCAGGAAACAATTGTAAACGGGAGTTATAAAGAAGTACCTGGTCATTGGGTTCAAAGTGTCCGGAGAGGATCTTCTTGTCGTGATACGCCTTAGTCCTCTCCTTGTACAGCTTCAAGTTCTCATAGGTGTGCTGCCTAATCTCATCCAGCTCATTCAGTTGAACTAATCGCCTCTCAGCAGCAGACTTGATGTCGAAATTAATCATCTTTGTAGCCCAGGCTGCCTTATACTCAATTTCCACCGGAAGATGACATGCTTTCCCATAGAGTAAGTGAAACGGTGTAGTCCGAAGTGGTGTCTTGGAAGCAGTCCTATAGGCCCACAGTGCATCATCCAGCTTTGCAGACCAATCCTTCCGAGTAGTACCCACTGTCTTCTCCAGAATCTCCTTGATCTGCCTGTTGGAGACCTCGACCTGCCCACTAGTCTGAGGATGATAGGGAGTAGCCACACGATGATTCACACCATGCTTCTTTAACAGCTTTTCAAAAACCTTGTTAATGAAGTGAGTGCCACCATCACTTATAACAATTCGAGGTACTCCAAATCGAGGGAAATTGATACTCCTGAACAGCTTAAGGACCAATGAAGAATCATTGGTTGGACTAGCAATTGCTTCCACCTACTTAGACACATAGTCGACAGCAACCAAGATGTATTTATTCCTATATGATGAAGGAAAAGGACCCATGAAATCGATGCCCCAAAAATCAAAGACTTCAACCTCAAGGATGAAGTTCTGTGGCATCTCATGTCGCTTACTGATCTTCCCTCTCCTCTGACAAACATCACACTGCGAGATGAAAGCATGAGCATCCTTAAACATGGTAGGCCAGCAGAAGCCTGCTTGAAGAACCTTGGACACTGTCTTGAAAGTAGCAAAGTGTCCAACATACTTAGACCCATGGAAATGAAATAGCACCTCAGGTACCTCGGTTTCTGCAATACATCTCCTGTACATCCTATCAGAGCAATGTTTGTACAAGTAAGGTTCATCCCAAAAGAATCTCCTTATGTCACTCATAAATTTCTTCCTATCATATTTCTTGAGGTGCTTTGGCTCGTCCTCTGCAGCAAGATAGTTGGCGATATCAGCGTACCATGGTCGATCAGGAACAATCACAGCAACTAGATGCGCTTCAGAAACACCATCGTGATCCGCAGACAAAACTGGTATGAATATCGATGGGTATCGACCGACACTAGGGGGTGTCGATCGATACTGACGTGTGAAAAGTGCAGGTGCTCGGCAGAATCACTTTGAAACCCAGTCTCGATGAAGTAGATGTTCTCTTCTGGCAGGAAATCATCAATAGGAACGTCTTCATCGATCCTTATCCATGAAAGATGGTCAGCAACCCATTCTCTATGCCCTTCTTGTCCTTAACTTCAATGTCAAAGCTTTGGAGCAAAAGGACCCAACGGCAAAGACGAGGTTTCAGATCCTTGTTCTGCAGCAGATATTTGAGAGCAGCATGTTCGGTATGAACAATCACTTTGCTCCCAAGCAGGTAGGACCGAAATTTCTCAAAGGAGTAAACGACTGCAAGTAGTTCTTTCTCTATGATGATGTAGTTACGCTGAGCATCATCCAGTGTCCTGCTGGCATAGTAGATAACATGAAGTTTCTTATCCTTCCGCTGACCCAGGACTGATCCAACAGCAAAATCACTCGCGTCGCACATAATCTCAAAAGGCAGAGTCCAATCTGGAGGTTGTACAATAAGAGCACTCACCAATGCCTTCTTAATCTCCTCAAAGGCTGCAAGACAATCAGGTGTGAAGTCGAATTTGACCTCCTTGCATAATAGGGCGGTGAGTGGCGGGCTAGTTTTGAGAAGTCCTTGATGAATATTCTGTAGAACCCAGCATGACCAAGGAAGCTTCGAATGTCCTTTACAGAATTTGGTGGTTGGAGGCTTGTCATGGATTGAATCTTGGCTTTGTCAACTTCTATCCTAGCTTCAGAAACCTTGTTCCCAAGAATGATGCCATCCTGAACCATAAAGTGACACTTTTCCCAATTAAGAACCATGTGCTTCTCTTCACATCTCTGTAACACATTGCACAAGTTATCAAGACAGCTCTTGAATGATGAGAGATTTTGCGATGCAACGATGGTAAAGGTTGGAAATAGTAACTTAGAAGAGAGAGAGAGAAAGAGAGAGAGGGAGAGTTTAATCGGCGTGTGTGAGAAAGCATGAATTGATTATCGTTTATTCGGGTTTTTTGTCATCGCTTAAATTTTGTGATTCTTTTGTTAATTACAAAAAAAAAACAATTAGAACTTTTTTATTGGTTACCATTTTTTTTTTGTCGTCAATTAAAAAAATTCCATAAAAACAACTTACAAGGTTCCAGGAGATTACTATAACACCCCGACCGCCCCTACCTGTGGGCCCCATCCCCTCTCTCGGCCCGTGGGCCCCACCTTTGTCCGACGGCCGGTGCGTTAGTTCGGGAGGCTTGTAATGCTTGTTTACTGACCCTGCAATTACCACGTGATCTTTCCCCGTGTTTTGTCCTCACTCAAACGATACCGCGAATCACTTCCCGGTAGGTCACCCATCCTTAAATTGCTCCAGCTCAAGCACGCTTAACTCTGGAGTTCTCTCTGGACAAGTTTCCGAAAAGATAAGTGCACTTTGGTGACATAGGTAGCCAAATCAATTCTTATAAGCCTCTCCGCATATACAAGAAATCGGGATGTTACAATCACCCCCACTCATAGAGCGCAACGTCCTCGTTGCGCACCAGGATCGTCACCCTAGACGGTGTGAGCCCACCTGACTCCACACACGTGTTTGGGTTCGGCTCTGATACCACTTATAACGCCCCGACCGCCCCTACTTGTGGGCCCCATGCCCTCTCTCGGCCCGTGGGCCCCACCCTTGTCCGACGGCCGCTGCGTTAGTCCGGGAGGCTTGTAATACTTGTTTACTGACCCTGCAATTACCACGTGATCTTTCCCCGTGTTTTGTCCTCACTCACACGATACCGCGAATCACTTCCCGGTAGGTCACCCATCCTTAAATTGCTCCAGCTCAAGCACGGTTAACTCTGGAGTTCTCTCTGGACAAGTTCCCGAAAAGATAAGTGCACTTTGGTGACATAGGTACCCAAATCAATTCTTATAAGCCTCTCCGCATATACAAGAAATCGGGATGTTACAATTACATTGTCGAGAAGATTTATCCTAACATTTTTAGCTAATACATCAGCCACATCATTTACAGATCTTGGGATTTTCATAAAGTTATACCGTTTGCTACCATATGCTAGCTTCAAGATGTCTTCCATGTAGCTGCCTACTTGTGAATGCTTCCACTCTTTTGCTTGGATACCAATTTTATAGTTCATTAATGGCCCATATAGGTCACTTGAATCTCCACAGAAAGTGACATTTTTGTATCCGATTATGCTGACATTCATTATCGCCATTCTAAGTGCTTCCCCTTCTGTTTCTAACAGAGAACTTGTTGGGCTAATGGCTATTCTTCCTTTGACAATCAGCATGGCATCTTTGCTATAGAGAGCCCATCCTATACCCGCATATTGAGTAGGTGATATCCAAGATCCATCAACAAAGCAACAATAATCATTAGCTTTTGATATAGCTTCCTCAATTGTCTTTATTGCTTTGTTTTTGTCATTCACATTTTGATTGGTACTGCTCCTCAACTCTATGTTTTATTCTCTATCTAAATTCACCACATCAGTCCAAGTACTGAGATCTACTAACGCCTTGTTTATAACATCAGGTATGATCCACTTTTTATTTTGAAAAATGAGATCATTCCTCATTTTCCATATCCTCCAGGCAATAAATAGAATCAAATTAGCCTCCTTTCTCCGGTTTCCAATTAACATCAGTAGTGATTGTATATTTTCAAACACTGAATTATGATTAAGTTGGTCACCTGGTGGTCGCTGAAGAGGAGCAAGTTCCCAAATTTCCTTACTGACTCTGCATTGAAACAACATATGGTTTACTGTTTTGAGGTTCACTCCACATCTTTGACATGTATTGTCCACTCTCAACTTTCTTCTTTGCAGATTATCCACAACAGGTAAAGCATTATGAATACATCTCCACCAGAAGTGCCTTATTTTTTGGGGAACATTAAGGTTCCATATACTTTCTGAAAGCTTCTAGGAGTTTTAATCAGTCATATCTGCATTTGTATCTGCTGAGGCTGGATTAGATGTCTTACATATAAGATGATATCCAGATTTCACCGACTAGATTCCATCTTTAGTATAGCTCCATGAAATAGAATCCTTTGCTTATGTTATTGAGGGTCGAAGTAATTTAATTAAATGCACATCTTCAGAGCAAAAAAGCTGAGATAGCAGTCTCTCATTCCATCTCATAGTGCCCTCAATAAACAATTCGTTAACATTTCTCACACACACATTACTATCTTCAGCATCTTTAACTAATCTTGGAGGCGTACATGGCAGTCAGTTATCCTTCCACACATTAATTTGGGATCCATTACCTACTATCCATTTAATACCTTTAGCGAGAAGCCTATTACCTTGTAATATGCTTCTCCAAGCATGGCTAGTTTGTCTTTTGATTTCTGCCTCTAGTAAATCTCCTCTTGGATAATACTTAGCTTTGTAAACTTTAGCCAGTAGGGATTGAGGTTGTTGTAGTAGTCTCCAGCTTTGTTTAGCCAGCATTGCAATGTTGAAGTCCCATAGATCCCTTATTCCTAGTCCACCTAGGTTCTTTGTATATGTGATCTTTCTCTATGAAATCCATGGGATTTTATGTTTGTCCTGAGTAGCTGACCACCAGAATCTTCTCATTTCTATGGTTATTTGCTTTTATGGTCTTCTTTGGAAGAAGAAAGCAGGACATACAACATGATGATAAGGCTGTGACAACTGACTTAATGACTACTTCCTTACCTGCAGGGGATAGTAATTTAGAGTACCAACTTTCCATTTTTAAGCAACTCTCTGATTTATAAACGTAAATGCATTATTCTTATTCCTTCCAACAAATTCAGGTAAGCCTAAGTAGTTCCCAAAACCGCCTGATTTTTGGATGTTCATAAGACGACTCAGCCTCATCCTCTGATTCTCTGGTAAGCCTTTACTAAATGTAATTGCAGATTTTTGAAAGTTAACACACTGACCTGAGACTTTTTCGTATGTCTTCAAGAGTTTGAGTAATGTAGAGCATTCATTTTCAGTTGCCTTGCAAAATAGAAGAGAGTCATCTGCAAAGAGTAAGTGTGAGATGGCTGGTCCATTCTGACTGGCTTTGAAACTATGTATTTGACCTTTATTAATACTGTTATGAATTAATGATGATAGACCTTCTGTACAGATCAAGTAAATATATGGGGATATTGGGTCATCTTGGCGAATACCCCTCGAAGGCTTTATCTTTCCAACTGGGGATCCATTAATAAGCACTGAGTAGGTGACCGTTGTGATGCATTTCATAATCTAGTTACACAATTTCTGAGAAAAGCCTAGCTTCCTCATTACTGCTTCAACAAAACCCCATTCTACTTTATCAAAGCTTTAGTAATATCTAATTTCAAAGCCATATAATGATGGGCTAACTTTCTTGTATGCATAGAATGCATCAGTTCATGAGCTATTAACATGTTGTCTCTAATCAATCTACATGGAATAAAAGCATATTGATTTTATGATATTATACAGTGAAGCCATGGTTTCCGTCTTTCTACAAAGACTTTAGATATTATTTTGTATGCTACATTGCTTAGACTTATTGGCCTATAATCTTTAACTCCAATTGGGTTTTCTATTTTCGGAATAAGACAGATGTGAGTATGGTTGATATTAGGATCAAGTATATTATGCTCAAAGAAAGCTCTAACGAAATCAACCACACCTTTGCTTATGACAGGCCAATGATCTTTGTAAAATCATGCATTTATTCCATCAGGACCTGGTGCCTTCTCCCTATACATTTGTTGAAGAGCTTTACAGATTTCTTCTTCTGATATTGGTCTGGTCAGAAAGTCATTGATATGATCATTAACCCTTGGTTGTATATGCTGCAGTATTTCATCCGCTGAAGCAAAGGCTGTGCCAATTTTTAGACTTTTTGAAGAGCTTTACAGATTTTACTTTTTGAAGAAGTTGGACATAAGCTTTCGGAAAAAGATCATGCCAATCCGCTGAAGCAAATACTGTGCATATCTTAGACTTGATAAAATAGGTATGTCTTCTTCCATACCAGGTGTATCTTCCTCCAAGGGTTTTAACTTCATGAAGCCCTGAGATGTTTAGCATCTTTCTGAAAGTTCCAAAAGTAGATTCTGATCTAAGTAGACCTCCTGACTTTTCTTCATTACTCTTTATGTCATTAAAATCTCCCAAAACCAGCCTTGGTTTGCTTCTGTATAGCCCTGCTTCTGCTAGGAAACTCATTCTTTTCCACAAGTGATTTCTTTGCTTCTTACATGGGTTACCATACTGTGACATCTCAAGAATGAGATTTAGGTCCTATTTTTTTCGATTAAAACCCTAAGGCGAGAACCCTAAATCTTGCGCCCGAAGAAACCCTAACCCTAGCGTTCCGAAGAAGAAAACCCTAGTTTGCGAAGGAAGCAATGTTTATGGCTCTTAATCTCCGACTGAAGTCATTTTTTGGTGTGGATCATGCATGCAAAGTTGGGCTTGAGGATAGTAGGGCCAAATATCGAGCGAGAGAAAGTGTTGGACCAAAAGAAGCGTTAAACGAAACGTCGGGCCTGTTTCGAGTTGAGAAAAGCCCACAAGTGAAAGTAAGTAATGAAACCATTTTAAAAGGTAATCTAGAGTTTAATTAAGGTCATTTTCGTGGCCCTAAAGTAGGAGAAAAGAAGCCCAAAAGTGTGAAGCCCAAAATTTTCATTAAGGGCAATTCTGACTTTTTGCGATTAGACCTAGGGTTCTCTCTCCACCTCTATTTAAAGAGTAGCTCGTGGCAGAGAGGAGGCAGAGAGTTTGGAGCGTCGAAGCCCTGCCGGAATCCCGCTGGAGCCACCACCGTTGAGCCACCTCGAAGGAGAAGCCACCGCAGCCTCCTAGAAGGCAGATCTGACCCGTTCTGGCGTAGAAGAGAAAAGGATGAGTAAATCGAATCGGATCGACATGAAACTTGGTGAACATGTTTCTGACTCTCATATCTAGCTATAAGCGCAAGCGGTTTTTCATTCGGAGTTACTGTTTGTAAGTTATACACGTTTTCCCGAGACAGATTTGCGCAGATCGGATCCGCGAGCAGAAACCATCTTTCAAGGAGATTTTCCGGCGAACCAGAAAGAACCAGGAAGCGATCTACACATCTCTGGAAAGCCGCGAGTCTTAGCTTTCTGGAAAGCTCAAGTTCATTCAATTCAGAGATCCATGATGAAAGTTATAGATGTATCGTTTTGTCTGGTACATTCTGGCCGAATCTCCAACCATTGCAGATCAGACCCATTTTGGTAGAAGAGGGAAACGGATGAGAAGGTATTGTCAGAATGTTATGAAACTCGGTAAGGATATTCAAGACTTCTAGATCTAGCTACAGAAAAAAATCATATTATCATTTGAAGTTATGGTTTGAAAGATATTTGTGTTTTCCCAAGACTATTATTCGCAACGCACAGATCCGACCAGGCTGGATAGTTGGGCTGTTTGGTTGGGCAAATCAATCCGGATCGTTCTGAAAATTTGCAGAGACATGTATGACTCATGGAGGTATATTATGGTAGAAGGGTGACCAGTTTGGAGTTCGGGAACATGAGGAAACTTGCTGATGAAGTTACGGCAGTGAATCTGTCCAAAGAAGAAGGAAGGAGAAAAATGTGTTTTACCTTCAACCCAAAGGCAAATGTGAGGACTAGATGTGGATTCTCAAGATGCGTTAGTTGAAATAGGAATATTTATATGTTTAATAAAAGTATATAGATATGATTGTTGGTTGTCCACTTGTTAAGATGATTGATGCATATTTATGTGAAGTAGCTGTTTGCTAGGCGTGTTAATACACGATTGCTTGTTGCCGGGGTCATGGTCATGAGCCATAAAGCGGCATTTCTATGTTGGACCGCAACCAAAGAATGAGAATGATACAAAGAATGAGAATGGGTTGTGGTCCCATCGCAGGTAGGGCTGACGAGTCCAGAATGAGAAAGAGATTGAGTAACATGGGTTGCGACCTGTGCGAATGTGATGCATACTTGTTAGGATGTTTGATGTGATGTGAACTAGTGCATATAGAAATGATTGTTCATGATTTGTAGTATGGTTAGGAAAGACATGTAAGTTGTGTGTGTATATTACTTATATTGTGCGTATTCATTATTGCTAATTCAAAATAATGTATCTAGGAATCATGTGTGCTTCAAAAGCACACCCTCACTGAGTATTCCCAAAATACTCACCCCTCTTCCCCTTTTAGGTTTTGCTTAAAATATCATTTTGGCGTGGAGTGCAAGTCAAGTTATCTATTAGGGTTTCTCCAGAATATAGTGTCTCACATACACATACGTTAAGCAATATGTAGGTCCGCTTCTTTCTGAGACATAAATATCCGTATAATACAGAGATTGTGGTCCAAAAAAAATCCATATATACAGCATCATTCCAAAATATAGCCATACCTCCGCTTAACCCATTTGCTGGCAAACCAAAATGATAGGTGTAGCCAAGATCCTTGCATAAGCTTTCTACATACTTAGTGCCATTTTTTATTTCTACGAGGAGCACAACATCAGGTTTAGAAGACTTCATGATGTCTTTAAAGTATGGAATTGTCAAAGGGTTCCCCTTAAACCCTTGACAATTCCAATGCAAAAGCATCATGGTGCCTCTGGTGGTTTTGAGGCAACCACCAAGCCTTCTCCATCAATTTCATTAGAAATTTTGGGCTTGTTTGTCGGGCTACACTCTCCCATCTCTAGATCATCTGCTTTACGCTTTGATCCTTTTTTTTGGTTACCATTTAACTCCCATCCCTCCCTCCCCCCAATATAATCTTCCACCATTATTTGATTATGAAACTGTATATAAATTATAAAACTACATCATTTTAGACATTCTGATCTACCTTATAAAGAGAAAAGGGGGGCTCTCCAGCGTCGACACTTGTCCCTCCCCCCCTCTTATTGGTCAAATTTTTTTTAATTAATACTACTTCATTAATATTTACTTCTTCTGCTTTTTTGATCGAACATTAATATTTACTATTACATGATGTATATCTACGAATATTTATCGAAGGATTAAGTGTATATACTATATATATTAGATATGTAATTCACGCAACATTATCGTAGTAAAAAACAAAAAAATTATCGTAGCTTTTTGTGTGTAAAATCTTTTATTTTGTTAAATATCTAGATGTGTGTTACCATAACGATTTATATCAATGTAATAGAGTGATAGATAAGAAGTATGAAAAGGTAACATTGGCAGGTCGACACGTCAGCCCCCCTGGAAAAAAATAAAAAATCATTTATTAAATTAATTAATTACACAAAATAAAAAAATGACTAAAAGCGTGTTTCGTGGCTTTCTCGGCGACCTCACCGCTGGAAAACTCATCCGAATTGGCGGTGAGCACAGATCAGCGAGGACGGTGGGCACATAACCGTCAGTAAGCATCAGAGCGGCGCATCAGAGCGGAGCGGCAAGGACGGGAGCGATGTCAACAGAACCGGCGGTGAGCATCGGAAATGGATCTGAAAAAAAGAGTTCGATCTGAAGAAGATGAGGAGGAGGAGGAGGAGAAGAAGAGAAGCAAGGAGACGACATGGAGAAGAAGAAGCGGAGGAAGGAACGGCGAGGACGGGAGCGGTGAGCACAGAACCGGCGGTGAGCGGTGAGCACATAATTCACCGCGACGCGTCGATTCAACCACTATTCTTGCGTCGTCGAGTGCGGATGAATGACAGGGAGCGGAGGACAAGATGTTGTTGACGGCGGCGAGATCTGAAAATAAAGGGATTATATCTGAAGAAGAAGAGGGAGAAGAGGATGAAGGAGAAGAGGTAAGTAAATTGTTTAAGAGAAAAAAAAGAGAAGATTTGTGTCCGTTAGATTTAATTTTATCAACGATGGAGGATAAAAGAAATTGTGATCCTCGTGTTAATGTAGTAACCAATGAGAAGTCAGTCTCTTTTTAAAGGGTTATTTGTATATTATTTGTAAGTGTTATTTGTATATAATTTGTAAGTGTTGGATTTTTTGTATATTATTTGATGTTTATGTGTAAGAGTTTACAATTTCAGATTCCGAGTTTATGATTAAGGGTTAGAGGTATAGGGTTTAGAGTTAAGGGTTTGTGTTTGGGGTTTAGAATTTAGGATTTATAAAATGATTATATTTAAAAATATCTAATATATAATATTTAAAGAGAGAAGTATCTACTATATAAAATTTGTTTTAGTTGACAATTTTGTGAATGATTCATTCATTGGTTAGTCTCATGCTCTCGAAAATCGGAGAGATAGTCATCGTTGACCAGAACATTTGAGAAAAAACAAAGGAAAAGATCAAAGCTAAGTCATCAAATTTATACGATTTCAAAAAAAATAAACATGGGTTCAGTGGACTAAATACTCACAACTAAATAAATTGAAAACTATTCATAAGGAGTAAGATGAAGTACAAACTTTCAACATGGACAAAAACAGCAATGAAAACACACTTTCAACTACTTTTTAATAATAATCAATCCAAACGATATTTCGTTTAGTTGGGACTTGGGATCATTAGATTTACTGCGAGACAAAGATATTACATAGTCGGGAATAAACCATTGGATCTAGCAGCCCGACTTAATTGAATATTATAAAGTAAAATTTCCAACAGCTGAACAAAGTCATAGAAAAAAAATATATCATGAAACAAAACAAGCAAATAAAAATACCCAATTAAAAAAACATATAAGTACAAAATAGTTTAAAATTAAAATATTCAAACATTAGCGAGGGTTCTCACCTAATTAAAATAATATATTGTAACATAGAAATTCCAATTCATGACCGTTAAAAGCTGAGATAAGTTATAAGCAGGTTAAATTTTTCATAATTATCCAAAATATATATACCATTCTCGAGAACCAATCAAAAAAGTAAAAAATAAAAGAAAACATTAAGTATTATCCAATTAAATGAAAAGAAAGGTCACCATAAATAGAATAATAAAGTATATCATAATTATAAGGTGTAATGTGCCAAAATGGTAAAATGTATAGACATTGCATTTCATACAATGAATAAAAAGGTGTGGCAAATTCTTATTGACCTCCTTTATTAAGAAAAAAGTTAGGTGTACAATTATTGTTAGACATATATAGTAAAAATTATTTGCTAAATTTTTATAGTCCACTTAGCATATATAATATATAATATCCTGAATTACAACAAACCATATTAACATATAAGCTAATTTT
The DNA here is from genome assembly GCA_030161315.1 of Eutrema japonicum. Lineage (NCBI taxonomy): Eukaryota > Viridiplantae > Streptophyta > Magnoliopsida > Brassicales > Brassicaceae > Eutrema > Eutrema japonicum. The sequence continues at coordinate 44,333,048 of BSQW01000011.1, forward strand.
TCTTTTACCTTTTTTTTCAATTGTTAGAATTGTCAATAGTCAACTAAATTCTAAATGAATTTTCTTGGGGTCAAATTATCCACATCACATTTAAATGTAACTAGAAAAACTTTTAAAATGTTCATATCTTTGATTTTTTTTGTAACCGTTACTTGAAAACTATCACGAAACATCTGATTAATGTGTGGTTAAAAAGACAATGAAATCTTTGTATTCATCATCTTAAATTAACTTCTTTTTTTAAGAATGTGGCCCTCATATGTGTATAAAACGAAGCGATTAGATAACGATTTATTCCAACAAGTTTTGTTCTCTTTCGCATTTTCCAAACATATTTCTCTAATAGTCTCTTCAGATCTCAAACCAATTATGTCACTCTTGACCGTAGAACAACTACATGCTTTCCATGCCCAAGACAGAGCGATATTCACTAAGCTAGTCTTAAAATTCTCAAGAGCCCCAGCTGAGTCACTTCTCGTCATGGCGACATGGTTTTGGCTTGAAGACTTTGGCTTTGAACACATATTCTCGGTCATAATGTCTCTCAGCGATCCATTCATTGTGTCTCTCGCTGATGAGGCTGTCTCATGTTTTCGGTGCCTTGAGTCTAACGAACCGCCAAATTGCTTCAATCGGATCCCTCTCACTGCGGGATTCATGACAAAAGACATATCTCTTCGAATAATCTACGAATATCGATACAGTGCCATCATAGGAATCAAAAACTTCTTAAGCATTGTTTGCTCTAGAATATTCTCTGACATCATTCAAAGAGTTCTTCCATCTCCTTCATCATCTTCCTACTTCACCGGACTCTGCGGCCCTCTCAACATCCCTGGCTTCCCGCACCCGACTTTCGGGAACATAATCGTGATGCCTCATGTCGTTTATGGAAATTATCTCTCCAACAACAACCTATTCATCATCCCTAGTGGTCTATGGGGCTGGCACACTACTTGCATCGCGACTGAGAATGACTGCACCATATTTCTAACATTTTCTCGTGGATTTCCAGTGTCGGAAGCAGAAGTGAAGAAACTCTTCACCGAAGAATTTGGAGAAAATTGTGTTGTAGGCGTTTTCATACCAGAGGTTAGTGGAAACTCGCTCAACAAAAATGGAAAAAGCATTGGCCATGAACAATCACTATACGCAAGGCTGGTCTTGGACTCGGTCGTTACCGTTGATCGCATACTCAAAGGCGATAGTCGCAAAAAGTATCAGATCCATGGAAAACACATTTGGGCTCGTAAGTACGAAGAGAGACGTAAAAGTTTTTGATGTCAAAAGTCTTTTTTTGATATTATGTTGTAGTTGAATAATTATGTAACACCCAAATCATTTTGGGTGGGCTATTTCACTTTGACAAAGTGGAAAATAAGTTGTTTGCCCAAATTTAATAAAATTTATGGAGTTTTAAGAAAAAAGAAATGACATGACTTGTTAATAAAATCTAAAACCAAGGTAATTTATAAATAGCTATATTATTTAAGGAAAATGCATATTGCGAGAAATAACAAAAGTAGAACAACACAGTTACACGAAACATTCATCTAATAAATTCCTAGAAAAAAGAGATTTTAACGCAAAATCGAGCTCCCTTTGTTGTTGATATCTCCCTTTTTCACGTCCGTCTAGTATTCCGTCTTAAGTGACTGAAAACTACGTCGTTCCTCTCTCTACGGCGTTTTTGTACATGTATGCACATGAGACTACAAGAAAGAATGCATGAGGTTTAAAAAATGGCTAAGGTTCGGGTATGGTACCAACTAAAAGTGAGTTGGTCATTTATATACAACAAAGAGTGGTATAATGGATAAGATGTCCTGAATGTCTGGTTCGTTGACTCGCCTAAAACCTTTGATGAGAAATAAAATAAGGTTAAGTCCAAATAAACTAGTATATCGTGTCCAATGGAGTCTATCTAATTTGAATTCATATGGTGATGTCGCATCGCAAGTACTCTAGCTACCACGTATTCTAGTACTGAGTCTCGACATAGTTGTCACGAGGAGATAGAATAGAAGCACACTGGTCGAACTCATCATAGATTTATGTCATCATTCCCTAAAAACATCATTAAGTTCGAAATACATACCAAATAGTCGAGAAAACAGAAAATAAAGACTCAAAACAAAAGAAAAACAAAAGAAAAATACGTTAGTAACGGATAAACATTGTCCCCAGTGTGAAAAAGTTGGTGAAAAGATGGAATAGACTCAATAAAATAAAAATAAAAATGAAAAGTCAAAAAGAGTAGAGATAATGGCGATGGAACCGTGATTGTGATGGGTATGGCCGAACGTGATGAGATGATGGGCAATGCTACTGCTCACGTTGACTGTCTAACTCGGTGTCAGAGAAACATTGTATTGGCCACTCTCCTGAAGGCGGCGCTCAAGTCGAGCAAGCTTCCTATCCTAGCGAGCGAGAGTCTTCTAGAGCTCTGCATAAATTGGATCGCTTGAAGTAGAAGGTCCGGCTCAGGCTGGAGGCGCGTGTGAATGAGGTGCTGGGCAGTAGGCTCGCATGGTAGCTGCTTCATATATTGCCTTGACGGCTAAGTATCCGCTGATGGTGAGAGGTAGGTGAGGGAGTGAGCTCGCGAGGTGGAGGTTCTGGCGAGAGCTTGCTCGGGGTCGCCTAAATCGACTAATGATGTTCGTGAGAGGCTCATCTTCAGCGTATGGATCTCCTCGGATAGAGCCAACTTCAGCTCGAGTACTCTTCTTTGAACGAGTACGATGTGCTCTCGTATTCTGCATAGTACCTACAAAACAAGGTAGAAACTTGGCCAAAAATGTGAATATGGTGTAATTGTAAAGTCTCAATGCTCAAAGATACACAAGGTAAGTATCACGTGACATAAATCAATCACAAACGAGCAATGTCAAGCATGAAAATAGTAATCTACATGCTCATGTTCAATTTTTGGATTTTGAACATCACAAGAATTTTTTATTCAAAAGTCAATTTTTGATGTGATCATAGATGAGCTTGTAGCTGATCTTGATCCAGAGGATATTGACGAGGTCAACAGACCAGTGGCTGAACCAAAACTCCATCAAACGCGCCACACAAGTCGCAACAGATTCATTAAGGACACATGTGCCTTTCTTGGAGCATTTAAAACCAACCACGAGGATTAAGCACATGAGACCACTTGGAAACCATTCTCAGCTCACATAGAAAACTTCTCGAAGTAGAATCAATCCAATCCGAGTTCAGAAGAAGGAGTTATCCAATTTACAAATCGGGCGATTCCCAACTTACCCTATTTGGACATACACGCCTTATTTGGAGGTTTTCAACCAAACCAGAAGGAGTTAAGCTACAAATCAACCTGTTATACAATCTTTATCCATCAGAGGTTCATGGTGAATTGGAATCAAGTCGGTACCAGTTTTCGTTTGGGAGTTATTCAAGTTCAAATCCAACGGATCCTCGGCTTGCTTCGTTTGGGAGCCGTAACTTCTCAACGGATATACTGTCCAAACTGCTGCATTTTGGGCATCATTTATGTCATCAAAGATGTTCCCAAGAAGCTTACCTATTCCTTAAAACCGTCCAGATACAAAGACGACTTCAAGAAGATCACTAGATGGGTATGTGATATATTTGCACTATTTTTCTCTTATCTTTGGTTTTGTCCTAATGGGTTTTCCAGAGAAAGGTTTTTAATGAGGCAATGGGCTTACATCTTCTTTTGCCCAACTTCATGAAGTGCAAGAGTCAATTTCGACCATGGACTTCAAGGGTCATTCAACAAGTGATTTAATGAGTCAAAGTAGTCAAAGAGTTAGTCCAAGTATTTAATTAGTCTTTGCTATTTTTCGAGGCATTGTTTTCCTCATTTTCTTCCTTGTTTTCCCCACAATTATTTCCTATATAAACCATGTAAGATCTTTGATCATTTCATTCACCTTTTTCAATCAAAAATAGTTTCTTAAAAGTGAGAGTGAAATCTCCTTTGTTCTTTGAGAACTTTTCGATTACTTGGTGGCTAACCAAATAATCTCTTCGGTTTATCAAGAGTTCTTCATCCCTCTTGACGATACCATTCGACGACCAAGGTTTGTAAAAGCGTTCTAAGTCGAGTCTAGGGCATAAGGATTTTCGGAAACTTGTTCTCACGCCTTATTTCTACATTCCGAAGTTCCACCGCCTTATTTCTTTTGGATCGTTTAAAGTCGAGTTTGGGGCATAAGGTTTAATATACCTTATCATCCTTCTCCGCGAGGCAATTTGGAATTGAGGATTATCCAAGCTACCGTCCTTAAAGTGTCGAAATTAGGAGGATCGTATCAAGTGCTATCAAGAGCCCACTTTGAGGATCCGGTAATATCTATCCATTTTCTCATCTTTTCATATTTTATTTCTTGTTTTCTATCTATTTCTTATTTGTAAACCAGTAGTTTAAAAAAAAAAAATCAAAAAAAAAAACGAAAAACAAAAAACAAAAAAAAAGGAAAAATCTGGTCATCGCAATTCTTTTTCTCTCTATCTAAACACTTGTTTACCGCGTGCTTGTTTGTAGTCTACCATCAAGTTGTGTAGATTAGTTCTATACGAACCTTGGAGAAATCGCTATTGTGTGAGGACTTTTTGAGAGTGAAACACTTGTGAGAACTTGTTACTTTTAATTCGTTTGCTATTCTTTTCAGGTACAAGATGTCTTTCGGTCTATTAAGGAGTACAAAAAAGAAAGCTCCAAGAAAAGAAAGAGACCAGCCGAGGCAGTCTAGATAAGAAGAGGCAAATAGGCGAAGAAGAGAACGTTCTTCTCGACCAACGGTTGAAACCATAGCATCTGATTTTAGATCAGATTTACAAAGGTTAGAGAACCTTTTAAAAGCGTGCTCGACAAATCAACCCAAGGCGATTCCAACACTCAAACCCGACCAAAGCCTTGTAAAAACTAAAACGAGGGATCCATGCATCAAATCAACCGAGGAATTGCATTTATGTCGACCAACCATACATGAGGAAGATATTAGTTGAGCCATAATTTTTTTTGCTCGATTCCAACTTCAAGTTGTTGAAGACACGCCACCCGAAAGTCGAGGAGTGACCAAACCGGCGTCAATACTGACCACACCGACGAATCAAATTGTGAGTGATCCCCTAAACACTACTCACCAAAAATAAAAAGAGAACCTAAGAAAAACCCAGCCAAAGGCCTGTGAGAGCCAACCCGTGAGGCAATCAAACTTCCTTGTGAGAACTAATGAGGATAAGCGAGTTTTGTTTTCAAAACAACCTTTGATTATTTTTGATTATAAGGAAACTCTTATAATTTTAACTGACCTTACACCGGTGCTACCGAGTGAAGTGACTTTTATTTTGCAGGGTTATGAAGACGTTTTCCATAAAGACAACTCAAGAAGTTTCTCACCGATCCATGGAAATGAGCATCAGACTGTCTTTGATCCAGGAGCACCCTTTGAGACATTTCCTTATGTCATCCAATGCAAGAAGAGTAAGACAAACGTGGTGACTAATGCAATGTCTAGGAGGTATGAATTACTTTCTGTTCCTAAAGCTAACTTGCTAGATTTTGAACACAACAAGGAGCTTTACGTTTCATATTCTGATTTTAAAGCTGTGTTTCAATCTTGTGAAAAATTTACACATATGAAATTCTTTAGACATGGAGGTTTTATTTTTGATGAGGATAAACTGTGTGAACCTAATCAATTTTTGAGAAATTCTATGTTTGTTGATAGATTCTCTAAGATAGAACACTTGAACCCATGTCATGAAACTAAAGAGATTTTGCATGTCTTGAGATCTTTCATTGAGATTTTATGTATTGTCCACCTTGATGACATTCTGGTCTACAACAAAATCTTTGATAAGTATGTTGATCATTTGAAACTTGTTGTGGATGGTCTAAAAGAGAAATCGATTCCTAGATTGAAGAAGTATACCTTTTGCACATATGATTTTGTGGTTCGAGTCTTTGTTGTGAAAGCACAGGGTATACAAACTCAAGTAATGAAAGCTCATGCACCAACAACGTGGTTATTTAAATTTTGCATACTGAAGTTTACCATTCAAGTTGATTATGACTCGTGGGAGTATTTGAGAAATGATCAGTATGCTAAGCAAGCAAATGAGAGGCGGCGCAACATGATTTTTGAGCCCGGTGACTGAATTTGGTTTCTTATGAGCAAGGGACGTTTTCCAGTCCAAAGAAAATCCAAATTGATGCCAAGAAGTGACAATCCATTTTAAGTCCCTGAGCAGATCACTGACGATGCTTACAAGATATGCTTGCAAGGTGAGTATAATCTAAGTTCAAGCTTCAACGTTTCTAACTTAATCCATTTTATTGCAGATGGTCCAGATTTGAGGACAAATCTTTTTCAAGAGGAGGGGTATGATATGATCATGGATGAGCTTGAACCTGAGCTTGTAGCTGAGCTTCATCTCGAGGATATTTACGAGGTCAACAGACCAGTGGCTGAACCAAAACTCCATCAAACGCGCCACACAAATCGCAACGGATTCAATAAGGACACTTGTGCCTTTCTTGGAGCATTTAAAATCAACAACGAGGATTCAGTACATGAGACAACTTGGAAAACATTCTCAGCTCACATAGAATCAGTCCAATCCGAATTCAGAAGAAGGAGTTATTCAATTTACAAATCGGGTGATTCCCAACTTACCCGATTTGGACACACACGCCTTATTTGGAGGTTTCCAACCAAACCAGAGGGAATTAAGCTACAAATCAACCTGTTATACAATCTTGATCCATCAGAGGTTCATGGTGAATTGGAATCAAGTCGGTACCAGTTTTCGTTTGGGAGTTATTCAAGTTCAAATCCAACGGATCCTCGGCTTGCTTCGTTTGGGAGCCTTAACTTCTCAACGGATCTACTGTCCAAAATGCTGCATTTTGGGCATCATTTATGTCATCAAATATGTTCCCAAGAAGCTTACATATTCTTTAAAACCGTCCAGATACAAAGAAGACTTCAAGAAGATCACTAGATGGGTATGTGATCCATTTGCACTCTTTTTCCCTTATCTTTGGTTTTGTCCCAATGGGTTTTCCAGAGAAAGGTTTTTAATGAGGCAATGGGCTTACATCTTCTTTTGGCCCAACTTCATGAAGAGCAAGAGTCAATTTCGACCATGCACTTCAAGGGTCATTCAACAAGTGATTTAATGAGTCAAAGTAGTCAAAGATTTAGTCCAAGAGTTTAATTAGTCTTTGCTATTTTTCGAGGCATTGTTTTCCTCATTTTCTTCCTTGTTTTCCCCACAATTATTTCCGATATAAACCATGTAAGATCTTTGATCATTTCATTCACCTTTTCAATCAAAAATAGTTTCTTAAAAGTGAGAGTGAAATCTCCTTTGTTCTTTGAGAATTTTTCGATTACTTGGTGGCTAGACAAATAATCTCTTCGGTTTATCAAGAGTTCTTCATCCGTCTTGACGATACCATTCGACGACCAAGGTTTGTAGAAGCGTTCTAAGTCGAGTCTAGGGCATAAGGATTTTCGGAAACTTGTTCCCACGCCTTATCATCTTGCTCCGCGATTTCTACCTTCCGAAGTTCCACCGCCTTATTTCTTTTGGATTGTTTTATGTCGAGTTTGGGGCATAAGGTTTAATATACCTTATGATCCTTCCCTGCGAGCCAATTTGGAATCGAGGATTATCCAAGCTGCCGTCCTTAAAGTGCTGAAATTGGGAGAATCATATCATTTTTAATGACTAATCTTGTGCAAAATCAATAGATAACCGAATACCAATCACTAGTCAAGAAAGACTTAGCTAAATTTAGTGACATAACTCTCCAAATTTGTGTTCAAAGGAGCTTACAAATTTCAAAATCTTAAATCCATGACTAATAGGCTCAAAAATCAAAATCTAAGCAACCTAGAAGTCCAATATGAAGTTTATAATCATTCCCTAACCATTCTAGACCTTGATCTAGTCAAACAAGAGAAAACCCCAAATTTGAGCTCTTTTGAAAATTAGGGATTTAAGAATATACCTTGAATGGGAGGATGAGATGAGTAGAGAATTAATGGACCGAAAAATCGTTTTAAAACTCGAATTTTTTGAAAAGGTGATATTGCTCAAAAATCCTTAAAACTTTAGGAGAAAAGAAGAAAAATGAGATTTGATCTTAAAAATCATCTTTTGACTTGAAAAAGTTGTTTTATGACTAAAAAGAGAGTTTTTATTTTCAAAAAAAAAATAAAAGGAACTTACCTTGCGTGTGGGTCACGAAAAACGAAATCCGGTTAGTCTTTCACTAACGGTTCGAGTTTGGGCCGAGAAAATGTACCAAACCTTAGGAAATTCTGGTCGGGATCGAACGGTTGAGTTTTGGTCGAGGAGGTGTTCGGCCATGGTCTGAGTTGTCGTGGTCACGGTGAGATGCAGTCTAGCCATGGGTCTGCTCTTCTACTCACTGTGGGAGACAGTTCGACCTTGGGGTAGAGAAATCTCTCTTGGCAAAAGTGAGTTTGGCCTTGATCAGGAGGATCGGGGTCACGGTGAGAGCCCGGTCGACCATGAGGTTGAGCAATCTCTCACGGCTAGAGGGCACTTGGTCGTGGGTCTGTAGCTTTGCCCTTACCCAAGTCCTTCGACCGTTGATTCATATTTTATTTTTTTGATTTTTTTTTAGTTTTATGGATTTTTTATTTTTATGAAAACCTGAAACTTAGAAAAGCAAAATGTTAATAGAAAAAGAAAGAAAAAAAATTAAAAACACGTACCAAATGGATTGCCTCGTGATATGATATTCAAACCACTCGATAAGACCCATGTGTCTTGTTAGCACAAATGAAATCCACTTGGTCCAGCCCAACGACCACTTGGACTACATTCTCACCTCATCTAGAGCACGCCTCGAAGTGGAATCAGTCCAATCAGAGTTCAAATGAAAAAGTTATTCAATTTTCAAATCAGGCAAACCCGAGCTTACTCGATTTGGACCTACGCGCGTTCATTGGAAGATTCCGACAAAACTAGAAACAATCAAGCTATGAACCAACTTGTTCTGAAATCTTTATCCATCACAGAACCACGACGATTTGATTCACATCAAAACCGGTTCAGACTTGGAAGTTATGGATTTTACAAATCGATGGATCTGTTTCAGGTCCCATTTCACGTCTAAGTCAAAGATCGTGCTACACATACCAACTCAGATACGATCTCGACGCAAAACTACTTGGAAAATATTAATGGATCTATTATGGTTCCAATAATCCCAAGATCAGAAGAAATGACCATCGGATCCAAAAGATATTCCCTATTTGCCTAAATGGGTCGACATGTTCTATACTTGGAGAGTTCAAGGCCCGATTGGCTTGGGAGATTTCAGACTTAGGTTTGGCATCCAGGAGACATTTCTACTAAGCCTAAAATGAAGAAAAGACTAAAAGCCCAGCAAGGAAAACTCGACCAAGAAGTCTAAGGGGCAGATCAAGTGCATTGGAGATCAAGAGTCATGAAGTTCAAGGGTTATTCAAACATTCAAACTTTGCTTTTATTTTTAAGTCTAATTTTCGAGAATGCCTCTTGGAATTTCTCTAGCTATAAACTTGTGTTTTTCATTTCGTAAACACAACCAACTTTTTATCTTTTAATCAAATCGATTTCTTCTTTTAGAGAGTGATTCTCTTTGTTTTTTGTGAACTTCTCGATCTACTTGGTGTGTTTATCCTAGGAAGTCGATCGGTATATCAAGTGTTCGCCATCGCACTTGTGTGGTAATTCGCTTGCCAAAGTTTTGGGAAAACGTCTTAAGAGAGTTTTGGGCATAAGAATATTCGAGAACTTGTTCTCACGCCTTATCATATTGCTCCACGAGTTCCATCAACCACGGTTCCACCACCTTGATTTTGTTGAATCGTCTTAAGTAAGTTTGTGGCCTAAGGTTTCATATACCTTAGCATCCGGCTTCACGAGTCTTCGAAGTCAAGGATTATCCTTTTACCATCCTTTGTGTATCTTTCTTGGGCAATTCCGTATCACCTCCCATCAAGCGCTTTTGGTTAAAGTCGCTTTATGGGCAATTCCGTATCACCTCCCATAAAGCGACTTTGAGGTCGGATTAGGCGAGAGAAAAAGATGTTTCGGGGACGGTTGTTCCTGAAATTTCCTAGTTCTTCGAGTGGCTTTCACATAATCTTGTATCAGCAGCTTATCTCCATCCTTGTTCGTAAGAACTTTCGCATTCCGGAGAACTTGTTTTGCCGCTTTGACCATTTCTTTGATTCTTTCCTCGCTAGCATCGCTTAGATCGGGAGGAATTAAAAATTTGACCTTTGAGAATGGTCTTGGAAGATGTGGATGCTTTACCCTTGGAGTCTTTTTCGTAGTTGGGTCGTTCATGCCCTTCGTCTTCTCTTTTTCCTTTGCTAAAATCGAACGTTTCACCTAGGAAACATTCCTTTGGCTTGGGACAACGTTAGGAATAATTGGATAGAACTTCTTTCGGTTCACGTTTATGAAGACGGCCATGCGGTTGGCGTGGTAAATGATGGCACCAACTGTAGCTAGAAACGGACGACAAAAAATCAGCGATATATCCTTGTCTTCATTCATCTCGAGAACATGAAAATATGTTGGAACAATCATGTTTCCAATGAGAAGCTGAAGGTCGTAGATGACTCCTTCAGTCTTCTTTTGAGATGAATCTCCAAAGACGAGACTCATAGTATATGGCAAGAGTGTTTGAATATGTCCAAAAAAGGGGACTTTTGCTCCACTTTGTGCTTCTTTTGCCCAAATTAGCTGAAAAGACTTTTGAAAATCCAAAACATTGAAATCACTTGAAAACCATTCGAAACAGAGTTAAAACACCTGCAAAATATCTTAAAATGATGCCTAAAAAGGTGTAAAAACGAGTGTTATCACATCTTCATATGATGAAAATTCAACATTTTTGTGCTTTGAGGAGGTGACACCTCATCAAAAATGTCAAGAGACCTTTAAAAATTGTAAAGAGGTTTCTGATTGATGAAGATAATGAGGCAATGCCTTATATACACAATTCACAATTTAAGCTAAGGTGTTATGTTCAACGTAATTACATATATGAGAAAGGCCCGATTATGGCCCAACACCCCCCTCCTCAAGGTGGAATATGGAGGTTACAAACACCCAACTTGAGAATAAATTCTTCAAACTCATTACGACCCAAAGCTTTCGTTAAAATATCAACTAGTTGAGTCTTTGTCGAGACATGTTTAGTTGCAATGGTTCCACGAATGATCTCATCACGTATGAAATGAGAGTCCAAGCCCACATGATTCGTTCGAGCGTGATAGACGGGATTAGCCGCAAGATTAATAGCCGAGAGACTATCCGAATGAAGTGGTATAGGATAGTTACACTGAATACCAAGAATGGGAAGTAACTTTTAAAGCCAAAGAAGCTCACTAACCGTATCCGCCATCGCTCGATACCCGACTTCAGTGGAGGAGCGAGAGACGACATCATGCTTTCGCGTCTTCCATGACAAAGGATAATCCCCAAGTTAAATAAACCAACTAGTTAATGACCAATGAGTAGTAGGACATGATGCCCAATCGGAATCACACCAAGCCGGAAAAAAAATATTTGTATTGAAATTAAGAAGAATACCTTGACATTGACTTTGTTTAATATAGCGAACAACTTGAAGTGCAGCCTCCCAATGCTCAGATTTCAGATTAGATATAAACTGAGAGAGAATATGGATAGCATAATAGAGTTCAAAAATAGTTGTACAAAGATAAATTAGTCGTCTAAGAAGCCGTCTATCACGAGTTGGATCCGAAAGATCTTCACATTTGGCCAAAGCTAGCTTATGATTATGTTCAAAAAGATGTGAAACATGTTTAACTCCAAGTAGGCCAGTTTTTGGTTATGATATCGACTGCATATTTGTGCTGACACAAATACATTCCACTTAGACTTCGAGCTACTTCGATACCCAAAAAATATCTCAAGACACCAAAGTCTTTCATGTGAAAACATGAACTAGTGCTTAAACTCATTGATCACAGCCACAGAGCTACCAGTAGTGATCAAATCACCTACATATACGAGAACATGAATTCTGATGGGATCCTTCTCAAGCGTAAATAGTGAGTAATCAGACACATTCTGCTCAACTCCATAATTTTTCGAAGTTGACGCAAGCAATTCGCATACCAACATCGAGGAGCTTGTTTTAATCCATAAAAATATATGCGTAATCGACAAACTTTTGTTTTGTCATTCGTTCGAAAATCAGGAGGGAATAGCATATATACCTCTTCATCAAGATCTTCGTGTAAAAATGCATTATAGACATCCATTTGATGCACTTCCCAATCAAAAGACACGACTTGTTTAAGGAAAGCACGAAAAGTTACCATCTTGGACACCGGTGCAAATCTTTTGCCATGATTAACTCCCTTGGTTTGATTATTTCCGAGAACAACCAAATGTGCCTTGTAACGTTCCAATGAACAATCAGATTTTAACTTAATCTGAAATACTCATTTAAAGCCAAGAGCGGTCTTGCCAGGAGGCAAATCTTAAGCATTCTAAGTACCACTATCTTCAAGTGGGACAAGAGACAATTTCATCATTAACAGCAAAAACACCAATTTTCATCTAGAATGGTCTCTTCGTAGTTATGAGTTTCGGTGGCTGCAGTCATAGCCATGATATAAGCTTGATAATTTTCAGAAAATCGAGAACTCGATATGTAATTATCCAGGGGATAAGGTGTAGCAGAAGGAAGCGGTTCATTGAGCAAAGTGGCAACAAAATCGGAAAGGTTCATGGATCTATGTTTCTTTCGATGACTACGACCATGAGCTCCTAGCTCTTCTTTCATGGTCGTAGTCGTAGTAGAAGGCATTTTCAGTTCAGTTACAACAATCGAAGTGACTTGTAGATTATCGAAAGTATCATCTTTGGCCGAAACTATAACATCCCGATCTTCGAGTCTCAAAAATCAGTATGTTTCCGTTTCTGAATTTCCGGTTTAAGTTGATTTATTAATCAATTTTTTTCAGATAAATTCAAATCTTCATTTTTCTTTTATTTTTTCCTTTTTCCCCAAGTCTTAGGTTTTAGTATAAATACATGTCTACTCTTTCATTCTCTCTTTTCCAGAAATCGTAGCTCTCTCTCTCTCTCTCTATCTCTCTCTCCTCAACCGTGACTCTATCTCCTCCTCCTCCCTCATCGCCGCGAGATGTCCTCCACGCCTAGATCTTCCATGGATTCTGATGATGATTTCCCTTTCTCTTGTCGCATCCATCTGTGCCAAGGTGAGGATTCGTTGTTCCTCACTTTCTTTCAGAACTTGTTTTCCTTGTTTTGTTAGTCTTTTCTTAAATTGTAGCATTCCACGAAGCGAACTATCTAATTCGCTAAGTGTTTCATGTTGTTTGTCAATTGACTATATTATATGTACAACCATATTATTAGATATGTTCTAGGGTTTTATTATGATTGCTTGTTGCTAGCCTCACATGTTACCTGAACATTGACTTAAGATCTAATGAACCTTAATAACATGGTAAATTGATTGTGAAGATAGCATAACATTGTTACAACTTGGTATGAGTCATGTTTGTGAGTCTTGAATCTAGAGTGTAATAAATGGATAGGATGTAATTCGATATTGCTTGGTGTCGTCATATTAGAATTGTGAGGTGTCTGCCACAAGGCAGGGAGGTGTTTGTGGTACGGATATTGGTTTTTTGGGTTGGGCTTGGAGTGCAAGTCGGTTCTCATTATCGGGAGGTTATGGTGAGACTCAGTGAAATGTTTGTGTGACACAAGTGCGGTGTGATGTGGAATATGGATTATCTTCGGATAATGGGGCTTCGCGCCTGAGTGGATTCAGACCATCGTGTGGATGTTTTGATGGTCGTTTACCAAGTGTGATGTGTTGTGTTGGTAGAGAATGTGCGTGTTTTGATTGTATATTGTGTGTGCTGGTTTTAGGATTAGACTTTCATAAATAGTAACTCGTGTAATGTCTGAAGGTGAACTGTGAGTCTCCATAAGGCTCATCTTCACTGAGTAATCCCCATTACTCGCCCCTCCTCTTTCCTCTTTTATGTTCAGGTTAGGATGATCGGAAATGTCTTATATTGCATGTTGTGACCTGGGCATTTTTTTGGCGATCATGTGGTGCTCACCGAGGGACCAAACCGGGCAACTTAACCCACACAATTTAGTATGCCGATCTAACATGCCCCAGTTCTCCGTTCTTTATGGGTACCTAGGATAGGGATGTTACAACTTGGTATCAGAGCCCATGATTATATCACTCCAGTTTCAACCTGGAGGATCTCACCCGAAGTTTTTGTCGTGTTTGTGAAATCGTTTTCTTGAAAGTTTTTCAAAACGTTTTCAAGCCCAACACAACAACAATATATTGACGTCTGATATGATAGTTTTCTTTGTCAATTTCTTTTCTGTAACCAAGACCAAGGTTCAGAACGCGATAGACTGCTCGGAAGAGGGTTCCACCTTCAATCATGCAACCTCTTAGGTCTCACTCTTTGTTCAGGAACCATATGGGGGGGGGGTTGTTGTTAGGCGTGATTGGGCGACTGGATGTGGTTTGGACGTTACCAGGACGGTAGTTCCGGAGCCACCACGTCGTAAAGTTGATGAGGTGCCTATTCCGACTATACAATATTTGGTTTCCTGAGCACCCATTCAATGTGTTTGGTTGGGTTCCAGTCCAGTCTATGTAGTCAGTGGTTCGAAGGGGCAGGCCAAGCAAGAGTAGGGGGAGGCCAAGCAAGAGTCCCCAAAGCTCGTCAGGCCATGGGAAGCAAGAGTCCTTTACAGATAAACTTAAATCTTCCTTTTTTTCCCCCCAAGTCTTTGTAGCAATCTCTGGCATTTTTGGTGTGGATGGTCCTGATAATGTTGACACCATGTATGCATTTCAAGCATAAAAATTAAAACTTTTAATGTTAAACTTTGACCATTTCTTTTTGACTTGCTAATACAAGAATCAATTAATAATAAAAGTTGATGTTATAGGTCTCTAAGGGCGTCCACATTGGATTTTAAACGACCATTTAAAATATGTCAAATCAGCATTTGAATTAAATTTTAAATAATGTCAAAAATTCCAAAAAATCGTGTATCTTAAAATAGAAATAAATATCAAAAGATCTAAATTAACAAAAGAAAAACAAAATCAAAAATGGAAATAAATATCAAAAGAGTTAAATGAACAAAAGAAAAAATTATTTAAAAGGAAATTAACTTGATATCTATGCTTTCTATAGAAAATCAACATAAAAAGCTTTACAAAAAAAGGAAAATTATATGTCAAAATAAAATATTATACTAATAAAAGTTAATGATATATGAATCTAAGGATGTCCACATAGAATTTTAAATAACCAATTAAAATATAACAAATTAGCATTTTAATTAAATTTTAAATAATGTAAAAAATTCCAAAAAATCGTCTCTTAAAATGGAAATAAATATAAAAAATATTAATTAACAAAAGAAAATATTATTTAAAAGAAAATTAATTTGATTTCTATGATAACTCTATGAAAAATCAACATAAAAAGCATAAAAAAAGGAAATTATATGCTAGAAAATCGTGTCTCTTAAAATGGAAATAAATATCAAAAGAGCTAAATTAAAAACAAAATATCAAAAATATAAATAAATATCAAATGAGCTAAATTGACAAAAGAAAAAATTATTGAAAATGAAATTAACATGATATTTATGCTAACTCTATGGAAAATCAACATAAAAAGCTTAACAAACAAAAAAAGAAAAAGGAAATTATATGTCAAAATAAAATCTATTACTAATAAAAGTTCATGTTATATGCCTCTAAGAGTATTGATTTTGCCTACTTAATTGTCTTCTTGATCAAATCTATGCTCTGATAGAATAAAAAAAAAAAAGAACGACATGAGAAAGAATTCACCCATGGATTGAGAAAGACGACTATAATTAAGGAAAAATGATTATGTGTAAACCAATATTCTCATATATAAAATAATGTTTGTTACTACAATATTATTTGCAATGACCCCTAAGTATGAGAATTAAATCCTCATAGCTTAGGTTTATGATCTCATCGAAGAACCATTAAAAAGTTAACACAACCAATATGTCACCAAATAAAATTCATGTTCCTATCTTTCCAATGTAAAATTTACAAAAAGTATATTTATTTTGTCTGTTTTTTGTTATTATAATTTTGTTTCAAAGTTCATATCATATTCATATATTATTTTGGTTTCAAAATTGATTTTTTCATAGATATTAGAGCAAGAATTATGTTTATTACATTGCTTTTCGATTTGTAGATTGAATTAAAAATTTGTATTGATTAAAATAGTTAAGGAAGGAAAATAAATTTTGACTTTTTTGCTTTTTTGTTGTTTTTTTATAGAAAACATATATAGCGAGAATAAAAATGAATATGATGAAAAACATTATTCACTCTGATTAGAAGAAGTAATGTACAATCATTGAAAAATCATTTAAAAGTTATCACAACGAATATGCTACCAGACAAAAGTCCGATCTTTACATCTTCAATATAAAACTGACAAAAATTGTCGATCTTTTGTGATTTTAAATTAGTTTCAAAATTTATTTCATATTCTATTGTCTTAGTTTCAAAATTAAAGTTGTCATGAATGTGAAAGCAAATGTTGTGTTTATTACTCCCTCTTATCCAAAGTAATTGATGTGTAAGGATTCTACACACAAATTAAGAAATCACACAAAATCATAAATTTTTGATTTTTTCTAAATTAAAACATCATTTATTGTCTAATTAAAACACAATTCAACCAATGATAAAAAGACTGCATAATTTAAATGGTCAAAAATAAATATAAAGACTTTAATTTTGTATTGAAAATGTAAAACACCAATTAAAATGAAACAATTTTTTTTTTGCTTAAACATCAACTAAATTGGATCAAAGAGAGTATTTTTTTTTTTCAATTTAGTAGATTAAATCAGAAATTTTTATTGGTTAAATTAGCTATGGAAAGAGAATAAATTTATAGCTTTTTTTGTTGTTTGCATAAAAACATATATAACAAAGATAAGACTAAAATTGATTAAAAAAATTTATTTTCTTGATTTATGGAAGTGATATATAATATTTTATCTTCGTGTCAATACTATGATTATTAAAATAGCATTTGATTACTTTGTTACACTTTTAGTAGACTTTGATATATTAACTTATAAATGTTCGACCATATAATACGTTTTTCAAATAAAACATATATATATTCAAAACAAAACCATTGATTATTCACAAATTATATATAATTATTAAGATTAAAACTGAAATATTTTTAATATATATTAATATAATCACATTATACATAAAATAATATTTCAATAAATATAATTATTCGTATATGATTTTTTTATCAAAATAATATTAAAAATAATACCGCCACCTCACAGTTCACGTAGACTGGAGTTGGATCCTACTCGATTTTGGATTGATGAGCGAAGAAGTTAATGATTTGTAATAATGAAAAGGGAATTTGGTAATCGAATCTTTCGCGAGTGAGGATGAGATTGGAGGCTTGAGGAAGAGGGTGGACGAGTTGCTGAATCAATTTGATTGTTCCGGTTAAATCAGGTTACTTTCTTTACCAGGCTTTTTTTTGTCTTAATCCAAATTCGTCTTATGTTTTTGTTTAACGACCGATAATTACTTCTTTGAGAGCGTAGATAAAACCTCCTTCTTCTTTGAAGCTTTTCTTCGATTACTTCACATTCGTTTACATAACCAAGGAGCTTGTTGAGATTTGACCATTCGAACCAAGGTTGGTCTTCGCATGCCTGCTTTACATTCGTTTCCCTTCGGCAAAATGTTTCCCAATGTCGATCTTTGTCCAATCCAACGTTTTCTGTTTTTAGATCTGCAATGAACAACCCCTCTCTCCGACCCAAATCGGCTTCATCATTTCTTGGTGTCCCTCCTTCGCCTGGACATGCAAGGTTAACCTTTTTCTCTCAATTTACAAGTAGATTTTATTGTCTCGAATTGATGGAAATGTGGTTTCTTTCTATTGATGTTTGTTTGTTGTCTCTGTTTGTTTGTTGTCTCTAGGATTAGAGAAGCCAACTTGGATTACGCTTAGAAGCTCCACTAAAATTTGATCAGAGGTCTATGAATAAAAAAGTTTACCTCTTTCTTAGTTTATGTGAGTGAACAATGGGATGAAGAAGAAGGTTGAAGTTAGAAACAAAGAAGAGGACGATGATAAGAAAGGTTTTGTCGGTAAAACAGGTTAGTGAAACCACTTTTTGGACCTAAGAGCATCTCCAATGGGGGTTTTAAAGAGGTTCTTAAGGAGTATTTGTTCATGTGGGGCTTTTCAAGTCCATGTCCAACTCCCTTTTTATTATGATATTGTCCGCTTTGGTCCCAAGTGGCAAAGCCCGCACGAATTTATTTTTGGGCTCCTTCCCAAAAGGCCTCATACTAATTGGAGTTGAACATTACTTATATACTAGACAATATTTGTCTAAATTTCCGATGTGGGATTTGGATTGATATCCCAAAATCCTCCCCTCCAACCAAGGACCACACAAGCCCTTGGCCTCTCCTCCAGCGAAACCTGGCATCCATCTTATACCGCCGTAATCACCAACGGAACCCGCCGCCTAACCTTTTTCTTCGTCAGGAAGACTTTCGACACAAGGCACCGACACCCCTAATCGCGAGGTCACCTTGAGGGCTCTCCCTCCCACAATGAACATGTAACCCGCACCCACTCTTCTCCAGGTCCACCTTTTTCTGAACCAGGGCTCTAATACCATTGTGGGGCTTTTTAAGCCCATGTCCAACTCCCCTTTTAGTATGATATTGTCCGCTTTGGGCCCAAGTGACAAAGCCCGCACGGATTTGTTTGTGGAGTCCTTCCCAAAAGGCCTCATACTAATTGGAGTTGGACATTACTTATATACTAGACAATATTTGTCTAAATTTCCGATGTGGGACTTGGATTGATATCCCAACAGCTCAAAATTTAAATCAAAAAGGATAATTAAGAGACTCGTCACAAATATATTGGTCAAAGATTTTTAGTTTTTTTAAGGGTTTTCTGCAAAAAACCCATCACCTAGTTCGGATTTGCAACTTAACCTTTCACCTCAGAAAAATGCAAGTCAACCATTCACCTCACAATAAATCCGCAATATCACCCATTGTGTATTTCACCGTATAAGACACCGTATATTTTCAACAGAAACTCTAAAAAGACTTCGTTTTAAAAACAAAATTAAAACAAAAAAACATCTGTTTAGCCTCCATATATAATTTCATTTGTTGTTCTTCCTCCATATCTTCTCTTCTTCCTCTCCTATCTCGTTCGCTTCTTCCTCTCTCATATCTCCTTTTCTTCTTCTATTTCATCAACTAATTAATCTGAATTGGTATGCATGAAGAAAGACCAATTCAAAATCAATGACACCACAACAAATCAATCAAAACACCGATTTAAACCAAAATTGAGAATATCTGGGAATTGAGAATTATAAAATAAAAACTTGCTCTGAATCAGCTTCGTAACCGCTAGATACTCGAGGACGGCAGAGATAAACCGGAGTATGACCGTGAAGCCTCTCCCGAATCTCTCCTTCGAACATCCTTATCCTCCCACCAAGTTAATGTTCAGCCCTCCCTCTCTCCGTCGTCCCTCCGGCATCGATCTCCTCGCCTCCTCCAGCGATTTCCTCCGTTTATGGGAGATTAGTGAAGATTCCTCCACCATGGAGCCTGTCTCGGTCCTCAACAACATCAAGACGAGCGAGTTTTGCGCGCCGTTGACCTCCTTCGACTGAAACGATGTGGAGCCGAAACGCCTCGGAACCTGAAGCATCGACACGACCTGCACGATTTGGAACATCGAGAAGTCCGTTGTGGAGACGCAGCTCATAGGGCACGATAAAGAGTCACCAGGCTAGCATCAACGCCATAGCTTGGGCTCCACAGAGACGCAAGCACATCTGCTCGGCTGAAGCCTGAAGGTTGTGATTCTCGACATTCGCTCGTCGACAGTGGCCTGTTTCAGATCTGCTTTTTTCTACTTAGTTGTATTAGTTGTATAATATAAGTAACTCTGTTGGTTACGACATCAAGTAAAATAGTTGGCCCAATTGGTTTAGTTGTTATTGTGTATAGACAAAGTCAAGTGTTCGAGACTTGAGTTTGTTAGATTTTTTTGTTTTAACTTTGTTTTTAAAATGACGTCGTTTTAGAATCTCTGTTAAAAATACACGGTGTCTTATACGGTGAAATACACAACACTTTTTTGAGGTGAAAGGTTAAGTTGCAAATCCGAACCAGTTAACGAGTTTTTTTTGCAGAAACCCCTTTTTAATTATTTTTTTTGTTCTCAATCGACTCTCTCTCTCTCTCATTTTTCTTTCTCTCCGATAGAACCAAGACGAAAGCTCGGGATGGGATCAAACATGTATCCATGCTCTTCTCTACTTGGTCGATCTCGGAAGCGGCGGCGTTAAGCTCTGCGACTTCGGATCGGCGGTGTGGCTAGGAGAACGGGAAACAGAGACAGCGGAGGGAATAGTAGGGACACCGTATTACGTGGCGCCGGAGGTTGTGATGGGGAGGAGGTACGAGGAGAAGGTGGATATATGGAGCGCCGGCATGGTGATCTACACGATCCTAGCAGGAGAGCCGCCGTTTAACGGCGAGACGGCGAAATAGATCTTTGAATCGATACTGAGAGGGAATCTGAGATTTCCACCGAAGAAATTCGGATCAGTGTCAGCAGAAGCGAATGATCTGCTGAGGAAAATGATCTGTCGCGATGTTTCCACTGCATCACTTTTGATTCATTCCACTGCATGGAGTTCGAGTTGGATCTGTAGGGTTAATGTCTTTCTCTGTATTTCTCAACTCATATGCATCACTTACTATGACATCTTGGGGGTCTTCGTAAGGTTTATGTCTTTCTATGTATTTCTCAACTCATATGCATCACTTACTATGACATCTTGGGGGGTCTAGACTATTGTCTGTTCTTGCGATCTCTGTGGTGAAATCTAAGTTGGAGATTATTTATTTTGTCAATTGATGTGTTTGCAAATCTAAGATGGAAATTAATATTTTGCTTCATATTCATATCACTGGATTCTTTTTTGTTTTCTGTGTGTTTCCTCTTATGATATGCCTTAACGTGGTTCTTGGTAGAATTTGACATAGTTATTTGTTGCTGGTCCTTTCTTATGCAATACTCTTTCAGGAAAGCTTAGGCTATAGGTTGACTGGATCTGAGGGTGACATCGGATCGTGGGGCCATGAGTATGTCAGGAATTTGACCGGAGAGATTGCAGAAGAGTATACAGTGCGTCAGGTTAGAAAAGAATTTCGGTCAAGCAAGCGGTCATCGCACAAGCTCTCATGATAAATTCTTTCTTCTTTGAATCCATTTCTTTTTTTTTGGGAATTTAGTTTGACATTGAATGGTTTGGTTCGTGTACATTCCTGTACATCTTTATGATGGTATTTATGGTTTGAATTAGACAGTTAATCAATGTTTGGTAGTGTTAGGTTTGAATTAGGTAAAGACTTTAGTTTGACATTCAATGCTAACAACACAAACAGAAGCTTGCTTCTCTAACTTAAACCTAACCTTATATATTAAAGCTTAAATCGTTTGCTTAACACAATCCAAACCCCTTCAGTCTTCTCTTTCCTTCTCCTTTAAACACCCACAGAAGAAGGATATGGATTCTACGAATCCATATAGTGAGTCTTCAGGCTTCATGGACCTCTTAACTAGCCAACAAAGAAGCCACAGCCTTGAACCCAATCCTTATGAGAGTGTTTCACCAAGTTTCACCAAGTATTGAACTTGAAAAAAAGAGCCTATATTGAAAGAGATCGTGAAGAAGGACACAACCGGTTATGGAATGATTATTTCAAAAAAGATGCAACATACCCTCATTATATATTTCGACGCCGTTTTAGAATGAACAAAACCTTGTTCATGCGTATTGTTGATCGACTCTCCAATGAAGTTCCATTCTTTCAACAAAGAAGAGATGCTACCGGAAGGTTCGGTCTCTCTGGACTACAAAAGTCTACAACAGCAATTCGTATGATGGCATATGGTTGTGCGGGTGATGCGGTTGAAGAATACCTCCGGCTTGGTGAAAGCACTGCGATTTCATGCTTGGAACATTTTGTTGAAGGAATCATATATTTGTTCGGAGATGAGTACCTAAGAAGACCCACACCAGAAGATCTTCAACGACTACTCGATATTGGAGAGATACACGGATTTCCCGGGATGATAGGAAGCATCGATTGTATGCATTGGGAGTGGAAGAATTGCCCCACCGCTTGGAAAGGGCAATACACACGTGGATCTGGAAAACCGACAATCGTTTTAGAGGCCGTAGATTCACAAGATCTTTGGATATGGCACACATTTTTTGGACCTCCAGGTACCTTAAACGATATCAATAATCATGATCTCTCACCAGTTTTTGATGATATATTACAAGGTAAAGCTCCAAAAGTGAATTACTTTGTCACAGACACGAGTATCATTTGGCTTACTATCTCACCGATGGAATTTATCCTAAATGGGAAATATTTATCCAATCTATTTCAATTCAACAAGGTCCGAAAGCAACCTTATTTGCTACATATCAAGAAGCTGTCCGTAAAGATGTCGAGCGTGCTTTTGGAGTTTTGTAATCTCACTTTGCCATTGTCAAAAATCCAGCTTTTATTTGGGATAAGGTAAAAATAGGAAAGATTATGCGAGCATGTGTAATACTTTACAATATGATAGTAGAAGATGAACGATATGGGTACACTCAGTTTGATGTATCTGAATTCGCACAAGCAGAAGCAAACAAAACTTCACAAGTGGATTTCACGTATTCTACAGATATGCCTTCAAATATCGAAAATATGATGGGCATTCGAAATCGAGTTCGTGATCGAACAATGCATCAACAATTGAAAGCTGATTTGGTTGAGTATATATGACACAAATTTGGCACAAGTCAAGATTACGACTAATCATTTTTCCGGTTTATGATTTGAACATCTATTTTTTATATGCTTTTATGTCATGTATGTTTAAAATTTTATGAAATGCAATAATATTTAGTTATAAAATGTTTATAAATTTAAATATTATAATTAAATTTTTTTTTTTTAAGAACGCCACTTGGGGTTCTACCATTGGAAGAGCATAAAATTTAAAACATGGAATGAGGTTCTTAATTTACAATTTTTCAGATTTTTTAATAAAAATAATGGTAAGAACCCCATTCTTTGGAGATGGTCTTACGATGCTATAGGGAGACTTTAATTTGCCATTATGTGCCTCATATCTAAAATATAACCATTGTTCTTAAATTAATATCTTTTTGTTTGTTTTTTTTCAAATCACTAGCAAATCGACCTACCAGTAATGCTAAACCATCATAATCTTCAATCCTATAGAATCTCCCACTGTGCTGCAGGATTTGATAAGGAAGATAAGGAAGGGATTGAGGACGCCACTGTTGGGAGGAGAGCGTTCCAGTATGAAGATGAAGTGAGGAAGAACCTGATAAGCATGTGACTTATCTGAAGAAAGAAAAGGGAGGGAAGTTGATAAGCCTGTGACTTATCTTAGACATATTGGAAAATCTGCTTCAGCTTCTCCTTAAGATTCATTCAAAGGTTTTGAAAAACATGTATTTTTACTTTGTTTAATGGAAAAAATTTGTGTTTCTTACTCGATCTGATAAAGTGGGTGACTTAAATCAAGAAAAAAGACAATTCTGAAGATATTGGGAGGGAAACACATGGTGGAGCCACATGTGGTTAGAGTTCTGGGTCGATCGGTGGAGTTTCACGACCCCGGATTATCATCTTCTGGTGATCTCGGTGGCGAAGTTCAATCTTTTATTTTTCATGTAAATGTTCTTGGATGATAATTTTATGTTCAGTTGGATTAATTTTGTTGCTGAGTTCTGGTTTGAAATTCGAATTGATTCGGTTTGTTCAGTTCCAACATTTACAAAGCCTAAGTCCATTATCCGTTTTGCCTCAATCCAGTTTTTGTTTTCAATATCGGTATTCAGTTTAATCCAATTGAAAAAATGTAAAGTTTTGGAGAACTCAAGGTTAGTGATTAACGTCAGGAGACGAAGTTCAAGAACAACAAGGTATCTGTGATAACCCAAACCGGTCCAATTTTTAATTTCTATCTAAACCGGATCAAGGTCCGTATATAAACCTAAAGCAAGGGAAAAATAAATCTTAGGTCTATTATTTTTCTCTCTCTCTCGTGACTTCTCTCTCTCTTTCTCTCTTCTCGCGGCTTTCTCCTTCCTCTCTCTCGGCTTCTCTCTCTCCCACGAGCTCTCCGCCGCCGGTCTCTCTCTCTCCATCGCCGCCAGCTTCGTCGCCAGCAGCACCGCCGCACCACCTCTCCTCTCTCCTGCTCGCGCCGCCGCTGTCCCCACAAAGAGAAACCGCCAAAGCTCTCTTCTCCCGTCATCACCACTGCTGTCACCTTGCGGGCCGTTTTTCCGACGAACCGCTGCGAACCAGATGACATAGTACATATCAAACTGAAGCCCCGAGTGTCTTCTTTCCGTGAAGCCCGAGATCATCCGAATCAGAGACCCGAGTCAGAAGATATGGCTGTTCCAGTGAAAGGTACCGGATCTGCCTCTCCACCTCTATCACCGAGCTCTTCCGACGAGATCAGAGGCGAGCTGGTCACGTCACCTTCACCGTCTCCTCCTCCTCCTCCACCGCATGCAGTCAGGTGAGGACGTGTTGCATTTTCCCCTTTTCCATTATTCGATGTGATGTCAATAGCCTATTCTTAAACCGTTGCTGCCTTTTTATATGTCTCGTTGGTAATGGATAATGGGTAGAAGGTTAGAGTATTTGAGTTAGGATTTGATTGCTGGTACCAGATTTAACTGTCTGGTTTGCTTGTTGCGTTGTCCGGCTTGTGAGTCATGCACTTAGAGGAAAGTTTGCGTGTTAAGACAAACCAGTATTGCTTGAGATATTAGTAAATGTTAGGTCTTCGACACTGTGAGGGATCAGTGTTTCGATTTGATTGCTAGACCCGAGACCAGCGGACTGGTAGGCTTCCAACGGTGTTAAAAAGAGCTATCCCGCACTCTAGACCAGTGAGCCATGTTACGAGAAACGGCCAGTGAGCCTGAAAATTCCCACCGTATTAGATTGCGTGTGAGTACTGGTAGAGTGTATTGTTTGAGAACCGGAAAGAAAAAGTTGAATATTGAGAAAGGAGATTACGTGTTGAAATGAGAAAGAACCTTTAAAAAGAATATTGTGTGAAACCTTGTTTGAGCTCGTTTTAGGTTTAGATAGTTGGTTATTATTTCGTGTAATGTTGGAAGGTTTAAGTGAGTCTCTGAAGACTCATCCTCACTGGGTAATCTTGATTACTCAACCCTCTCCCCTTGTTTCTTTTCAGGTTAGATCGGATCGTGTGAGTTGTGTTGTTGTTGATACCGGGCGTTTTCCTGACGATCCTATGTTACTGGCCACTGGTGCACCTAACATGTTCGATTCTCGGTTATCTCCGGAGAATTGGGATAGGGATGTTACATTATCCCCTCTTCTTTACATGTTGCTTTTTCTTGGCTTTGGTTTTCTAAATCAGATTGATCCTATTGTTAAGAAAAAAGCAACGGTAAAGAGATAAAGTACACCAACAATCCAAGGACCTATTTCTTCGAAATTTTATTCCCATAGGGAAAATGAATCACACGTTTTTGTGATTTCCTTATTTCAATAGAATAATTTAGCACATTAAAGTTAAATATTTAATGTAAAATAATGACCAACAAACAATTAAAGGAAGTCTAAATTCAAAGTATTCGTATATCAAATGTATTTACCAAACACGAAAAGTCAGTTTTCATTTAAAACATTTTTTGTATTTTGTTTTTTTTTGACGTCAAAAGTTTCTCATATATTATTACGATTGTTATAGTAGGGTGGCCTCAAAAGTCATCCCAATCGGAACCAAATAGTTTACATGGAAAAGATGATACCACGTGCTCGGACCCTTTTCGCAAGGGCATCGGCACATACATTTAAAACGCGAGAAATATAAGAGATGTTAAAGTGGGCAAAAGTGGAACGTAAATGATTAAATTCATCAATTTCCGAAGCCAAAGCATGCAATTCTTCCTCTTCCTCTTCCTCTATCAGCTTGACCATCTGGAGGCAATCTGATTCGAAGGACATATAAAGTTCTCCCAGCGTTCGAACGGTCTTCATGGCCCATAACAACGTGATAAATTCAGCATGGAGGGGGCGGGGGATAGTGTCCGTTCCTTCGCAAAGGAACCAAACATACACTCACTACAAAAAAAAGTGGACATTGATAGCACATTCGAATAGAACGATTTTTGTAACTGCTATAAAAGAAACTATACTGGATTACAATACTCTATTAAAGCATTTTAAAAACGCTAAGCCGAAATTTCGTCATTGGAGCCAACACTTAGCAAAAAAATACACAATTAACTTCATTCTAACTTTTCTCTTTATATTGTTTGGAAACACAAAAAAAATATACTCTATCAACGATAGGAAAAAAAGGAAGAACATCTCTCAAGAGCGAATCTTCTCCTGCCTCTATCCTCATCAGATCTACTCCTACACTATTGTCGCCAATGGCTGAATCTCTTCGTTTTGATTTTGTTTTTGCTATTTCGAATTCATTATCTACCTTACTGTTCTATTTATCCCTCTTTTTAGAAAATCTGGATATGGATCGTAGCTGTATCAGATCGGAAATAGAAGGTCGTGAGTTTTCGACCATGAATTGAACTACTGGAATAAGAGATGTGAGAGGATTTCGAAGCCTCGGACCGCAAATAGCTTCCCTGCCTCAGTTAGAGAAGGGTTCGTCGGAGGAAAAGCTAGGGTTCACGGATCCGAAAGAGTTTTCTTGGCTGCCAGAGCTGCGTTTTTGGCCGCCGTTATTCTAAATCCTCTCGACGTTGTCAAGGTAGGTTTTATTTTTTGGGGTGTTAATTTCTAAACCTACGGGAAGTTATATACGTTTTACCAGTAAGGGACTTGTGTTTCTATTGTGGTTTGTTATCAGACTCGATTGCAAGCTCAAGCCGCCGGAGTTTATTAGTCTCATCCACTCAGTAACGCCATTAGACGCATGGCTTTCTTTGGACCAAACATGGTATATGTCTGAATTCTGTTTTTGTGGGAGAGATGTTTAAAGGAGAATACTTTCGACATTTTAGTCTTCATTTCACCAGTCACCACTGAATTAGTCTTTTTGGGTTCACATGTTTGCGGACTTGAGATGTTCTCCTTCATGTTCACACGCTGGTGTTCAAGATAAAGGTATTTTCTCTATTTGCCCGCCGGATTGTTTCCAGTACAAAGGAACATTTGATGTCTACGCCAAGATAGTACGACAGGTGAGTGTGCCTTCTTTAGACGAAAGGACAATTAAACTCATTTGCTTATCTTGTTGGAAGTCTTGCAGTGTTAAGCAAACGATAATTAGCTATGTGAAGGTATTTTTGTTTGTGGTTTGCGTTTTAGCAATAATCTTCGTGTTTCAGAAAAGTCTGGATGCTTAATGCTTTTGTTTCCATGAGATGCAGGTCACTTCAACACTTTTGTTGGAGATCTCAGTCCAGAGGTTAATGACCCGGCATATCTCAGCTACAACAATTTGAAAAATCCATCAAAGGTAAATGATTGTTTTCTTTCATACTGTGTATACAGAGAATCCTCATCTGTTTTCTTCTTGTGTGAAACCCTTATTAATCCCTAGGATCTATTATGTGGGTAATAACTTTATTATTATGTCCATGCAACTTTGGTGAAATTATACATGTTGAACTTCCGATAGATTGAGTTGTAAGTTCTTATTAATTGCTCTCACCTTTGTTATGCAAATTTGTTTGCTAAGTATTTCGCTCATTGTCAGACTTTCTGTGATCAACCTGTATTATTTCATCACATTAAGAAATAGCCATATTGAACAACAAGTAGCCACACCTCAACATCAGTTACGAGATATGGCTACGGAACTTACAAATCCAAACAATGTCGATTTTTGCTTATGATGAGTTTCAGTTAAAATGTTGTCTTGATTCCTTTAGTTACGCTACTGCAGGCATGGTTGATGTACTTCTGGGGCAGAGCTAAGTTACATGGTGTGGAAGACGACATTGCAGAGGAATGTGTCCAATTATGGATCAGCCGTAGCAACGGGAAATCTCCGACTTGTGCTATGGCTCTTATGAATTTTCTTATGTATTTTGGATTCAGACTTGTGTTATGTTGGATTGAGATTTAGACTTGTGTTATGTATGTTGTTTTGGGATTCAGAGTTATGTTATGAATGATATTATTTTTATATAAAACAGGGTTCATGTTTATATTATGCAAAACTGGTTTGGTGTCAAACTTTTAATATAACAATAGATCAATGTCATGAAAACACACGAAAATAGTGCTATCAATAGATCAATGTTATGCTATTGTAGAACCATATATTATAGCAAGAAAAATGAGTTATTAAATAAATTTTACAAAATAATGAAAAGCTGTGACAAAACAGATGTCCTAACGTTTGTTAATTCGCTATTAAAACCCTATTATAGCACTTTTTCCGCGCTAACAATGTTCATATTTCTTGTAGTGACTTTCCGTTCACAAGTTCTATGACACAACCGCCGACAAACATCAGATCCACGCCTACCCAAGAAGCGTCTATATGACAGCGAGGTCGTGTTCCGCTACTTTCTCCATTTTGAGGTGTATCTGGCTGAGTAACGTTATCTTCGCCTATTAGCGAGACCATTGTGCTACTTTCCAGTTTTCCGCCTCCTGTGTGGCGATCTGGAAGGTGTCAATGGGAAAAATCTCCTTACCATTAAAAACTTTATCATTCCGAGCCTTCCATATATACCAGATTATCCATGAAAAAGGCTCTAGGGAGTTCTCCATCGCTCCTAATTCTTTTGCATGCCAAAGAAGGTAATCGAAATTCGCGAATAGAGTCTCATTCAGAAAATAGTCCGCATTTGATGGGATCCCTGAAATTGCCCATGTCTGGAGTGCTGGAGGGCATTAAAATATAAATGGTTTATTGTTTCAAAATCCGCTCCGCATCTCGGACAGAAACGATTAGTCCCGCAGTGACGAGTTGCCAGATTATTATTCACTGGAACATATCCGGAAACTGCCTGCCAGAGGAAATGTTTGATCTTCCTTGCTGTTTTCAATGTCCAGATTTTACTTTTTAACGGCATGGTACTTGGTTCCAGGATAAATTGAGGACCCTCTTCTTCCAACGCAAGATCGTACCCTAATTTTACCGAATAGATTCCTGACTTTGTATGATTCCAGCAAAAGACGTTCGCCTTGTAGCCTCGACTCGGCAAACCATTTATTGTATTGAAAACAAAAAAAAAATATATAAATACCCACTCAAACGTTGTTCTTGCTACTCAAATCAATAATTCAAAGGTATGACACACGCAAATCAATAATTCAAAGGTATGTCATATTACACAATTCTTTCTTCCAAACTTAACATCCTTATATTGTCACAAGTGTTGATTGTTTAAACTATGCTGAAGAAGAAGCAAATTTGGCCACAGATGTTCAATTATCAACGATGTTTTTTTGGGATAAAACAAACAGGAATTGGTCAAGACAAAAAAACGCAAAAAGCATCAGCAAGATAGTTAACATCCATCCATCAACAGGTGAGCTCTATTATCTACGAGTGTTGATAAATCACGTAAATGCTGTATGAGCTATGAAGAAATTCGAACAATTGGAGGTGTTACATATATACCAGACTTTCAAAGAAAGTTGTTATGTCATGGGTCTCTTATATGAAGATAAAGTATGGCATGAAGAAATGGTTGAATCACCATAATAGGTTTCCCATATCAGTTACGAGAGATATTTTTTATGGAGAAAGATGACGGAGGAAAGTGAAGAACAAGAGAGAACATCAGTGGAGCCGTTAATCCTTCAATTTGGTAGCAATACATCTCAAACTATTCTGCTGTTAAAAAAAAACAAAATTCTCAAACTATATGTTTTGATTATTCAAATTCAAGTTTATAGAAATTAACCAGGTCTGACAAAAAAATATTGGAAACTTTGTTATATCAACGACGACAAATAAATATTGATTTACATATTTCAACACTGAAAACAAACAAATCTGACTGAGAGAATTAATAAGGCAAAAACGAAGAATCGTTGGTTTATCAATTATAATTATAATTAATTCTCTCAACAAATTCAAGATTAAAAAAACTTTAATAACTTTAAAAAACCTTATAACTTCTATTCAACCACACACATTCTATATAATTTAAAAATATATAAAATTTTTTCAACTTATTTACAATAATATTTTTGTTAAAGAACTTACTTACAATAATTACGCCTTTAACACAAACTTTGCCAAATTCATTGTATTTTAAAGTCAAAACAAATAACTAAAAAAGTCTAAATTCATGATATTCATATATCTAAAAAACAAAATTAACTTAAAACATTTTGTTTAAGGACTAGTAAAACAAAATTATTATGGCGACTTTTGAACGGTTACCGTTCCAGTTATTCTTCACCTTTGTGGTTACGATTTGCGATTTGCAGGACGGCGAAGTGGGAGGTGCTTCAATCCACTCTCTGACGGTTATACCCACGTCTCGATGTGATGAGTCTCTACAGGCAAATTTGCAGGATAATGGAAAGTATAAATGGGATCTCTGGAATCTGAAATTATCACATCAAAATCCTGAGTTTTCTTCAAATCTTTTCTATCCCTTTCGATTTTACAAAGTCCTTGTAAAAATGGGTGATAATCTGCGACGCGCTATGCAAGACATCAACATTGGTGTCGATGACGCTCCAATTGCTCTCCCTTTCGATGTTGTTAACCAAGCCGCTGCGGCAAATCGTTTTGTCATCATGGGAGACCTCTAATCCTGCGAAGACAAAATCTTTGTTCAATCATTTCAGCCCTACCACGCCTTTGGGGGCAGGCTGGATTGATTCATGGACGGATTGTTGAAGGACGAAGATTTTAGTTTGTGTTTCCAACTGAAGAGGCGATGGAGAATGTTCTTCGTCGGGGACCTTGGGCCTTTGCGGAAAGAATGCTGATTCTACAAAGATGGAACCCTCAGATGAATCCGTTATCGCTCAATTTCATCCCATTTTGTATCCAAATTCGGGGAATCCCTCTCCAATTTCTGAATGAAGAGGTAATTGCTCATATCAGCAGAAGACTAGGTCAATTGATGGATGTTGATTACAATGAAGTTGCAGCGGCTCAAGTGGAATATGTTCGAGTCCGTATCAACTGGAATGTTGATCTCCCTCTTCGATTCTAAAGGTACTTTTAATTCAGCGCTGGAGTGAAAACTTTGCTGCAATTCCGCTATGAAAGACTCCGCTATTTTTGTGAGGTGTATGGAATGCTCACACACGATTCGGGTGCTTGTCTCATTCAAAACGGAGGGGGGGGGGGGATAACAACTCTGATGGAAGTGATGCTGATGATCAAGAAAATCATAATCTGAACCCACAAGGCAACAACAACAATGGTGTCCAAATCCATGAAATCGTTGAAAGAGAAGATAATGAAGAAGAAACTCAGAACGATGAAGAAATAAAGAATGAGGAAGAGGAAGAACGTTATGAAGGTCCATCACAGGAAGATCTCAAAGCTATTGGATTTAGGAACATTGATTCTGATTCCCTGGATATGAACAAACTCTTCAATCCGTGTCCAGTGTTTGAGAATGCTACAAGAGATATCCCAGGACAACATGTGGTAGAAAACCAAAGGAAACATATGATCGGTAATTGGAATGAAGAATTGGAAAGTGACTGGAATTCTTCTTTGGTTGAAGCTGGTGCTGACAACATTCAGGCAGACCGTAAGCGAAAGTTTGATGGAAGTGAAGATGGAAATGGAAAACACAAGATTCAGATCCGAGATGAAGGAGAATACAGCGGTACTAACTTTGGAGCTGCTAAACAACTTGGAGACGCGGTGGGCCCTGAACCACCACTTCCTCCATGAGGACAATCTTTTGGAACTGTCGAGGGTTAGGTACAGACTCGATGGTTCGACGCCTAAAAGAGATGAATCGCAGATATCTCCCGGACATCATCTGCCTATCAGAAACCAAACAACATGATGATTATATCAGAGATGTTGGATGCCAATTAGGAATGCTTAAGTATGTAACAGTTCCACCTATCGGCCTAAGTGGTGGTTTAGTTATTTTCTGGAAGAATGAAGTAGATGTATTTGTTTATTTCCAATCCACTAACCTTGTAGACTGTTTAGTCAAAAGCAATGTAATTAGTTTTTATTGTTCTTTTGTCTATGGTCACCCAGAAACAAGTCTTAGAAATCAAGTATGGGAAAGGCTAGAAAGGATTGGAACTAATAGAAGAGGACAACCATGGTTCATTCTTGGAGACTTTAATGAATTATTGGGTAATCATGAAAAAAGAGGTGGAAGAAAGAGATCAGAACAATCTTTTAGAGATTTGAGACGAATGGTCAGGAGCGGTGAATTTTCGGATTTGAAATCAGTAGAAAACAGATTCTCCTGGGCAGGTCAAAGCGGTAAACATCATGTGACTTGTTGCTTAGACAGAACCATGGCTACTAGTGAATGGCACCAAATTTTTCCTGCATCTGAAACTGAATACTTGGAATTCTCAGAATCAGACCACCGGCCTCTTATTACTTATATTTCTGAAGATTTTGAAGTGAAGAGAGGTAGCTTCAGATATGATTGCCGATTAACTTACAAAGAGGTTTTAAAGATTCAGTACTCAAAGGATGGAATCAGAATAGTCTACATCAGGGCTCTGAAACTACGTTGGTGCAGCGAATCATCAACTGTAGAAAAAAATTTCTCTATGGAAGAAAAAACGCAGACTTAATGCAGAGGAGAAGATTGCTATAATCCGATACAAGTTGGATAAAGGAATTGCAACAGGATCAATATCAATCACAAATAACAAACACTTTGTTACGAGCTAAATCAAGCGTACATAGAGGAAGAACTGTTTTGGAAACTAAAAAGCAGATTAACTTGGTTGAAAGAAGGAGATCGCTCTACAAAGTTTTTCCACTCCATTACAAAAACAAAGAGAAACAGAAACAGATTAAACTCCATAATGGATGAACATGGAGTTGCTAGAAGAGGAGATAAGGAAATAGAGGAGATTGCAGTCAAATACTTTCAGGATCTTTTCACGTCAACACCAGGCTCATATTCATTATATAGTGAGATTTTCAGAGGATTCCAAGGAAGAGTCACAAGGGAGATAAATGAAGATCTAACAAGAGGAGTCACTTATGATGAAATTGAGAAGGCTGTATTTGATATCGGCCCACATCGTGCACCTGGACCTGATGGTTTTACTGGAGATTTCTACCAAAAATTCTGGGACAAATTGAAACCTGCAATCTTAGCCGAAGTACAACGTTTCTTCAATGAAGAAAAATTTGATCAGACTCATAATCACACAAATCTCTGTCTGATTCCCAAAGTCTTTCCTCCAACAACCATGATGGAATTTTGACCGATAGCGTTATGTAATGTCTCATATAAAATCATTTCGAAGATCTTGGTCAACAGATTGAAAGCACATTTAAATGGGATCATTACGGAGAATCAGGCTGCTTTTATTCCAGGACGAATGATCACATACAACATCATTATAGCACATGAAGTCTTTCACAGTCTTAAAGCAAGAAAGAGGCAAGCTCAGTCATACATGGCCATTAAAACTGACATCACAAAAGCGTATGATCGACCAGAGTGGAATTTTCTGAAGGAAACAATGCATCAAATGGGATTTAGCCAGACTTGGATAGGCTGGATAATGGAGTGTGTATCAACAGTAAGTTTTTCTGTTTTGATAAATGGATATGCCCGTGGATTGATTAAGCCGCAGAGAGGAATAAGACAGGGCGATCCACTATCCCCATATCTATTCATCTTGTGTATTGAAGTACTATCACATTTAATGAATAAAGCGATGACATAACGGAAGCTAAATGGGATAAAAATCAGTAATCAAAGCCCAACGATTAGTCACCTACTGTTTGCTGATGATTCTATATTCTTCACTCTGGCAAATGTTAAATCCTGCAAGACAATACAGAAGATTTTATCTGTGTATGAAGCTGTATCGGGACAAGCTGTAAATCTGAGGAAATCGGTCATCACATTTGGAACTAAAGTCAAAGATGCAACAAAAATTGGTATGCGACACATATTGGGTATTCACAATGATGGTGGTAATGGAAAGTATTTGGGGCTATCAGAACAATTTGGATAAAAAAAGAGCGAAATGTTATTGACAAGGTAGAAGCAAGAACGCAAGGATGGAGCAAAAATTTTCATTCACATGGAGGTAAAATCTTTTACTTAAATCCATAATTCTTGCTATGCCCATTTTCTCTATGAATGTCTTTAAACTTCCTAAAGATATTTGTGAAGAGATAAATGGGATTCTAGCAAAATTTCTGTGGAGTT
Source organism: Eutrema japonicum (assembly GCA_030161315.1). NCBI lineage: Eukaryota > Viridiplantae > Streptophyta > Magnoliopsida > Brassicales > Brassicaceae > Eutrema > Eutrema japonicum. The sequence continues at coordinate 44,367,665 of BSQW01000011.1, forward strand.
CAGGAGAAGATAAAGGGATGCATTGGTATGCATGGAAAAGGCTTAGTCTACCAAAGAAAGAAGGTGGATTAGGTTTTCGAGATCTAGAAAATTTCAACCTTCCTCTGCTGGGGAAACAAGTTTGGAGAATTCTACAAAATCCAGAGAGTTTAGTGGCACGAATACTACGAGGAAGATATTTTAACGACACAAACATTCTAAATGCTACTATGAAAAAGAAAGCTTCGTATGCTTGGAAATAACTTTTGCAAGGCAGAAATCTTCTCAACAAAGGTTTACGATATATCATTGGTGATGGTACTTTCATTAATATATGGAAGGATCCATGGATCCCAACACATCCACCTCGACCTCCGTTTGCAAAAAATCAGACTGAGCCGGAAATTACGATTCAGGATCTCCTCAATCCAGGGGGCTGTGGCTGGAACGAAGCTAAATTGCGTGAAATATTTGTTGATGATGATGTTGAAAGAATAAAAGTATTGAGGATTAGCTCAAAGGCTAAAAGAGATATTTTGGGATGGCACTACAATGAAGACGAAATCTATACAGTTCGTTCAGGTTATTGGCTTGCTACGCATCTACCAGAAGGTAATCAACATGTTCCTCCTCCTGGGAATCTGATGCTAAAACAGCAAATATGGAAGTTGACAACAACTCTAAAAATAAAACATTTCTTGTGGAGAATTCTATCATCGGCGCTAGCGACGTGAGAAACTTTAAAAAGAAGACATATAAGCCCCGATTCACTTTGTCGGCGATGTTGTCAAGAAGAAGAAACATCTAAACATCTCTTCTTTGATTGTGAATATGCTCAAATGATATGGAAAGCATCAGGTATATCAACTCATATTCTCTTTGATGCTTCAACAACCTTTGAAGCCAAGTTAGAGGTTTGTATTTTCTGGAATGCGTATACTGATTCTTTGCAATACAAATAAGTTCCACTATGGATTATTTGGAGACTGTGGAAAAGTAGAAATACTATGATGATTCAGAGAAAGAATATCCCATGGCAACAGAGTCTCAGACTTGCAAAGCAGGATTCTTCAGATTGGGCCAACACGGAAGAATACACTCAATTAAAAAATGTTCCTACCATCAACGGTAGAAGACACGAAAGCAGAGCTAATGCCTCATGGAAAAGACTGCCTCGGGGATGGACAAAATGCAACTATGATGGAACATTTGTGAATAATAATCTACCTGCAAAATCAGGATGGCTCATTAGAGATGAACATGGAACTTATCTAGGGTCGAGTCAAGCTCAAGGTAACAAAGTTACAAAAACAATTGAAAGTGAATTTCAAGCTTTCATTATTAGCTCAAGGTAACAAAGTTACGAAAGCAATTGAAAGTGAATTTCAAGCTCTCCTTATTGCAATGCAACATCTATGGAGTAAAGGATTCAGGAAAGTTATCTTTGAAGGGGATAATCAAACTGTGGTAGACTTGATCGATGGAAAAAAACTTAATTTTGGCCTCTACAATTGGATATGTGAGATCAGATTCTGGCAGGATCGGTTTGAGGAAACCAAATTTATTTGGATTCACAGGGAAGGAAATCGACCAACTGATATTCTAGCAAAGCAAAGCTCTCAACATAATGATGTATTTAATTTTCATTTTTATGTTCCACATGTAATATCTCAAGCTTTGCACACTGATCATGTAACCAGTTCATAGTTTTAATAAAGCAGATGTTATAAAAAAAACTTAAAACATTTAATATATATAAAAAATAAATATAAATACCCACTCAATGGTTGCTATTCTATTCATATCACAAATTCTATATAAATTCAAATGTATGTTAACTTGTTCAATTTCTTTTTACAAACTTAACATATGTATTATGTATATTATTTCAAGTGTTAATTCTTATAATTATGTTATTTATAAATTTCATCTTATGGCTGCATAAGAAGGAAATTTGGCTAATTTTTGGCATGCAAAAAGTATAACATATGACGAGTTTCCTACAATATTTGTTTAGGATAAAAAAACACGACATAGAGGAAAGAGCACCGGTAAGACATTTAGCATTCATTCATCAGCATGTGAGCTATATTATCTACGAATGATGATAAATCACAAAATAAATTATATAAGCTATGAAGTTATTCGAACCGTTAGAAGCGTTGCACATAAAAATTTCAAAGAAAGTTGTTATGCCATATGATTCTTTGATGGTGATAAAGAATGCTATTAATCAATGGCCGCATCAGAACATGATGGTAACACATAGTGAATGGTTTCGAAGTTTGGGGGAGACGGATGCAAACCCTAGAAAAGAAGGCAAAGAGTTTACAAGAAGATGAGAGTCAAACAATTTTATTTGTAAACACACATGCGCCACAATATTATAAACTCATTGTTTTATTTTATATTTATTTTAGTTTAATAATAAAGAAAATTGGAGAACACAAATTAATTATACAGTAATAAAACAAATTCATCAAATGGCCTCTATCTCGAATTAGGTTGTATATGTTAAACTTGATAACAATTTATCATATTTTACTGAACACAAATTAGAAAATATATATAACATATAAACCCGCGTGTATACGCAGATCTTCACCTAGTCTAATATATAAAGAGTTAAAGGGAATTCTCCAGCGTCTAGACGTCAACCTCCCCTTATCGGTCAACATCACTGTTTTTTCACATGTGCAAACAAAATAGGGGGATTTGCCAAAAATGACTCACAATTTGATTTTAAATGCAAAACTAGACCCTTTATTCAATTTAAAGCAAAAGTAACTCAAAAAGGTAGGGAAATTACAATTACATCCCTTATGACTAAACATAAAACATAAGTCTCAATTATGGTTATAATCTTGTGAAGACTACTAAAGAAATAGAGAAATCTACTATATAGACTTCATAAAAATTTATGCTATGTAATTAAATTTTATATTTAAAGTAAAAATAAAAAATAAAATAATTTTATTAAAAATTTGTTTGCATAAACTAAATATAAACAATTGTGATGTATATATATTAAAATTTCATACAATTAAATCAAATTAAAGCAACAAAGATAAATTAGGTTATAGTCTCATACATAGTACTAATGAAATGAATACATAATACATAGTACATAACCATAGGTTTAAACATGTGGTCATGTGTAGATAGTTATTATTGTTTCATATTTATAAGTTTCATGATATTTTGAATTATGTATTTGATTGTGCATATAGGGTTAAAGTTTTGATTTAGGGTTTTGACTATTAAGTGCAAAATATTCGATTTAGGGTTTAGATTTAGCAGACTTCAAATGAAGTATGCACCAATTTAGAGACTTCAAATGAAGTCTGTTTAACTTTCGAGACTTCATGTGAAGTCTATTCATAGTTTAGGGTATAGCAGACTTCGGGTGAAGTCTATTCAAAGTTTAGGGTATAGCAGACTTCGGGTGAAGTCTATTTAGAGTTTAGGGTATAGAAGAGTTCATATGAAGTCTGCTAAACCAAAAATAATTAACCTAACCAAAATTTAACCCATTAAATTAAGTTAATTAACTAACCTAACCAAAAAAACCTAATCGGTATGACCAACGAAAAAAAAAACCTAAACGAATTGTTGATTTAGACTGACCCAAATTGGTTTGCACATAACCAAAATTGAACCAGTGCATTTAACCTACCCAGAAAAATTACCCACTGATATATCATGGTTTTTACCAGCTTTTAACCATGATATAGGTCTTATTTATAGAGTCTTTCTAGTATTTTTGGAGTCTTTTCGAGTCTTTACAGGTTTAGGTACGTTTGGAGATAAATTGGAGATATTGGAGCATTTTGGAGCCAAGAAAGATCATGCAGCTGAAGAATCAAGCTGAAGTCTTGGTGTCGACTGATACAAGCCTAAAGAGTCAACACACAAGCTGTGTATCGATCGATATCACTTATGGTATCGGTCGATACTGATCGCATGAAGAGAAGGATCGCGACTTTTTACAAGTGTTAAGAAATTGCACTTTGGTCCAGAAGTCTTTATTATTTACAAGAAACCCCAAAACGTGTTTTAGCTTATAATTAGGTTTTTCAGCCACCTTGGTTGACTACGCTTTATTCTACTTTGGTTTTTGGTTGAGAGAGCTTTTGAGGGAGACAAGTCTGTAACTCTGTTCATCCGAGAGAAGATTTCAAACCCTTTGTTTACTCTCTTTACTATTACTTTTGAGTTCTATTCAATCATGTTGTTTTACATAATCTCCATGTCTGAGTAGATATCCTGTTAGGTTTAGGGTTCTCAATAAAGGATCTCTTTGAATGTTAGATTAATTAGTTGGTTAGGGTTCATAATCTGAATTACTTCTTCACCATAGGTCATTCTTAAAGCTAATTTTGGATTGATCACCTGGAACTTAGATATTAGGTTAATCGATTAGGCACGACAGTGCAATTTAATGATCTGATAGAACCGAGGGTGAGCAAAATAACTATATGCAAAGAAATTTGGTTTAATTTTTGTGTGAACATATCGAACCTGGACTTAAAGCTAGTTTAGTCTTTAGGATTTGCAAAGAAATTTGGAATTCTGAGATTTAGATTTAGATAATTCTCGCAATGACAGTTGGTTAATTATAGCTTAGTGATTTGAGTTCAAGAACCGGGCTTAACCTGAATCCTAACTAATTAGTTATTCTGCATTATCTGATTTCCTGAGAAATACCCTGAACCTATATTTTCTCCATTGAATTTACAACCGTTTAGTTTACGTTACTACTTTCTTATTTCATTGATTTTCTTAGCTTAATTCGAACCTATATAATCTATTGTGTGATTCTTGAGTCTCTGTGGATTCGACCCCTAAATACTACAATCGACAAAGCTGTTAGTACTTTAGGGTATTACATTTGAGCTTATCAAATTTGGCGCCGTTGCCGGGGATTCTTAATTCACAATTAGATTTTAGACTAGAATTTCGACTAAGTTTGATAGTGTCGATCGACACCACCCAGTGTCGGTCGATACTCATCGTTTTATTTTACTTACGTGCCTTGTCTAGTGTGATTCAGGTGTATGTCCACTCGCGAAACCAGGAGGAACAAGAGCACTCAGCTAGTAAATCTTTCCAACAAGGAGCTAGCAAACTTTGAACGTGCAAACAGGAAAACAAAGAAGCCAGCAGAGATGAATAATCCAGTGGTATTGACTCGTGATGATGCTGGAGCTTTGAGAGACCAAGAGGGTCAATTTTGCAATGAGGGAGGGCAACGACTTGATATAGATGGAAACTTCATTGTACCTCCAGTTGTTGTTGGTGAGATTGCCGCGCCAGCTGCGCGCAACAATGAGGGGAATGTTGTGGTTGGTCGTGGTAGAACGATTGGTGAGTACAGCAGGCCTGATCAGTTCTAAGCCAATCGATCAGCTATTCGCCCTCCTGCTTTTCAGAGGAATGACTTTGAGCTGAAACCTGCGTACTTCACTCTTGTGCGTCAGCACCCTTTTCATGGTCTTTCTCATGAACACCCCATGGATCATATTGAGAAATTTGAGGACTTGGTCACTAGCATCAAATACAATGGAGTGTCCAATGATTTCCTCTTCTGCAAGCTTTTCCCATACTCTCTTGTTGGAGATGCCGCTTATTAGCTTAAGCAGTTGCCGCCTGGATCACTGACTACCTGGGAGGAGACTAAGAATGCCTTCTTGAACAATTTCTATTATGATGCAAGGTCTGAGGAGCTTAGGAATAAGATCTCCCAATTTTTTCAGGGAGCGACTGAGGCATTTAAAGCTGCTTGGATTAGATTCATATCATATCAGAGGGATTGTCCACATCACGAGTTCACTAAGGTTCAGCTGCTGGGTATTTTCTTCAGAGGGAATGATTGGAGGTACCATATGGCTTTGGATGCTGTGAGTAATGGGAACTTCAACACTAGGTATCCTGACGATGCTTATGTGCTTATTGAGAACTTGGCATCTAGCAATAGTACCAAGAATGCAGACTTTGAACGAAGAAAGCAGACTGGGAGTATGGATGGATCGCAGATTGCTGAGATTCAAGCTAAGTTGGTTTCACTGCACAATCTCTTGATGGGAAAGACGATGAAGGCTGTTTATTTTGCTGATGAGGTTGAGAACTTCAATGAGGATGAAGTAGAAGGTGTTAACTACATTGGTGGTTCTAAGGTCAGAGAAATCAATACCACCAGAACAACAACCGAAACTTCACTAACAATGCTCAGCAAGGAGGGTACAAGTCTGAAGGCAATCCAGCTGGTTTTAGAACCTATGGGAATTCGTCCTACCAATCTCCATCACCCAAAACTCCTGAAAGCAAAGTTGAATCTATGCTGGAATAGATTCTTCAGGGACAACAGAAGATGACAGTGGATTTCAATGGGAAGATGGATGCTATGTACACAGACATCAATGGAAAAATCGAGGCTCTCAGTACTCATCAGAAGATGCTGGAAACTCAAATAGCTCAGATTGCATCAAATGTCAAGGGAAAGATGGTTCATTAACAGAATGAATACGTCAATGCAATCACCTTAAAAAGTGCTAAAGAGGTCACTGCAGTGGTAGAAAAGGGTTAGAATGCAGAAAATTTTGTGTAGTTAGAAGAGGTTAAAGGTGATTTTGAGCCTGATACGGCTGTGTCGAGCGACATCACTACCTGTTCCGATCGACACCAACCTGAAGAGACGACACAGAAGTCTTGTGTCGATCGATACTAATCTGGTGTCGGTCGACACCCCTCGCAGACTGAGCTAGGAATTGTTAAAAAAACTGAAGATTGTTGAGGAGAATGTTTACAAGCCTAAGGTGCCATATCCTATACCACCTAGACATCTCATAGATCCCATTACTGCAGAGAAGTTGCTCGCTTTTGAGAAGATGGTGAGGAGGATTCCCCATACGATGCCTTTTGAAGAAGCTTTGGAAAACCGCCCTTTGCTTAGTCACTTCCGAGATTGCAGAGAAACTCTAGAAGAGATCAAGGCACTATTCATCATGGCAGGAAGCACACCACCACCAATGAAGCAGTTGACTAAGAGAGAAGACCCATGAAAATTTTCAGTTCCATGCTCTATCTCTGGAGTTGAATTCAAAGAGTCTCTCGTTGATTCAGGGTCTAGCGTCAATGTCATGTCAAAGGCAATTGCAGAGAGGTTGAGGATTGGTGATATTAGATCTGCTAAGATGACTCTCGCATTCGCAAATTCTTCAACCTCAATTCCATATGGTATCATCCATGATTTGCTTGTTAAAGTAGGAGATTGTCTTGTTCCTACTGATTTTCAGATTGTGGAGATGAGCGAAAGTTCTATTATACTTTGATTCTTGGAAGACCGTTCATGGCTACAGTTGGTGCAGTTATAGACACGCCGAGTAAGAGAATCTCGTTCTCATACATTGACAAAGAGGTCTCCTACAAAGCCATTCCTTCTGGAAGAGCTCCCAAACATGTCTCTTGCATCACCGTTGTTACAGGAGAGACGTTGATGGTTGATATTTTGGAAGAGCCTTATGATGTGCCAAATGTCATAGACGTTTTAGATGGTCCTTCTATCATCACGAAGAGAGACATCAAAACGGCTAAGGCAAAGAAAAATGTGAAGAGAAAAAGAGTCAAGGGTGATGCCTATATGACTTTAACCTCTCAGAAATGTGATGGAGATTCGATTGAATATGAGGTGAAGTGCAAGGGAACTTCGAAACCATTCTCTAAGGTTAGAGCTATTCTCACTTCAGAATTGAAAGAGAAAGGAAAGGATGTTGTGAAGGGTATGTTGAGCAGAATTCTGAAGCTGGAGATGTCTAGTGTGGAGCTTGTTTTGGAGCAAGTTCTCATTCTTATCCTCACTAATACATGAGCCAAAGTCAAGCTAATGACGTAAAACAAGCGCTTGGTGGGAGGCAACCCACTGGTGAGTCTGTACATATTTCTTTTATTTCTTTTGGTTTTCAATTTTGTGTCTTGTGTTTTGTGTGAATCAGTTACAAAGGAGTTGTGTCGAGCGATACCAGTAATGGTATCGATCGACACCACTTGGACGACAAAGGAGTTGAGCTTATCAAATCGATGAAAATAGTTACCTATGTCGACCTAAGCCTGGTATCGATCGATACCAGTGCTGTGTGTCGGTCGACACTCATACCCCAATCCGGTAACTCCTTCGATTTTCTCGCCTCCACTTAGCTCTTATGATTTCTTTTACCGACTCTAGACTAGATAACACTGGGGACAGTGTCGTTTAAGTCTGGGGGAGGTAGTTGCTGTTAGTGTGTTTGTTTTTCTTAGAGTCAGTCGTTTTTGAGTCAAAATCGTTTTATTGAGTCAAAACCTGTTGGAGATTATGATCCTTTTTTGAATATATTGTTCTAACTTCACTTCCAAGTGACCATTGTTACAGAATCAGTTCTAGATCGGACTAATGAAAAATCCAAAGACTGACCAGTTAACTAGAAGACCCCCATGTTTCCAGCAGAGTTCATAAAAGCCTGAGCTAATTCTTTGTACTTCATCGATGTGATTGATGTTCACAGAGTTTGACTCCTCATTCATATCTGACAAAGGAACCCATGTGTAGAAAGTAATGGTATTCCTCTCCCTTGTTATAAGTTAAGGCATGAAAATATGAAATGATTTTCTTCTGAGTAGAGGGCTAGGAAAATTTCCAGCGATCCCATTATTCTACTTGGAAAGGAATGATCACACAAAGGTTGGAAGCGAGGTTAGGAAAATTTCCTGTGATACCACTATTTGCTTACACATTTGATACATTTTGAGGAAAGAACCGGGGATTTGGTGGCAAACACCATCAATACTCGCGTCTCAAACCTTAATATGTATATGCAAGAGAACATGTTGTGAAATAAGTCTGGGGGAGAGAAAACAAAACCAAAAAGTGTGAAAATTGGGTGGTTCTTTTGGCATGATATTGTATGGGAAAGAGTCTAGAAGGTTATTGGGACTGATTACAGCGATAAACTGGCAATGAAGGCTTTATTAGACAATGCTGTGAAATTATGTGTGGATTCTGGGGAGCTACGAATGTCTACGGAGAAGTACATGGTGGTTAGATTTGGAATTGGTTAGGTGATATGTGGAGCACTAAGAAGAAAGGTCATTGCAATGTTTCAAGAACAAGTGAGTCTCCGTGCTTTTCAAACCTCTTTCTCTTGTTTAGCTTTCTGTTTGCTTGAGGGCAAGCAAAGGCTAAGTCTGGGGGAGTTGATATATCCTTATAGAGTTTTTCTAGTATTTTTGGAGTCTTTACAGGTTTAAGTACGTTTGGAGCTAAATTGGAGATATTGGAGCATTTTGGAGCCAAGCAAGATCATGCAGCTGAAGCATCAAGTTGAAGTCTTGGTGTCGACTGATACGAGCCTAAAGAGTCGACACACAATCTGTGTATCGATCGATATCACTTATGGTATCGGTCGATACAGATCGCATAAAGAGAAGGATCGCGACTTTTTACAAGTCTGAAGAAATTGCACTTTGGTCCAGAAGTCTTTATTTTATACAAGAAGCCCTAAAATGTGTTTTAGCTTATAATTAGGTTTTTCAACCACCTTGGTTGACTACGCTTTATTATACTTTGGTTTTTGGTTGAGAGAGCTTTTGAGGGAGACAAGTCTGAAACTCTGTTCATCCGAGAGAAGATTTCAAACCCTTTGTTTACTCTCTTTACTATTACTTTTGAGTTCTATTCTATCATGTTGTTTTATATAATCTCCATGTCTGAGTAGATCTCCTGTTAGGTTTAGGGTTCTCAATAAAGGATCTCTTTGAATGTTAGATTAATTAGTTGGTTAGGGTTCATAATCTGAATTACTTCTTTACCATAGGTCATTCTTAAAGCTAATTTTGGATTGATCACCTGGAACTTAGATATTAGGTTAATCGATTAGGCACGACAGTGCAATTTGATGATCTGATAGAACCGAGGGTGAGCAAAATAACTATATGCACAGAAATTTAGTTTAATTGTTTTGTGAACATATCGAACCTGGACTTAAAGCTAATTTAGTCTTTAGGATTTGCAAAGAAATATAGAATTCTGTGATTTAGATTTAGATAATTCTCGCAACGATAGTTGGTTAATTATAGCTTAGTGATTTGAGTTCAAGAACCCGGCTTAACTTGAATCCTAACTAATTAGTTATTCTGCATTCTCTGATTTCCTGAGAAATACCCTGAACCTATCTTTTCTTCATTGAATTTACAACCGTTTAGTTTACGTTACTACTTTCTTATTTCATTGATTTTCTTAGCTTAATTCGAACCTATATAATCTATTGTGTGATTCTTGAGTGTCTGTGGATTCGACCCCTAAATATTACAATCGACAAAGCTGTTAGTACTTTAGTGTATTACATTTGAGCTTATCACCCACATATAGATTTTACAAGATACATACATTTGTTGTTGGTAAAAAAAAAACCCTAGAAGCTCTGAGTGGCGATTTGGAATTTCCTCGCAGCCGTCGGAATCGCTTGCCGCCGCCGGTTTCCTTTTACTTTTCGTCGTCTCTTGTTTTTCTTTTCCAGATCTCTAAATCTCTTGTTTTTATTTTCCAAATATGTTTCCTACCTCCGATTTTGCTTTCCGCCGCCGCTGGTTTACTTACAACAATGGTAAAGTCCTCCAAATCTTTCTGCTTTGTTCGAAGTTGTTAGGGTTTGTTCCGATTTTCTCATTTATCAGTTTGTTCAAGTTTCAATTTTTTTTTTCTAGTGTATTGTTCATTTCTTTTACAGATCTCTAAATCTCTTGTTTTTCTTTTCCAGATCTATCTGCTTTGTTCGAAGTTGTTAGGGTATTGATTCAATTTTCTCATTTGCTCATTTTTGTTTAGTGTATTTTCCGAATTAGTTCGGTTTTGATTTGCTCAGTTTTTCTCGGTTTTGCTCAGTTTGTAGACTTCGTTTTGATTTGTTCAGTTTTGTAGAATTCGTTTGTAGACTGACTTCTCAGTTTGCAGACTTCTCATTTTGTAGACTTCTCATTTTGTAGACTTTGTTTTGATTTACTCCGTTTGTAGACTTCGTTTACAGACGTCTCTGTTTTTTTAGACTTCTCAGTTGGACTTCTCTAATTTTTAGAGACTTTGTTTTCATATTTCTCCAAATTTTTCAGACTTCTTTAATTTTTACTGATTTCTCATTCATATTTATTTAATGACTACATACTTCATTTTCCATCATAAATGGATGAGCCAGAATTCCCATTTTAAAAGGTGATGAGCCAATTCCGGCTAAAAGCATATGCTACTATAGCGGTGAGACAAAGTTGTTTGATGCGGTAGCTGAAGCACTAGAAGAAGATGAATGGGCATAGCTTTTTAATTCGAGGTTGGGTGTGTTTTTAAAGTTTAACCAACTGGATTTTGGTTGGGCATCCAGGCTGGTACATCATATGCTCAGTTTTCAGCCAGTTTGCAAGAGGAAATTCGAGATTTGGAGTCTCATTGGTGTAAACCCATTGAGATTTTCATTGAATGAGTTTGAACATCTTATGGGGACTCAACTGCGATTATGTTGACAATATGGAAAATCCAAAGGTAGACGTTACAGAGGAGATGCTAGAATTCTGGGAGCAAATGGGAGTGAATTCTAAGATGGATCCAAGTATTGAAGATTTGATGGCAACGTGTAAGGTTTCTAGATCATGGTCTCGGGAGGATCGGTTGAGGTTGGGATATCTAGCCATCTATGTTGGTTTCATTGAAGCACAAAAAAGCTCAGCAGCCACACGGGTTAGTATGGCTAGGCTAGTGATGGATCTAGGTTCTTTTGAAAATTACACGTGGGGAATAGTCGATTTTAAAAACCTGATAGGGTCGGTGAAGGAGAGAGATTTGAACAAGACGTATTCCATCGAAGGGTTTGTACAAGTTCTCCAAGTTTGGGTATACTATGCTCTACCGGATTTTGCAGCTGTATTTGGAGAACCCATTCCAAATGACCTAACTCCACCGCTGCTGGCTTACAAAGGATTCAGAGGCAGAAAATATGTCAAAGAGAATATGGTGAAACAAGTAAGTTTCTGTGTTTTAAAAAATTATGATGTTCTGATTTTATCTGCCTTATTCCATGATGATCTAACTGTCCATGTTTTGTTTTCCGTAGAGCCGTGTAAACAACTACGTTGTGAAAGAATTCGACCAGATGTTCCCATTGTTGGATGATGATGAAGAAGTTGTGAAAATTGAGAACATTGTGAAAGCAATGTTTGGACAGTTTGGTCGTGTTCCTTGGAAGTAGACCCGGAGTCATTGGCATGTGGTTGGTGTTAAGACCTCAAATAATGTGAATTCGGAGAATACGGTGAACAACAAAATGAGCTTCGACTCGGATGAAAAAGTCGAAAGGGTCTCGATCTTATGTGGATGAGGATGTGTCCATGGTTGCCACAATGAAAGCACACATGGACATATGCTTCATCAAGTTATCTAGGAAGATGATGGATGGGCTGAGTAATTGTGAATATCAGATCAAGCTCCTTAGCAAGAAGGTAGAAGCTGTCGAACGGACAATAGAGGCAGTGAAAGGTGGACCAAAAGAGAACGTTGGTGTTTATGAGCAGGTCAAATCCATGCCAATCCAGTGGATGGCAAAACCAATAATGACAAGGAGGGCACCAGAAATCCTGATATTGGGGTTAGTTTGAAATCCTCTCCCAATAAAAAAGGGCAGAAAAAAGAAGAATTAGACTCGTTTTCAAAACTTGTGGTTGCTTTGGTTGAAGTTGTTTGAGTACAAGACTAATATTCTTAGTTGGTTGTTCAAACGTTGCTTTATGTTTGGTTTGCTCTTATGTGGATTTCAAGTCTAATTTGTTTTGCTAAATATTTTTCTGGTTCTTGGAAAAATACAGAGTAATTGTGTTTACATGCAAAGTGAGAGTGTAAATGGTGGAAGAGAACCAAGTATTGTGCTTTTTGACATAGATTTTGAGGCGGTTCAAAAAGAGAAACAACAGAAACAGAAAAAGCGGTCATGATTTTGCAACGTGCAAAGAGTGACAGGCTTAGGAGGCTTGCGTCTTCACAGGTGCATCCTTTTTAAGGAAATAGCACTGTAAAGGAAATAATTCCAAACCCGAGAATACAAGGCCGTGGATATGATCCTTTTGATCTCGTTGATAAGCAAAAGGTGAATGTGCTAGTTGATTGGTTGAAACTTGATATGTAAGTTACCACTTTCTAAATTGATTATTTTGTTTGGAATGGTAGGTATTATATTACTCAACCTAACACTTGCCGCATGTTTCTATTTTACAGTGATTATCCAATAAGGAAACCTCTCTCTTCAGTTGAGTGGTTTTGGATTCTACGAAGTTGATATTTGCATAATTTACATGTCTTTAACATGCATATATATTAGTTAACATCTTAGATATTCACATGCTAGTTCATATCTTTCTTTAGCATTTTAGTGTTTGTTAGAGTTTAGGGTCTTGCATTTAGGTCCTAGTGAGTCTTGCATGTTTTGGAATGGTTTCTAGGGATTTGGAGGCATTTTGATGGAGATTGGAATCCTTGGAACCGAGCACATCCAACCTTGGGAGCAAGAAGAAGAAGGCTAGAAGAGCCAAGGAGTTTTCACAGAGAGCATACCAATCGACTCTGGATCGGTGTGCTGGACCGGTGTCACCACAAGAGATATCGGGGCACACCGATCGACCCTGGATCGGTGCGCTGGATCTGTGTTACCACATAGAGAAGCCAAGCCCAAGAGATGAAGTGCCGGACGAGCACACTAACCGACCCTGGATCAGTGCGATAGATCGGTGTTACCACATAGAGAAGCCAAGCCCACGAAGAAGATTAGCACCGATCCGCTCCAGACCGGTGCTGTGGGTCGGTGCTAATTCTGCAGCGTACCGATCACCTTCGTCCGCACGTACCAGCCGACCGAAGCTCGCCTCCCACATGCAACCCATCTCCCATCCGGACGACCGTGTAGCCGAGGAATTTAGCACCGATCCCCAGCACCGATCTAGAGTCGATCGGTGCTAAATCCCCATAACCTCTTTTACCCAGACCCGACCGGGTCAATACCCGGTTTGTTCCGAGTTGACCCAGTTCGCCTAGATTCACTATATAATGTCTAAACCTAATTTTCTTTGGACTAAGTCTTTTCTTAAGCAAAAACCCTCTCTAAGAGTGTTCTAGAGTGATTTGTAAGAGATTGATCCTTTTAATTTATGCATTTGACTACCGTTTTCTTTGATTCATTCTACCTATCTTCTATTTTCTAATCCTCCAATCATTTTGATCATGGGTTTTAACTCTTCTTTTATGGGATTTGTTGAAACAATGGTGATTAGTGAGTAGTTCTAAGAGTTTGAGGATGGGTTAGGTTTAAGGTGATTCCACAGTTGATTTATGATGCTTAATGTTAGATTATCTTGTTTTCTTCTTGATTAGTGATCCTAATGCTAGATTGGGCTTGAGAGAGCCAATTTAGATCAAGGGAAATTTCACACCCACAAGGTGTTTGGTGAAATGCCTTGATGAACTAATCAAGCGATATTCATTCCTAGCCTATGAGAGTAGTTGCCTAGGGTGTTTATTTGGTTGATCTTGATTGGTTGCACTTAATGCTTGCTAGTTAGTAATTCGCAAATGAGAGTTTGTTCTTGGATTAGTAATTAGCATGGTGATTAATGCCTTAAGAGAGGATTAGTCACACTTAGTGATCATTGCCTAGGAATAGCCTTGCTTGAACATTGAGCATCATGAATTAGTCTTGGATCATCTTAATTCGATTATCCCATCCTTGAATTCGTTTATATTTCTTGCATTACAACTTGTTTAGTTTGCTATTTCTTGTTCTTGTTTTAAGTTGCTTAGTTCACTAGTTAAACAACAACTCTTGCTTATTTTGCTTAACTTACGAAGTGCCTTGCATTCTTGTTGCTTTGAATTCATGCCCATTCGATTGAACCTCTTATACTAGCAATAGTATATCGATTAATTGATCTCGAGACTTGCAAAAGTCCTTCATCAATTTAGCGCCGTTGCCAATTGGGTTTTGATTTCAACATTGAGATTTAGGTTCTTTTTGAGATTAAGTTTCATTTTCTCTTTGATTACTAATGTCTTTCACTTTCCAATGCTATCTCTCAATCTTATAGGTGTATACATACGCGTTTTCGAGGCAACCACAGCCTAGTTGAACCGAGGGACGACATACATCGTTCGTATCGCGGGGTTAGCGCAAGGGAAGCACGTGTGCGACTACAACAAGTTGAGAACGACATGGATCACTTTGAAAATGTTCCCCTTGGGGAATGACAATGTGGACAACCTTCCACACCATAGGAAAGGTGGTAATGGAAACCACCAAGGCCAAGGAGGGAATGGCCAAAACCCACACCCGCCCGCCCAAAATGTGAGGGTTCCAAACCATCCTCGTAGAGCTCAAGATGTGGTTGGTGCGGGTGATGCCGTAAATACTCACCGGAATTGCCAAGGTATCCAAGCTCCTCCGGTCGAGAATAACAACTTCGAGGTCAAAGCCGCTTTGATTAACATGGTCTAAAATAATAAGTTTCACGGTTTGGCCATGGAAGATCCTATTGACCACATCGGTCAATTTGATCGGATATGTGGCCTTACAAAGATGAAAGGTGTCTCGGAGGATAACTTCAGGTTAAGACTATTCCCCTTCTCTCTCAGTGATAAAGCTCATCAATGGGAAAAGAGTCTTTCTCAAGGTTCGATCACCATTTGGGATGAGCTCACTTTCATGAACCGCGAAGTTGAGAAAAGACATCTCTAGTTTCACTCAACGGAACCATGAGACCTTTAATGAAAGCTTGGGAGAGATTTTGAAGCTACACCACCCAATGTCCACACCACAGCTTCTCGGACGCCTCGCTTTTGAGTACGTTATACCCTGGTGCTTTACCAAAGATACGGAGGCTCTTGGACACCGCTTCTAACGGCAAATTTTTGGCAAAACGAGTGGATGAAGCGATGGACCTCGTGGAGAACCTTGCTCAAAGCGATGGTACGTATGGGGATGATTATGACCGCGCCACGAGAACCACTAGCGAAGTTGATGAGCAAAACAAGACCAAGAAATTAAAGAGCCTCAATGAGAAGATAGACAAGCTTCTCCATTCATCTCAAAAGCAAGTTCACTTTGTTGGGGACTATGAAGACAACCAAGGTTATCAAGATGAGGTTGTAGAGGGGAACACCCAAGAGGAGATGAACTTTGTGGGTAATCAAGGTTACCAACGGGGTGGGTTCAACAACAACTACCGGAACCACCCTAGCTTCTCCTACCGGAACCCAAATATGGAGAATCCACAAGATCAAATATATCCTCAACAACACCAAGGGAACCAAGGTGGTCAACAAAAAACTTTCACTTCACAACAACAAGGCCAAGCATCCAACAACCAAGGCTATGTTCCGAAGAACACTTTCCAAGGAAAACAAGGCGGGTTTCAAGCCAAAGAACGTTTCAATGCACCACCCGGGTTTCAACATGGATTTGTTCCCCCAAGGTCAAGCAACTACGACTAAACCGCAAGAGCTTGACTTGAACACCATGTTTCAACAACTCCTCAAGGGACAAGCGGAGATCAATACAAGGGTAGATTGTTCTTACAACGATCTTAACTTCAAGCTAGAGACATTGAGCTCTAAGGTTATGCAACTTGAAGGCAAGGGAACCGCTTCCTCTTCAAGATCACAAAGACAACTACCGGGAAAGCCCGAGACAAACCACAAGAAGTATGTAAATGCCATCACACTACGGAGTGGCACGGTCCTACCCACTAGAGAATCCCCTTCCAATCTCAACGAGAACATTGAGAACCAAAGTGGGGGGGGGGGGGGGTGGAACTTGATATTCAAGACGAAGTGGTAGTTGAAGACACGGTTTTGGAAAGCAAAGACAAGGGTAAATGGATTGAAGAGATCAAGACCAAGGTTGTTGCTCAAGAGAAGCCTAAGAAGAGAGAAACTCTATTTGTCCCACCACCACCTTACGTGCCTAAGCTACCATTTCTCAGACGCTTCAAGAAGCAATTGTTGGAGAAGTACAAGGCGGTGCTTGATAGACAAATAGAAAATGTCGAGCTCACCATGCCTTTGGTAGATGCATTTTTGCTTGTACCTCAATATGCCAAGTTCCTAAAGGATACCGTGAAAGAATGGGCTAAAGAGATGGAGTCCATGGTGGTATTGACACATGAGTGTAACGCCATAATCCAAAAGAAGGTAGTACCCAAGAAATTTGGAGATCCGGGTAGTTTCACACTCTCATGTGCTTTGGGACCTCTTGCATTCGACAACTGCCTTTGTGATCTAGGAGCTAGTGTGAGTCTAATAACGTTATCCGTTGCTAAAAGATTGGAATTCACGAGGTACATAGCTTGTAGGATTTCCTTGATCCTTGCGGATAGAAGCGTTAGAGTACCAATTGGGCTAGTTGAAGACTTGCCAATCGCGGTTGGAGACTTCATTGTTCCAACGGGTTTCGTGGTTTTGGAAATGGACGAGGAGCCTAAAGATCCCATGATATTCGGTAGGCCTTTCTTGGCAACCGCGGATGCAATTATTGATGTTAGGAAGGGAAAGATCGACCTTCACTTGGGCAAGGACGAGGTACTAGAGTTTGACATCAATGAAGCGATGAAGAGACCCACCATCGATGGGCAAGTCTTATACATCGAAGCGATGGATGAATTAGCGGACGAACTCTTGGAAGAATTGAATCTTGGGGATATGATATATCATGGTTTTTACCATGATATGTGTCTTATTTATAGAGTCTTTCTAGTATTTTTGGAGTTTTTTTTAGTTTTTACAAGTTTACGTACGCTTGGAGCTTAATTGGAGATATTGAAGCATTCTGGAGCATTTTGGAGCTAAGGGTCGATTTGAAGCCTTGGTGTCGACCGACACCAGTCTGAAGAGTCGACACAGAAGCTGAGTATCGATCGACACCACTTATGGTATCGGTCGATACTGATCGTATGAAGAGAAGGATCACGACTTTCTACAAGTCTGAAGATTTTACACTTTGGTCCAGAAGACTTTAATAATTACAAGAAGTCCCAAAACGTATTTTAGCATTATAATTAGGTTTTCAGCCACTTATTTTGGCTACGCTTTATTCTACTTTGGTTTTTGGTTGAGAGAGCTTTGAGGGAGACAAGTCTGAAACTCTGTTCGTCCGAGAGAAAATTTCGAACCCTTGTTTTCTTTCTCCTTTATTATTTATTTCAGAGATTTATTCAATCATGTTGTTTGTTTCAATCTCCATGTGTGAGTAGATCTCCTGTTAGGTTTAGGATTCTCAATAAAGGATCTCTTTGAATGTCAGGTTGACTAGTTGGTTAGGGTTAATAATCTGAATTAGTTCTTCGCCATAGGTTGTTCTTAAAGCTAATTCTAGATTGATCACATGGAACTTAGATCTTAGGTTAATCGATTAGGCACGACAGTGCAATTGATAATCTGATAGAACCTAGGGTGAGCAAAATAACTATCTGCAAAGAGATTTGGTTTAGTTGTTTTGTGAACAAATCAAACTTGAATTTAGTGCTGGTTTAGACTTTAGAATTTGCAAAGAGATTTGGAATTCTGAGATTTAGATTTAGATAATTCTCGCAACGACAGTTGGTTAATTATAGTTTAGTGATTTGAGTTCAAGAACCGGGCTTTACCTGAACCCTGACTAAATGATTTACCTGCATTCCCTGATTTCCTGAGAAATACCATGAACCTCTCTTCATACATTGAATTCACAACTCTTAATTACTTTATTGCTTCCTGTTTTTATTGATTTACTTAGCTTAATTCGAACCTATAATATCTATTGTGTGATTCTTGAGTCTCTGTGGATTCGACCCCTATATAATACAATCGACAAAGTTGTTAGTACTTTAGGGTATTACATTTGAGTTTATCAAATTTGGCGCCGTTGCCGGGGATTCTTAATTCGCCATTAGATTTTAGTCAAGAATTTCGACTAAGTCCGTCGGTATCGATTGATACTAGTAAGGTATCGGTCGATACTCATCGTTACTTTTGTTACTTACGTGCGTTGTCTTTGTGTTTCAGGTGTATGCCTACTCGTGAAACCAGGAGAAACAAGAGCACTCAGCTAGTCAATCTTTCCAACAAGGAGCTAGCTAACTTGGAACGCACAAACAGGAAAACAAAGAAGCCATCAGAGATGAACAATCTAGTAGTATTGACTCGTGATGATTCTGGAGCTTTGAGAGACCAAGAGGGTCAATTGTGCAATGAGAGAGGGCAACATCTTGATGGGGATGGAAACATCATTGTCCCTGCAGTTGTTGTGAATGTTGGGAAGGATTTGGTTGATCGTGGTAGAACGATTGGTGAGTACAACAGGCCTAATCAGTTCTATGACAATCGTTCGGCGATTCGCCCTTCTGCTTTTCAGAGGAATGACTTTGAGCTGAAACCTGCATACTTCACTCTTGTGGGTCAGCATCCTTTTCATGGTCTTTCTCATGAACACCCGATGAATCACATTGAGAGGTTTTAGGACTTGGTTACTAGCATCAAATACAATGGAGTGTCCAATGATTTCCTCTCCTGTAAGCTCTTCCCATACTCTCTTGGTGGAGATGCAGCTTATTGGCTTAAGCCGTTGCCGCCTGGATCACTGACTACCTGGGAGGAGACTAATAATGCCTTATTGAACAATTTCTATGATGATGCAAGATCTGAGGAGCTTAGGGATAAGATCTTATCCCAATTTTCTCAGGGAGCAACTGAGGCATTCAAGGCTGCTTGGACCAGGTTCAGATCGTATCAGAGAGATTGCCCACATCACGGGTTCACTAAGGTTCAGCTGTTGGGTATCCTCTTCAAAGGGATCGATTGGAGGTACCAGATGGCTCTGGATGCTGCGAGCAATGGGAACTTCAACACTAGGTATCCTGACGATGCTTATGTGCTTATTGAAAACTTGGCATCTAGAAATAGTACCAAGAATGCAGACTTTGAGCGAAGAAAGCAGAATGGGAACATGGATGTATCGCAGATTGCTGAGGTTCAAGCTAAGTAGGATTCAATGCACAATTTCTTGATGGGAAAGAGGATGAAGGCTGTTCACTTTGCTGATGAGGTTGAGACCTTCAATGAGGATGAAGTAGAGGATGTTAACTACATTGGTGGTTCTGGTTTTCAAGGTCAGAGAAATCAATACCACCAGAACATCAACTGAAACTTCACCAGCAATGCTCAGCAAGGAGGGTACAAGTCTGAAGGCAATCAAACTGGTTTTGGGACTAATCAATTTGTCCATAGACCATTCTAGAATAGTGGCTACATTCTCACCTATGGAAACTCTTCTTATCAACCTTTACCTGCTAAAACCCTACATAGCAAGGTTGAGTCTATGCTTGAGCAGCTTCTTCAAGGACAGCAGAAGATGACGGTGGATTTCAATGGGAAGATGGATGCTATGTACACAGACCTGAATGGAAAAATCGAGGCTCTCAGTATTCATCAGAAGAAGCTGGAAACTCAAGTTACCCAAACTGCAGGTGCTGTGAAGAGGCAAGATGGTTTTCTTCCAGGGAAAACAGAAGATCCAAGGGCACACATCAATGCGATCACCTTGAGGAATGGAAAAGAGATCAATCCAGGAGTGAAAAAGAGCCTAACTGCAGGAAATTTCATCGATCTTGCTGGAGATGACGATGAGGATTCAGAAAATCACAGGGTATCGACCGACACCACTGAGTATCGATCGACACCTGTCCGAATACTTTCTCGGGACGTGTCAAAACCGCGAGTGTCGACCGATACCAATCCTGTATCGATCGACACCCACCCTGAGGTCGAGAAGACACTTGAGTTTATTAAGGAAAGGGTTTACAAACCTAAGATACCTTACCCTAGGCCTGTTGGGAAGACCAAGAAGGAAGTGGAAGACTCTAGATGCAAGGCGATAATGGATAAGTTGATTGTTGAGCTTCCTTTTGGCGATGCCATTAAGACTTCTCCAGCCTTTAGGAGGTATGTTAAGAGGATGGTATCAAGCAATGTGAACTTTAAAGATGGGGTTCTGATCATTACTCATGAGTGCAGCGCAATTCTGCTCAACAAGATTCCAAAGAAATTACTTGACCCTGGGAGTTTTGTGTTGGATTGTACGATCTTCACAGAAAGATTTGAGCGTTCTCTTTGTGATCTTGGCTCAAGTGTGAACCTCATGCCATACTCTGTTGCTCAGCGGATGGGAATGACAGACTTCAAGTCTACTAGGATCTCACTGATACTTGCTGATCGCTCAGTTCGACTTTCCGAAGGACAGCTCGAAGATGTTCCAATTAAGATTGAGAATTGCTTGATCCCAACTGATTTCATTGTCTTGGAGTATGACTCAAAGCCCAGAGATCCTCTTATTCTGGGAAGGCCATTCTTAGCAACAGCAGGAGCTTTGATAGACTGCAGAAATGGGAAGATAGCTCTCAACATTGGTGATTTGGTCATGACTTTCAACATGGAGAAGATGATGAAGAGACCAACCATCGATGGGCAGATGTACTTTGTCGATACTTTCAGCGATATCGCTAAAGAGTATTTCCTGGAGATGCATCCTGAAGATCCATTAGAGAGAGCATTGGTCTGTTTTGCTTATTCAGAGGCGTATTTGAGCGATGTTGCTGCTGGATATGCTAAGAGGCTGGACACAACACGATCAGTATCGATCGATACTCACCTAGTATCGGTTGATACCAGTCGACACCACCTGCGAGGTTACGAAGTGTTGGCCGAGACTTCTACAAAAGCTGCTAGGCTTGGCGATTGGAGTGGGGAGAAGGCTCCTAAGATTGAACTCAAACCACTCCCAGCCAATTTAAGGTATGTTTTTTTCGGTCCCAATTCCACATACCCAATAATAATTAATGCTTCTTTAAACAACGCAGAGATCACCTTACTGTTGCGCAAGTATCGCAAAGCACTTGGCTATTCTCTTTATGATATTTCAGGTATCTCTCCAGACTTGTGCATGCATAGGATTCATCTTTAGGATGAGTCAAAGTCTCCAATTGAGCATCAGAGGAGGCTAAACCCAAACTTGAAAGAAGTGGTTAAGAAGGAGGTGATGAAACTCCTGGAAGCAGGGATTATCTATGCCATCTCAGACAGCTTTTGGATCGGTCCATTTCATGCTGTGTCTAAGAAAGGAGGGATAACTGTGGTGAAGAGTGAGAATGACGAGTTGATCCCTACCAAGACAATCACTGGGCATCGAATGTGTATTGACTACAGGAAGTTGAATGCAGCCACACGGAAAGATCCCTGCCCATTACCATTCATTGATCAGATGTTGGAGAGGTTGGCAAGTCATCCATACTATTGTTTTATCGATGGATAATCAGGTTTCTTTCAGATTCCGATACATCCAGAGGACCAAGGGAAGACAACCTTTACATGTCCTTATGGCACATTCGCTTACATAAGAATGCCCTTTGGATTATGTAATGCTCCAGCCACTTTTCAGAGGTGTATTATGTCTATCTTCACAGACATGATTGAAGATTTTATGGAGGTGTTCATGGATGATTTTTTAGTGTATGGATCATCATTCAAGAGCTGTCTTGATAACTTGTGCAAGGTGCTACAGAGATGTGAAGAGAAGCACTTGGTTCTTAATTGGGAAAAGTGTCACTTTATGGTTCAGGATGGCATTGTTCTTGGGCACAAGGTTTCTGAAGCTGTGATAGAAGTTGACAAAGCCAAGATTCAGGCCATGACAAGCCTCCAACCACCGAATTCTGTAAAGGACATTCGAAACTTCCTTGGTCATGCTGGGTTTTACAGAAGATTCATCAAGGATTTCTCAAAACTAGCCCGCCCACTCACCGCCCTATTATGCAAGGAGGTCAAATTCGTCTTCACACCTGATTGTCTTGCAGCCTTTGAGGAGATTAAGAAGGCATTGGTGAGTGCTCCTATTGTACAACCTCCATATTGGACTCTACCTTTTGAGATTATGTGCGACGCTAGTGATTTTGCTGTTGGATATGTTCTGGGTCAGAGGAAATATAAGAAACTTCATGTTATCTACTATACCAGCAGAACACTGGATGATGCTCATCGTAACTACAGCACCACATAAAAGAACTACTCGCCGTCGTTTTCTCCTTTGAGAAATTTTGGTCCTACCTGATTGGGAGCAAAGTGATTGTTCATAAAGACCATGCTGCTCTCAAATATCTGCTGCAAAACAAGGATCTGAAACCTCGTCTTTAACGTTGGGTCATTTTTCTCCAAAGCTTTGACATTGAAGTTAAGGACAAGAAGGGCATAGAGAATGGGGTTGTGATAGATATAATTTGATGTTTACTAAGTTCATATCAATTACTTAAACATACTCATGTCATTGTAGTATTTGAGGATCGAACCAAAGAGGTTAAGATTGAAGCACTAAGAATACATGAAACTTCCTAAGCTAGAGCAAATGTTTTTGGTTTTTATGTTTTTGAATTAAGGAAATGAAATGAAAGAAAGAAAACAAAAGATAGAAATGTGGATCATGAACTAAGCTATCAATGAGATGGGTAACAATCAAACAATGAATCATTTGGAAGCATTAAACACTATCCTAGAACATGGAATTCACAATTATGACTAATCCACTCTCGTGGCACTAATCACTTTGTTAATCACCAAATCAAGAACAAACCATCGTTTGTGATAAGATGATTAACAACCATTAATCTACAATCCCAATTAGTTCACTAATCACCATAGACATCAACTCTCGTTGGCTAGGCAAGAAAAGCTCACAAAAGGTTTTGTTTAAGCAATTCATTTAAACTCGGGTTAGGAGTGAAATGCCTAAGTTCAAGACTCGAATGGATAAACATAATATAGCACTAACACCGTTTACTCGAATCTCTCCCTAATGCATGGGATGAGACCATAAATCCTAGGGTGTAGCTCTAGATTGGTTTGTCACGCCAACTAGAACTACCTAATCTAGGTGCAGTTCTAAACTTTGGTTTATCTTATAA